>OY971425.1:12092500-13342500 GCA_963853865.1 Helleia helle
TCATATAAAAATAAGGGAAAATATAGTATTTTTTCAGAATTCTATCATATAAACTACCAATTAACATCAAAATTATATTTTTATATGAATACTGTCAACATCCCTATTCAACAAAATTGCACCAAAAAATGAAGATACTAGGTATTATCTAATATTTTCATTTTTTTAAATGAAACACTATAATATATAACTTGACCTCCCTGAATTTGGCACCAAAAAATAATTTTTTAAAACTTTTATTTAAACAATCCGATTGTCAGTCGTTTGTCCGTCAATGTCCGATGTAATTGTTTATTTGTCCGATAATTGTTTATTTATAAACAATTAAACAAATTTTTACTTACAAGATTTTCTTTATCAAACCGATTTTTTTTTTCATTTGATCGGTAATTATTTTTTATTGATTGTCCGATCAATATTTTTATTTGTCCGATTGTTTTTCTATTTTTAATAATTTTTTTTCATTCTTTATTTTTTTAATTATTTCGCTCACTCTAATACTCGTTCTATTTTTTCTCACCACTTATTTAGAACGTGTTTAATAGTATTCTTTTTTTTTGTTTATTTTTTTTCTTAGGTAAGTTTCATAAAAATTTAGATTACAATAAACACCAATTTTTAAATTGGGAGACTCAAAAACAACCTTAATTTATTAATATATATTTTTTACTCTTGTGTTATTTAATAATTAATTCCCAGTAATTTACAGATTAATTACTTGTTTGTTTGTATCAATAATTTCCACCAGTCAACTGCAAAATCCCCATCGAGATAACATGATATGGTATGCCACATTTATAAAATTGATGTGATGCGTTTCGCTATTATAACCCATGCTGCGCATCGGAATTTTATTTTTAATTAAAATTTAACCGTGCACGACTTATTACATATCACAAAGCTACGTGTAATCTCCCTATCGATATCCAAGTGACAAATACAAATATATAAATTCTCATCAATATTATTCAACAAGATTATTCATTAATATTACTTATAAAAAACTTTGATATTATCATTGTTATTATAATTATTATTCTTTTTTTTTAATAATAATTTAATAACTTTTTAATTTATTTATTTTTTGCTAACGTAAAAAATCTAAGTGTAATTATAAATTCGACAGAGAGACGCTAATGTACGGCAGCCTCCTGCAGTTATCACTTGCGACTTATATTAAGCTTTTTCTTTTATAACTCACTTTTACTTTCTTTTCACTCATGCTCACTTTCTCTCTTTTTTTCTATTTAATTGTTATCCTCTATTATTTGTTTAATTTTTTTATTCAACAATAATTTCATAGCGTCTATCGATTACTGTGTCAGGAAAAAAAAAATCAAGTAAAAAGATAACAATCATCTCAGTACTTCCAGACCAGATTTCAATGACACAAAAATAATAATAGTTTATGATAATAATAAAATAATTAATAATCACTAGGAATAATTAAAACAAAAAAATATGAAACTTGGAGTTTCTATTGACCTGTGCGTAAGTTAGTCTCTTGGAAAGTCATAAGTAATTACAGATCTTACGATTTGTGCGTAAGTTAGTATGCAAAACTATTTGAAACTAAAAGTAATAATAACAACAACAACAACGATAATAATAATAATAAAAATAATAATAATAAACCGCCATTCTTAATACCTGCCGCATTGTCAGAAGATTTCTTGACGTAGACGAGGAAAGCCAGTCAGTCTTTTAATTTTTTCCCGTTAGTCAGTATTAGTCAGTAATTAACCCCAATGGTTTTACCCGTAAATACCATTTAATTACCGGCCTCAAAAGGGTTGAGGAAATATAACAAAAACAAAAATAATAATAATAATAACAGTAATAATAATAATAATCAGATAGAACGCTTCCCACAATAGATATAAATAAATATGGCGGTCCCTGCTGTGACGTCATATATTCATTCATATTCAAAATTAATTTCACAAAAAAATTAATTAAAAATAGAAAAACAATCGGACAAATAAAAATATTGATCGGACAATCAATAAAAAATAATTACCGATCAAATGAAAAAAAAATCGATTTGATAAAGAAAGTGCTATCTTGGAAGTAAAAATTTGTTTAATTGTTTATAAATAAACAATTATCGGACAAATAAACAATTACATCGGACATTGACGGAAAAACGACGGACAATCGGATTGTTTAAATAAAAGTTTAAAAAAAATATTTTTTGGTCCCAAATTCAGGGAGGTGTCCCAATGCTGCCACCACCACAGATTATTAAAGTTATGCTACTAGTGCTGTCCTCGCGGAGAGTATCTCATGTCTGCGTTTCGTTATTGCAAAGGCTAGTTTTCAATATCCGGGGATTTCGTTTTATTTTTATACAAATTGACAATATTGCAGATTTAAAGGAATATTTAGATATAAAGAAAAAAATGGAATGTGACACGATATTTGATATATCGGATGAAATATATCGATATTACATTCGATACTAGATGATTCGATAATATCGGATTGAAGCGATATAATTATCACATGTATCGATATTTTTTTAAATATCGATTTATATCGCCCACTACTAATTGGTACTTGGCAGCATGGCCTCTGGTCTTAGCCGGTAAACTAACAAAAAAAACTTCCAATAAACAAATTGTAAATTGCTAGGTACAGTCCGTTCACAGTTATTTTACCTCCTGCTGTTAGGTTGGTCAAACCACTTGTGTTGTCATACTTAGATTCTGCGACTCCTTTACGGTATTACTAATGTCACTTAAGTCGTACGTAGGACTGAAGGTATTAAGACTAATTAGTTAATTATAATACTTTTATATTATATTATATTTAAAAGTACTATACTGAATGCATTTTATTTCAATAGCACATCTGTTCAGTTGTACCAAAGTTGACCTTTAATAGTCATTGGTAAACTGTCGATATCGTTATTACCTATAGGGATTCCGAAACACCGAGATCTATTAGCCCATCCAGTACTCTACTCAGAAAACACGAGACACAGATACAGTTTAATAGAAAACAATTTCCAAGATCCTGATTAAAAATCACGATTAAATTGAACTGTTGTAACACAAAAACTGGATCCGATCAACTAAAATTGCTCAATTATGATTTGGTTATCAGGTTAGGTAAGTATTGCTGACAAGTATTATTAAATACAAATAATAATAACTACAATATTTTTTAAAACAGCCTTTCATACAGAATAAAAAATGCAATCTGTATTTTCATAAGTATTTATTTTGAATAAGAATGATCTATGCGGATCGCCAATGATGAATTATCACAATCAGATGCACTTGAATCTTCGTAGCTGCTGTCAGATTCTGTATCAGACTCATAATTCAATTGTATTATGAACCTGTCCATTTCTGCATCTATACACCTATCTCTTTCACAGAGCTTGTCTTCAATATGGCGCACATGTTCGCACTGTTTTTGCCAGTCTTCTGCTGTGATAGACTGAAAAGCTTCATTAATTAAATTCATCATGTTATTTGCCTCTTGTCCTACATTTTTGCTAGCTACTCGCCTTTTGACGAGACTCCACATAAATTCAATAGCGTTTAGCTCGCAGTGGTATGGCGGTAATCTAGCTACCTTGTGACCATGATCTTCGAGCATTTGATCAGCTTCATATATTGGAGCTTCTTTATGCTCTTTTATAATTTCGAATAGTTGAGCTTTCACCATGGTAGGCAGGTAAGATAACCCCTTATTTGTAATCCAGTTTTGCATTTCTGTTTTGGTAGAGCTTAATGTTGGTGCTTTGTTTATCTTTACCGTATGATAAGGGGCATTGTCCATAACTACTAGACTATTTGGAGGGATATTAGGAATTAATTTTTCCTGTATCCATTTCATGAAATTTGTTTTATTCATATCGTCGTGGTAGTCACCCGATTTTAATTGCGATTTGAATATTAGCAAAGCGTTGGGTATAAAATCCATTTCACCACCCGCATGAACAATTATCCATCGTGCACCAATAGAATCCTTTTTAAGAACACCTTCTTCACTTTCTGTTTGCCAGCATTTATTGACTGTATAGGATGCATGAATATAAGTCTCGTCCAGAAAGACAACAGGTCTCCCTTTGTCACGATTTAGCTTTAAAATGGTTAAGTACCTGTATCTCCAGGCTACAATGTCGTGCCTTTCCATGAGCAACTTCCGGTTAGACCTACATTTTTTAAATCGAAACCCTATTTGTCGAACAATTTTCCACAATGTAGTACGACCTCCACGAAAATTTATATCATTTTTCAATTCAGCTAAGAGTTTTCCCAAAGTCGGTATCTCCTTTCTGACGGTATACATTTCATGTATTTTATTTCTGACAGCACAAAGATCAAAATCATCTAGTATAATTTTTTTTCTTGCTTGCGTTTTTTTCGTGGCGTAGAAACTTTTTGGGAAGTGGACGCAGCCACTTCGCCTTCTTTGGTGATGGTGCTGACAGTCTTTTCAGATACGCCTAAAACAAGAAAATTAAGCGTTAAATGATACCCTAGGTTTATTAATTCATCACAATAATATTCACTTCACAGTTAATTAATTATTTTACATTTAGTTGCTTATCATTAGCTTCTAAAGATAAAGTGCCTTACTGTACTGTACTTATATGTACACTCAAAACTCTTAACCGGTCAAAAATACTTTTGACTGGCAAAATATGTTTTAAGTAGTTTTGAGTACACACGGCTACACCTCAACCCATACAACACTGACAAATTTTCCCAATTAAATATGGACCTTATTTTTTTGCAACACTAACAAAAAAAAATTTGAAAATCTATCAAATAAATTTCACAGTCTTCTATAGGTTGACGTGTAGCGTGCATCCGTGTGTAAACTAGTAATGGTTTCAGCAAGCAAGTGCTGTAATGGCTACCAACCTAACATTGGTCAAAACTAATTTTGATTAATGCTAGTCAAAAGGGATGTTGTTTACTTGATAGTTTTGACTGTGGCGTACATGACTTGAAAGAATTAAGTATTCATGGTGGTTACAATTGGATATTCTAGTTTCCACTAAAATTGGGTAAAATGTAATATACATGTAACCCTATTTTACATACCTGTCATGGCAGCCACTCGCTGACGAACATTTCCAAATGGAATTAGAGGCGCATTATTGTCTTTTTCTCTTTCACAAAAATCTCGCACTGATAATATAATATTTCTTCCACTACTTTGAATTCTTTTTGGCATGATATCAGATGTTATAATCACAAATACTTAAAAAAAACGCTAGGAGCTGAATTGGACGACTCGGCAATAATGCCAACTTAAAGGTGCCCATACACGGGACAATTTGTCGTTTCGATCGATCGTCAAGAAAATCGTACTATTTTATCTTTCGATTTCCGTCCGTCACACACGAACGATGTGATCGTACGATTCTCAGTCTCTGTGCGGAGTGAAAACGTTTAGCACGTACGTGGGTGAGCGATGAAGTCGCAACTACTTTGCTTAAGCGCATTGGCGCTCATTTTATATAAAAAAATACTTTCTACAATAAATAAAAGGAAGACTAGGAGAGAATGGACTAAGAGATGGCTTCTGAAAAGACATCAATATTCTCACATTAAACTTCTTGAGGAATTACGTTTTCATCCTAAAGATTGGCATAACTACCTTAGGATGACAGAGGAAACATACTTAGAGCTTTTGCATAAGGTATCTTCCAGAATAATAAAAAATGATACCAATATGAGGCAAGCTATTACTCCTCACGAACGTCTAACTGCAACACTGCGTTTCCTGGCTACTGGAAGGACTTACGAAGATTAAAAATTTACAACGTTGATTTCACCACAGTCTTTGGGAAAGATCATTCCAGAAACGTGCGAAGCCATTTTCAATGCATTAAAGGATTACTGTAAGGCAAGTATAATTTTACCATAGCAGTTGATTATTATGCGCTGTTAGTGATGATAATTAGGTATAATGAAATATAAATATATTTAAAACATTATATTATCGACAAATTATTGTTTTAAATCTTACATAATAGTATATCTTAACATTTGGCTTAAATTACTTTCATTCAACGGAAAAAGTATTATAAAATGTTTGCGCGTCATCTGGTATGTGAACATGGACTGGAGATTCTTTTTCGGGCTCGCGTGTATGAAAGTTGAGTTCCTGTTGTGTGGATGGTTGAGTTGTATGAACTATTGTTTGTGTGGGTTGCTGTAATATGAGTGGCTCCCGTATATGAAAGTTGAGTTCCTGTTATGTGGATGGTTGAGTTGTGTTAACGAATCTTTGTGTGGGTGGCTGTAGTATGAGTGGCTCACGTGCTTGAAAATTGAGTACTTGTGAAGAGAGTGGTTGTAATTTTTGTGAGTGACAAATAGGAAAGGATTGAGGGGGAAAGAAACACTGTTTGTTTAAATTACCCATTTCGGCTTCAAACAGAGCATCATTTATATTTTTTTCCGCAAATAAGCGTTGATTTGTAGGCAAAGATCGCAACTTATGTGCCACGTTTTTACCGAAGGCATCAAACTTGTCATCCTCTGCTATTTCACATATTTTATTGCCTATAGTTTCAATAGTTCGATCAACATTTTGGGAAACTGACAGGTTTTTCCGGCCTTTAAAACTACGATCTTGTGAGGCTCACTAAACCTTTCAACTGATGCGATGTCTGATCTTGGTGAAGCGACTTCATCTCTGGTGGTTTCAATACTGTCGTCATCAGATTGCTGAAACAATTAATAAAAGATAATTATTTATTTGTTGCAGTTTCCAACAAGCGAGAACGAATGGATCGAAATTGGGAAAAACTTTGAAAATAGATGGGATTTTCCTAACTGTTTGGGCGCTGTAGACGGGAAACATATAAGGATAAGACCTCCTCCAGGAGCTGGATCTTATTTTTATAATTATAAACATTTTCATAGTCAAGTCCTAATGGCCATTGCTAACGCCAATTATGAGTTTATTTATTTTTATTTTGGTACAAACGGCAGAGTCTCGGATGGTGGTGTTATAAATGAAACGGACTTCTACAAAAACCTCTTAAATAATTCCTTAAAATTACCAAATCCTACTACAGTAAATGGTACGACTTTGCCTTATGTTTTTGTAGGCGATGAAGCCTTTATGTTAAGGAATAATTTTATGAAACCTTTTAATAAAAAACAACTGAACATTCAAAGGAGAATTTTTAATTACCGTTTATCTAGATCAAGAAGAATAATAGAAAATGTATTCGGCATTTTAGTTGCCAGGTTTGGTGTATTAAAAACAGAAATTAACATGGATTTAGACAACATAAAAAAAATCGTAATGGCTTGCTGTGCTCTGCATAATTACTTACGCCGTAATAGTCCTAACACCTATATACCGTTAACTGTGTTTGATAGAGAAAACTTTGAAAATAATGAATTTGAAGAAGGCCTCCGGTGTGATTTACTAGGACTCCGAAGGCGACCATTACGTAGTAACGATACTGGTAATCAAGTAAGATAATTATTTGTCGACTATTTTAATAATGCCGGATCTGTACCTTGGCAGAACAACTTCATAGGACTTTATTAATAATTTTAGAAATAATAAATAAATAATTTTATATTTGTATAAACATAATAAGAAATATATAAAAATAATAAATATTGTGTACTTACTGTATCCATTGAACTACTTGTCGCTCCATATGGCTGCTCTTGATCTTTTAAAAACATTAATTTCTCATAGTACCACAACTTTGGTACATAAATGTAGTCAGTACCACTTCCCGATGCATGAGAAGACTCCACTTTTTTAAGCTCCTTACGAAAAACAGTGCGCAGGTTGTTAATTTTCTTTTGCACTTTACTTATGTCTGCACTAGGATCTACTTCCTTCATTTTTCTAAGTAATACCTCATAACATCCAGTTCGTTTCATCTGATTATGGTAGTCCTTGTGTTTTATTTTCCATAAAACCTCGTGTTCTCGGAGTAACTCTATAAATTCCAACAGAAAATCCTTGCTCCACGACATCGTAAAAAACTTACAGGTACCGTACGTGCTAGTCGCGCGAAAGATAGAGGCAGACTGACGAAGATCGCATCCGACCACGCCATACACGTGCGATATATCGAACGATGTTCGATCGCAATCGATATTTTCGGGGTTGCCTGTTGAGATCTCCAATCGATCGTTCGACCACAAAATCGTATGCGATATTGCCACACACGTACAATTTGTCGTTCGATTTTAACATCGAGCGACGAATCGTTACGATAATTGTCCCGTGTATGGGCACCATAGATTATTAAAGAAAACATACTATGATATCTGTCAGAGGTAGAATAACTGTGAACGGACTGTAATTTGTTGGCTACGAATAAATAATTATTTATTCGTAGTTTGTTGGTAATTTGCTAGGTAATTTGAATTCGCAAAGACCTAAGCAAAAACAGCAAAGTTGATATTAGAAATTTAATTAAAAAATTGGAAAATGTAAATTTTTTGATTGTTGTAGTTGTCATTTAAAATAGGTACATTGAAATTCATAAACATAAAAAATAACAGACACTATTAGAGTACTGACTAGTAATATCATAAAATATATTTTCTACCTTTGAGGTGGGAACTAGGAATTAGCCAATCTTAATCACTATTCACTCATGTCTTAATACATTAAGCTCAACACGATGTCGTCTATTGATTTTGATCCGGCTATTAAACTGTGTCTTAAGTATTTACATTCAAGTGCATCAGACTCAACCGAGGAGCTTCGTCTTACTCTTGACGACACAATAAGGCAAACTTATGGAAATTCGAAAACGCTTGGTAATGTTTTACCCAAAAAATATCTTAATGAGGAGAAAATGGAATCACCGTCAAGATCAAAACATAAGGGGGATAAGGGCTCAAACGTTACTAAAACAGTTGCTTTACCACAACAAAGTCCACAACAGATACAAATTCCAGAGAGAGAAAACGACGACTCAGTGATGGATGGAGATCTTGCCTTTGATTTCTTACAAGAAGATTTAACATGCGTAGTGTGCCGTCAAATTGCTGTTCAAGCTGGAAATCGTTTAGTAGAATGTGATGCTTGTCACGCTCTGTATCATCAGGTGACATTCAATATTACCTTAAGATAATTAGCTAAGTTGAAGTCCGTAGAGTATTGTATTATGAATAGCTATAACCTAGATATTAATAATTTTAGTTAATGTAAGATTTCTTATATTCTTTTCTGCTCTTTAGGTCTAGTATTAATTCTTTCTAATATTTTCTAATTTCTCATAATATGCCTTTTTGTTTTTCCAGGATTGTCATAAGCCAGTTATTAGTGATGATGATATGGCTTCAGGGTGGTCATGTGCCACATGCCTTTCGACACAAAGTTTTGCAGCTGGCTATTCTGCAAAATCATCACCCGTCTCCAAGTCACCTACACGGGTATCAGGGTCAACAACTCCAGTAAAGATAACATCTAGTGGATCATCTCCTCCTGCCAAGGTGGTCACTCCAAACATTAACATAATATCAGCAGACAAAAGAATACAAATTATGAAGAAGAAGGCTGCTAAACAACATGAAAAAAAGAAGAGTAAATGAAAATTAAAATAAAGTTTGTTATATATAATAATGTAAACGGAAGCTTATATTATATATGATAAACTTTATTTACTCTGAAGCAATAGCCTTCCTGGTTCAAAAAGACTAAGGTGTATATTAAAAGTCCGTGTTTCACTTCAGTGTATATTTTAAATCAATGAACATAATATGCAGAGTGCGTTTTTGTGATGGGTCAGTAAGAACAGGTACCTTCTTCTGTTCATCATCATCATCATCATTATCAGCCCCTATCCGTCCACTGCTGAACATAGGCGTCCCTCAAATAATGCCTACAGAGACAGATGCCTCGCCACTCGCATTCAACATGGACCAGCCACTGTATAACCGTTATAGTTACAGGAAAATGTTCCTAGTAGACCATCCATAACTTTTAAGATATTCTGAACTGCATTCACAAATTCAAAAAAAGATCAGCAAAAAAAATTCTGAAATCCACAAAAAACATTTGTATGCCTATGGATACTACTTTGTATGGGGATCAAAAGACTATGGGAATGTTTAAGGTTTGAGTAATAGAAATGTTAGAAATCACAAAAACATTTTCCTTTGATTTTGTACTGAAAGTCGATAAATCAACTCTTAATGTTCTTTATTGCCAAACAACCTTATTTGTTCCTAATAAAAATTAAGTAAAAAGAAGTTTGACAGTAAATTTTGATTTTTTTTATGTCATAAGGAAGCAACTGAGCAGTTGGAGCCTTATGGTGGGTACCCACTCCCATAGACATCAGCACAACCCAAAGTTATGCAGATACATTGAACCTTTTCTCAATGGGCCCCCGTTCACTCACAAACTGCACTTTTTTTACGTAATTTATTTCATAGATTACTATAGTAGGTAGGTAGGTTTTATGATCGTGTGACTTGTTGTGTCTTACCATAGTTTATTGTATTTAAATTTTAGTTGGCCTTAAATAATCTTTTAATCAGAGTAAGAAATATGATTGTTTGCTGATAAAGAATATTTTGAGTGAAGCTGATAAAAACAATGAATCCCATTGTTTTTCAGAACAAAATGTATGGAAAATATTTTGGCGATTTCCGACTTTAACAATGACAACTATTTAATTGTCACCGTTTGGAGGCAAGTTAGGGATCAGTCTCTTTCAATTGTTTTCTGAATTTTTTTGTATCCATTTCATTGTGATAATCACCAGTGTTGCTTTTGTACTTATATAAAACTTCAGGTCCAGGTATAATACCATTTTCTCGACTGGTGTGTATAGTAGTGATGAATCTTTTTAAATACATTAAACTAGCTGGCCCGCAACTTCTGCTCAGGATTAGATGTTGGACAGTTCAAACACTATCTTTATAAATAATAGCCTGCACCGATTTATATATTAGAGTATTTTAGATAAAGCACGCATTATCACGTAGCGCACCTTTGGGAAGGAAGCGCTCTGCCGCGCTCCTGGCTGCATGGGTACCACCATCTTGCTTGTTTCTCCCGTGAAACAGCTGTGCTGTGTTTCGGAGATAAGGGCAAGACAGGCAGTGTAATTATTGGCACCGAGCCTTAACATCTTTGATCTTATGTCTCAGGATAGGCAACACAAATGAGTTGCCTGGGGTCGTTCCAGGTATACTAGTTTATGTTCATGGGCGACGTCGACCACTTACCATCAGGTGGTACGTTTGCCAGTTTGCCTAGCCAACTAACATAAAAAAGAGAATATCTTTATAAATTATAGCCTATGTGTTATTCTGATGCTACATTATTGTAAATTTCATTAAAATCCATTCAGTAGTTGTTGTGTGCATTTATTATATTAGTAGGAGTAGGATTAGGAGGATTACAATTTTTTAACTGTAAATACTTATCTTTTTTTGGTCACATTGATAAGTTTAATTTGTCTGTGTAAACTCTATTGATGTACTTTTTTGTATCATTTTGTTTTAAGTGTTGTTATCATTGTTTGTTTCCCAAATAAATAGTAAAATTAAAAATAAAATATTATATTAGATTTCGTATTGTTCTACCTTTTTTAAATATTAGTTGTAAATAGATAACCAATTGTAACTATTGTTGCTTTTATGTATATATTGTCTTTTTACGTGGTGACAAATTCCTATAAGCTCAACTTTACAATAAGAGTATAATTGTGAAGTTGTTTGTTACTCCTTTATTACCAAATTGTCTACTTATTATAGAAAATGTTAAACCATTGTAATTTTCCATATATTATCATTTTTAATTGTATGTGATTTTGTATTATAAAAATAAATATCATCATCATCAGCCTAAAATAAATATATATTATGTAATTAATTATTAAGGATATTTTTTTGCACACTGTACAAGACAGAATGTAAAACGAGCCAGGTACGCAGTTAGCTTGACAGAGTATTAGTAGTGTCCATCATATTTTGCTATATCAGGTAAAGTACCTAGAATTTTTTTCATGCTTCATGTTATGTTTTACCGGTGGGAGGGTTGTGCAGTGTGCTGTTCCGTGCTCCTATCTACTTGGGTAGGTACCTACCACCATCCTGCTTGTGGCTCTCTTGAAACCGTTTTGTTGTCTTTCGGAGAGAACGGTGGGACATGCAGCGTAATTAATGGCAACGCATGAATGAGTTGTCTGGGCTTAGTTCCCGGTAGAGTCGTTTATTTTCATGGGTGACGCTGATCACTTACCATCAGGTGGCACGTATGCCACTTGTCAGTGTTCCTATCTAAGTAACATAAAAAAGTATGATTTTTTAAATAGAAGAGGGCAAACCGACAGTCGGTTCACCTGATGGTATGTGAAAGCGACATCCACAGACACCTACTGCACCAGAAGATTAGCAGATGCTTTGTGGCATTTCAAATATGAGTAGATATGCTCTTTTCTTGAAGGTCCCTCAGTCGTATCGGTTCGGAAATGGCAGCTGGTTCCATATAGACTACCTAGGTTGTGCCGGCCCAATTTGGCTGCAAAGCAGCATGGCAGTACCTCTTAGTAAATTCTATTGAGTAGAGTAGGCGCATATGCCTGCACCAACATATTTAAATACTATCGATGTATAGCTGTGTAGGTATATACTAAGTAGGTATAGGTACAGACCTATACCTACTAAGTACGCGGTTCGCGGAATTTATGACATAGGTAGGTACCTATTCCAATTCTTTTTTTGTCATTTGGATAGACAAACTGTTGGACCAGTTATCTCATGGTATGGTAGTCAGCGTCCCCCATGAGCATTTACCTGGGACTTAGCCTAGGCATCTCATGATTACCATGGTTCAAGCCTTGTCGTAGTAGTGGGGCTCAATAGCCTAAGGTGAACCCAGCACCTTGGGCGAAGCAAATTGAGCCGAGGGAGCTGCTCTTTGTACCTTTCTTATAAGAAGAGGGGACATGGGGCGAGGATGGGAAGCTCATGCCGCTGTACTGTCCCGACGTTAGGGAGAGGTTGTTCTGTGGTGCGCGGGGCAACCCTCTGTGGAGGTGGCGTCGGTCCCTTGAGGGACTGACTTGCCTTCGAGGTGCCTTGTTATTTGCCGAGGGGTTTGCTCAATAGATCCGGGACACCTCGCCAAACCCGGCACTTGCCGGGTTTTACCACCTTTCGGGCGCAGCAAGTCCCACATACCCGCCTGGGGAGACGCACTCCCCCGCGGGATGCCAGAGCAGAGCATTTCCCGGCGTAAAGGAAAAAAAGGCATATTATCATGCTGTGCCGTAAGATTGTCAGTCGATGTGCCAGTAATTAGGGGTATAATGGGGACGCTAAGGGAAAACTATAGTAAAAATCAACATAATGTTTTCATTTATTTATGGCACTATAGTTTCTTAATCAACTACAAATTGGCATAGTCTGGACGATAATGTTATCACAAATTTTTAATAATAATATTTTTTCGAAGAACAAAGAAAAAACGCGAAGAAAAAAGTGGGGTAAGATGGGGAATGATAGATGGGGCATGATGGGGTTAAGAGGCAAGATAGGATTCTCATTTAGCTTCACAGAAGATGCATATGAGTACTTCTTCTAAGTCTTCATCATCCACCTCTGCACATGCAGTATGAAAAGAACTGGTGCAAGAAGATCTTCATGAATCGATTGAACTTGTTTTGTTTTAGGTGTGTTACGTCCGGATTTAGGCCCTCTCTTATCATTAGATCCTGTACGAGTGGCTAACTTTATTGAGGAAAGGTTTGTAGAACTTGACGGGGATAGTATTTCAGGTGCAGCATTACCTAATGGTGTACCCCATTATGCCCCGTACGATTTACGCCATCTTGCCCCACTCACTGTGTTCAAAGAAAATAAAATTTATATAATAAACGGTTAGGATTAATGTCATTCTGAATACGCCTATCAACTGTAAGGAAAACGTAAGACAAAGGAAAAAAGGATCATCAGCTCAAAACTATTCCTTACTTGTTTCTGAAGTTGTTAAGAAACACAAAATATTACATCAATTATGCACTTCAACAAAAATGTGATTGTAAACAAAGAACGCACGCACTTACGCCGACTGTCATGGCCGCAATGAGTATTGTTCGAAAGCGGCTTCTGATTAGCTAAAGCCCCACCTTGCGCAAGTGTTTAGTTTTTGGTATTTCCGCATGTCCCATCTTACCTCGCTACCCCATCATGCCCCTAGTTCCCCTACATTGCCTGTCTCGCCTTTCTTACCGAAATACAGCATGAAAAATGTATTTAACGGAAGAAATAGGCAGGATTGTGGTACTCATGCAGAGAGAAGCGCGGCACTGCGACCTACGTATCCCTCCCACCGGTAAAACAAAAAAAAAACAAACATTTTATATGTCGAAACAAGTCATTTCTATTAAGTAGTTATCTATTATTAGTACATATAACAACAATATTTATATTATAAACTTTCAATCCGAAAGCTACCGGGTGTATTTGGAACGCTTGCAAATCGAAGAGGTATGATAGTGTTGGCATAGCCTGACATGATACAAGTGAAAAAAACGCGTTTTTTTTGGTTGCCTTTTTTTGTATAATCCGGTTTAGTAAACATAATGTTACAGAAATTTGATGATAATGCTTTAAAATAATCGTTTTAAAAAAAACGGCAATGTAATTGGTTTATGGTTCACGCCGGCCAGCGGACTGCATCAGCTGACAGAGTTCACTGTTCGAGTTGTATACATACATTGCGGGTTTGCAGAATACATAAGTCCTAAAATTTTCTTAAAAAAACGTTTCTGAGATAAATGGTTATATGAATTATATAGTATATAAATAGTATATTATTAGGGTTAAATATTTGCAAGCGTTCAAAATACACCCGGTATAATATGTATAGGTACATAAGTACTTTATTTCTTCCATAATGAAAGTCTTAGCACGGAACTTGTGTATTTCATGATTATTCATTATTATTATTATTTAAGACCCCGTCGGTCGTGAAGTAAAAAGTGCACATAGACGATGGCGATTTTATAACAAATCTTGTGATTTTTATAACCAGCTACATAAGTAGATATTTACCTAGATACCAAATATGCTACACGAATAGATATGTAGATACCATATTTAATAATAGGTACCTACTTGCAAAATTAAAATTTTTAAAGTTACATTTTTTCTACAAATATCAGGGCTTCGTTCCTTCCGAATTCTTAGAATATAGTGATCCTAGCACTATAATGTCCGTCTGTATGTCAGTCTGTCGAAACAAACCTAGTTATAGGTTACTTCCATATAAATCTAAATAATACATAGGTACCTTATTATTTAGATTTCCATGGGTACCTACTTCCCATTGACCTAGAATTATGTTTGGTAAGAAGCTAGATCCTACAACATAAGTAGGTAAAGGAATAAATCTGAAAACCGTGAATTTGTTACTATACCTATTATAATTTATATATTATTTTTATTATATGTTTTTTGGTTATTTTTCTTTCATTTTTTCTTTATACCTACGGTCGACAGGAATAAACTTTAGAATGATATAATAAATAATATTAGTATGCACATGCAGTATGAAAAGAACTGGTGCAAGAAGATCTTCATGAATCGATTGAACTTGTTTTGTTTTAGGTGTGTTACGTCCGGATTTAGGCCCTCTCTTATCATTAGATCCTGTACGAGTGGCTAACTTTCTTGAGGAAAGGTTTATAGAACTTGACGGGGATAGTATTTCAGGTGCAGCATTACCTAATGGTGTACCCCATTATGCCCCGTACGATTTACGCCATCTTGCCCCACTCACTGTGTTCAAAGAAAATAAAATTTATATAATAAACGGTTAGGATTAATGTCATTCTGAATACGCCTATCAACTGTAAGGAAAACGTAAGACAAAGGAAAAAAGGATCATCAGCTCAAAACTATTCTTTACTTGTTTCTGAAGTTGTTAAGAAACACAAAATATTACATCAATTATACACTTCAACAAAAATGTGATTGTAAACAAAGAACGCACGCACTTACGCCGACTGTCATGGCCGCAATGAGTATTGTTCGAAAGCGGCTTCTGATTAGCTAAAGCCCCACCTTGCGCAAGTGTTTAGTTTTTGGTATTTCCGCATGTCCCATCTTACCTCGCTACCCTATCATGCCCCTAGTTCCCCTACATTGCCTGTCTTGCCCTTCTTACCGAAATACAGCATGAAAAATGTATTTAACGGAAGAAATAGGCAGGATTGTGGTACTCATGCAGAGAAAAGCGCGGCACTGCGACCTACGTATCCCTCCCACCGGTAAAACAAAAAAAAAAAACATTTTATATGTCGAAACAAGTCTATTTCTATTAAATAGTTATCTATTATTAGTACATATAACAACAATATTTATATTATAAACTTTCAATCCGAAAGCTACCGGGTGTATTTGGAACGCTTGCAAAAACGAAGAGGTATGATAGTGTTGGCATAGCCTGACATGATACAAGTGAAAAAAACGCGTTTTTTTTTGGTTGCCTTTTTTTTGTATAATCCGGTTTAGTAAACATAATATTACAGAAATTTGATGATAATGCTTTAAAATAATCGTTTTAAAAAAACGGCAATGTAATTGGTTTATGGTTCACGCCGGCCAGCGGACTGCATCAGCTGACAGAGTTCACCGTTCGAGTTGTATACATACATTGCGGGTTTGCAGAATACATAAGTCCTAAAATTTTCTTAAAAAAACGTTTCTGAGATAAATGGTTATATGAATGATATAGTATATAAATAGTATATTATTAGGGTTAAATATTTGCAAGCGTTCAAAATACACCCGGTATAATATGTATAGGTACATAAGTACTTTATTTCTTCCATAATGAAAGTCTTAGCACGGAACTTGCGTATTTCATGATTATTCATTATTATTATTATTTAAGACCCCGTCGGTCGTGAAGTAAAAAGTGCACATAGACGATGGCGATTTTATAACAAATCTTGTGATTTTTATAACCAGCTACATAAGTAGATATTTACCTAGATACCAAATATGCTACACGAATAGATATGTAGATACCATATTTAATAATAGGTACCTACTTGCAAAATTAAAATTTTTAAAGTTACATTTTTTCTACAAATATCAGGGCTTCGTTCCTTCCGAATTCTTAGAATATAGTGATCCTAGCACTATAATGTCCGTCTGTATGTCAGTCTGACGAAACAAACCTAGTTATAGGTTACTTCCATATAAATCTAAATAATACATAGGTACCTTATTATTTAGATTTCTATGGGTACCTACTTCCCATTGACCTAGAATTATGTTTGGTAAGAAGCTAGATCCTACAACATAAGTAGGTAAAGGAATAAATCTGAAAACCGTGAATTTGTTACTATACCAATTATAATTTATATATTATTTTTATTATTTTTTTTTGTTTATTTTTCTTTCATTTTTTCTTTATACCTACGGTCGACAGGAATAAACTTTAGAATGATATAATAAATAATATTAGCATTGGATTATATTGGTATAAGTTGACGCATCGAGGATCTTCGTTTTTATAAGGAAATAAAATAAAAAGCTACATATTTGTATTGGTTTCATTGTTTTCCCAGCTGCATATGTAGCCAATCGCGGGAAGGGAGTGCTCTCATTGGCCGTGGGACGAGCGAGGGCGGAACGGGATGCTGGATCTCTTAGGCATTTGATTCTATCTCAGTAGGGTTGAAAATAACGAAGGTACTTTAGCTACATTGAAACAGTAGCAACGCCTACTATCTTAAATCTGGAATAAACAGGAATGTTAATCGATATTAGTTTAAAGGTGGAGTGTTATGTGGGCGGTTGAGCTACAGTTTATCCTTTTCTATTAGTTACTTTATGAGCCCTTGCTGAATTTCAGTGTGTAGTGTGTTTAGTGAAGATTTTTCGAAACGATATAATATACTGTATCCAGTAAGTAGACACAAGATTTTTCAATTGTTGAAATTATGTTTTGTTCAAATATATTGGATTTAAATAAAAAATCTAAAAAATATTATGTTGGGACAACTCACACACGGCCATCTGATCCCAAAGTAGGCAGAGCCTGTTCTTAAGGCAACATTTTTTGAGTTTTTTTTACTTATAATACATACTTATAATACATATTTCTAAATACAAACATATTATAGATAAATTACACCCAGACAGAACAAATTCATGTTCATCACATAAACATTTGTCCTGGGTGGGGATCGAACCCACGGCCTTCTGGTCTATCAGTCAGTGTCGCTAACCACTAGACAGTCAGTTTATATAATACTTAATATAGAATAAATAATGTATGAAATATTTTTGTAAACTATAGAAATATATTTGGCATACGCAAGCTTTGCGCAAAGATCATATTATTACCGTTTATCGTTCTCAATTGAAGTATCTTCCAATTCAACTTTGCCTGAATATGCACATTTTATCTTACATCTATAAATTTTAGATTCTATGGTCTCGCCTATTTTTATTTATTTATTTATCGTTTATACAAATTCTGGTAACCCGTTACATAGCTTAAAAAAGGGCCACGCAGGCTTACTTGTACCAAATGCTATAACATCCACGTCGTTGGTGTAATAAAACAATTAAAACTAATATTGTTACAGAAAAAAGTTTCACTACACTAATAGATAACTCGATGACGCTAAAGTGTCTTTTGTTTAAAGTTATTGTTTATGTTATGTGGATTAATTTTGTCGCCAAGAACCGGCCAAGTGCAAGTCTACTCGCGCACGAATGTTTCCGTATCTACCATTGTATTCATTGTATTATTACACTAGCGGCCCGGTACGTGCTTCGCTACGTATAAAGTGAAATAAAAAAAATTGGAACATCAAATTGATTTATTTCAACAAAAAAATATATTATTAACTGCTAGCTATTTTAAAACTTAATGTTGTACTGTCAACTTTGAAAAAAGTTTCAACATGACCCCAACTGAAAAATTTCAATTTGACAGAAAAATCTCCATTACATAATTTATTGAATTAAAAAAATGTGATAAATGAAGAACCGCTCGACCGATTTTGTGCAAACTTCACATAAACCATCTACTAAATAGTACGAACAAAGCCTAAACATTTGGTTTGGGATTGGTGAGCCCGTTCTTGAGTTATATATCTATATTAAAAGTTAATACCTATATAACCACAACAGGTTTTTCATTACATTTTGCTGTTGCCTTTATTAATATCGAGCAAAAATGGCGAAGAAAAAACACATTTTTTGTACTATATAATATAATAAGTACTCCCAGTATTTTATACTGTTTCAGTTAGTGTTATAGCGGTTATACTGTTATACTATTATTTGTTGTTATAGCGGCAAAAGAAATACATCATCTGTGAAAATTTCAACTATGACGGTTCATGAGATAGGTACAGCCTGGTGACAGTCGGACAGCAAAGTCTTAGTAGTAGGGTTCCCGTTTTGCCCTTTGGGTATTAAACCCTAAAAAAGCCAGTCAGTGGTTAACTGTGGTGGCTAATGTTTATGAATTGAATTGGCAATTTGATCTTCTTTATCGATCTTCGATTGTTTAGTCTGGCAAACCATTCTAGGTTACTTACTAAAAAACGTCGATTTGGCCGCCGACGAAATTGTTTGCGGATGAACGATGTGTAGGTACTCGACTCGTGGTCAGAGACAGCTTCTTTATGCCAAAACGAGGCAACCGAGCAGTCGGAGCTTTGTGGTGACTACCGACGCCCATAGACGTCCGCACACGACAGCATAACTGTTACTTTACTCGATTGTATGACGATGTTAATGTCTGTAGGTGTTATATTTTTATCCGACTATGGCTCAGGCAAAAGCAAGAGTTATAATTTCAACAGTCTATGTTTTAATTTCTAATTTTTATTAAAAAAAAAAACCTATATATTGTCAAAAACTAACACTACTAACATACTTCATTTTGTAACTAACACACTAATTATATTATATGGGCACTTCTTTTGTCTGAAATAAACATATTCTATTCTATTCTATTTATGTATGCACGTATATATTTGTTATTGCGTATTTTCCATTGTAGGGTCTAAATCACTTATATTATTTGATGAATGAGGCGTTAATCGGTCCCCGACCCTGGTTCAACCCTTGTCGAGGCGGTGCTGGGGCTCAGTAGCCTAAGGTGAACCCAGCACCTTTGGCGAAGCATATTGAATCGAGGGAGTTGTTCTTTGTACTCCTCTTATAAGAAGAGAGGACAAAAGAGCAGGGGAACAAGGGGTGAGAATGGGAACCTCATCATTATCAGTATAATGGGGTGAGGGACAGTTCCCGATGTTCAAGGGGTTTTTCTGTAGTGCGGGACAGCCCTTCTGTGGAGGTGGCGTCGTTTTTTTGAGGGACTGACTAGCCGTCGAGCTGCTCTGTTTGCTCAACAGATCCGGGGCATCTTACTGGGTAGAGCTGTGTCCACCTTGCCACCTTTCGGACGCAGCGAGTTTCTCGACATTTCTCGATCGAGCATTTCTCGACGCAAGAGAAAAAAAGGTCCATTGTTTTTTCTATAGTCTAGGTACCTAATATAGACCATATTTTAGCCAACTTATAAAAGAAAAAGTAGTTCCTTAAGATATAATCTACCGCTTTACCCAAATTTATTGGTATCAATTAAATCAATAGTAGCAAGGACAATTCAACAGGTGAATAGAGTACGATGAATAGCGGTCGAACGAGAGTGCCAAAGTGTGCCAGATGCAGGAACCACGGGCTCATCTCCAGCTTGCGGGGCCACAAGAAGGCTTGCGTGTTCCGCGACTGCCAGTGTCCAAAGTGCGGCCTGATAAAGGAGAGACAGCGCATCATGGCGGCACAGGTAACAAATATGTATTTACTTATAATATTTACACGACTACGACATACCGTATTTGCTCTAAAGTATCCGAAACGTCGGACATATAGTAAAAATCTTAACAAACCGCGACAAAATTCATAAAAGTTGTGTAATTATATTGAGTGTAATTCGCGTAAACATTAGAAAACTTTACGAGCCGATGAAGATGTTGTAATAGGCCCTACAATTTACGCATTGTATTAATCCAATGAACATACTATGGAGTTATAAAATTCTAAATAATATATATAACGTATGGATATAAATTACTTAAAGTTTTCCTTACCTTTGAGTCGAGAGGTCCGGGTTCGACCCTGACTGTGATGCCTAGAAATGGGCTTTTTCAACGTGCACTTGAACATGAAAACATCGCTTGGCTCACCGGTGAAGGAAATATCGTGAGGAAACATGATGAGATTAAAAGTCTTTGAAGGTGTGTGAAGTTCACTAACCCGCACCCGCAATTCTGGGGTAAGTGAAACGTCGGTCAATAATTACTTAGAAAATGTTTGTACATTTTAATCTCATCATCTCATTATTAGGTAACATCATCACTAGACCATATCCCTGCACTGACCCCACCAAGGTTCATGCCTTGTCGTGGCGGTGGGGCTTAGTAGCCTAAGGTCAGCCCAGCACCTTGGGCGAAGTCAATTGAACCGCGGGGTAGCTGCTCCTTGGGGTACAAAGATTCTTATAAGAAGTGGTGACTAAAGAGCAGGGGTGACAAGGGGCAAGGATGGGAACCTCACCCCATCGTACTGTCCTGACGTTGGAAGGGATTATTCTGTGGTGCGGGACGACCCCTCTGTGGAGGTGGTGTTGGTGCCTTGAGGGACTGACTAGCTGTCGAGGTGCCATGTTTGTTAAATAGGTCCGGCACTTCACCAAAGGCGGCTTTGATAGCACTCGCTGGGTTTTAGTGTATTATAGTCTGTCTCGACGTTCATTGTGAACGGCATATAACCAACTAAATACTTAATTACTGATGCTGACGGATCCTCGATACTGTTTTTTTAATGATCTAAGCTAGTAGACCGAAGTCTCCCCTAACTTCATCTGTCTGTAGGTGAGGCCACGGGGCTCTAAGCTTTCTCAGTTTTAGTGTGTTTGGAGGCCCTTATGGGGGCCCCGTCCAGTCTTCTAAGAGACGGGGCATCGATATGAGCGCGGGGCTTTTAATTTCCTCTCTGTCGATCACGGGACCGACGGTCGGACGCAAGGTCTTCGCCACCTACGGCGGATGTGGTGTTGAGTGCGTGTATATAATTGGACTCTTGTGTGTATACTGTGTATTAAGGCGAGATGCCCTAAGTGGGAGAGGGAAAGGATTATTGGCAACCATGACAGGATCTGGAGGATCTAGGACGTTCCTCGGTCTCCTACGCCGACGATGTGAGTCTGAATCGGGATCGATCAGCGGATATGCTTGTTTATTTGCTCTTTAGAAGAACCTTTCGAATTTGTCTTTAAAATGTTGAGCTACCGAAGGAAGGCTCGAGTCTATGAAGGTTCACGTTACAATGTGACGATATGGTACTAGACCATAGACATCCAACAGGATGGAGGAGCGACAGCTGTATTTAGAAAACGGTTCTGTTATCTGTAATTTTTGTAACGTGTCTATGACGTGTGAAGGCGCAAATTCGAATATGGATAGTATGCAAACTTTGTAGTGTCCGCTTATGCCTACGCGGCAGTTTACTCCATTTGCAGATCGGGTTGATGGCGATGTAGTACGCACAGCGCCTGCTTTTTTTTAACTCTTTTTATATGAGCATGAAATGTCATCCTACTATCAAGAGTAATGCCGAGGTATTTTGTCCGATTGGCTCCGAGATCTCGTTTCCTTAGAGGAAGATTGGACCTAAATTCCTAAAGGGCCTGTGTAAGGTACTGTTATATCTCCGAAAGCGAATCACGGCGCTTTTGTTGGGGTTGGCAGAGATCTGCCATTTCGATACTGGTTACTTCTAAAGATGCTCTATGGACCATGGTCCATACCTAATATTTTCACAAATATTTTACAAGGAATTCATAGACTTCCACATTGAACCACTTAGCGGCAAGCTATATTATCTTCTGTTTAAGAATCATCATCATCATCAGCCCCTATCCACCCACTGCTGAACATAGGCGCCAAGACGACCGAGCCGATAAGATCGACCCTCGCCACTCGCATCCAACACGGACGATCTCCGAACAGTAGCCGGTCTGTGTTGGATGCGAGTGATCGGGAATGCTATCGATTAATAATCAGCTTTTACCGGTGGGAGAGTTGCGCTGTATCGTTATTTCTGCCGTGAAACAACTTTTCTATGTTTTGGAGAGAAGGGCGTGACAGGCAGTGCAATTACTTACATAGATTTAATATCTCGTGACAGACAACTCATAGGATAGTTCCAGGTAAAATCGTAATTTTAATGGGCGACGCTGGCCACATACCATCAGGTGACACGTCTGCCAGTTTTCCAACAAAAAAAAAAACAGGGACATGAGAATATTAAAGAGTTAAACAGTGGATTATTATTTGCCAGACCACAATACTAGTATACCACTGGGCCCTCAATCCTCATCAAGCCTCAAGCCTTGTCGTAGCGGTGGGGCTCAGTAGCTTAAGGTGAACCCAGCACCTTGGGCAAAGCAAATTGAACCGAGGGAGCTGCTGTTTGTATTCCTCTTATAAGAAAGGGGACAAAAGAGCAGAGGGGACAAAGGGCGAGGATGGGAATCTCACCCCATTGCACTGTCCCGACGTTGGGAGGGGTTGTTATGTGGTGCGAGACGACCCCTCTGTGGAGGTGGTGTCGGTCCCTTGAGGGACTGAGTAGACGTCGAGGTGCTCTGTTTGCTCAATAGATCTGGGGCACCTCACCAAAAGTGACATTGGGAGCACTCGCCGGGTTTTAGTGGGTAGAGTTGAACTTACCATCTTTTGGGCGCAGCGAGTCCCACATACCCACCTGCGAAGTCCCCCCCCTCCCCACCAGGATGCCTCAGAGCATTTCCCAGCGTAAAAGAAAAAATGGGTAAGTATTTACCATTGGGCATGTCGGTAGTAAAAATCAAACGATGTAAAAAGATAATAAGAAATAATATTTCAGAAACAATATTAAATCTAAGGACAAAGCTATAGGTACATATTTTTATAGACAACACAAAAAAATATGTTGCTGCGGTAAGATGCGGAACAACAGATTCCCTAATTCAGAAATAACACACGAAGGCGTTAATGTGTTTTAATGTAGTGAAATCGAGAACAGCTAATGCGTCGGGTTTATTTAAACAAGTGGCACGTGTTTACCGAACACGCCGGATGAAACATCGATCGGTTTGTTCTGTAATGCATCGCTGTCCCACCACTTTCAATTAAAATCACTTTGCCCGCAGCCCGACTCATTGCTTTTATACTTTTAAAATATATCGGTGAAGTAAAACGCAAGGAAGCCGGCATGCTTAAGATTTAAAAGTTTTTGAGTGAAATTCGCCAACCCCTTCAAAACTCCGGTTACCATTCCGGGTGTTGATCATCTTCGGCACAATAAGCTTTTTGCTTGATTGCTGGGGAGACCCAGCACAGCAGTAGGACATACAAAAGTCGCTTATGCATGCAAACATAAGATAAAAATTAAGGGTCTGCAGTTTTGCTAGTATAGATACCGCAATGTGAAAAAAGAATTTAGTAAATCGGTTTACGATTGGAATAAGAAATTGATGAATATAAAAAATATATACAGTGGAACATTGAACCTTTTTTTTTTGGTTTCGCTGGGTAATGCGTTTAGGCATACCACCGGGTCCGGGGGGGGGGCAGCGGTTATGTGACTCTCTGCGCCCGAGAAGATGGTAAGGTGGACGCAGACTCTACCCACTAAACCCCAGTGGTATTCTCCTCGTCGTCTGGGTGGCCCGGCGATGGAGCTGTGGACGTCCGCACTGGGTCACAACGATGTGCCTTCCGGCACTCTTCTCTGAATGCGGAGGGTGGCATCCCCTCCTCCTTCTCCGCCTAAGGCACTGAACGCATAAGAGTGCCTTATAGCCCGGAACTTGCGCGCGCGCGGCAGATCCCCCGATCGGCCGCGCACAGGTCCCTCATGGCGGTGCGACCGCTTGTCGCCGCCGCGCTCTCCTGTGGGAAGAGGCGCCAGTGCGCTCCCTTTCCCGCTCCGCCTCCTCCTTCTGTGACATCACGACCTCACAGAAGGAGAGGACCAACTGCCATGTGCTCTCAGTGACGGTCATCGCTCGGATGACCGTAGGGAGCGACAGGTCCGCGCCAACCTCAGTGATGAGGGACGCCCTTTCCTCCGCCCAAGCTGGGTACTCCGCCAGGGTGTGGTCTGGAGTGTCTTCACTGCAGCCGCAGTGATGACACCCTGATGAATCCTCCGCCCCTGCCACCTTCCACAGATACCTCCCGAAGCACCCGTGCCCCGTCAGGATCTGCGCAAGGTGGAAGGTGATGATGCCATGCCGCCGGTCAATCCACTGCTCCAGGATTGGACCGACGGCCGACACGGTGCGGTGTCCCGCACTAGGCTCCTCAAGCCTTTGACACCGATGGACACTCGCCTCCGCAGGCGGCTCCGCCAGGATTCCATTTCTTCGGAGATCTCCTCCTCCTCCTCCACTCCTCTTCGTCTCCTCCACGCCTGCGCCAGGACCCTTGCCACCAGGTCCCACGGCGCTGACCCCGCCAGTACGAACGCAGTCGTATGAGGTCGTACGGTTTTTTTTTTTTTTTTTTATAGAAGAGGGGGCAAACGGACAGTCGGTTCACCTGATGGTAAGTGAATAGTGACATCCACAGACACCCGCTATACCAGGAGATCAGCAGGTGCGTTGCCGACCTTTTAGATGTGAGTATGCTCTTTTCTTGAAGGTCCCTAAGTCGTATCGGTTCGGAAACACCATAGGTGGCAGCTGATTCCATATATTTGTAGTGCGAGGCAGGAAGTGCCGTAAAAATCTAGATGTTGTGGATTTCCGGACATCAAGATGGTGTGGGTGAAATTTGGAATTCTTCCGCGACGTCCGGTGGTGGAATTCTGCCGCAGGTATTAATCCGAACAATTCCTCAGAACACTCCCCGTGGTAGATGCGGTAGAAGATGCAGAGCGATCCGACATCTCTACGCAGCGCCAAGGGATCAAGCCGGTTGGAGATCACATTATCATCGACGATTCGAGCCGCCCGGCGTTGGACGCGATCAAATGGAAGGAGCTGATATTGGGGCGCTCCAGCCCAGAGGTGAGAGCAGTATTCCATGTGAGGCCGGATCTGCGCCTTGTATAATTGAAGGCGGTGTGAAGGCATGAAATACTGCTTCGCCCTATTGAGCACGCCAAGTTTCTTAGAGGCTAGTTTAGCCTTTCCTTCCAAATGACCACGAAACTGCACATCTCTCGATATGTCGACGCCAAGTATCCCAATGCTGGCTGCGGCAGTTAGGGGAGTGCCTTCAAATCGTAGAGGAACGACGAAGGGTGATTTTTTGGCGGTAAACGCGCAAACTTGTGTCTTGTTGGGGTTAAATTGGACCAGGTTAAGTCGTCCCCATTCCGAGACTTTGGTCAACAGAGACTCGATTTCAGACACAAGTTTGTTCCGACACTCATCGACTTGTTCCCGAGAAATATTAGAGCGGCCAGTGTATAAGGCATATCCAGTGCTGTCATCCGCATAACAATGAATGCCGCTGGTTTGCAGCATATCATTGATATGCAGAAGAAACAGGGTTGGAGATAGTCCACAGCCTTGCGGAACACCAGCATTAACAGACTTGAGGTCCGAGCATGTACCGTCGACAACGACCTTGATGCTCCTGTCTGCTAAAAAACTGGTGATCCACTTACATATTTTCTCGGGAAGCCCATATGATGGTAGCTTCGCTAGAAGTACTTTATGCCACACCCGATCAAAGGCCTTCGCTATGTCCAAACTAACCGCCAGCGCTTCCCCCTTGCTCTCAACTGCCTCCGCCCATCGATGCGTTAGGAATATTAGAAGATCACCAGCTGAACGATTCCGTTGAAAGCCATATTGGCGATCGCTAATCAGCTGGTGCTCCTCCAAATACCGCCGGAGCTGGCAGTTAATTATGGATTCCATAATCTTTGAGAACAAGGAAGTTATGGCTATTGGTCTGTAGTTGGACGGGTCTGAGCGGTCCCCTTTCTTAGGGATCGGGTGTACCAAAGCTGTCTTCCACGAGCATGGGACGTCGCCTAATGAGTATGAGTGCCGAAAAAGACGCGTAAGGACGGGTGCCAACTCAGGAGCACAAGTACATAGCACTAACGGAGGGATGCCGTCAGCCCCACTCGACTTATGGATGTCCAGCGAAAAAAGCGCTTTACGTACGGAGCTCTGTCGAAAAATTATTTCCGGAATTGAGGTATCACACCGAGGGATCGTCGGTGGTATTTTTCCCTAGTCATCCAAAGTCCAGTTGGAGGCAAAAAGAGAGCCTAGAAGATCGGCCTTCTCCTTCGCGGTGTGGGCCAACGAGTCGTTCCTCATGTGCAGAGATGGTAGGGATGGCTTACAGAAATTCCCTTGAACAGCCTTGGCGAGCGACCAGAATGCACGAGTTCCCGAAGGAAGTCGAACCAATCTCTCGCCAATTCTGTTCACGTACTCCGCTTTTGCCTCAGCAATAGCTCTTTTGAAGGACTTGGAGGCAAAGTTATACTCCTTTTTTAATGCGCTGGTCTTTACATCCTGGGACATCGATGCATTGGCCCAGGCTCGGTAGCTTAACCGCTTGTGGCGTGCAGCCAACTTACAAGTTTGACCAAACCAGGGCTGTGATTTGCCGCCTATAGGCACTGAAGAGCTTGGAATAAAAAGCTCCATGGCTTGCAGCACCACCTCGGCGACAGAATCGGCAACGATGTCTGGATCATCCAGCGAGAATCAAATTCGCCCCCATGGGTAGGATGCAAAGAAGGACCGCATTCCATCCCAATCGGCTGACCTATAGTGCCAAACATGGCGGCAGCTGGCAAAACGTGGCCATGATGCGCGAGCAACTTGCACAGAACTGCGGATCAGACAGTGGTCCGATGAGCCAAGTGGAGCGTCCACGGAGACCACGTAATTGTCTGGGTGAGAGGTCAGCAGAAGGTCCAACAGGGAAGGCGTATGATCTTCCACATCAGGGATACGAGTTGGTGATACCACCAATTGTGTCAGATCATATGCTGAGGCAAAGTCGTAAACAGATCTTCCTGCATGATCGGTTGTACGTGAGCCGAGCCACTCGGTGTGATGGGCGTTGAAATCACCAAGTATCACGATCTCTGCAGATGGGATCTGTTGTAGTACGGAATCTGTAGCCATTTGGATGTGCTCTATGAGTCGATCGGTTTCGTCATTACCGCTGTGGGACCTATATAGGCAGGCATAGACGCGGGGATGGTTGTCGCTGTCTATGCGCAACCAGAGGATGGAGAGGTCCCTACCTTCAAGACTGCCAAGGCGACGAGAGCAGACATCCTCTCTGACGTACGCGCAAACGCCAGCCCGCGGTACAAAAAAGTGTTCTAATTTGTACCCCGGACAAGAGAGATAGGAAGTATCAGCTGGAGAAGATATCTGAGTCTCGGTCAAAAAGAGCAGGGCCGGCATCGCTGTCTGGAGGTGGTAGTGAACAGCGTTGAGCTATGAAGTCCCCTAATGTTACAGAAATCCACGGTCATAGTGGTAGGGGACTTCTGCCGACTGCTCCGTTTACCCCGGACAGTTTTTGTCTTGAGCACAGATTCGCCCCCCCCAGAATACGCGGGGCTGCCCAGGTTAGCGGAAGCCTAGAGAGGGATTCTCCGGTGCTTGTGCGACCGGTACCCTCCTGGAGTAGTCTTTGCGTAGTCTGTGCTGTCATGTATGTTGGGGGGGGGGGGGGGGGGGATGGGCCACCGGATCTCTCACAAACCGAACGAAACACGACGACATTTGCCGCCATTTGACGTCGATATTATGTGAGAGCGAAGTACTTCCCCGGACGCGCCGGCCCATTCAGCTGCAAGGCAGCGCTCGCCCATATCGGCGCGCCGTACAGCCCCATGAACTGCAAGACGCCCGTATATAGGCGGCGGCAACTAACGCTCGGTCCACCCACGTTGGGGAGGAGGCGACTCAACGCGCGTGCAGTTCCAAGCAGCCTCGGGACGAGGCGCTGGAAGTGCTCTCTGAAGCTCCATTGACTGTCGAGGACGAGGCCCAAGTACCTCATGGTCGACTTGGCAGCGATGGAAGGTCCCCCCACTATAAGGCGGAATCCGGGTGGAGGGGCTCGCTGGGGCCCGTGGAAGCATATAGCTTCGCACTTCTCCAAGGCCACTTCGAGCCCAAGACGCCGGATTCTCGCCACCACCCGGGCAACTCCAGCTACCGCAAGAAAGCGTGCCTCCGAAAAGGTGCCTCCGCGCGCGGTGATGACGGTGTCGTCGGCGTAACACATAACGTTGACGCCCGTCAAGTTCGCGCCCCGGAGAACCGAATCGTAGCCGATGTGCCACAGTAGTGGGCCCAAGACAGAGCCCTGTGGAACACCGCACGGTACTCTCCTCGTCACCCAGCCACCGGCCGTGGGGTACGCGACGCACCTACCAGACAAGTAGTCTCCTACCAGTCTGCGCAGGTACGTCGGCACGCCGTGGAACCTCAGCGCCTCCAGGATTGTGTCGAAGGGTAGGGTGTTGAAGGCGTTGGCGATGTCAGTAGACACTGCCAAAAGCACCCCTCTCCCCTCGACTGCCTCATCGGCAAGGGCCTATAAGGTTGGACGATGAGAGGAGGAATGAAACGCTCTGACTGCTGGTTAGTAACTGGACTATTTATTATTAGACACTCATATTATATACCTACTTAAAGCTTACCCTCACCCTGCCGGAAGCTGAACTGGTAGGCACTTAGGTTCGGGCCTATCTCCTCCAGGTGGTCAACGATACGGGCAGCTGCGATCCGCTACAGCAGCTTGCCCGCCTCGTCGAGCAGCAAGATCGGTCGATACGCCAACGGCGAGTGGTCGACTCGCCGTCGGCGTATCGACCCTCTTTCCGGATCAGGGTCAACTTCCCCTTCTTCCACGCCGTGGGAAACTGACCCTGCGCCAGACACGCGCTAAAAAGGCGCTTCGCCTGTGTCTGGAGCGGGCCAAGGGCCAGAACCAAGGCACTCCCAGGAACACCATCCAGACAGGCTCGCAATACTGCCCCGGGTCCGGAACATTGAACCTACTCCATTTTTGAAGTCGATTAATAAATGGGCAAGTCTATTTGCCACGGATGATTTGAACGGCCAGTTATGAATGCGATACTTCTTATTATTTATCAATTTGAAGGTTAAAAAATATCCAACATTAGAAAGTTACCAAGAGAAGTAGGGGACATCCAAAATTTTAGGTATACTTTATAATTATTGATATACACATCCAGGTTAAACAGTAACACGTGTAAAAAAAGAACATCACAATCGTCCAACTTCAAAGCGAAATTTTATGTCACCATCACCCCTTACGTTCATATTAGGTATGTTAAACTATTCACGTTAACTATTCTCAAAAAGGTACTAACAAATAATTTATAAATTCGATACTATTCAGTTATGGAAATGTACAGCTTTAATCATTTGCCTGCAGTGTAACTACTACGGTCAAGTTCATAAAACGCATTTGTATGTACATAATAGATCGTTAGTCTGTTTTATAATGAATGCAATCATATTAATGAGCTCTTTACGATAGGTAAAATAGCTGATAGATAAGTGATTTTAACCGAGTTTTTGAAAAATCCAGGAGTGCTTAATTTTTTTTTATATATAAATGAGTAATTTAACTTGGAATAGCTTACGCTGTAGAGAGTAGGAACTAATTAGTAGAAATTGCATTATATTTTTCTATTTTATGATGAATTGTTTTCGGGGTAAAAAAACAAGTCAAAATAATTTATGAGGCAATTAATTGGAAGTCCGTAGAGTAAACTATTTTGTAACACTCATTTTATCACTTCAATCTTGCAATATATGTCTTTCTCACCATATTTTAAGTAAAAGTATTAACTATAATAAGTCTCACAAATCATTTCATCATTCATCACTACTTTTATGTAGTATATGTATAAGAGTCTTCCAAAAAACCCTTAAAAAGCCGTAGGATTCCTCTCTCGACTAATGTAACTTGATAGATAAATTAATTTAGCGGAAAATCTCGTACAAACAGTCAGCGTGAGCGGTCACCCTGGGGACCTGGGACCGGAGGGCTGTAGTCGCATCATTGGTAACGCAAACAACCTGATTCCGATCCCCAGTAAATCAAATTATAGGGTCACTCGCGTGAATAACAATATACACTGCTTGTTTTATTTTATGTACTGGCTTATTGCCTTACGCGAAAATAGATTTACAATTCACATCAGTTTTACTGTCATAATATAAGGATGTTACTGACGGAATTGAGGCTGATGATGATGGTGAAGGAATTCATCGTGTGCCAAATCACACGTGTTTTAACGTATAGCAGTGGAAGGAACATTTGATAATGTTGTTGATTATGAATACGTAATTTACATTAAAACACAGTTACAACTGCAGTATAATGTGTTACAAGTGCAACAAATTGCAGTAAAACTTTGTAAATTAGATATATGATACGAATAAAATAAGTTTTTAAAATTGTGTACATTACTGTGTATCATGTATTGTTATTATTCAACGAAGGTGTATTAAAAATACAGGAGAAAGTGAGATACAACATAGTACTTATGTTATATGGAAAATTAACAATATCTACATGGGTACCAATGTCTTACTTATTTGTTTTCCAAAATTTTGCCCTGTTTCGACAGTGAGAGGACTTTTTCCGTTAACTTTCCTTGATTAGTTTACTGCTACGAATAAATAATAAGTCAGGAAGTCTAACTCAGAACAAATGACACATAAAAAGTGGACCTACTTCAAACCAAAACGACGTATGATTTAAAATACCAATCACTTCGAAGTTACAAAGAGACGTCATTGGTGATTTGTTTAATTTCAGAATAAATGCAGGTATTGGTCGGCTCGCATGCTGCAATGTCACCTATGACAGTCGAGTGATAGCTGCGTGGACGATGTCATGCAATAAGTGAACCAAGTCAATAATAAAACAATATTATTTAATATTTTACAATGATTTCTTTCGGCCGAGTCCACCGACGCGCCACAATCGTAACATACTGTTACTGACTCCCTGTGGGCCATCCGGCACAGGTACTCACCAAAGCAACCATGCCTGGTGAGCACCTGTGTCAGACGGAAGGTGACGGGGATTGTGCTTATGGCGCATCCAACGCTCGAGGACTGAATGCAAAGCAACCGTTAGGCTTTTGTCATACGACTGCCGTGCCTGGTCCTCCCCCCACCTCCGTATTAATGCTCCTGTCCTAGTCGGCGAACCCGTAGGATCTAGTAAAACGTAAGGTTCTCGCCGGGAGCCCTCCTAACCAAGACATATGAATGCGTCTGGGCAAGAACCTCCGCCACAAATTCCCACGGGGGGTCACCGGCTAGGTCAGTGGCTGTCACCCACGATACTGTTCGGTGCCAGCTGGGCGTAATCCCTCGTGGTAAGGTGACTCGCCCAAATGGATGCACCATACATCGCCATACTCCGGAGTATAGCTGCCTGCAGGCGGCGCTGGTTCCTTCGAGGTTCGGGAGGAGTCTGCCCAGCGCACTTGCCGCCTTCACGACCTTCAATCCGAATATTGACAAATGTGGGCCGAAGGTCCACCCTCCGTCTCCGTCCCTTGATCTGGGGCTCATCCTGACCCTCCCCCCTCGGATCTGGAGGGTAGCTCCCGGACGGTGTCCTTTACGGCCGGTTCCGCGGAAAAGAAGGACTTTGGTCTTCTCAACTCTGACCCGAAGCCCTAACCTCTCTATGCGGCTGATCACGAGGTCGAGCCCGACTTTGGCCAGCCGCACCGCCTAGCTCCTTATAGGCTCTTCCCCGGGATACTCTTGTCTTTCAAGCTTAATTGCAGCTAACTACTTATTTTGCCGAATTGGATCGGCTGGGATACAAAAAGAAAACAAAGCCAGCAAAATGCACAATCATTTTTAAAATACCTCAATTATATCGATATATATTTAAATAATGATAAAAATATAAACATATTAAGTATATTATACATTTCATGAAGAATAAATAAAATACCTTCTACATTGGTTCAAATATTGACTGACTTCATTTTGCATAGTATTGACCATCTCGGTTTGCTTATTACATTAACGTATTTGAATATAATATAATTTTACTACTATTTACTAGTGAGAAGTAATCCCTGGAGGTTTTGATTTGGTATGGCTCCTGCACCACTTCACTACAAATGATGGCATGATGATTAACAGCTGCAATTCATAATGAAGAAACGAAAACGTATGCGTAAGTTTGACGTGTGTTCGCTTGCAAGAAAAATGTCCGACTGATGACGTGCGGACACGACTTTTAAGCGCCGCCTACTTGGACACGACTTTTGTTGGGTCATTTTTATAACACGGTTACATTTCCTGACTTATTATTTATTCGTAGGTTTACTGAGTCTAAATAGGCTAGAATATAGCCTATCACTCAAAGTCTAGTCTCGGTTGAACACGTTTGTGTTCATTATAAATACGTACAGATATACAAAAGAAAACGCTTGTACGAGTTTAAAAAAATCCATTCTTTTTTTAAGGTTGCACTGAAAAGACAACAAGCTGCAGAAGATAAAATCGCTTTACATTTAGCATCCGTGGAAAGTGGGACAACCCTGGAGGCTTTGCCACCCGGTCGTATATATGGAATGAGAGTGACAGGCCCCTGTCCAAGCCCCGGACCGGAGCCTGACTCTGCGGCGGATGACCAGACAGTAAGCAAAAGTTCTTAGTTTCTTTCTGTTTCTATTTGTTTAGTCTTAACAAATTCCTAGGATTGAGGCAAAGACCGATTAGACCGCGGAGAATTTATATAGAGCTCATCAAGGAGAAGGTACAGGTCGCATCATATCAGGAGTTTGGGCTAGTTTAATTCGTCTTGACGAGTATCTTGGTTGGCGTGAATATGCAACTCCAACTAGTTTGGGAAAAAAGTTCGTTCCATTTGTTATGGGTGTGGATTATGTTTGATTGATTAGATGGATTACATTATATTATATACTAAAGAGTTGAAAATAAATTTAAAGAAAAAAAAAACCTTTTTTAAAAACAAGTTTTTATTATTGGTTAATAAAATGAACTAAAAAGCTAAAAATAAATTAGGTAAGTAACTCTAATAAGAAATATAACACTTATTAACCAATAATAAAATATTGTTTTTAAAAATGGCTTTTTTCTTTATTTCACTTGTGTGAAAATGGTGTTCATGAAAAACTGAGACTTATGTAGGTATTGGATGGATTATACCCAGCTTTTTTTTGTAAAACGTTGAACACAATTTTTATTGCTAAAATCATATTGTGAATACAATATTTCCTACATAATATGCATTTGTTACCAGCCCATACACATTGATAGCGAAACGAGCGATTCCGTGCCGGATTGTTGCAATCCAACACCAGATTCTGCTGGAAGATCCTTAGCATCCCCTATCTGGTAAGCTAATAAGCTTGGTATTTTATTCATGAGATCTCTCTTTTACGTCCTCTTGCTGGCCACCCCGAAATGCATCAGTGCAGCTCGTTTTGGGTTGGTGACTGGTGACATTACACACCATTAAGTTGTATGTGGCATGAAGTATTTAATTCATTATATTGATAACACGAGAAAAACCTAACTACTTACATTTACCAAATAACTACTTTACCGGTAAATAATCGAGACTTGAAACAATATTCAACTGTGAGAACGCTTTATTGGTCAGCACACAAATATTAAGAATGATAAAAATACATCTATAAAAAACATGAAATAATTATATATCAAGGCTTTTATTAATGCTAGAAAAACTTAATAGTAGATGAACACTCATTGTTGTTCATCTTATTAACCTATGAAAAACAACTTATTTTGTTAACAAGTGAGATGAGTATGATAAACGTTCACTAAAGTTTTACTTTCCATATTATATTGGTGTATTATCTCATAGTCTTTACGAACGTGGCCTTCACTCCAGAACTTGTTAAATAATGATCATTTGTATTATTCCAGTTACTGATAAAAAATGAGTTTCTCTCTATCTGAAGTTTTTGCTTTCATTTGTCAGAGAGCAGAAGATGTGCAGGTTTCGCATGACGGTGATGCAATTAAATATACTTCTATACGAACCTATATTTTTTGTTGGTTACTATTTAACTCAAAAACTACTAGACCAATTTTAAAAATTCTTTCGCCATTAGAATGCCACGTAAACACTTCGTGACATAGGCCATAAAAATAATTATCATCAATCCGGATACGACTGTAAATAATTTAGCACGACGAAGCTTTGATCGCTAGTTAGTTTGCAAAAAAAACCACATAACTCAACACAAATAAGTACATGTGGTTTAATAATATACGTTTTGGTATGCAGCTTAGCCACAAACGAAGAGACATCTGACAGCACTGGAAGTGTGAGCTCGGCCGGCTTGGAGATGCTAAAGAAGCTGTTTCCCGGAAAGAAGCGATCTGTACTCGAGCTGGTACTGCGCAGGTGTAATCATGATTTACTTCGTGCTGTTGAACATTGTAACGCTGTACATGTAAGTGATACCACTTTAAATTGGAAATAATTATTTGATGAAAATTTTCAAACACTATGGAAATTGAATAAAAAAATATTCTATTTTATCGGCTTACCGTTCACATGAGCTTAAAACGTGCGCCTTTCTTAATGAAACATATTGTAGTGGGACGAAGAATTGTGAATCTGAACCGTTCTCGAATCCACTTGAACACACACAATAATTCGACAACCAATTGCTATAATAATAATAATATCAACCCTTTTAAGTCCCACAACTGGTAACGGTTCCTTCTCGAATTCAGGCGAGGAGGATTTTGGACCATAGTTCACTGATGCGCTGGCCCAATGCGGGTTGGTGAACTCCACAGACCTTCAAAGATTTTTAATCTCATCAGGCATGCAGGTTTCCTAACGATGTTTCATTCGCCTGTGAGGAAGCGATGGTCTCATGTTCAGGTGCATGTACAAATTTAGAAAACACCATTCAAGCACCACAGAGGTCAAGATCGAACCCGTATTTCTCACTCAAGCGGCCGAGCCCGTACCCACTAGTCCATCGTTGCACACACTTGTGCCAGCGTATCCGTGAACTTTGGCCCAAGACCCTCCTCGCGTATTAATAAATAGATAAAGATGTTTTACTTCTAAAATATTTCCTACATAAAACATTAAGCATTGCAACATTTCACAGGGTCAACGGGATAAATTTTCCGGCATCAATCCGAGTGCCACTTTTGAAGCGTCCGTGTCGAGTTCCGAGGAGGTCGAGACTCGGTGGTCCGCATTCCGACCTGTTGGGCCCCGAGCGCCGCTGCTGCCTGCGCTGGTTATGGGTCGGGTTTGCGGGTCGGAGTGGCTAGTACCACTACCTGCTTTGCCGGCTCTCTCGGGGCCGTTACTCCTGCCATTACAACACCCGCACGCACCGCCGATACAATGCAGTCCGTGTACTCCGGAATGCAGGCAATGTAACAATAATCGCCATTAATAGACAAACTATAGATTACCAGCTATACCTACCAATTGTGTTTTTTGAAAGTTAACGTAATTCCTGTAAATCGTATGTTTAATGGATTCCGAGTCGATAATTACTTGACCTGTGAACCACGAAACGGTATTTCCAAATTTAAATTTACAGTTTTTAATTTCCAAGACTTAAAACTTAAAAGACACTCGAATGTTTTATATTCCTGGTAATAAAGCTACCTATATGGGGTAGTATTGTAATTTATTCAGATTTCTTCTACACTCTCGAAATTTTGTGCAAACTGTTAAAATGGTGCATGCTAGATCGTCTCCTTACAAGGCTGACCTGACTTTAGAAATGTCCGAAACTTTGGGAATATGAAGGTTTTAGTAAACCACGATAATATTATATTTGCACAAATCCCACAGGAGCGATGTGCTATGCCGCGCTCCCGTCTGCTTGAGTACCACCATCCTGCTTGCTTCTCTCGTGAAACAACTTTGCCGTGTTTCGGAGAGAAGGGCAAGACATGCAATGTAATTACTGGCAATCTCTTGTCTCAGGATTGGCAATACATAAGTGAGTTGCCTGGGATAGTTTCAGGTAAATTAGGTTACGTTTATGGGCGACGTCGACTACTCACCATCAGGTGGCACGTCTGCCAGTTTGCTTAACCAATTAACATAAAAAAATTGAACACAAAATCGTATGAATAAAAACATCACACTGCATACAATGTTTGTCTTCCAATTATTATTTCAAATCTGGGTGTTAGATCCAATATACGAAGTATGCTGTTGATTAGATACTTTGACGCAATTCTATGTGATTTAAGCTACGAATATAATATTATTTATTCGTAGGATTTAAGACACCAATATTTATTATAATATCTATTTTAGTTTTAAGTGATGATGTTCCGCTAAACCATGTGCCATATTATTGTAATTATTTAATTAGTATTATGTTATGTTAATAAAATGTGATATGTAGTGAAAGTTTTTTAATTTTTCCAGCCTAGTTTATTAACTTTAATTTATAAAAAATAAAAAAGTAGCCAAAAATTCTTAACAATTTTTGGCTACTTTTTTTTACTTTTTTTTAAAGTTTTTTTAATTTTCACTAATAGATATTTTGTGTCGTAATAGTAAAAGAATTACATATGAACATTTTGCTTAATATGCAACTACATTTGTCCAGATATTGCGCAACTCATTAGTTAAATGAAAAGTATGTTGGTAGACTGTTGAGCTGATCGTGTAACGGTATTTTAATTATTAAGAATTAGAAATAACCAAGATTTTCTTATGAGGATCTATTACTAAATAGATTCCCTTACGCCTAATGAAAACATAGCTACCATGAGCAGAATAAGTTTATATAAACGAGTAGGACAAATAACGCGTCCCTACACACCCGGGAGCTATTACCACAGATGATAACAAATTCGTGACAATCATTTTAACGACCAAAGACTTCTACCTAATATTTTGAATAAATAAAGACACAAATTTGCTAGTATTTATTTAATAGAGTGGACAAAATTTACTTACAAATAATGCAAGTAATAATATAATAGTGTTAAAAAGTAGAGATATTATATTATCTATAATTGGTAACTAGCTGTTGCCCGCAACTTAGATGATGATTATTTCTATAGATAGCCTATGTCACTCAGTGTAATTACGTAAATTAGTATTTGTAGCGACTTACCTTTACTTTGATAATGTTTATACCTGTCACCTCCGTTTCAGCTGCGTACTTCCCGTTCCCGTGATATTTTATTCAGGATCAAACTATCCTATCGCCTTTTCTGAGTCTCAAACTATTTTTATTTATATCGGTTCGGTGAAGTTTCGGTGGTTAGACTAAACGTCGAATAGTTTGTTCAAATCGTGACATTTTGCTTTGATAATTTTTATACCAGTCATAACTTCTAAACGAAATGTCCGATTAGAATAATTAAAAGTAGAATTTACCGGTGGGAGGGAAGCGCTGTGCCGCGCTCCCGGCTGCATGGGTATTACATCTTGCTTGTTTCTCCCGTGATACAGCTTTGCTGTGTTTCGGAGAGAAGGGCAAGACAGGCAGTGTAATTACTGGCACCGAGACTTAACATCTTATGTCTCAGGATAGGCAACACATAAATGGGTTGCCTGGGCTCTATCCAGGTATACTAGTTTATGTTCATGGGCCACGTCGACCACTTACCATCAGATGGTACGTTTGCCAGTTTGCCTATCCCACTAACATAAAAAAAGTAGAAAATCAACTTATTTATCAAACAATTTAAATGGATAAGAATTAATCCTGATACCAGTTTCACTACTTTTAGACGCCACCCGTATTTAAATTTAAAAATTCACATAAAAACTGTTATTGTGGCTTAACTATAATATATAGTATACCATCGCGGACTTTTTTGTGACTAATCATGAGTAGTACCTATTAATATAGGAACATTATTTTATAAATCGTTATTTTTTTTCGCAGCAACGTGAAATAAAGACCTTTGTCGGCTTTGAAAAACCTTGGGTTACATTGCTGCTATTTGCGTAAGGATCTCAATTTTTTTTAAATATAATATATCTTATGTCATTCCTGAATAGTGTAGATTTCTGTTCGTGAAAGATTTTTTATGATCGGATCAGTACTTCCGAAGATTACCCCCTAGAAACATACCAACTTAAAAACTTTACCTACCTGTTTATAATATTAGTATAGAAGTCTATATAAAATAATAAGTATTATCTCGTTTATAAGTAATGATATGTAGCGTGGGACTGAGCACGAATAGAACTAATAATTACCCAGCACTTCATAATTGTAGGAAAAACGTGTGCATTGAACGTACCTACTGTTTTTGTGGTTATTGGCGTCATTTTATTTCGCTAATATTACAATCATGTTGGAAGATAGATAGCTAATGTTAACACGCCAGCAAGCCCTTCTGTGTAGTGGGGGCCTATGGGCACCTACTGGTGATCACCAGTCACTAGGTGAACCGACTGTCTGTTTGTCGTCCCCTCTCCTATAAATAATCTATCTACCGCGCTTTTTTATGATAGATTGATAGGCAAACGGGCAGCCATGAGCCACGTGACGGTAAGTGGTCAACGTCGCCCATGAACATAAACCAGTATACCTGGAACGAGCATACAATAGGCAACTCATTTATGTGTTGCCTATCCAGAGACATAAGAAGTAAAGTCTCTGTGCCAGTATACTGTCTGTACTGCCATTTTCTCCGAAACATAGCAAACAGGAAAGCAGGATTGTGGTACCCAAGCAGATGGGAGCGTGGCACAGCGCAACCCTTAGACCGCCCCAGCGCGCGGCGCGGCGCCTATACACATAGGTACCGCTTTTTATTAGTTTTTTAAATGGTCTGGATTATGTTCTTGGTAGTAGTTATAGGTAGGCATGACTGACTATCACTAGCATTTACCTGGCACATTAAGACCAACTCATTTCAATTGTTGAGCGACGTGAACAACTTACATTTGTCTAGCTTAGGTACTTGGTTTGGTCTTCTACGTTCTGAAAGAAGGACCCCTTAAATCGACTCTGCTAAAAAACGCCTGTTTCTTATATTTCTTTTCAAATCTGCGTAAAAGCAGGGATCATGACATGCCCACCATGGTTCAGGCCTTGTCGTGGCGGTGGGGCTCAGGCAAAAGCAAGAGTTATGATTGCAACAGTCTATGTATGCACTTATATGGGGTCTTTCTTTTAAGACATTAAAATTAATATATTCCGCAACATATCTAGGCAGTATGTGCTACGGAGCACCGGCGTGGGCTGATAGGTCCACCATTGGAGCAGCCCGTCGTAAATTATTACAAAGCCAACGTCTGTCACTAACATTCCTATGTAAAGCCTACTCGGACAGTTAGTACAGAGGCGTTACCAGTTCTTGCCGGAGTACTACCAGTTGACTTAGAGATACAGCGCCGCGCTGCCTTGTATTATCATTCGCGAAATCTTTCTAGTGCTGACTTCTTAAGACCACAAGTCCGGCAAAAAATTACCAAACTTTTGACCCTATAGAAATCCCGATGGGATAATACAACTAAAGGGCGTCACCTTTATAACTTCTTTCCATCTGTGTTCGATCGCTTAGCAAAGGATTGGTTAGAGGTTGACCACTGTGTCCGCTCAGTTTCTTACGGGCCACGGAAACTTTAGAAGTAAACAATTTGGCTTTAATCTCGTAACGTCTCCCTTATGCGGCTGTTCGACGAAAGGCAATGAACAGGAACATACCGCACATCACATTCTTTGGGAGTGCAGTCTTTGGCAAAATGAACGAACATTAATGCTCGACAACATCCGTAGCAAATCGGGAGTAACTTATTACAGCGATCTCGTGAACGACGTGAAAAACTTCCGTGCATTCAAGTGATTTTGCCACAATTATTACTGGAAAAATAACATATCCCCAAGTCATACATAAATAGCTCATAATTAATATACACTAGTATATTACTTCGTTAATACGAAGGTGGGGGGAGGACCTGGCGCAACAGCCGTACGGCAAAAGCCTAACGGTTGCTCTGCGTCCGGTCCTTGAGCGGTGGATGCGCCGTAAGCGCAAACCCCTCACCTTCCGTCTGACACAGGTGCTCACCGGGCATGGTTGCTTTGGTGAGTACCTGTGCCGGACGGCCCGCAGGGAGCCGTTGACAGTGTGTCACGATTGTGGCGCTGCGTCATGATCTGACATCAGTCATCGGAGGGGACTTGTCTCTGCCGGGTGTCATCATCGCGATGCTCGGTGACGACGAGTCCTGGACGGCGATGGTTTCCTTCTGCGAGGCAGTAATGTCCCAGAAGGAGGCCGACGAGCGGGTGAGAGAGGAGGCCGCCGACGAGGCCTCCCCCCGTGGGCGACGAACGGGGGTGCGCAGGAGGCGCTACTTAATGCGCCTCCAGTAGCGCCCCTGTGCTCGTGTCGGGCTCAGGATGGGAACCTGGGCCCAGTATGACACGACGTCGCGGGGACTGCCCAAGCAGCCGGGCAGCCCCCCTTAAGAGGAGTAGTCTGGCCTTCGCCGGGGCCAGCCTGTCGCTGAGGTGATTCTGTCGAATGCCTATCCGGGACCCTCAAATTAAAGCGGCTGAAGGCGCTCGCAGTGGTTTTAGTTTACGGGTAGGGCACTCCCAGGTGCGAGTCCCACATAGGGTCAGGATCTACCTGAGATCCTGGCTACTTGCGTAAAAAGGATTTCCCTGCGAAAACAAAAAAAAAAATAAGTATATTACTTCACTATGTAGATATTAGTTGACTTAAAAATACAAACCAACTTTCAAACAACAATTATTATTTCAACCATGATAATCACTAAGTTATACATAATAACTCATAGTTGATATACATGTATATTGATCATACTATGCAGATATTTGTAGACATAAAAGTTTCGAAAAAAAAAGAAATTTTCCTACTCCTCCTGAATTCTTCTGATTAAATTCGTCAGTCCCAAGGCAGTTTTAACGTATCCCTCGGGCTCCCTGAGATCGTATCAAAGGTTTTGGTCATTTAGTGGTTACCGCTGTCGATCCTGGCTATGAGTAGCAGCGGTGGGAACAAGTGGTGGGCCTAGCCGGTTTAAAAAAAAGTTTGCACCTATATAATATATTTGTTAACTAGCTGACCCGACAGACGTAGTCTTAATTATGAATATTGAATTCGAATTGGTATACTTACTAAAAATATTTTAAAAAAGTGTTTATTATTCTAATGCTATACGACAATTATTTCTAATCTAGCCTTATCTAAAATTTTATATGGTGGTTAAGTATTCTTAAATTTTCTTATTTTCCGCGTATTATTCTAAATATTTTCTTTCATAAGAACCTTCTCCTGACAATAACAAACACAACAAAAAAGAATTAGCGAAATCGGTCCAGCCGTTCACTCGTGATGGCGTGACCAAGGGAAATAGGGATTCATTTTTATATATATATAGATAGATAGGTACGTGTTTTCCATCGTAGCGACTAAATCATATGCCTTGATGAATGAGGTGTTGATCGATTACCCACCATGGTTCAAGCCTTGTCGTGGCGTTGGGGCTCAGTAACCTAAGGTGAGCCCAGCACCTTGGGCGAAGCGAATTGAGCCTAGGGGGCTCTTTATACCCCTCTTATAAGAAGAGGGAACAAAAGAGCAGGGGCAAAGGGCGAGGACGGGAACCTCACCCCATTGTATTGTCCTAGACGTTGGAAGGGGTTGTTCTGTAGTGTGGGACAACCTCTCTATGGAGGTGGCGTCGGTCCCTTGCGGGACTGACTAGCCGTCGAGGTGCCCTGTTGCTCAACAGTTCCGGGGCACCTCACCTATTTTCCTTCCATCACCACCTTACCTTCTTTCAGGTGCAAACCCGCCTGGGGAGTTCCCCTGCCCTCCCCCGCGAGATGCCTAAGAGCATTTTCCGTCGTAAGAGAGAAAAAGTGATCATGACATAATTTATGAATTATTTATAGGCCGATAAACTCCCTCTTAGTAATGAATTTTAATTTAAAAGTGATTACCTTAATTTTGAAAAGTATGTACCTAGGTATGCAGTATGCTTAAAGTAAGGTAACGTTCACTTCAATCCACAGTATAACCAAAGTCATATGTATTTACACTGTGCTTCAATCCATCGAGAATATAACCAGATAGAATAGTAATGTGAGTTATAAAAATCTCTCATAAAATGGAGGGAGGCTAATTATTTTGATGATAATTATTATAATATTATTGTGCATTTACAATGAAATACCTTATCGTATCAAGTGAAGTATCAAGTAAATTCCCGATACTGGGTTGACCTGTAAGAACATCAATGATCTGATATTGCCGATATCTAACATTACATGTCTACTTATATCGAGTATACACCTAACCGGTATAGAGCGCCGAGCGGTAAGGAATCCGCAATTTTGTGCTGCGACACAGCGCCGGTTCTGCGCTCTGATTGGCCGACTGATCACTGATGGCCATTGATTGACGGTTGGCCGATGGGACGTACATACAGATCACTGGTCGGTTGAATTGTTATTACATCAGTGACAAATCACTGACCAGTTTCGGAATTGTGTGGCTCACATTACTACTATATCCGGGTATATTATGGTCGACGTCTAACTCGATAACTGTAGGTATTTCTGTGCTTTTTTACATATAGATAGATGGACCGTATTCTGCCGCATTTTGACATTCTGACGCATTTTGCCTCAAAACAGGCGTACCAACTATCATGCAAGTATGCGTGTGGCAAGTGAAATATTGATGAGCATCGCGCGACGCGAACCGGTTTCACTAGTCTGCTGTGACGTCCTGCAAGTACTCTCGCCCACAGAATAGCATTAATGGATTCAACAGTAATTAACTTACGTAAATGTATGAATTTAAACGCTGTTTTTTATGCAATGCTAAATATAATGCTTGGCGTTCATTGATATATACGGCCACTGCCGTATAAAAACTGGACGGATAAAGGTTATTAATGATGATGATGATGATGATAAACTAGAAAGAACAAGATACTATGTCTTAGGAAAAAGGTTATAAATATTGAAAGGAAAAAAAAAAACAAAATAATAAAAGAACTAACAAAGATAAGTACCATTTTAGCAATTTCAGCAATACCAAATGTTACTATTGTTGATGGAAGATTTAAGCAGATTTTTTTGATAACGTTAATATCCCGTTACATCTTCACCATCGTAAGCGATGTGTTTCTAGTTTCATTTATATTCGTAAGTGTACCGGTTACTTTTAGCGTGACTAAGCGTCTTTATCGTAACTTGGCAATGTCAGTGCTCGCCTACACTTAGCACGACTCACAACTCTCGGTGAAATAAACAAAATGCTGTGTGTAATAGTATCACTCGTCGCGATAGCATACATATTTTGGGACGTAAATTATTTCATACGTGTAGCTCTCACTATCGCGTTTGGCAGAGTGTTTCAAAAGAAATGCGGAGTCAACGACACCACGACTATTTACGGTATGTACTTTTATAAATCATTTAGGAAATAAATACATACGCTTATACATAGACGCGTAGGTTTTATCGTATAAGCGTAGATAAGAAGATATAAAAATATGTTTTTATTTTAGTTGTAATAACATCTTTATATATATAATTCTTCTGTACGTGTGTACGTCACTGAACTCCTCCTAAGCGACTGGACCGATCTTGATGATTTTATTATGTGTTCAAGTGGATTCGAGAATGGTTTAGATTCACAATAAAAAAAAATAAGTATTTAAATATTTTCTACAGGATAACGTCTGTCTGTGCCACTAGTGTCTATACATCTATACTCTATACAGATAAATTCAATTGTCTGTTTGTAATTTCAAATTAACATCTTTTCACCAAATGCATATGAAAGTATAAATGGTACTTACATCAAAAAAGCAATTTTTAAAATTGTTGTCTGTCTGTCTGTCTATCTGTCTGTTTTTCCGGCTTATCTCTGAAACGGCTGGATTGATTTTGACGGGACATTTACCAACAGACAGCTGATATTATAGTGAGTAACTTAGGCTATAAAAATAATCATCATCAATCCGGTGCGGCTGTAAATCTAAGTTAACGCGGGCGACGCTGCGGGCAACAACTAGTATTAGGTATATAAAATGCATTCACTGAAAGGGGCCTGTGTCGGCAGTGGACGGAAATTCGGACGGATTGAGAATAACGATAAAAAAATAACGGCAGTACAATATTATATTGTTGCCGTTATATTTTAATAATGAGCTGTAGATTTTTTTATTTACTACACAAAGTAAGTTCTATATTGTCATAGTTTTAAACCAGTATTGTGATTTCACCGCGGTTTCACCCGCATACTTCCCATTCCCGTACAGGGATAAATACAGCCTATACCTATGTTTTTCTGATGTGTAAGCTACATTATGGTAAAGTTTCATCAAAATCAATTCCGTAGTTTTTGCGTGAAAGAGTAAGTAACAAATATACATCCATACATTCTTACAAACTTTCACGTCTATAATATTTGTAGGATTTTACATTGAATGTCTCTGAGCAATTAGAGATTAGCAGAAGCTGTTCTCCATAGCTTCGCTTGCGTATAAGTAGGTATACGACGATATACCAAATCGACGCCAGGAGGCCGTGCGGCCGCAGACTACACGGTTGGCGGGTGGCAATCCCCCAATAATAATCAACCTTAAATGAGTCAAATCGGCTCACAATTGTCAGACGAAGCATTAGGGCCCTTGGGCCGTTATCATAGATCCCTCCGAAAAGAAGTCGATATAAATTTACAGCCGTATTGGGACTGATGATTATTATTTTAAAGCCCTCATGATATAATCTATATCTATATAAACATTTTCTTATTCAAAAAAAGAAGTACCCATCCAATGGGTACTTACTTCTTTTTTTGAATTAGAAATTGTTCACAATTTCAAGGGATTTAATTTTTTACACGGAACTCTAATTATTTTTCTAAAGTAAAAGTATCATTAGTCCTTCATAATATCAGCTACCTGACGGTCATAACCCGATAAATCAATTTAAAGTTTCTGATAATAAGCAATAAAAACAGAGATATATACAGACAAAACTATAAAATTTTATTTTTGATACAAGTATACCTAGGTAGGTACAGAGTTAATTTAGTATTCACTTAATTAATATTAAGTGTATAATAAGAGTAGTAGTAATAATAAGAGTAGGTACTATGTAAGACTTATAAATTATATTTTGTATTAACATTTTCACAGCTAAAACTAAAGCTAAAACTTAAAACGGGATATCTCTTTTGTGTTTTTTACAAATACTAGGTAATCACTCCTAGTATTTGTAAAAAACAAGGAGGCAATAGTTCGATCCGGTATTTCTTTTCGTGGCCCGGTACCGGGTCACCGGTACCGGGTGGGTCGCAACCCACCAAATGGAAAGTACAAAGTTAACTTCGACTAGGCTGATGATGATAATAATGATGATGATAGTAATGAATATTCATTCATTCATTCATTACAGGTTTCTGCACAACACAGGATGTGGACATATTCTTGAAGCACATGAACAACGCTCGCTATATTCGTGAACTGGATTTCGCCCGGTTTCACTTTTACGACAGGACTGGTATTTACAAGAACATAATGAAGGCCAAAGGGCACGCACTGCAGGGCGCCTCCAACGTCCGCTACAGGAGGACTATACCTATATTTAGTCCGTACAAAGTTGAAACTAAGGTAACTTTCTATCACATATTATATTATATTCTTTCTATACATACGTAGTATTGAGCTTCATCAATAAAAAATAAAAAACAAAAATTTTAACTGACTTCAAAAAATAAAAATAATTGCTTTTTCCAAAGTGTGTGCCTACAACTCACAATCAACTTATTCTTCTACTATTGTACCTCTACAATGTATGCTATTATAGTTACATTTTAAGTCGGTGTCGATTGTCGTTTTTGTTGCTGTACAAAATGAATCTATTACCTACATGAAGTTGTTATAATCCTACCTTTGCTAACACTTACTGTAAATTTCTGTAAAGTTCTCATAAATACAAATTAATCAAGCCCAATTACAAGTGATTGCTGTAAATCGTTGAGGAGTTCCTTCGACTGTCTTTCGGCTCTATCATCAGATTGACTCCAGAAGAGCTTTAAAATACTTAATTAGAAAATTAACAAACACTAGTCGCTCCTACGATTTCAAAAGATGCCCTCGATTTCTTATCATTATATATATTTGGATGCCATCATCAGATCCTGGTTTCCTGGTAACCCTATACCTAACCTGGCCCATTGGTCATTAGTCATCGAGCATATAACCGGTAAAGAGCCGTAATGTATTATGTGTTTTATATGAAAACAAATTCCACCAATTTGTGCTGCGACGCTGCGCTGGTTCTGCGGTCTGATTGGTCGACTGATGGCCATTAATGGATGATTGGCCGATGGGACGTATATACAGATCACTGGTTGGTTCAATTGCTATTACGTCAGTGATACATCACTGACTAGTTACGGAATTTTATGGCTCGCTTTACTACTCAGTACTCTAGCCGGTTATATGCTCGATGATGTAACTTGAAGAACGACAAAAAAAGTGTAGTTGAAAACTACACTTGGTACAGTGCATATTTAGATTCTGCTATCAGTACCTTTTTTATTTTTATTTCTTTAGCTATAAAGTTGATAAATGAAACTGTTAGTTTTAAAAAAAATGTAATAAATAAGTATAATATATGTATGTAAACAATTAACATCTCGACCCTCCCATCGTCGGCCTCTGGTCGTCGAGAATAGGTTTCCACGTGAGCAACATCGCTTTGGTTTTATGCGGAGCAAAGGTTTACTTATTTTCGACGGCCCGTGACCGAATCGGTGGGTTTATCATGTAACTGAAATTTAAATGGTTAAAAAAATTGAACAATAAACTCTGTAAAAATTGTAATAGATAATATTAAAACATGTAAACAACTAACAATAAATGAAAACACAGTTTCTGATTATGTCAGGAGAATTTCGCGTCCGGCGCCCAGACTATAATAAAGGGCTCACACCCTAGCCTTACTGAGACTCATTGCCACGACAAGGCTTAAACCATGGTGGAGCTACTGCTATCAGTAGTACTTATAGGCTATCAATAAACAGCATAATATTGAACAGAAACATGCAGGTGCTGTAACAATGTAATATAGAGTGAAATAATACTACTTCTGATGGAGGTCAATAATTTTGGTACCGATGAGCCCATCCCGCACAATAAGATTCATATTGTGTCAGGCTCAGATTCCATGCTTTGCCAATTCTGAGACAACCGCATAACAAGTAACAATTAGTATAAGGGATATTAACAGATATAAAATGCATCCTACTAAAACACATCATACTTATAAAACAAAAATTCTTCTATATTCCTAATTTTTAAATTCACTTTAATTTCTTTATTTTCAGTTGGTTTACTGGGAAGAAAAAACTCTCTTCATAGAGCAGAAGTTCATTACTCTTAGCGACGGTTTTGTTCGAGCCATTGTTTTGTCTCGTCAAAATCTCATAGATGTTGATGTGAAAACACTATTTAAGGACCTTCCCGGCGCAGACACGAAGTTGGAGTGTCCAGAAGAAGTTAAGCTTTGGATTCAATCTATTGAAATTTCGAGTGCCAAATTAAGGAAAAAGGATTAGACGATAAATAATAATACAAATATTTATGTATATTATAATAAAATTAATTCTGTTATTTTATTCGTGTATTTTTAACCCCCAAAAATTGTTATATTTTTTGACAGCTAAGTTTGTGTCTGTTTGTGGCATCGTAGTTCTCAACCCCACCTTGACGTGGCGGTGGGGCTCAGTAGCCTAAGGTGGGCCCAGCACCTTGGGTGAAGCAAATTGAGCCGAGGGGGCTCTTTATACCCCTCTTACAAGAAGAGGGGACAAAAGAGCAGGGGGCAAGGGGCGAGGACGGGAACCTCACCTCATTGTAATGTTTCGACGTTGGGAGCGATTGTTCTGTGGTGCGGGACAACCCCTCTGTGGAGGCGGCGTCGGTCGGTCGGGTGACTGGTTAGCCGTCGAGGTGCACTATTTGCTCACTGGATCCGGGGCACCTCACCAAAGGTGGCATTGGTGGCACTCGACGGGTTTTAGTGAATAGAACTGCGTCCATTTACCATCTTTCGGCGCAGCGAGTCCCACATACCCGCCTGGGGAGACCCACTCCCCCGCGGGATGCCTCAGAGCATTTCCCGGCGTTAAAAAAAACGTAGTTCTCAAACGGGGAACCCGACTTGGATGCGATTGTTTCTATTCGAATGCAGGTTTTCTAGAGGTAGTTTTAATAAATGTTTTATCACAATAGGTTCAGCCGTTTTTAGTTCCATCATCTCTTTTATTATAGCTACTATATAGTATAATATTATACTATATTAGTGGCTTTCTTTAAAGTGTGAGTTAATGTTTTGATTGTGATTGTTTGTTCTTGATGGTAAAAAAATCCTGCACCAAAAGTATTGAGTTTCGGAATATGCGTGCACGGGCGGTTCCTCCCCAGTCAGCTACGGTTACTGTTTACACAACCTGCGCATTATGAGGCCTTAAATGATTTGATGAAGTAAAGTTTACTTGTGTTTGCTAAAATACTATTATTTGTAACATAAGATGTAGGTTTTTGTTTTGGCGGTAGTCCGAACAACACGTATTTCGTTTCTGCTGAGCTAATTAAATATTAAAGATTCATTATAAATAGAAAGTTTTTGCATAAATATACATTTAATTGCTCAAATTATACCTACAAACGTTTGCAAGATAAAGTACGCAGGACAAAAGTTTAAATCTTGTTGTTAATGTGAGTGACGATCAGCTGTTCGTTCGTTGTGTTATCAGTTCTGAAATATAAAATTGTGGATGGTGCGCCTAGTAAACAGCCGTGTTTTAGTAAGTACCAATCGAACTGATTATAATAAGAAGACAAAATTCTCATAAAACTCTTAATTATTCCTAAACATAATTATTAAAACTGGTACAAACTAGCAGCGACATCTAGTCCCTACAGCTAGAACTAACACCTATAAGACAAATAAGTTTTTAAGATGGCCAGCAAATGCAACGGCTGTGGTAAGTTCACATCTTCGGCAGATGGCGCCAAGTGCAAGAAATGCTCTCTTACTTTTCATCGTGGGTGTTTGTCGAACTTGAGCCCTGGCAACACGGCAGCACCTAAATGGATATGCAAAGGCTGTAAAAATAACGATGGCTGTGCGGATACCTTCTTAGATGCTAATAGTGTTAGTAGTATTGAAGCTATGACTAAAGCGATTGAACTCCTACGCACTGAGCTATCGGCGTGCACAAAGGAGATGTGTTCATTTAGGCAGGAAATCAGCTCCATCAGGTCAAGTTTGGTTGAGTTTAACAACCGCATAGATGCGTTTGATGAACGGTTGTCTAAGTTAGAGAAAAAGGAGAAGACCCTGGACACCAGTGAGAACACCATAGCCCAGCTCAGAGCAGATATTAATGAGCGAGACCAGGAGCTGTTACTAAATGACGTAGAGATCACCGGGATAACGGAGCTCGACGGCGAAAATCTCACACATATAGTCAACTTGGTTAGTAATAAAATAGGGGTCAATATCGATGAGCGAGATATAGTAAGTGTGCAGCGCGCTGGTCCCCGTACTACCTTGACAGCATCGAATCGGCCTCGAACCCGCGCCATCTGTGTGCGGCTGGCCCGACGCACTGTGCGCGACGAGCTACTGCGCGCAGCGCGCGTGAGACGCGGGGCGGACTCGGCCGGCTTCAACATTGATTCTCAGCCACGGCGATTTTACGTTAACGAACGTCTCACTCGCACCAACCGTCAATTGTTTTACGCTGCTCGCGCGAAAGCTAAGGAAGTGGGTTGGCGGTACGTGTGGACACGGGACGGGCGCATATTCGCACGCCGGGATGCCGTTACAAATAATATTAAATATCGTATTAGAACTACTAATGATATTGAAAAGGTTTTTCGTATATAGTTTGTTTGTTAAATATTTTTTCCTTTCTGGCAGTATACAAATATCGTGTTTTTGCTTTTTTCTGTACTGATTTTTATGTTTTAAAAACGTGTTATGCGGCGTTGTTTGTCTGTGTCACCACGTCTCACAAAAATGGTGTGATACATTTAATGGTTATCGATAAAATGTTAAAGTATTATCTTATTGTAATACTATACAAATACAACGATTTGGGTGATGCATTAATTTATGATGTTCATATTTCTGCTTTATATATTACTAAATATTATTATATTTATTGCATATTTTATATGTGGATATGGTATATTGTGATAGGGAATATTATTATAATTAATTATAAATATGTATTTTATTATATGATATATATTATATTTTATATAAAGAGGTTTATTATGTATTTGTTATTATGTGTTAGGTTGGTTTATTTTCCTATAATGATTGTTATTAATGGCTCCAAATAAATATATTCGTTTTGGAATAATTAACCCTCGCTCCTTGGGTACGGGTCATGAGGAACTTGTGGTTGCATTGCAGAATCATGAAATTGATATTTGTGCGCTGAACGAAACGTGGCTTAAAGAGGGGGAGGACGCCATTGCCCCAAAGATAGCCGGATACCACCTTCGTCACGTTCCTCGTCCCTCTAACATACGCACTCGAGGTGGTGGTGTTGGATTTTACCTTAAGTGTGACATGCCCGCCCGCGTCCTCAAGCATCCAATTACAGGCTCTGTTGAGCAAATGTGGCTACAGGTGAGCATAAACAGTAAGAAAGTTGCTGTTGGTACCGCTTACCGCCCACCCTGGCTATGTGTGCAGACATTCGTCAACGCTTTGAGTGAAACAATCAGTTTGTTGTCATGGCATGATCACATCATCCTTCTCGGCGACTTCAATATTAACGTATTGAACGCTAGAGATGGTAACACGTTATTACTCAATGATCTCTTGTCCAGCTTCGGCCTTCACCAGTATGTCACTGAGCCCACACACTTCTCCGCCCATACTGACACCTTGCTCGATCTCGTTTGCACCGATGCGAACGTGACACGAGTATGGATAGATCATATGCCTTCTCTCAGCGACCATGCATTAGTTGTGTGTGAGCTGGATATGCCCAAAATAAAAAAGCGGCCGAAACATTTTTATTATAGGCCAATAAAAGACATAGATGTATCCCTTTTAGATACCTGCATGGAGTCAGTCAATTGGAGTGCTATGAATGACGAGGTGAATCTCAATGAAACAGCCAAATATCTCTCCTCTAATTTGCTTAGAGTCTTTGACTGTCTTGCCCCCCAAAAAAAGGTTACCATAAAGGAAAAGAGCTACCCTTGGATAACCTATAATATTCGTATAATGATGAAACATCGTGATAAAGCCTATCGGGAAGCACGTTCTACTAAAAGTCCGTCCAAGCTAAATTACTACAAGGAACTTAAGAAATTCGTAGCCCAGGCCGTCAACGCCGAAAAAGAAGCCTATTTAAAAAAGTATATTACCACAAATATACAAAACTCACGAACCATGTGGAAACACATTAAAGAAAATGTAAATTTTAAAAATACAGATGTGCCCCTCCCCATAAATTTGTGTGATGCGGAGAAGATAAATGTGCATTTTATGAACGTACCAGGAGATAATATAGTAGACTCATCATATATGGACTATTATCTTAAAAACAAATATGATTCGTCGAATACCTTTAATTTACATGTCGTGACGGAGAGAGAGGTGGCTAGCACTGTTCGGGAACTGCGATCTAACGCTGTCGGCGTGGATGGCATTTCATTGGACATGCTACTCTTATCTATTCCGCACACATTAAACGCTTTCACCAACCTAGTAAATAGAAGCATCTCATCCTCAACATTCCCTGAGATGTGGCGTGATGCTGTGGTGCGTCCTATTCCTAAAACATCCCACCCTTCGGAATTTAAAGATCTACGTCCAATAAGCATATTGCCGTGTATCTCAAAAATCTTAGAAAAAATTGTCTGCAAGCAACTTACCGAATATGTGGAAAGTAGAGGTATCCTGCCTGTAATGCAGTCTGGTTTTAGAAAGCACCACAGCACTACAACAGCTCTCATGAGTGTGATCGATGACATGCTTCATGCCCAAGATAGTGGAAAAGTTACTATAGTTGTTCTCCTTGATTTTTCTCGAGCATTTGATGCTATTAATATTACCTTACTTCTAGCAAAACTACGATTTTATGGATTAGAAGAGGCCGCTGTCTTGTGGTTTGCAAGTTATCTACAAGATAGATACCAAGTCGTAGAAATAAAAAAAGAGGAGGGAAATGTGATTTCGTCACGGCGTAGCCTAATTAAAAGAGGAGTACCTCAGGGGTCTATACTGGGGCCAATCTTGTTTAGTATTTACTCTGCTGACGTTACCAGATGCATACAGAACTGTAAATTTCATATTTATGCTGACGACATCCAGATATATTTTTCTTTTAAGCCCCATGATGTTGCATTATCGTTGGGCAAAATTAACAGTGATCTTGATAGAATTTTTGACTGGGCCAGATCCAATGCTTTGGTTTTGAATCCTAATAAAACCAAGTATATGATAATTGGTACGCGAAAGCAGGTATGCCAGGTCAAGAACTTCGATCCAGTGATTGCTGTTAACGGTTGCCGAATCGATGGAGTAGCAGAAGCTCGTAATTTGGGGCTTATAATGGATGAAAATCTTCGATTCGAAAAGCATATCTCTAAGTTAGTACGTAACTGTTTTTTCCGGTTGAAAGTTTTGTATCGTATTAGGAACTCACTGAGTGAAGAACTACGTATTACACTATGTGAAGCTTTAGTCCTCTCTCAATTCAACTACGTCAATTCTGTCATAGGTCCAAGGCTATTAGAGCGCACCAAAAAATCCATACAACGTGTTCAAAACGCCTGTGCACGTTACTGTTTTCATATACCGCGGCGAGATCACGTTACTCCTTTCTTAAATCAGGCATCTATATTAAAAATGGAAGGTCGTAGGCGATTACACCTCGCCACAATGCTGTTTGGCATAGTCAAGCATGGTGTACCTGTCTATTTATTTGAAAGGCTGGAATGGACGAGAGACATTAACACCACACACTGCACTCGATCAACTCACAGCACATTGTGTATGCCGATTCATCGCACAGCAGCATTTAGGGGTTGCTTTAAATACGCAGCAACCAAGTGCTGGAACAACCTCCCTCCTCCTCTGCGGAACCTCTGTACTAAAGCCAGTTTTAAACGCCAATATAAGAAATATTTATTGGAGGTACAAAAACTAGAGTAGTTTTTTTTTTCTTTTCTCTTTTTTTTCTTTTCAATGTTTATGTGAGCATACTATGTCATTTATATATTAAGTATTTTATTTAAGCAATGTGTATGTGAGTATGTATATATGTATCTATATAATATGTGCATATATGTATATAATATATTTATATTCCGACTTATAAAATAAGTATATGATCGAATAAACCATACAGTATAATTTATTATGTTGTTTATATCACGGTATTATTAGTATAGTATCATATAATATTATGTAAATTTTATATTTTTATTTATGTTTTTTTTTTCTTCAGAATGCCGCCAAAATAAATAACTAATAAAATTAATGGTGGGCCTGAAAACCAGTGTTAGGGCTATTATAGTCCTAACTTAAACTGAGGTCGCACCTTTTTGTGAGGCTCGCTGCGAACATAATTTTATGTACATAATGTTTTTACCTCGCTAAATAATTTTAATAGGCCAGTTATGTACATCTGTTGCATTTTTTATTATTTTTTGTTTACATTCTTTTTATTTTATATGTACTTGTGTTTTTTTTGTATAATATTCAATTCATGCAGTGTGTTCTCACAAATAAAGTTGTTTATTATTGTTTATTATTATTATTATTATGACAAGTAAAGCACCCTCGTTTTCTAATGTTTACGCGAATTTCACTCATTATAATGAAATTACCTAATTACCTAAGTTTTTTTTTGTAATTTGTAAAATTTTTAATAAACCGCGATAAAATCCGTAAAAATTGTTTCAATATGTATATATATATATATAATAGTAATGCACCGTCTTAGTTCTTGTGACATTGATAGTTTCAACCTCGTATTGCAAGAGGTATACGAGCAGTGTAATAATGATGATGACATTAACGCGTGAGTAAAGTAAATAAAAAATTGGTATCATACCTCGTCAGTTACGTGCTAAGCTCGTAAGGACTTGATATAGGTACTTGATACGTGTGTGCGCGCGATCGATATATCGATATTTTTAGGTGTAATCGATATTTTTAACTAAAAATATCGATTACACCTAATAGTGTAAATATATGCATACACATTAGTCATTACGCCTACCTCATATATGACCAATCACACCATATGTTTTATATAATATACACAATAACTTTGTTACTTACTAAGTGGTAAACTTGTAATACGAGTAGAAATTGTGTTGTATTAGGAATTATAAATGTATATTTTTCTGCTACTACAAACTTAACTTATATCCAGCCCCACCATGGTTCAAGCCTTGTCGTGGTGGTGGGGCTCAGTAGCCTAGGGTGAGCCCAGCACCTTAGGCGAAGCAAATTGAGCCGAGGGAGCTGCTCTTTTTACCCCTCTTATAAGAAGAGGGGACAAAAGATCAAGGGGCGAGGATGGGAACCTCACCTCATTGTATTGTCCCGACGTTGGGAGTTGGGTGGGGGTTGTTCTGTGTTGCGGGATAACCCCTCTGTGGAGGTGGCGACGGTCCCTTGAGGGACTGACTAGCTCTCGAGGTGCTGTGTTTGCTCAATAGATCCGGGGCACCTCATCAAAGGTGGTATTTGTGGCACTTGCCAGGTTTTAATGGGTACTGCGTCCACCTTACCACCTTTCGGGCGTAGAGAGTCCCACATACCCGCCTGGGGAGACCCACTCCCCCGCGGGATGCCTCAGAGCATTTTCTGACGTAAAAAAATACTTAACAACATATTGCCTGTCTTCCAATCTGGATTTAGGAAGTTCCGCGATACGTACACTGCATTGCTTAATGTTACAGACGATATTTTGACTTCCCAAGATGGTGGAATGTGCACTATTCTGGTCCTGCTTGACTTTTCTCGTGCATTTGACTCGATATATATACCTTTACTTCTGTCTAAATTAAGTTATTATGGGCTTGAAAGCTTAGCCTTGAGGTGGTTTCATAGCTATCTTGATAATCGAAAGCAATTTGTTCAGCTTATACAGAACGATGGCAGCACATTGGCTTCTAGATTAAGACCATTAAAGAGGGGGGTGCCTCAAGGATCAATATTGGGTCCTATCTTATTCATAATTTACTGTGCCGACATAATCAGCTGTCTAAAAAACTCGAAACACTACATTTATGCAGACGACGTGCAATTGTACATATCTTTCTTTTTCAAAGATTATGAGATCGCAGTGAAAGGTCTTAATGACGATTTGAGGCGGATTGCTATGTGGTCAGAAAGCAATTGCCTAGTATTGAATCCGGCTAAGACTAAATACATGGTCTTCGGCACTCAACAGCAGTTAAAAAAACAACCATCGTCGCTAAATATTATGCTGCTAGGGGAGCTTGTGGATATGGTGGACGAGGTTCGGAACTTGGGTCTGATTATGGATAAAAACCTTAGATTTGAGAAGCATGTGGCGAACTCGGTCCAAAATTGTTTCTACCGTCTCAAAGTTCTATATAAAATAAAACCTTTCCTCTCGGAGGAGCTACGTGAGCAGCTCGTTGAAATCCTTGTGCTTTCACGACTTAATTACGCTGATACGGTTTACGGGCCTCGCTTGTTATCACGCACGGAGAGATTAATACAAAGAGTCCAGAATGCTTGCGCTAGGTTTTGCTATTCGATACCATTTAGAAGCCATGTCACACCAGCTCTCAACTCTCACTCTGTCTTAAAAATGAAATCTAGGCGTAAATTACACTTGGCTTGCCTTCTATTTGGTGTCATCAAATGCCAAGAACCGTCATACTTACACGATATGTTGTGTTGGACGGCTACGCAAAGGCAGTGCTCCCAAAAACTCGCTACGCATCGACATAAAACAGCAGCTTTCAAGGGCAGTTTTAGCTATGCAGCTGCAAAAGTGTGGAACATCATCCCACCACCCATAAGAAATATTACTAACCTACAACCATTCAGGCGAAAGTTAAAGAATTTTCTTATCGGCTCACAAAAAATGATTGACATGGCTATCACCGACTCTTCCCTACTTTAACGTGTTGTGATGTGTGCAGCGAAAGTCGAAATTATGATTTAAGATTTTAGTGTTAAATGTAATGTGGTATTTAAAAAATGTAGGCATATTGTATCTGGTTGGCATTCGTGACCTCATTTACTCTTGGTTCAGTTGAAAATCAGCGTCAGGAAACATTTTCCTGACACAATGCTGAACTGGACCATTTTGACCCACACGTGAGATACACACTTTATATTTAAAAAAAATGTTGTTTGTCCTATTTACTTAGGTTTATACGATTAAAATATTTATTCTGTGTATATCATTATGTCTCTGTGTGTCTCCTGTTTGTGTCGAATAAATGTTTCTTTCTTTCTTTCTTATATCCAGTATTACACAAAGCATTTCACTCGTCTGTACAAGACCTAACCCTGGTATGGACATCTTTTGTTGTTGTGTTATGTTAGTTGGATAGGGAAACTGGCAGACGTGCCACCTGATTGTAAGTGGTCGACGTCGCCCATAAACATAAACTAGTTTACCTGGAACTAGAGACATAAGAATATACTAAGTTTCGGTGTTAGTAATTAAACTGGCTGTCTTGCCCTTCTCTCTGAAATACAGCAAAGCTATTTCATGGGAGAAAGAAGGAGTATGGTGGTACTCATGCAGTCGGGAGCGCGGCACAATGCATCCCTCCCACCGGTAGAAACAAGCAAGATGGTGGTACCCACAGATCCGACTAATATTATTAACGCGAAAGTTTGTAAGAATGTAAATTGTTATTCTTTAACGTAAAAACCACTAAATGGATTTTAATGAAACTTTACAATAACATAGCTTATACATCAGAATAACGTAATATAGGCTATAATTTATCCCTATACTCCCACGGGAATGGGCAGTACGCGAGTAAAACCACGGGGCGCTGCTAGTATGAAATAAATAAATTATTTATTATGTAGGTACTCCTGCTTCTTAATATGGGTACAAGTACGTTCACAAGTGTACATACTATGTAAAAACTATTATGTATTTAATGCGATGTGCCCTTGGGTAAATATTTTATGACTCTCATCATCATCATCAGTAGGTTCATATCTCACCTATCAACATTATTCCGTCCACCTCGAGGCGAGGCAAAGAGCGGAAATACCCTTCACTAAGAAAAGCGGTTAAAGAGAGAAAACAAAATATGAGCCCCAAATGCCAATACAAATTTATTTATTTTAGGCCTCAATAGGTGATTACAAAGAGGAGCTCACGTCGGGGTTATCACTTATCACTAGGAATAGCCACAAAGACCCTCGCCCCATTTTATTGGAGCTCAACTAAACCTTCGTCTTCCCACGACATGACACGACGAACACGACCACCACGACAGAACGCTATCACCCTACCGGTCATCAGTTCTCTGGCATATAAATTCAACCTACTGCCACTTCAGCGTGCTTATCCATCATATTGTCGACAACATTCGTTCTTACTACATATTATACAGTGATCTAACTTATAGCTATATAATAGGAATAAAAAGAAAATAACTTATTGGTATGCAGTTCAAAGGCGGCAAAACGATTTGTACGACCGATGTTCAAATAAAAAATCGACCACACACATGACGGGGAATCTTTGTATAGACGGAACGGTTCATCTTGAAATTAGTGTTCAAATTGTTAATATTATTTCGATGATATTTGATAATGCTGATTTATATAATGATTGGTAACATTAATATTAATTAGGTACTTATAAAAGTTAACTTATATTAGGATTACAGATTGGCTCTATCTTTGTTAGGCAAATACCTCGCCACTCGCATCCAACACGGATGCAGTGGCCGCTCCGTGTTGGATGCGAATTGCGAGCTATGCATTAATATACATTAAAAAAGTGCGTGCGTACAAACAAAGTACACATGTAAGAAGTGAAACTTATTTGGCAAAATATTTTTTTAATCTCGTTTATATTTATACTAATGTAAAGCTTTAATTTATTTCCGAGACTTGCGATGCGACGTTCGCTCTATTTCACACTCTCTCTCTCGATCTTTCTCACTCGTTTGCTCCCTACTCTTATTCCATGGCTATGTGCTTCATGCTACGGTCGCCCTTTCTCACTCTCTCTCAATCGGTCACAATCACTCTCTCCCTCTTCTTGGACAAAAACCTTGCATATTTTCGTGAAGTTTCATCCGTAAAAAAATACCCTCATGCGCGCTACACATTGAAGTTTCACTTCATTCAATTAAAAAAACAACTTATATTATAAATAGACATAAAATAAACATAAATATTGCTATCATCAAGTGATGGTCGTCGGCGTTGGTGGCGCTAACTCGCCGTGTGCGTCTTGTCGCGTAACAATAATAAAATATCCATTAGCTGTAGTGTTCCTGTGGCACCGCACACCGCACCCCGCACCGAAATGTCTCGTGTTTGTTTGTGTAACAGAGTAAAAAGAGCTACTGATTACCGAGTACCTTTCACATTTATTAGCTACCAAGTTTTTTGTATATATTTTATGTTTATCGGTAGGCGAGCTTGTTCTCTCCAGGCAAATAGCATTTATCACATCATCCGAGCCATCTTCGACCTACTAGGGTAGTAGACTCAATTGACATTCAATAAGTTTCTTTGTGGGTACTACAGGTTGGTAGCTACTATTTGGGTCAATCAATTTTTAAAGGTCCCGAGCATAATTTTCTCCTATTTTTTTTTTTTTGCTTCATTTTCAGCATTTTACTATTTCATTTAGAAGAGGATTCTTCGTAGATTAAGATTATATAAGCAGCAGTGATGTTGATTAAATACATTTGTGGATTTAACTTCACTAACCAACCTTTTCACGGGAAATAATGTCCTTTGGACAACTTACACAGTAGTACTTTTTTAAATGTTAAATGCCCTTAAGAATTAAAACAAATTCTTCTAATATTAAATAATAAATAATATTTTGATATTTGTTCTATGTACACCCAAAATACGAAATATTTTTATTAAAATTGAAACGAATGATGTCTCTTGGACAACCAAATTATGTTTCATATATAAAAAAAATGAAGTAAAGCGGAAATAGTGATATTTTTTTACAAAAAACTATTAAGGCGAGGTTGTTACGTATTGTATTATTGATTTTACAAAATTAAAATGAACTGATTCTCGATAAAACTGAATGCATGAAGTATAATGTGATTTTCATATGGGGACATCTTAGTTGTCCAGAAGACATATTTGGTTGTCCATGGGACATTATTTGTTTGTCCAAACGATAATGACCACCATCTAACCTTGAAATATTATATTATTAGAAGCTAATTATTGTGTTGTATGAAAAACAATATAAAGATACCTAATTTACTTACATTTGATATGGTTTTCAGGGTCCACATTTAGAATTCAAAATAAAACAGCTTTTTCTAATCAGTCAAATAGTTTACTCTCTTATCTATTATATTGCAGTCTTAGACAATCTCTCTTAAGTTTTTCTTGAGATCCAAATGTTAACATTAATGTACTTTAAATCACAAAATTTGCTTTGAGCTTCATTAAATTACTAACTAGAATCACAATATTTTCAGTAGAACCTCTATTAACTTACTTGAGATTATATAAAAATTCTTACTTAAACCTAGGAAGACACTTTTTAACTCTTAAAAAACAATAATATAAAAAAAATGCTATCCTTCTAGCTAAAACTGTTTAAATGAAAACGTAGTTAAAATCTAGCTTAAAAAGAAAGTCAACAAAATTTCTTAACGTAAGTATATAGTAGGAGCAACTCGTACTGGGAAGCAAAAGGTTGAGTTTCGGCGTCCTGTTCCGTTTATTTTAGGTGCTTGTAGAATCATCTTGATTTCCTTCAATTCAACACTTGCGAGATCTGGCTCTAAAGGCATCCGGAACTTCATATTGGCTTTGTTCAGAAGCCGCATGAATGACACTCCATAACAGTCATTGCCCTTGAATAATCTTTCCGACGTAATAAACCTTGAGGTTTTTTGCATTAAACATGACTAAAACGTAATCATCTTCGGCCGGTCTTCTAGTCAGCTTTCCGAAATTTCCTCTTATTACTGAGAAGTCCTCATCATCTTCATACACTTCGTCCATAGCACTTTTGTCATTAGATGGTTCGGGCATAATTCCAGTCTCTTCTTCAGTCGTATATTCATTAATATTATTTTTATTGAAATTCCTTTTTATCTTCTTCTTGGGAACAATCTTTTTTTCTTTGTTATCTAAAACCGCTTTACGTTTGACCTCCATAGCTTTCGCCTTATTTTCCTTGCCCTCTTTCTTATCATTCATACTTTCGGTCAGAAAAGTAGATGCATTTTTATCGACTGATGAATCTCCGATTCCCGGTAATTCACAATTTTGTCCTGAAACTGATGGCTGGGTGGTATTGGTTTCATCATCAGAATCCTCACCATATACTCTCTTGTAAATACTAGCGCGTCGAGTGTCATGCAGATTGGTGTATGTAAAATCACCTTGTTTTGAAGATTGTTATTTTTTTTCAATTTTTTAAGAAACATTGTATATTTTTTCTAAGTTCTGAATCTTCTCTGCGTCCTGTTATCTTTGCCTTAAAATTTTCTTTTGCGAACCCCAAACTGTCCTTTATAATTGTTGTCTTTTGCCGTGCATTTGTAATGTTGTCAAATATATTCTTCACCGTATTTTTTTCTTTTCTATTCTTTATATTTTTGTATCTTTCTTTTATAGCGTTATAGGTTTTGAATTTAATTTCTTCACCAACGTCGCTCGGACGACTGTCGCCGTGATTTTATATAAATCAAAATGGCGTTTGAGCCCGACAGTTAACTATTGTGTTTGGCTTGTTGTTTAGGAGTCTACCGCGCCACCTGTGTTTTGGTTCCATAACTAAATTACGGTTGTCCGTGAGACCTGTGCCATGTAGGTGATTTATGGGGACAAAAGTAAAATGCCTGAAAATCGTATTATATCCAATAAAAAAAATTTGTTTGTATGTTTTGATGTCAATAATTATGAACTAAACAAGAAGTGTATTTGGTATTTATGGTCGTGATAGTATGTTTTTCGTGATGCGAAGTTTGTTAATGCATTGTGGCTTGGGGACAAATGTGATAGTACTGGAAAATTGCATTTAGTCTCTTGGACAACCATGAAACTACGCACAAATTAATAAAACAAGTAAAATATTGTTCACAATAATGCTAGAAAATATTAAAATGAATATAATTAAAACCAATTTAACTCTTTATGATTTAATATTTATTAATTATCGTTCAGGGACATGATGCGTGTACCGTCGGACCAATAAAAGTTGATCGACCCATTTACGATATGTTTTTTTTGTTTTTTATTTAGTTTAACCAACTTCAATCTCCTACACTTCGTTCTATATTTGTATGTACTAATTCAATATAATATTATATGTATAGTTAGTTACAATAACAAATTATTAAATTAAAAATATTTTTTTACACTGTCTCTGTCGAGCGTCATCACCGCGATGCTCGGTGACGACGAGTCCTGGACTGGACGGCGAAGGCTACTTAGTTTCGAAAATTATCTCCTAAGTACATACAAAGGGCATAAATAATACCTCTTTATAGAAAAGTCCTGTATTTTATTGTAATTAATATAATTATACACATAAAATATGTACTGTCAGTTTGTCACTAAACGATTTCAATGTTACAGAATAGCTTTATGTTGGATCTGCTATTACACATCATAAATTTCTTTGAAGTGCTTAATGACTGTCAACATTGATAGTCAATAGGTACTATTTCATTAAATGACATTCTGAATACGTAATGTGAACACAAGAACATTAAAGCGAGTGAGGGTTTCATGAAACATCACAATAATTAATATAATTAATAAAATGCTTTAAAATTAACAAGTCATCATAGTATAAATATTTTCCGGACTTAACGAGAGCCGTTTTAAGAACTTTCCTCGCTTTAATTTAAAAAGTGTTCGAAGTACTAACTTTCTACTTTCGGTGTTAAAAAAATCATTCCTTAAAATCAACTTAAAATTTGTACCTATCATGTTTATGAATAATTTCATGTCCACCAATGATAAACAAATTAATTTGTGTTTACGTATTATAGAAAAAAAAACAGTATCAAAAATTGGTTGTCTGTAAATTTGGTTTACGGATACGATACGATAGTGTAACGTGACAATTAACATCATAAAAAGACGCAAGCGTACAATGAGCGTAACGGGACGATGAGCGTTACGAGACATTTCATGAAAATGCAGCTGGACGTTCATCGATTTATTAGATGTTGTCACGTCGAAAAACTATAACTTATTAGATTATATGAATTATGATACAGTGAAGAACCCTAAAAACTTCCGTAACATAAACAAGGGACACAAAGTGAAATCAGTCTGTGTTACGGCAAATGCTTTCTGTTATCAACGTCAGAGCAACACTGGATTTAACATGTTGATGTTAAAACAAATCATACTACCGATAGAGATATTAATGCAAACGATCATTCAAGAATACTTACTTTCTTCATATTGTTTAAATATAATTTCAGAAGAACCTTTAAATGTCCAGTTTCCAAATAATATTATGTACATTGTTCCACGGGACAGCGATGTAAATGATAAACTGTCTCAGATGATGCTGGAGGCTTCTGAAGCTGGATGTTCAGATTATATTGTACAGATAAAGAAACCAAAACGTTTTATATCAGCGCTAGACGAAATTGTTCATTTAGGAAATACGAGACGAAGTGATAAAAAGATAATTATATTACCGATACTAGATTCACCTTTTGAAGCGAGCAACAATGATCTTATAGATATTTTGACTATGAAGGAAACAAGTTTTATAGCTAACGTTTTGTTGGTATTAGTTAACAATGAAACAAGTAATTGTACATCTTATGACTTAGTAACACATAAATATGTAGGGACGGAGGATCACGAATTACCTATATATTTAGATGTATGGAACTCTTGCACCGATGGTTTTGATAAAAAAGTGAATTTGTTTCCTCACGACATATCAAATTTACAAGGAAAAGAAGTTAAAGTGGCAGCATTCACATATAAGCCTTACGTGTTTTTAGATTTAGACACTAATACTGCTCCATTGGGCCGGGATGGAATTGAGATCAGAATTGTTGATGAATTCTGCAGGTAATATATCTGTATCATAATGTACATAAGTAATTGTAAAAAAAATATACAGTGAATTATGCTGTACAAGAGCTCTTTAAATAATAGTAAACTGTAGAGCTAATTGGGTTTGATAACAGGATATTAAATCAAATCAAAAGATTTTTCAATACAATTTATGTTTCTATGTTCAATGTTTAATTGATCAGAATTAGTTCAAGTTTTCATACAAAAACGACGTATTTCACGCTAAGTTCCCTGTTTTACAATCAAGCAATGCTATCGGATACTTAGAGAAACTAAGGGAAATATATGAAATTATACGAACTATAATAAAATGTATATTATATGAGTATATAGTGTAGTGAAAGTTCTAGACATAGGTATTTTAGCCTAGATAAATAATATACATACATGTAGATATTATATAGATACATATTCATATAGGTGGGTAAATTGTACAGTGAAAATTATACGAGATGATGAACACGAGTGGGGCGAGATCTATGACAATCTTACAGGAGTTGGTGTTCTTGGAAACGTGTTTGAGGACCGTGCTGACTTAGGAATTAGTGAGTACAAAACTAAATGTTGTTTACAAATCAATAATCTTATAAAAATCAGCGGTTTCCGTTCGTTCCGTAAGTTCAGATTCATAGCTCCAAAACTGAAAATATAAACTTTCCTTCAAAATGAATACCTGATCCTAGACCTAGCACCCGGCCTATACCGTCTTTAATAATTGAGCTATTAAATGCAAAAATATGCAAAATCAAGAAAAAAACCTGACTAGTAGTTTCGGAAACAAGAAAAACAACCTTTAATTAGTTGCGTGGGGTCCGTTGGACCCCAAGTGTTAGTTTGTGTCATATTTCGGCAAGTATTAGGTACACATACGCGGCTGAACGCTTTAGTAGCTTCCCAGTTTACCCACCTCTCCCGGCATCCATCATACGATGGGGGTGACCCCTTTTTTTTCTTTTACGCCGGTAAATGCTCTAAGGCATCCCGCTTGGGGAGTGGGTCTCCCCAGGTGGGTATGTGGGACTCGCTGCGCCTAAAGATGGTAAATGGACGCAGCTCTACTCACTAAAACCCGGCGAGTGCCACCAGTGCCGCCTTTGGGAGGTGCCCCGGATCTGTTTAGCTGACAGGGCACCTCGACGGCTAGTCAGTCCCGCAAGGGACCGAAGCCACCTCCACAGAGAGGTTGTTCCGCACTTCAGAACAACCCCTCCCAACGTCGGGACAGTACAATGGGGTGAGATTCCCATCCTCACCCCCTGCCCCCTGCTCTTTTGTCCCCTCTTCTTAAAAGAGGAGTACAAAGAGCCCCCTCGACTCAATTAGCTTCGCCCAGGGTGTTGGGCTCACCCTTGGCTACTGAGCCCCACCGCCACGTCAAGGCCGGAACCATGGTGGGGTCGGAGCTTTGTTTTTCTTTTTTTTTTCGGAAGGGCTAGACTTTTCGGCCTGATGGCCTAGGTTTGTGTCTACTCGTATCGGATTCGAACCAAAGCTTTCGCGATCGGTCCGGATCGATGTGGTTTCCATGTGTAGGGTTCGACGTCGCTTACGACCCCTACACATGGCAACTCACAAACCGCACGAAACGCGACAGCATAGTTGTCACTTGACGCCGGTGTTATGTGAGCGAGAGGTACCACCCCGGTCGTGCCGGCCCAATTCGGCTGCTAAGCAGCATGGCACTACCTCTTAACAAAGGTTAACAAATATGGAGAAGAGAAATGTCAACTGACAAACTCTTCGGCTTTATTAATATTCAGTATAGACAAACATTATTTACAGCTGCCCTGTATTCTTGGTATGAAGAATATGTCGTAATGGATTTTACTACTCCTATGATTCGAACCGCTATCACGTGCATAGCTCCATCGCCTAGGTAAGTACAATATCCAATGTTTTTTTACAAATACAACCATTACAACAATCAATGCACACTATGTTTTGTGATTTTACCGAATAGAGATATGCAGCTTCATTTACAATGTACAAAAAGTACATTATTAGTATTTAGTATTTAATATTTATCATTATCACAAAATTCTAAGTAGGTATTCACGAAATTATGGAAAGCCAAATCGATTAGTCTCGGCATTCTGGGATGTTTTGGTGTTTCATACGAGGGCGGCACTGAAAATTTCGGGAATCAAGGATGTGACACAACATTACTATTTAAAAATATATTTATTGCTTTTCGAAGCATTAGTAATTTGACACATTTTTCCATACGATGGAACCAATCATTGAAGCAACCATTCCATTCGGAAGTTGGGGTCTCCAAAATGGCCGTTTTGTAGGCGTCCACAGCTTCTTCAGGCGATGAAAATCTCTAACCATGCAATTTATTCTTTATTTTAGGGAAAGTATAGAAATCATTAGGGCTTAGGTCGGGGCTGTACGGCGGATGGTCTAATAATTCTATGTTTTCTTGCTCTAAAAACTCTTTTGTTCTGTGCGCGGTGTGAGAACTCGCATTGTCGTGATGGAGGATGATGCAGCGGTTGCAGTTCGCTTTACGGAGTTCAGAAACGACCTGTGGCAAACAAATGCTAGCATACCATGGCCGGTTTTGGAGACAAACGTGGCCACCATTTTTTTGCAACACTCCGCGAAAGAACAATTTTTGTTGGCTTTAACTCATTTTCGAACACCCAAACTCGTTTTTGTTTCGGGTTCGAACGCGTATATCCAGGATTCGTCACCTGATACGATGTTGTATACAGCATTTGAGGATCCTGCGTGGAATCTTTCGAGAGTTCTGACGCACCAAGTAACGCGAGCCGATTTTTGCTCTTCAAAGAGCAAATGCGGTATCCATCGGGAAAACAACTTTTTTACACCTAATTTTTTATGCAAGATTATTTGTATTTGACTCATGCCAATGTCTAAAATTGCCTGAATTTCGCGGTATGTGACATGTCGATCTTCCTTAATCAACTTACGCACAGCATCAACGTTTTCTTAGGTGACTGCAGTTTTTGGACGACCTTGACGGGGATCATCACTGAGCTTGACACGTCCACGTTGAAATTCAGAAAACCAGCGATAAATTGTGGTTTTGGATGGGGGTTCATCACCAAATGCAGAAATCATCCGGTCAACACACTGTTTTTGTGTTAAACCACTTCGAAAGTCATAATAAATCATCGCTCTAGAATTTTCTCGAGTCAATTCCATTTTCTCAACGACTAAACAAGTTTGACAAGACCTTGCGACAAGACCGAGAATCTTTTTTAAAATAAATAAATGGTGTCCGATTTTTAAAACCAAGGTTTAAAGTGTTCAATTAAAAAGATTTTAATATGACAGGAACAGTGGAAATATTCCATTCCAGATGCTTTTAGTGCAGCCTATGCTGATATATTGATTGGTGACGGGTAGTATTAATTAGTGTCTAGCCAAAAAACATAACCATCATTCAAATGAATATCATCATCATCAGCCTCTATCCGTCCACTGCTGAACATAAGCCTCCCTTAATGAACGCCAAGACAGCCGATCCCCGAAATGAAATATGCCTGTTTTTAAATGCACAATGAGCTGAAAATGTCTGACGATCAATTGTATAAATCGTTTAATAATAATTTATTTCCAGATTACTATCGAGTTGGGAGATGCCTCTGCTACCCTTCAGTTTGTACATGTGGATTTCCCTATTTTTTACTTTTATATACGCTTCTGTAGCATTATTTATAGCACAAGGATTTTCAGGGCAAAAAATACTTTTGACCACTTTCGGTATCCTGATAACCCAGGTATATTTATTATATATTAATTTGAAATATTAATAATAAAGTATAAAAAAGTCTTGTAAATGAATGTCCACCATTAGTAAATAAATATAACTGCAAGGATGGATCGATTTAAAATTACAGGTAGGTAATGGTTTTATAATACCTTTTGAGAAATCAGTGACTGATATTTTTAATTCTTTAGTAAACTTAACATTGTTTTTCGTTTCAAAGACTTTTCATCATTCTTATTTGCATGTAATCGTCCACAGATGAACATAGGCCTGTCAAGAAACGCTAGGACGGCGACCCTGTTCCCATGACAAGCGATTACCGCGCGTTTTGATGACGCGCGTTTACAACTACAATATGCATTTTATTCAAGGCGTTCACATGCGAACGCACGTTAGTAGTAGGTATATAGTTATAAGCGCGCGTTGTCCAAATACGCGTTAAATGCTTGTCATGGGATCGGGGTCTAATTCTTACAACTTGGACTGGGAACTGCACGAAGACTTTCATCCCATCAGACCCTCCGTCCTCACGAACACAGCCTACTCTTCTCTACTTTAAACCTAACCTTTTTTTTCTTTCATTCATCCCGCCTGGGGAGTGGGTCTGTGGGACCAGGCGGGTATGTGGGACTCGCTACGCCCGATAGGTGGTAAGGTGGACGCAGCTCTACTCACTATAGAACCCGGCGAGTGCCACTAATGCCGCCTTTGGTGAGGTGCCCCGGATCTGTTGAGCTAACAGGGCACCTCGACGGCTAATCAGTCCCGCACGGGACTGACGCCACCTCCTCAGAGAGGTTGTCCCGGAACACAGAACAATCCCTCCCAACGTCGAGAAAGTGCAATGGGGTGAGGTTCCCATCCTCGTCCCTTGTCCCCACTGCTCTTTTTTCTCCTCTTCTTATAAGAGGGGTAAAAGTACAAAGAGCCGCTCCCTCGATTCAATTGGCTTCTGAGACCCACGGCCACGACAAAGCTTGAACCTTGGTGGGGACTTCAAACCTAACCTGGCCCCATTGACTATCTGGCCCATTGGTCATCAGTCATCGAGCATATAACCGGAAAAGAGCCGTAATGTTATTATGTGTTTTATATTAAAATAAATTCCGCCAATTTGTGCTGCGACGCTGCGCCGGTTCTGCGCTCTGATTGGCCGACTGATGGCCATTGATGGGCGATTGGCCGATGGGACGTGCATACAGATAATTTATTAGTTGAATTGCTATAACTTCTGTGACAAATCACTGATCAGATGCGGAATTTCATGGCTCACATTACTAGGTACTCTATCCAGTTATATGCTCGATGCCATCGGTATATGATAGGCTCACTGACAATTCAACGTACATAATATCCTTATTCTGATGTTGAATGACTTTATTCCTAGAATTATTTTGTTGCGACGTCTTAACTGTTGTTAGTTAATTTTTTAGTCTTTGCCCGAGACCGGCTTCTCATCATGGCGCATCCGTAGCGTGGTTGGATGGATGATGTTGACTGGACTGGTGCTGGACAATGCATATAGCGGTGGATTGGCTTCAACATTTACAGTTCCCAAATACGAAAAATCCATAGACAAAATCCAAGATATAGTCGACCGGCAATTGATATGGGGAGCGACTCATGATGCCTGGATATTTTCAATCATGCAATCACAGGAGGTATTTAATAACGGTTAAGATTTGCAACAATATTGTAACGATACATGTAAATGATATATTACTTAAAAATATTGCAATTTTGCTTGAGAATAAAATATAATTTATACCAGGGCGACACTGAAAATTCTTAGAACTGCTTGTAAACACTAAACGATATAATAAAAAAATATGTATAAATTTTGAAAATGGAACTCTTTGTCAGAATTGACGGAGAAAATCGGTGAAAATACATAAAAAAGTCGATAATAGAACCTCCTCCTTTTTTGAAATCGGTTAAAAAGACAATCTGCTGAGTGGGTGCTTTCTTCAGAGGAGTTGTCAACAAAAGTGAAGGGAGGTCGAAACAGTCAAAAACAGTTATTGGTAAGTGTAGAGTGGTACATTAATAATTGTTTGCAACTTGTATTGGAGAAAGTTTGGCAGAAACGACCTCGCAGTAGGATCCTCCTTCACCACGACAAGACCTCGTCGCACACCGCCAAGCAAATGGTCGAATATTTAGCGACGTCAGGCGTGGAATTACTGGGTTATCCGCCGTAAAGCCCTAACCCCTTGTGATTTTTATTTATATTCCTGAAATAAAGGGAAAATCTCCGAGCAGAACGTTATATGGACGCCGAGGAAGCAGAGACTGCGTTTCAAAAGGGTGTTGGAGAGACCTCTAAGGACTAGTGGGCAAAGTACTTTTCTCAGCGGTTCCATCGGATGCAGTGATGTATTGATCTGAAAAGATATTACTATTATGAAAAGGTATAATAAAACTTGCTATTTTTTTTATTTTCTAAGAACTTTCAGTGTCGCTCTCGTATCTAACGACTAAAATGTCAGTAAATTAAATATCGTATATTTATTTACCTTTAGTTTTTTATATACCTTTAGTTTATTGCACAAAGCAATATGTAACTTTATATATTGTTGCTTTTCTCTGTTAACTACTAGGTAACTAGTATAACTGTTCTGTTCTAGTCGTTAATCAAAGAGCTCGTTGGTTTGTTCCGTACTTTCCCGGCTGAAGAGTTGAAAAGGAGAAGTTTTACAAGGAGTATGGCTTTCAGCATTGAAAAATTACCGGCGGGTGTGTTTTAGAAATCGAATACATTCATCCCCTTTTTCTCATAGGAACTGTAGAGAGGTGTTTTACCTTAGCTATTGGCGTCAACTCAAATCGGCTACAGATAACGTCGCCGTGGAGGTGCGTCTACACGTCTGTCGGACGCCTAACGTTCGCGCTAAAACCCTTTGATCAGTGTCACAAAAACCAACATCAAACGGATTTGTGGCGGCTGCATCAGCCGAAGCGACGTTGAATATCTGCGATAGACGAGCAAATCACCCCATCTAAACGTCAGCAGATGCGTCTGCCGATGCATCTGTCTACGTGTAGAGGGGCTATTCGATTTTTTATGACATGAACTTTATAATACAATTTCTTTTTAATTTAATAATTACGTCATAATGTCACATTAGCATGTAGCCAATACGAACCTATAAGATTTTTTCTACAAAAAAGTGCTCAACTCGGCTAAAGAAGCTTTTAATTCAATAATAATAATAAATCATTTATTCTCAGGCGCTATATGGCCTAGTATTCAATATTGCCATTGATTATAGCGCCATATATCGGGCCCAAAACTATCATAGATATCGTATTTTCAAGTCGCACATATTTTTAAGGTTACTTTGCCATTGGAGAATATATTACTAAAGAAGCTTCTTTGGATTATACAACTATGCTGGAAGACTTTTACTACGAGCAGTGCGTTGTGATGTTGCGTAAATGTTCTCCATACACTCTCAAGTTGAGCGAATTTATAGGACGCCTGCATCAGTCGGGGCTGATACTGTCATGGGAAACTCAGGTTTACTCACAAAATATATTTATTTTTGGTTAATTATTTTACATAGGTAATATAAATATTGATTAATACTTTTTAACCGACTCATAATTAACATTACTATTAGAACTTTATTAATTACAAGTATTACTCAGACTTATCATACTAGCAGTTTTGATTCATATTAATTATTAAAAAAACCTCTTTTTGCCTATTTTTTATCACATACGGGTAGCACTCATTGAGCACAAAATTTCCTATACATTATTTTAGTTATAGGCGTTTCAAAGAATACACTGCTAGCTTGATATCAAGCTAGCAGTGTTGTATAAATAATGCTGTAACTACAAAGATAACGTTAATTTCAAAAGAGAAATTGGTGTAAATTACACAATTTTTTATGTTTTATGGAGGCAACCGAGCAGTCGGAGCTTTATGGTGATTACCGACGCCCATAGACATCAATACAACCAAAAGTTGTGCAGATGCGTTGCCCTCCTTTCCCTATCCCCTCTCATGGGCCACCGGAAACTCACAAACCGCTCGAAACGCGACAGCGTAGCTGTCACTTGACGCCGGTGTTATGGGAGCGAGAGTTTCCACTACGGTCGTGCCGGCCCAATTCGGCTGCGAAGCAGCATGGCACTACCTCTAATACATAAAAAAATGCTGTTTTTCGTGATTTATACAGCAAGTGGTATTTTTGAGAAAATAGGATTAGTTCCAAGGCTCTACAAAAAAATCTAAATGTCGTAAACCGATGTGATCATTGGATGCAAATTTTTTCCCGATTCTAAATCTAAAATATTTTTAGGAAGAATTCGGTTTACATCAGGATTGCTTTTTGCCGTCGATAAGTAAAAGTGTTAAAATACAAGTGTATATATACTTTCTGCTTCTGTCCCCCTAGCCTGCTTGTAGTTGTTTCATCATGTCTATCTCCAAGAATATAAAAATGTAGGTAGTAGGTACATGCATAATTAATTAATATGTGAAGCTCGGTAAAAATTTTGAATCGTGCGCCCCGAGTAAGGGGGTGGGGGAGGGGATCCCCTGTCACCCTGGCATACTATTTTTTTCTGAGTAAATTTTCAGAGAAATAATAATTTTCATTTCGGTAAAATTTGAGGCCATGTTAACATTTATAACAAGAATTAACACCAAATTGTTTTATTAACATTTATTTAATTCACTTTACATAACATTTAATTGATATATAATGAGAACCGGCTTTACTCTAAGTTGGATCAACTTATGAGTAAAGCCGGATCTGGCGTCGAGATTGCTCGGAACTGCTCCAGCATTAGGTCGTCTTCTCCCAAACGTGAGTGGGCCTAGTGCTGGCTGCCGTCGCCTGTGCACACTACACAGGCGTCCTGCGGTCCATGGTACTTGCACGGCGTGCCCTGAAGGCGGAGAACGTGGCCCTGTTGCGACGTCCATGGGTCATGGCCGTCAGGGCCGTCCGTGCGTATGACCACGTACGAGGCTGCGTACTGCTGGGTACTGCGTCATGGGACTTGCACGCTGGGGCTCTAGCGCGTGAGTGGAGAAGACGACGGGGAGACGACTGACGAGGAGGTGGTCTCTGACTAGGAAGAGACTTGGCGGAACCGCCTGAGGAGGCGGATGCTCAGCCCAGTGGGGTGAGCGGCTCAGAGAGCCGACCGCGTGACACCGCACAGTGTTAAATTTCATTCGCAAAAAATTGGAAATTTTTATTTTCGATTTTTACAAAAACTGTGCGTTTTCTCAGAAAAAGAAAAGCAGTTTAATAAGAAAAGTGACTGCATCCCCTATTCCAATGGCACATCTCATTGTAATTAAATTCGTGGCGCACGACATGAAAACCAACCCTGAAGTTCTTCTGAGGAGGTTCTATTATATATTTTTAGATGGCGTTAAAATATTTGGATTACAAAGTTCAACTTGAAGTCAAATTGTCTCGAGCCAAACACGACGTTGAAAATATAGAACCTCTGAATTTTCGTAATGTTGTGGTTTGTATTTCTCAAATATTGGTATTTAATTATAAATAATCTATTTTCTTTACTTTTAGTGACTGTAATCCTTTGTGTATAAATGGTTTTAAATAGTAAAAAGATTATAATGAAACACTTTTTTACGGATTTTATCGCGGTTTATTAAGATTTTTACAAGCCCCATAAACCGCGATAAAATCCGTAAAAATCTTAATAAACCGCGATAAAATCCGTAAAAAAGTGTTTCATTATAATGAGTGAAATTCGCGTAAACATTAGTAAAGAGATGATCAGACGAAGTGCTTGGTAACTTGCGTTTCTAATAATAACTAAAATTCGACGTTGGGCCAATTTAAACCACTATATTATGATATCAATGTTATAGGTAGCCTGCAAAAATATATATTATCATAAAATTATTAAGGAGGTACATACATTTTTTAGAATCGGTAAAATCTAAGGTAAAATAAATTAATATTTTTATTGCAGGGTATTTTTATTATATACGGATTAGGCGTTGGAGCAGCATTACTTGTCTTTATAAGCGAAAATATATTTGGAGGAAAAACAATTTCTACAAGTAGAATACAGACATTAGAATAATTTATAATTATTATATTAAGCCTGTAACTTGCTATTCGTAAGTAGTCTGTTGTCGGTAACAGCGTGCTAAAGTAAAAACTATCTATTAAATTACTAATTAACTCTTATCATTACTTGAAGGCTGGTCGAGTGGTCAGGCTACTGTAGCTACTGGACGCTTTACGTAGCGGTCGCGGGTTCGAATTCCGCCAGAAGCAGATATTTTTTATGACATATGATATATAATATAGATGTCTAAGTTCTGTGAGATGTCTGCACCGCGTCATAAACGTGCACATACACATTTATATAAATTTCTTAAAATTTCCGTTCTTAGTACCCGTAACACAAACTTTTACAAACTTATCACGCGTGGTGTAATTGTGGCATAAATAAAAATACAAATTGACAACCTTTAAGGTTTTTACATAAGTGAACAAGTAGCGTCATAATAATCTGTGCTGTACGGTACATCAATTAATAATGGCATCACCATTAAATAAATTATAAAAAGATGCTAGTTTTTATTTAATATTTACCAGAACTAAAATTAGTAATTTGTATTAAGTGTTCAGTTCAGATTTGGTAGGTTAGCCAAGATGCCATTCTACAATCGTAAACGCTAGTAGAAAACTAATAAATGTATGGAAAAAGTATTTGAAAAAAATAAATTTAAGACCACGTAATTTTATCGATGTAAAATGTCATTTCCATACATTTATTAGGTTTCTACTAGCGTTTACGATTGTAGAATGGCATCTTGGCTAACGCACCAGGACTGTTCTAAATGACTAAGATTATAAAATTTTGTATGTTTTTGTGCATCATAATATAATTATGTAGTAACATTTCGTTCAACAAGACTGCAAGACCACCCCACCATAGTTCAGGCCTGGACGTGGCGGTGGGGCTCAGTAGCCTAGGGTGAGCCCAGCACCTTGGGCGAAGCTAATTGAGCCGAGGGGGCTCTTTGTACCCCTCTTATAAGAAGAGGGGACAAAAGAGCAGGGGGCAAGGGGTGAGGATGGGAACCTCACCCCATTGTACTGTCCCGACGTTGGGAGGGTTTGTTCTGAAGTGCGGAACAACCCCTCTGTGGAGGTGGAAGATGAAGAAAGAATTGCTATCTGCCAAAGTAAAATGGAAAGAAGCATGCTTGGATTGAAACTTGCAGATAAAGTCAGCAACGATAACATTAGAAGGAAAACAAAGTTATTAGATGTAAGGAAAAGGACGAGGTTACTGAAATGGCAATGGGCAGGACACATATGTAGAATGTGTAGCAAGAGATGGACAAAACGTTTAACAGAATGGTTACCAAGAGACTCGAAAAGAAATAAAGGGGGACCCAATAAAAGATGGAGAGACATTTTTAACCAGAGATGTGGATCATTCTGGACGGGAATGGCCCGAGATAGAGGTGTATGGAAAGGTTTAGGAGAGGCCTACGCCGTGGAGGCGACTACTACAAGCGAAGTCTAGTTGAATCGAACAATAATAATAATAAAAAAAAAAAAAGCATGAGAACTTTAAAATATGTCTATTAATATACTGTTAAAATTAATTTATGCTAGTAGTAGAAAATAAAGGCTATTTTTATTTTATTTTATTTTATTTATAAGAAGAGGGGATAAAAGAGCAAGGGGCAAGGGGCGAGGACGCGAACATCACCCCATTGTACTGTGCCGACGTTGGGAGGGATTGTTCAGTGGTGCGGGACAACCCCTCTGTGGAGGTGGCGTTGGTACCCTGAGGTACTGACTAGCCGTCGAGGTTTGCTCATTAGATCCGGGGCACCTCACCAAAGGCGGCATTGGTGGCACTCGCCGGGTTTTAGTGGGTAGAGCTGCGTCCACTTACCAGCTTTCAGGCGCAGCGAGTCCCACATACCTGCCGGGGAAGGCCCACTCCCCCGCGGAATTCCTCAGAGCATTTCCCGGCGTTAAAGAAAAAAAAAGTCTGCAAGACCAATTTGTATCGAAACTAGCTGTTGCCTGAAGCTTCGCCCGCGTTAACTTATATTTACGGATTACGATTACGGACAGATGATGATCTTTTTCTACTTTATTTTTTTATATCTTTGCAGGAAATAAAGCGTTTTCAATGTAAGCTCCCAAGCGGCTTAAATTTTTTCGATTCTTACAATAATTATCCGTATAAATTTACCAATTTAACAAAATCTTGGTAAATTATATACTTACTATTAGTTATATATTATAACTTGTCTGAGGAATTACTGTATCTCATGTTGAACAGCATGAAAATCCATGTGGTAGTTTTTTTAATTTATCGCGTACTGCAGACAGATAGACGCGGCGGAGGACTTTGTTTAATATATTATGTAATGATATCTGAATATGCTGCTTCTATGTACTGTAACATTAATGTGTTAGAACTATACGTAAATTGTAATGTAATAAATCACGCCAATCTTAAGTATATACAGAAACAAAGTTTAATCAAAAATAAATCTATACCAATATAATATTATGCACAAAGTTTTTAAGTTTGCATGTTTCTAGGGTTAATCCAGGGTTAATCTTCGGAAGTACTGTTCCGAACATCAAAATTATTTCACTAACAGAAAGATCTCGTCCCTTTTTTTTTAACGCCGGGAAATGCTCTGAGGCATCCTGGAGTGGGTCTCCCCAGGTGGGTATGTGGGACTCGCTGCGCCCGAAAGATGGTAAATGGACGCAGCTCTACCCACTAAAACCCGGCGAGTGCCACCAGTGCCGCCTTGGTGAGGTGCCCCGGATCTGTTAAGCTGGCAGGGCACCTCGACGGCTAGTCAGTCCCACAATGGACCGTCGCCACCTCCACAGAGGAGTTGTCCCGCACCACAGAACAACCCCTCCCAACGTTGGGACAGTACAATGGGGTGAGGTTCCCATCCTCACCCCTTGCCCCCTGCTCTTTTGTCTCCTCTTCTTATAAGAGGGGTACAAAGAGCCCCCTCGGCTCAATTGGCTTCGCCCAAGGTGCTGGGCTCACCCTAGGCTACTACACTACACCGCCACGTCCAGGCTTGAACCATGGTGGGGACCACTGCTCTCTACACTATTCAGGAGCGACATAGGCTGTACTATTTTTTTTTTAAATAGAGATTCCTGCCTAAATTGGAACAATGTAACCCAAGGTATCAAAATTTTGCTGATAAAAGTTATTATTTCGCGTGCGCTGCGAAAACCATTAACGATTTATAAAATAATTTTCTATAGATGTATTAATAGTATCTACTCATGATTAGGCACAAAAAAATCTGCGATTGTAATATAGTTAGCAACACTAAAAAAATGAACATATCAAAAGTCAATCTCATGACTAACAGCGGCAAGCGTAGGATTGAAGTTGACGGCGGGAGGATTGAATATTACCTATGTTCATGAGCACTTCTACTTGGGCCAAATAGTCTCTTTCCAGGCACTACAAGACAAGGAGGTCGCTAGTCGTACCGAAAATGCCTGGAGGAGCTATTGTTCGATGAAGGAATACATGAAGGGTAACCTTCCCATTTCTTTAAAACGAAAACTCATGGACATGTGCATCCTTTCGATCCTGACCTACGGCGCACAGTCTTGGTCTTTGACTAATGCTCAAAACACAAATTTTCCAACGCGCGTTGGATCATGGAGCGCAGTTTTTTAAGCGAGATTAACCAACCGCACTAAGAAATCTTTCTTGCGCTCCAAAACTAAATTAGCCGAATTAGCGGTGGCAGCTATTAATGGGACTGGGCCGGACACATCTGCCGGATGCCCAACGAGTTGTGGGCCAAGAATTGTATGATTTATTGGGTTGATTTTCTTAATACAGGTAAAACTGCGGGCAACAGCTAGTAGTTTATATTATTCTCTTAGTGTGAAATTATTCACACAACCGCACGCCCCGATTTATCCCGGCGTTCCTCGCCAAACACCATTTGTTAAAAAACAAAGAGAACTAAACTCAATACTAAAACATACCGTAGATAATCTCAAAACGTTGTGATTACATTATAATGGGATTATCTAATCTATACTAGATGACACCTATAAGCTTACCTGATATTGTGAGTATTTTCCATAAACATATTATAATACTGTCGTAGCTGTGGTCGTAGTATATTAAAAGTTTATGGTATTTTCTATTTCCCTCCATGAGTGCGTTCCACTTGGCGTTCACTACGACCACGCTCAGGACCGGGGATTTTCCGTTCCACTTGAGACCCGGGCGTTGAAATCGTAAGCCCAAGTGCAATGGATAATTGGGCCTTGAGAGCGTTGACGTCAACGACCAAGTAATACAAGTGGACTGCCATAAGTCATAACTATACAAATACTGTGCCTACGATTATGACGTCATTAAGGACTAAAAAATAAAAATGGTCGCCTCTTAAGTGATGTACCATTTAAGATTTTCTTTAATCAATATCATCGATTAATGAAAACTTATATAATATATTCCTACCTCTACATAGACATAATATAGAAGGACTGGGCATACCTACGAAAAAAAGGTGTATACCTACAACTCAAATTGGCACTTAACATAGCTACCGTTGCTAGGGTTTTGACAGCAAAACCACAAACAATATAGAGGATACTACTACGAAAAGGGCACTCAAGATGGCGGATCAAGCACTCACTTACAGCTGTCAGTTTAAAGAAAGGGGCAACTCCTCTTATTTCCTAACTTCATGACACTAACCGGTATTTTGACAGATCAGTTATTTTTAAAGTAAGATGTGGTAAGATGGTGCAACCCACGATACGGAAACGAGGAACAAAATTTATTTTGTAATAAAAAGCGACATCTAGCCATCGGATATTTTACTAAATTGAGTGTGTTGCTGTTGTAAAAATATTAGAAAGGAATATTTGATAATTTGGTAAAATTATTTATTCAATAAATAAATATAGTTAATTTTCTTAATTAAATAATAATCCAACATTATTTTATTTATATTGTAACGAATTGTTAGTGCCGTTAATACATTGGAATATGGTAGGATTTAGAATTTCTGATATAGTAATACTGTGGTAATACTAATAATGCAAAAATCAACGAATTATAAAAGGTATGGAAACAACTCTCTCACAAAGCTCGGTAAAATATGGTTCCAAACTTACACTACTAAACTGATAATAATAACGCGATTTGCACACGTGCAATACAAAATACTTTGCTAAATTTAATATGTGCACATGAATTCGTCTTCCTATCCATTTAAGGCGCAATCTAATTTAGGAGAATAGTGATAGAATGAAACTGAAATATCAAAGAAAGTGAGTGCGAACGTGATGGACTATTACGCGACATGTACACTGACAATGTCAGTTGAGAAGTGGAAGGATGATGTTATGCATTAGTCTGTGTCTGTCATTTATAAATTTTATTTTAAAGTAATTGATTATATGAATTCATGTGGAAACCTAGATTTATTTTGTCTGAATATGACGAGTATTAAAATGACTGTTTTTAACCAATAATTTTTATCAAATTGAGAAAGAGTCATTATTTACTCACTATACAGAATCTGTCGATATTTCGTATATAGAGTAGTTGACAGTTGTAACTTTGTTTTTTTTTTATAAAAAAGGAGAAGAACCTCCAAAATGTATAGAAAAAACACACTCTACTGGCGTTAGATGGTAACCAGTCATCTTCTCTTGTTTCTAAGCGGACTGCTGCAATTCATTGTAAACGCCGATTCTCGTTTTTGGGGAAACTAAAAGTAAATAATTTATTAAAAAATCGGTTGCCTGTAAAGTCGGTTTATTGACGATAGTTGAACGTGACAATAAGAAAATGGAACGCCTCAGAGCGAGGTAACGCCGCATGAGTCATGTTTTTTCGTGCCGGCTCCATCGAATTATAAGACGTTGACACGTCAAAACATAAATAAGGAATAAAAATATTAAAACTCAATGTAAAATATAATATGTATCACACTTTAGTTCATAAAATCAGCTGCCTGCTGATTGCATAATACTGACCACAAAGATTTATATGGAGGTAATTCAAGCGTGAATAAAATACGAAATTATTAACTTAACTGTGGTAAGTGATCCCAGTTTGCTTTTTACTTCCTTCTTTTCGTCTCTTACACCATTTTACAACACAGGAGGTCATTTTTGTCTCTGGGAAACGATTTTTTCTTCAACGCAACGGTCGTCTAGACTGTCACAGTACGCGCAGCAGACTGAGAGACAAATTGATTGTACTTTTTTAGCCCCGCCCACTTGATTGTAGTTTTCGAGGAACCGTTTTTTTAGCGCAGTTCGTATTCCATACCTTTTCTAATTCGTTGGCAAAAATGCAAATGGCCGCTGTTATTGCAATAATTTTGAAGTTTTCGAACTAATCGAAGTTCGAACTCATACACATTTTGTTCTTGCAAATTCAAGGTTCTAGTGGTAGTTATGCACGAGATGCACACGCACAAGATGAATGTAGATGCGATCTGTGATATTTTTGTGTAAAAATTACCTCCTAAATAATTATCTCATACCTATCGAATTAATTAGTTAACATAAGGATAACATCATAAAAAATAAAACACGGTAAGGTAATGAGACATAATTCTTTACACAAAAAAGATCACAGGTAACTGGATATAATAACATATTTAATAGGAATAATAAACCCTAGAATAATTATAAATGTATAGGTATATAGGCTATATTATATACGTATATATATATATATAGCAAGGGATAGATTTTTAGTTCCATATCCAACAACTAGATGGCGCCACATACGGCTTACATATATTTGATTCGAGTTTCCAGTCTATCTGCGGTTATACAATAGTCGTCTTTGGTACAACCCACCCTATTTAATAATTATTAATTATTGAAATTAGGTTATGTACGGTCAAAGTGATGAACTTATTTCAACAAATAATTAAGTATTTATTATCTAACTGGAAAAATATAATTTTATATGTTGATGGAATACGCAATGATTTCGAATTTCTAGTGCAGTCCTAAATTTATTTATTGGAATCTTCCGATAATGACTCTAATGACGATGATGAAGATCTCATATCTTTGAAAATCGTTGGGGACAAAATATTATCCTCAGAACAGAAAATTATGTAGAGAAGAAGTTTAAAAGTAACTTTTAGTAAGGCATGCATTTTTATTCAATAAAATTATTTAAATTAGAACTTGCGAAATCGGAACGTTTATTAATGACGACCGTAATATAATTTAAGATTTAATAGTTTTCCTTTAGGACGACCTCTGTGGCCCAGTGGGTAGCGCGTTGGCACTCAAGCAGGAGGTAGTGGGTTCGAATCTGTGTTCCTGGGTCATGGATGTGTATTAAATATGTGTATTATATAATAAAAATCTTAAATATATGTTATAGTACAGCTTGGCAAAAAGACGTGGTGACAAGTGGAACTAAATATTTTACTTAATGGAAACCTATGATGTTGTCAATACTTGCCGACAAATACTAGATTTTGAGTAAAGTTTAGTGTTTCACATTTATTTTTAACGATTTGATTAAATTATCTTATTGATTTTTCATATTATGATGAGACCTAAGTGAAAGTGGCGCCCTCATTTTTTCCATACTCTTTTTTGCCAAGCTGTACTTATAAAAGTATTAAATATATTTCCGTTGTCTGGTACCCGTAACACTAGTTCTTCGAGAGCTTACCACGGGACCAGATTGACGAGGTGTAACAAGCGTCCATAGATATTATTATTATTATTTAAAAGCTTATCGAAAGCTTTGTCAGCTTTTAAAGTTGTCACCGCCAACTTTAGATACAAATTTTCAAGGTTTTTAAAAAGAAAATAAACATAACACAAAAAATTATGTCTATAATAATGGAACGAATTTCTCTCATAAGAGTGCTCGCAGTGTATATCGGAACGCACCCTAGGTAAGCAATATGTCAAAATGTCTTGACAGCTGATAGTTGTCAAATTCAAATTTGACATATCAATGTTAGACCGACTAAGAAAAAAAAACATAAAAGAAATGAAGAAATTATTTTCTTTAAATATTTATTTAAAAAAAGTTGAAGTTCATATTTTTGCACAATTTTTATGCTAAATTTATATTAATTTTAAATATTTTCCTAAACGTATATTTCGCTGGATAGTTGGCACAGAATTGTAATGTACATTGCTGCCAGCTTCAGAAATATGACATTGTCGGAAGTTTGTGGTAGCGGGTAGGTAAAGCGGGAAAATCGATCGATATTTTGTAGTGCAAACTGCGAAGCTTGAATGAATTGTGAATTGTGATACGCAAGCGAAGAGTTCGTCAAGTGTCGATATTATATAATGAATTCATATTTATAAAAAATCTGATTCTATTATTAAATTATGGCTTCATATATAAAAACATTATATTTTGCGTTTTTTCTTACGGCTTCAGCGGAATTTGTGTGGAAACATCATAACAATGAAGAATTACCTGCAATTTTGGAAGAAATACACGAAAAATGCCCAAATATTACTAGAGTCTATGTACTAACTGAACCATCAGTAAGAGGAGTTCCTTTGTATGTTATAGAATTTTCGGATAATCCAGGATTTCATCAAGCGTGTAAGTGCAAAATATAAAAATTCTATTCAATAATTAAAATTTCTCATAATCGTTCTGTGTATAAATTTTCACACGAAAATATATTTTTTAGATAAACCAGAAGTAAAATATGTGGGTAATATTCATGGAAATGAAGTGCTCGGTAGAGAATTGTTGCTGGGCTTAGCTAATTATCTTTGTGACGAATATAATAATCGCGACCGTCGAATCAGGACTCTAATTCATAATACGCGCATACATTTGTTACCTGCAATGAATCCAGATGGTTGGCAATTAGCTACTGATACAGTAAGTTCATTTTTTTTAAATAAATATAATTTTTAAAGAAAATTACCATTGGACATGGTCCATTAATGTTTACATGCCAATTTTCTTGAATAAATGTAACTCTTGAAATCAATTAAAAAAGAATTCAGGTGTGAAATGTAACAAAATCTTGTGACGTAGTTGGATACCACCACAAAGCCTCCTCATAACATTATAAACTATGAACAAAATTATTTTTTACAACTTATAATTATCATAAACATGTACATACATAAGTATAATTTTTATTTAAATATTTTACTTAATATCATTTAACAAATGATATTGAGGCTACTTGTGGCTTGTAGCTATGGCTGCATTAAATTAAATTACAGCAGTTATTGGTCTGATGATGATTTCTTTCAAAGCTCCTTCTGTAGTATGTAAATCTTACTTAATTTAATCTAACCTGATCAGCAGTTTTTGTATTAGAAGGTATCAGAAAGACAGAGCTATTTTTGCATATCATATAAGTTTATTTTACTACCATCATGTACAACATGGATATCTGTCCTATGATTCTCAGTTATTAATATTTCATAGGGTGGTCAACATTACCTGACTGGTCGCTTCAATAACCATTCGGTGGACCTCAACAGAAATTTCCCAGATTTAGATGCTATTACGTTTGAATTTGAACGACAAGGAATTAGTCACAATAGCCACCTGCTTAAGGATCTATCTCGGCTCACTGCACCTGTAAGTATTTAAGATAATATTTTATTGTGTTATTATAGCTTATAATCATTTTTGTAAGCTTATCGGATTGGACAACAAAGCAGTTGATCAGAAAGATGTGCAAGACAAATTTGGGAGTAACCGTTACAGGGGCGCACAATTTTCACTCTTAAGGGTTGAAACCGTTGCCATGGTTATGGGTGATTTTGAATATCTTTGATTTGCTAAATGCTTTGCATATAATTTAAAATAAAAGTAAATAAAATAAAAGTTGCATAATAATTTGTTAATTTTACTATAGCTGGAGCCGGAAACTCGGGCTGTGATGAGATGGATTATGTCAATTCCATTTGTTCTGAGTGCTGCATTGCATGGGGGAGATTTGGTAGCTAATTACCCATATGATGAAAGCAAGAGTGGTGCGCCTGTCTCTGAATATTCTGCTAGCCCTGATGATGATACATTCAGGTACCTTTTTTAATATATTTCATACTTAATGACTGTGTCATACTACCAAAATTACTCTCCTTCTTAAACTTGCTCTCCTTCTTTCCCTACCCCCCCAATGGGCCATCTGAAAATCACAAACCGCACGAAACGCTTCAGTATAGCTGTCGCTTGACGCCGGTGTTATGTGAGCGGGAGCTACCGCCCCCGTCGTGCCGGCCTAATTCGGCTGAAAAGCAGCATGGCACTAGGTACCTCTTACTAAATGTCTGTCTGTTTGTTCCGGCTAATCTCTAAAAGGACTGGGCTTAAAGAAATTGTTCTATTTCAATAAATAATCTTTACATCGCGTTCCTTAAAAGAGGCCTATACCAAGCAGTGGATGGAAAAATGTTAATCAAATTTACTCATCTAAATGAGTCCACCCGGTAGGGGCAGTCCGCCTGGAATACCACTTCACCCGACGGTGACGCGACACAGACCCGCTACAAACCCGACGCCAGAAGATAGTGTGGTCGGAGACTCCACGATTGGCGGGGGGCAACCCACCTCATATACAAATCCTGGCTCACCACCAAACCAATGTAGCATTAGGGTCAATAGGACATTAACTTCTTTTTTTATGCGATCAGGGGGCAAATGAGCTTTCGGAGCCTCACAACGACGGCCATACACACAACCAAGGCCACGCAGATGCGCCGCCCTCCTTGTCCCTTTCCGCCCCCAGTGGGCCACCGGAAACTCACAAACCGCACGAAATGCGACAGCATAGCTGTCACTTGACGCCGGTGTTATGTGAGTGAGAGGTACCACCCCGGTCGTGCCGGCCCAGTTCGGGTGCATTGCAGCATGGCACTACCTCTTACTATTTAGTTATGACATTTCGAAAAAAAAGATCAAATGTAATGAAGCATTCATAAACTCTCTTTGCAAGGAGCTAGCTATGAACATGGTCGTCGATGAAGTAAATACTCCTTGTGCCGAATGAACTAAATATAATACTTATATAATATAATAAAACTAATCTCATTCTAAGGGGCTATGAATTAAATGTAAAATGATTCACGCACCTTACATTGAACGAATCTAATGAAAATAATCTCGCCGTAGTTTATTTTAATCAACCATTTTCTTATGGTGTTACTACTAGAGGCCGATTTATGCAGCAGTGAATTACAGATGGAAAATAGTACTCAAAGAAAATATTCCTTTATTTTTGAACAGAAAGAAAGCTGCATTCAAAGATTTTCGAAAATTCGCTTGCCACACCCGGGAATCGACTAAAATCTGTAAAAATACATTTACAATACTTTTTTTGTGGGGGTATCTAAAAAATCAAATTTACATGAAATCTTATGCGAGTGTCAGCGAGTAGAAAGTTGAGGTTAAGAATATGATTAAAATTTTCACCACAACACGTTATTAATGTTTAGAAATGAATATGTTACAAGAATAAATTTGTGTATCCAAGAAAATGGAGCCCGAGCGATTCTAGCAACTAATTAGTTTACCATTTTTTGTAAATAGGTAATTAAAACTAGCTGTTGCTCGCAGCTTCGCCCGCGTTTACTTAGATTTACAGCCGTACCCTGATTGATGATGATTATTTTTATAATTTAAATTACTCCCTATAACATCAGCTATATATCAGTGAAATTCCCATCAAATAATCGGTCCAGGCATTTCAGAGATTAGCCGGAACAAATAGAGAGACAGAAAGGCGGACAGACAGACAAAAATTAAAAAAAGGCTATGTTATATATGTCCCGTGTATACATCCATATACATTCAATCAAAAGCGTTTATTTAGATATTACAAACAGACACTCTAATATTGTTTTCTAATGTTTACGCGAATTTCACTCATTATAATAAAATTGTTTTATTATAAAGACACTCTAATTTTATTTATCTGTATATATATTAGATATGCATTTAATAAAAAGCGATTATTTTTACAAACATACACTCCAATTTTATTTTTCTGTATAGATAATTTAAGATTTCATAGTTTTCCTTTAGGACGACCTCTGTGGCTCAGTGACCCGCAACCTCCGGCTTGAGGTTGCGGGTTCAAATCCCGCCAGGGAACAAAAAAGTTTTCTGTGTTCCTGGGTCATGGATGTGTATTATATAATAAAAATATTTCCGTTGTCTGATACCCGTAACACAAGTTCTTCGAGAACTTACCACTGGACCAGATTGACGTGGTGTAAAAAAGCGTCCATAGATAAAAGCAATAATAAGAAATGATTCCTTTCATTTTATTCTTCAAATTTCAATTTACCAAGTTTGTTGGAGAGTATTCACCCTTATACTAAGGCGGGTCAATAAGTCCGTGACTTATTGACCCGCCGTTAAATCACTTAACGATTACTAATCGTAGAGTCTACATCCTGAGGATGCCTCGGTGTCGGGGCGAAACGTGCGTAGATTGTTTGGTGGTGGTCTTTTACTGTGGTTGTGGTGCATGTGGGGTGGTGGTGCATGCGAGTGTACGCATATGCAGTGTGGGAAAGGAGGGCGGTGCTATATGCATGCATATGCGTGCACTCACACATTTGCTGTAAAGACTGCGTGTTTCGCGGGATAATTGCTAATTAATATAATATAATTTAATATCTTATAGTCCGTGACTTTTTGAATTTCTGACCTCTTTACTGAAAAAGCAACACTACTCCTGTCAACAGGCATCTGTCAGTTGACTCCTATCAAAATTTGAACTTGCTGCGTCAGTTAGTTTGTGTTTGACAGCTATCTTTATCAGACTACCCAGTAAATTGAGGAAAAAATGGAAAAAAGTGAATTTCGTGTGCTTATTAAGCATTATTTTTTGCGAAAAAAACCATTACCGATACCAAGGCTAAGCTTGATAAATACTATGGGGACTCTGCACCATCGATTTCAATGGTAAAAAAGTGGTTTACTGAATTTCGTTGTGGCCGTACAAGCACTGAAGAGTGAAGATGCCGAACGTCCTGGACGCCCAGTTGAGGTCTCTACACCTGAAACAATCGAAAAAATTCACAATATGGTGTTGGCCGACCGAAGATTGAAAGTGCAAGAGATTGTGGAAGCCGTAGGGATCTCGCATGGCTCAGTGGTTTCAATTTTGCCGTTTTGTAACCGTGGACGAAACATGGATCCATCACAACACACCAGAGACCAAACAACAGTCAAAACAGTGGGTTTCTAATAAGGGTGAATCGGCGCCAAAGAAGGCCAAGGTGGGTTTGTCAGCCAATAAAGTTATGGCGACTGTTTTTTGGGATGCACGTGGGATCCACATTGACTACCTTCAAAAGCGAAGAACAATCAATGGGGAATATTATGCCAACTTATTGGACCGCTTCAATGACGATTTGAAAAAAAACCGACCTCATTTGGCCAAGAAAAAAGTTCTTTTCCACCAAGACAATGCAAGGGTGCACACATGTGCAGTTGCCATGGCAAAAATCCATGAATTGGGCTATGAATTGCTCCCTCATCCGCCCTATTCTCCAGATTTGGCTCCGAGTGACTACTTCTTGTTCCCAAACTTGAAGAAATGGCTTGGTGGTAAAAGATTTGACTCCAATGATGAAGTCATCTCACAAACAAAGGCCTATTTTGAGGACCTCGACAAATCATATTTTTTGGAAGGGATAAAAAAATTGGAGAAGCGTTGGACAAAGTGTATAGAGCTCAAGGGAGACTACGTTGAAAAATAAAATGATTTATTTATCAAAAAATCTGTGTTTTATTCCAAAAGTCACGGACTTATTGACCCGCCCTCGTAATTGAGCCTAATGATCGATGCAATATAAGTACAGGCTGTATTTTTACAGATTTTAGTCGGATCGATTCCCGGGTGTGGCAAGCGAATTTTCGAAAATCTTTGAATGCAGTTTTCTTTTCAAAAATAAATGAATGTTTTCCTTGTGTGCTATTTTCTCTCCATAGTATTTAAAGTACTTTCCCTTCAGGTGGCATTACAAAATTACGCCTTGAATGTTCAATGAATGATTCATTCAATACTCCTTAGTCCTTGCGTTGAATGAATCTGATGAAACTAATCTCACTCTAATTGGCTATGAAATAAATGTTCAATGATTCATTCGACGCTCCTTTCATTGAATGAATCTGATGAATCTCTCTCGCTGTAGGGAGCTGGCTATGGCGTATGCGTCGGCTCACGCAGACATGGCGTCGGCGAGCCGGGATGGTTGTCGGACGGCGGGCGACGTCGCCTACAACTTCGGCAAGCAGGGGGGCGTCACTAACGGCGCCGAGTGGTACAGCCTGAAAGGAGGTATGACGTCATTCAGTTGTATTTTTATAGTGCAAAACATCAATTGCCGCGCCGTGGCAGTGAATTCGACTCGTATGAAAACGCTGACATAATTTATTTCGTTATATATTTTTATTAATTATCAACTATGTTTACTTAGATATTGTCGGGGCGCCCCGTAAAGGGCAATATTTTTTACAATATTGATTTTATATTTACAGTAAACAATATCGCTCACGTTTATCGATATATAGTATTTTTCTTATTACGTTTGGAAAAACTATGATATGATAATACTATACGTTCTGGAAAAAGTAATGTATGAATGAATGACTGATAATACCGGTGGGAGGGCTGCACTATGCCGCGCTCCGTTCTGCTTGGGTTCCACCATCCTGCTTATTTATTCCGTGAAACAGTTTTGCAGTGTTTTAGAGAGAGGGACATGCCGTGTCATCTTATGTCACAGGATAGGCAACACAAGAATGTGTTGCCTGGGCTAGTTCCAGGTTAACTTGTTTATGTTCATGGACGACGCTGATCACTTACCAATATGTGGCTCGTCTGCCGTTTGCCTATCCAACTATCATATTTTTTATTTTTTATTTGTTCGAATGTTAATAATTATACCTACAAAGACCCTTAAACTTGCATAAGTAGTATAACGTATTGACTTTATTAGGAAGTACTTGTATCATTAATTTGATAAAAACGCTGATCGATACAGACATAAATATAGAATTCTTTCGCGTCCATCATCATCACAGTTAGATACCGATGAGATTTTGTTACAAACAAATACAAAGTAAATATATTTTGTTACTAGCTGTTGCTCGCAGCTTCGCCCGCGTCAACTTAGATTTACAGCCGTATACGGATTGATGATGATTATTTTTATAGCCTAAGTTACTCCTTAAGACATCAGATATCTATCAGTGCATGTCCCGTCAAAATCGGCGAAGCCGTTTCCGAGATTAGCCGGAACAAACAGACAGACAGACAAAAATTGTAAAAAATGCTCTTTTGATATATGTGCTGTGTATACATCCATATGCATTTAATAAAAGGCGGTTATTTTAATAAATAAATAAATAAATAATAAATAAAAATATTTTTATTCAATGTTGTACGTCAAAGTAGCTTATTGAACGTCAAATGACTCTACTACCGGTTCCAAAACTAGTCCACTGAGAAGAACCGGCGAAACAAACTCAGTGAAACTAATCTTTTCAATATTATACAATATAGGTACATAATATGATATAATTATACATAGAAGCCATGTAGGAAACGCCTTATTCCCAAGGTGGTATCTTCAATAAATTCTTTTATTTTGTAGTATCCTTTACCACACAAACGTTCTTTAACAGTTTTTTTAAATTTATTTATCGATAGGTTTTGAACGTTTTCTGGGATCCTATTGTAGAAGCGTATACATTGACCCATAAAAGAATTACTGACCTTATGTAGCCTAAAATATGGCACAACAAGTTTATGTTTGTTCCTTGTATTTTTATTGTGATTATCGCATTTTTTTACAAATTCATTTATATTTTTGCGAACATACATCTAAATCACATAATATTACATACAGACACTCCAATTTTATTTATCTGTATAGATGGACGTCAATTTGCCGCTCTCGGTGCGCGGTTGGTTCGAATCATAGAAATATTTATTTTTAATATCTGTGGTTCGAATGAAGTAAAAATTATTTTTATAAAACTTATACCTTCGCAATTCGTTAGAGCTCGTATATCTGTCGAATTATAATGTGCATTTTTAGTTTCGTAAAAAATTTCGCAAGATTAGGGTGCGGCATAGTGTTCTAGATTTTTTATGTATACATGGTAAAATATTTATATAAGTGATAGTTTTAACGTTTGTGGGGCCTTGAGGCTTGATGTCAATTAAAAAGGAGTCACGACTAAACATGGCAGTGATATCAAGGGCAGCCACCATCCAACAATGAGATAATATTCATATACTTATTACTGTATAGTAGTAGTATAATAGTAGTATACTAACTAACGATGGATTCTTTTAGAAAAGACTCGACGAAGTAGAATTGAAGTGATTTGGATGAACTTTATATTGACATTATTTTGTTTATTGTTCGAGGCACGTAACTTCGCAAGGCCCCGATGTAGCTGGGGTAAGTTTGCGCATCGATCTTGTTCGAAAATACGATGCGCGAACTTCCTCCACCACGCCAAAACCTTGCGAAGTTACGTGCCTCGAATTATACATATATATTTTAGGTTAGTTTATAAAATGGTAGTATTATGAGTAGTTTTACATTATAATAGCTATCAGTGATAAATATCAATAATGGAAAAAAATGCGCGTTTTATACCAGAAATATAGTTAGACCGTTACATATCGGCATATGTAAGAGCAGCTCTTTAAATTTCAGACATCTTTACAGAAAATGTTTTCTTAGGTTACGCAATATTATGTTCTAGTCTTAGAATATCACACTTTCTTTAAATGGTTACCATGTGGCTTTTATATGCTCTTTTTTGTTTTTTTATTTTTATTCCTATTCTATAATACCATATTCACACACACATATTTTAAGTCTTGCAAATTTAAATTTTAAGGTCTATAATAATATAAGTAATGGTCATTTCTTCTGTGAAACAGCTAAGCTATTTCGGAGAGAAGGGCAGAACGGACAGTGCAATTACTGGCACCGAGACTTCTATCTTACGTCTCAGCATATACTATGCTTGAATGAGTTGCTTGGGCAAGTACCGGTCGACCTTGAAATGCTCTGAGGCATCCCGCGGGGGAGTGGGTGTCCCCAGGCGGGTGTGTGGGACTCGCTGCGCCCGAAAGGTGGTAAGGTGGACGCAGCACTACCCACTAAAACCCGGCGAGTGCCATAAATGCCGCCTTTGGTGAGGTGCCCCGGATCTGTTGAGCAAACAGGGCACTTCGACGGCTAGTCAGTCCCTCAAGGGACCGACGCCATCTCCACAGAAGGGGTTGTCTCGCACCACAGAACAACCCCTCCCAACGCACCGTCGAGGCAGTACAGGTTCACATCCTCGCCCCTTGTCCCCCTTTTTTTTTTTTTTTTTCGCAGGGAAATCCTTATGGATGCAGCCAGGATCTTCGGGTAGATCCTGACCCAATGTGGGACTCGCACCTGGGAGTGCCCACCCTAACTAAAACCACTGCGAGCGCCTTCAGCCGCTTTTTGAGGGTCCCGGATATGCAGGCAACAGACAGGATCACCTCAGCGACAGGCTAGCCCCGGCGAAGGCCAGACTACTCCTCGTAAGGGGGGACTACCCGGCCGCTACTAAGCAGTCCCCGCGACGTCGTATCATACTAGGCCCAGATTCCCATCCTGAGCCCGACACGAACACAGAGGCGTTACTGGAGGCGCATTAAGTAGCGCCTCCTACGCACCCCCGTTCGTCGCCTGCGGGGGGAGGCCTCGTCGGCGGCCTCCTCTCTCACCGGCTCGTCGGCCTCCTTCTGGGACATTACTGCCTCGCAGAAGGAGACCATCGCCGTCCAGGACTCGTCGTCACCGAGCATCGCAGTGATGACGCTCGGCAGAGACAAGTCCCCTCCGATGACTGATGTCAGACCGTGACGCAGCGCCGCCCATCTCGGGCACACCTCGAGTGTGTGCTGGGCCGAGTCCACCGCCGCGCCACAATCGTAACACACTGTCAACGGCTCCCTGCGGACCGTCCGGCACAGGTACTCACCAAAGCAACCATGCCCGGTGAGCACCTGTGTCAGACGAAAGGTGAGGGGTTTGAGCTTACGGCGCATCCACCGCTCAAGGATCGGACGCAGAGCAACCGTCAGGTTTTTGCCATACGGCTGCTGCGCCAGGTCCTCCCCCCACCTCCGCATTAACGCCTCTTGTCCTAGTCGGCGAACCCGAAGGATCCCGTCTAGCGTAAGGCTCTCGCCACGAGACCTCCTAGCCCCTTGTCCCCCTGCTCTATTGTCCCCTCTTATAAGAGGGGTACAAAGTGTAGCTCCCTCGACTCAATTGGCTTCGCCCAAGGTGCTAGGTTCACCTTAGGCTACTGAGCCCCACTGCCACGACAAGACTTGAACCATGGTGAGGATGTACCGGTCGACCTCGTTTATGTTCCTGAATGTCAATCCCATACAATTATCTATGGATGTCCCTTATCATTTACCACCAGGTGAAACGACTGTCCGTTGACCCCCTCTTCTAAAAAAAAAAAACCAGCCAAGTGCTAGTCGGACTCGCGCACAAAGGGTTCCGTAGCATTACATAATATACAATATTAGACACTTTAACAAAAATTAAGGTTTATGTTTATGGAATTAAATGTTTTTTTATATATTTGAGTTGATTGAATGAAAGGTAAATTGCGGTTTACGATTTATGATGTATAAAAAAAACTACTTACTAGATCTTGTTCAAATTCGGTGGAAGTTTACATAGTAATGTACATCATATATTTTTTTTGTTTTATCATTCTCTTTCCACTTTGGAAGTGTCTCTCGCGCAAACTATTCAGTTTAGAATAAAATGGTATTAGAAACCACAATATCATCTTTGAAGACCTATCCATAGATAACCGGATGGGTTTGATGAAAAAAAAAATTTGAGTTTTAGTTCTAAGTATGGGGACCCCCAAAATTTATTGTTTTTTTTTTTACTTTTGTGTCAAAATCTTAATGCGGTTCACATAATACATCTACTTACCAAGTTTCAACAGTATAGCTCTTATCGATATCACGAATCTATAAGGGTTCCGTTTTTTGCCATTTGGCTACGGAACCCTAAAAACAATAAAAAAACTTTTATTAGCGCCATCGCGCTAATCAATTCAATATTTTTTTAATTATATAAAGCTCTGGAATTTTATTAATCCTTGAAATCATACATATTGAAATGACGATTCGTTTAAAATAATATATGAATATTTATTTATATTTGTTAATAATTTAATTTACAAACGTGTTTGTGTCATATTTATTTAATTGGTCCAATGCCCTTCTCATCTGATTTCAAGACTTTTGAGGGGTTGACCACCCTTATCACTTAGGGGTATGAAAAATAGATAGTAGCCGATTCTCAGACCTACTGAATACGCATATAAAATTTGGTAAAAATCGGTAAAGCCGTTTCGGAGGAGTACGGTAACTAACATTGTGACATGGAAATTTTATATATAAGATAGATTAGAAGATGTAACCTATTTCATTTGTTACGTTGAACTGTCAACATCTGCGCATTGAGAAGGGAACGTGGGTGTACGATCGATGTTACGTCAACATTGACATTACCGTACAGGTTCGCCGTGAAACGCTATCAGGTTGGGACACCATTGTTTCCTTTCCTTCCTCGTTTAAATGGCTTTTGTTTGTTTTAGTATACTCAAGGATATGACGTTAGCGTGTTTTTTATGTAATAAGTAGGCAACCGAGCAGTCAGATCCTTATGGTGACAACCGACGCCCATAGACATCCCCACAACCAAAAGTTATGAAGTTGCGTTGCCCTCCTTTTCCCTATCCCCCCTATGGGCCACCGGTCACTATGGGTCACTTGTCGCCGGTATTATGTGATTGAGAGATGCCACCCCGGTCGTGCCTGCCCAATTCAGATGCAAAGCAGCTTGGCACTACCTCTAACAACCTTAAAACCTTAATAAATACCTTCTTAATTTTGAAAAATACTGTCTAATGTTCTTAAACATAGAACAGATGTTTCCTAGATATAGAGCAACTAGTATCTCTATTAACTATTCTCAAGGTTTCGCTTTTATGGAACCTAGATTTAATTAATAACAATAACTATTTGATTGGTTATGTAATTGGCTAGCGACAAACAGTTGCAGCCCTAAAACTACAAGTTATTCTGTAACAAACTTTTTGTGATGGTGTTGTATTATTGCTTTTTTTTATTCAAAGGTCTTCTAAGCTATTAGCTATACAAAATACAACTTTACAATATGGAGAAACGGCGGGAAACCCCAAGAAGCGCGACTTTGCCCCTCTAGTCCACATCAATCAACTATCACCTCCCATCCCACCCATCTATAACAGTCCACCACAATATTCGCCAACCACATTATATATACAGATTGAGGTTTTTAAAACCGAGACCAGAAAACCGCTCCGAATGAACCAAATACAAAATAATAATTAATTGACGGGAAACAAAAAAAAAAACAACCACACGCCCCGATATTTCCCGCCCTTCCTCTCATATCATTGAGAACAAAAAAGTCGGTTTTTGTCCAGCAAAGGCAAATTATGCCAAAGATTACGATGTGTAACTTCACTGTTAAACATAACTACATATTCTTAGCTAAATAATTTTTGTTCTGTAATTTTTTTTTTTTTCGGAGGTATCTATGCTAATGGCCCGAAGGCCCTAATGCTTCATCGGATTAGTGTGAGCCCATTCGGCTCACTTTTGATTTATAAAGTGGGGGGTTGCCCCCCGCCTACCGTGCAGTCTGCGACCACACGGCCTCCTGGCGTCGATTGTGACTGTAAATTATTTTTTACATATTATCGAATTATCGATTCAGTTAGGCTATATGAATGGAATAAGTAGCTAAATCCACTTCGGTAAACTCACATGAACATAATCAAGGGCCATCCATGGAATAATTCGCCATAGTCGTTGGCCTTATTTTTTTTAACCCTCCCGTGACCCGTCATAGTCAGAGCTGGTCACAGTTTAGGAGACTTAAACGTGATGACAGACATATTTCGCGATTTTACGCATAAAAATTAGTATGTAATGTAAAACAGCGGTTCCAAAATTTTTTTTTATTTCGTTTTAGTTATTGGTTCAAAATACATGTTTTGATAACTTAGCTATAGGTATTATATTATGTTGAAATTTTACGTCACTAAATATAGGACTCCTCTCACCCTTTGTCACACAATGTCACATGTCACACCTCCCTCCCCATTAACGTGCGAATTAATTTATGGATGGAACCATATTGATGAAAGTTCTAAAAATAGATTCATCGTTTTATACCCAAGTTACGATAAGTACGGTCGTACGATAATTCATTATTTTAACAAATCCTCGTTAATTTTAGGAATGCAAGACTTCAACTACTTGGCGACAAATGCATTTGAAATAACACTCGAACTTGGCTGCGAAAAGTATACACCGGAGAAGAAATTGGCGAAGGAATGGGAGAGGAATAGAGAAGCTTTACTAGCGTTCATATGGAAGGCTCACACCGGCATAAAGGGGATCGTTGCGGACGACTCCGGGTTCATACAGAACGCGATCATCTCAGTAGTGAACATTACCGGACCAGTGCCGCGGCCGATCCGCCACGATGTGACCACTGGTAAGTAATTTTATTTCAGTATACATGGTAAAGTGTGATGTCATCGGTGATGTACATCAGATGTTAGTATAGATTTTTTATTTCACGAAAGCGGGTGAGCCATTCTTGTGTTTGTAAATTTACATGCACATTGTCTTTGCGTATGTAAGCTCGGGAGCGCTCAGTTCCGTACGCTGATACGCTCCCTGTAGTTACGTGCACAAGAACTCACGTATGTACGCATCGCAACTACAAGTATGGCTCACCAGCTTTCGTGAAATAAAATAATTACTGTAACTCTATTGTTGTATACCGATGTTAGTCACTAAAAGTGATGTTAGTACTCAGCCTTTTATTAACTCGTGTATTATGCACCGGGTCGTACTTGTCGCTCAGTTCATCAAATCATTTTACAAAAGTTGAGTAAGTAGTAAATATACACGTAACATTGAAACGTATAATACCCTTAATTTATCCTTCCTTCGTCGAGTTCATTTTAGTTTACTCTCTATGTGAGACAAATCTGGGGTAAAAGACGCATTTGAAATGAAGGTGTTGGTCAATCTATACTGATTTAGTTGTCGATTTCTGTATAGGGATCTAAGCGGCAAAAGACCGACTGTTTTGGTGTTCTTTGAAAGAGGGTTTGTATATAAGTTTTTTTTATTGAAGAGGGTGCAAACGGACAGTCGTTAAATAATTAGGTAGGTACAATAGTTGACGGATACGGGCTCATATAAAGATTATAGAGACTAATCTAAACTAAAAAAAAAAAAAAACTAAGAGAAGAGGTATGATAGTGTTGGCATAGCCTGACATGATACAAGTGAAAAAAAACACGTTTTTTTTTGGTTGCCTTTTTTTTGTATAATCCTGTTTAGTAAACATAATGTTACAGGAATTTGATGATAATGCTTTAAAATAATGGTTTTTGAAAAAAAAAACAGCAATGTAATTGGTTTATGTTTCACGCCGGCTAGCGGACTGAATCAGCTGATAGCGTTCGCCGCATGCACGAGGTGAACGAAGGTAGACGCAGCTCTATCCACTAAAAAACGGCGAGTGCCACCAATGCCGCCTTTGGTGAGGTGCTCCGAATCTGTGCTACTAATATTATAAACGCGAAAGTTTGTTTCTCCTTCACTCAAAAATTATTGAATGGATTTATGAATTCTAAACTTTTTAAAACTTTATTATAGCTTATACACCAGAACACTCCCACGGGAGTGGGAAGAAGGCGGGTGAAACCGCGAGGCACTGCTAGTTCTATATAAATGGGCGTAACTGTTATCAATAACAGTTCATAACAGCGCATCCTGTATGATATACGTTTTAATTGGCTCGTGCACTTTATGCACCCGTATGGTGGAGCAGTTATCGAACATCTGAGGGATGGTATTACTGGTCTGTGTCAATAACAACCTGCGTACTAGGTCTAGATTACGATTGTTTATGTATATTCATGAGCAATTATACCACGTGTAAGGCACGAGGCTAGCAGCTCAAGTCGCGGGAGCTAGAAATGGAAACATTTTTTTGAGTTTCTTATTTTTTAGGCCAAACTTTATTAAAGAAATTTTAAAGCCCATGACAGACATAGATCATCCTTTTTATGTTAGTTGAACAGGCAAACTGGCAGACGTGCCGCCTGAGTGGCTGACGTCGCCCATGAACTTGTTTACCTGGAACTAGCCCAGGCAACTCATTTATGTGTTACCAATCCTGAGATGTTAAGTTGTTACACGCAGAAATAAGCAGAATTATGGTACCCATGCAAACGAGAGCGCGGTTCAGTATCCCACTGGTACCTTTATCTCAAGCAAATCCTTCCGGGGCAAAGGACTTCGTGTATCCAGCTCTTAATAAAAAATAAAAAAAACTTTCCTTGAGGTTAACACCCGTGACTTATGTCTATAGTATTCAGTTATCTTACGTCTTATATAATACAATGATACATTGTTCGTCTGGTTTAGCCTGGCGGGATTCGAACACGCGACCTCCATTGAGATTCCAATCGTGAGTAACAATGATTAGCTCTACAACATCCGTGTCTGGTGAGAGGCGCTTTTCTTGCTTGCCTTCCCCTTTAAGTAAATTGTACGGCGACGTGTTAAATGTCATTATATTAACTGCTGATATATTACAGCTACAGACTGGTTCTGTAACCTTTCAATAATGCTATCATATTTATTGGACGTGATTAAAATGATAAAGTAAAAGTCAAATTTAACTCAATATTGTATTCGCAAAAGAAGCTAACAAAATATCATTATTAAGCAACAGATGTCTTCATTCTCGCTGCACACCGGAGCAGTACACATTGAATGCCGTCACAGTTAGTGAGTTACATCATGTAGCCAACAAAAACGCACTATCTTAGTAGATTTCATCAAGCATGTCGCAGTGTATAGTAGTAATGTTAGCCATAAAAATCCGAAACTGAACAGTGATTGGTCACTGACGTAATAGCAATTCGAATAACCAGTCCCATCGACCAATCATCCATCAATGGCCATCAGTCGGTCAACCAGAGCGCGGAACTGGCGCAGCATCGCAGCACAAATTTGCTGTATTTGTACAGCACATAACATTGCCATAATTCTGGTTATATGCTCGATGGTAATTTATGATGATGGACCAATAAAATAGTCTCCATAGTTTTGCATAAAGGGAATTATAAATGAATATACCACGAGTATGTTCACATCTCGTAGGACATTAATCCTTGTCGGCATTTCATTCAATTAGAAGTGGACTAACAAAGCATTTCCTTTGCTAGGAACGTATTTAATGTGACTTACGTTTTTGAATAATGAATCACTATAAAAAGAGATTGTTTAGGACCTAATGTGGAAATCACGTAGAATATGTTTATAAATATATATTTTTTATCCCGATAATTTTAACGTGCTTAAGGTTCCAGTCGTTCTCAGATTTTGCTGGAACAAACAATAGACAGACGTATCCAAAAATTTGTAAAAAATGGTTTCCTCTTGCAATAACAGCATACCTACACATATTTCATATGTAAATAGTAAAAAGCTTTATTTTGAATACGTTTTTTTACGTTAGTTTTCGTTAATATTATTGATGGATTCTGAGCCTTGTATTGGCAAATTAGATTCTGAGCTCAGATAATATGTAGATATTTGGTTTGCACGGGAAAATAATACAAACAAGTTTTTGATGTAACACATGCGCGAGGGTTTTTCCTCTAGGTCAGAGGTTTGTTTTGAACACGAACGTTTATATTTAATGACCACTTGGAAAACCTAATCTGTTTAAGATACATTAATCAATATTATTTCTCAATAATGTAATATGCATATGGCACCGTCGTAACTATAATTTCATATAATAAAGCAGTAATGTTTGTAAGTTTGGATATCAGCTTCAAACCCCGAATAATAACTAATAATACTGACTTTGTGCATTTCGATTACATGTAATACGTTGGTTTTTGACGTGACAACGTCTTATAATTCGATGGAGCCGGCTGCACGCACGAAAAAACATGACTCATGCGGCGTTACCTCGCTCTGAGGCGTTCCATTTTCTTATGACGTTGTCACATTCAATAGTCAGTAAACCGACTTTACAGACAACCGATTTTGTTCTGTAAGATAATAGGGACGTAAAACATGAAAAATGACTTGAATATAACGTTTAAAATATGTTTTTAAATAAAAATTAATTATGAGAGTAATCGGTAACTTTTGCGGGGTGTATGTATGATGAGATAACTCAACAATTATTCTCATATGAAATAGCAACATTTAAATAATATCTGGCCAACCCGACGCCAGGAGGCCGTGTGGTCGCAGTCTGCACGGTTGGCGGGGGGCAACCCCCCACTTTTACAAACCAAAAGTGAGCCAGATGGGCTCACACTAATCCGATGTAGCATTAGGGCCTTCGGGCCGTTAGCATAGATCCATCCGAAAAAAAAAACTACCAAACTGCACGGTCTCGTACTTCAGACAGATCGTGCACCGATTTCGATTTTGTAACAGTTTCTCAACTCCATCCATCCAAAATTGATAATAATAAGCTAATCAATATTTATATCACACCAAGGTAACATAGGTAGGAACTCGTTATACTGGTGTCACATAACGGAATCGATTTTAGAGAATACTAGCTGTTGCCCGCAGCTTCGCCCGCGTTTAATTAGATTTACAGCCATACCTGGATTGATGATGATTATTTTTATAGCCTATATTACTCCTTATAACATCAGCTATCTGGCAGTGAAAGTTCCATCAAAATCGCCCCAGCCGTCTCAGTGATTAGCCATAACAAACAGACAGACGGACAAAATTTAAAAAAAATGTTATTTTGGTATATGTACCGTACCTATACATCCATATTATGCATTTAATAAAAATCGGCTATTTAATACTAGCTGTTGCCCGCAGCTTCGCTCGCGTAAACTTAGATTTACAGCCGTATCCGGAGTGATGATGATTATTTTTGTCGCCCCAGTTACTCCTTATAACATCAGCTATCTGCCAGTGAAAGTTCCATCAAAATCGGCTCAGCCGTCTTAGAGATTAGCTGGAACAAACAAACAGAAAGACAGAAAAAAAATATTTTGATATATGTACCGTGTGTACATCCATATGCATTTAATAAAAATCGGTTATTTTAATATTACAAACAGACATTCCAATTTTATTTAACTGTATAGATGTATAGATAAACATGGATAACCGTGACCTCACTATTGACATAGATGCTCGTTTCAAATGTTCCCTCGGCGTGATCTGTATCCGTGACCCCAGCCTACTCATATTATACCCCAGCCCGTCAGTATAATCAATAAACATGGATAACCGTGACCTCACTATTGACATAGATGCTCATTTCAAATGTTCCCTCGGCGTGATCTGTATCCGTGACCCCAGCCTACTCATATTATACCCCAGCCCGTCAGTATAATCAATAAACATGGATAACCGTGACCTCACTATTGACATAGATGCTCATTTCAAATGTTCCCTCGGCGTGATCTGTATCCGTGACCCCAGCCTACTCATATTATACCCCAGCCCGTCAGTATAATCAATAAACATGGATAACCGTGACCTCACTATTGACATAGATGCTCATTTCAAATGTTCCCTCGGCGTGATCTGTATCCGTGACCCCAGCCTACTCATATTATACCCCAGCCCGTCAGTATAATCATTGTCAATAAACATTTTATTTTTCTCTACGCAGTAGAGCTGCCTGATCTAGCTTTAGAACGTCGGACTGTGTTTATGAAAAAGTAGTTCGAAGGCTGTTTGGTGTAGGGATAATAGGTGCCCATCCTATAATGGATGCCAGGTAATCGAAACGTCGGAAATTTATAATCCGTAAAAAGTAGTTTAGAGTGATATTCGCATATAAAAAACCAGCATGTGCAAGTCGCGCGCTGAGGGTTCCGTAAAAAGTATTTTTATTGTGATACAGGCGGACAGACCATCGGAGGGACACAGATAAACAACAGAGTGATCCTATTCCTTGCTATTCCGTATTGTCATTTTAAGGGGTGGAACCCCTAAAATATGTACATACTCGATATACTGTAGCTGAAGTTGTCGTGTCAGGTGCCCTGGGTGACTACTACCGCCTGCTGACGCCGGGCCACTACGAGGTGACGGCGAGCCACCCCAGCTACTTCCCCGCGGCGCGAGTGGTCACCGTGCCGCAGGAGCAGACCGCCGCGCGCGTGCTCAACTTCAAACTAGAGGTATATTCTTATTTTTCTAATTTACTCGAATTCCACTCATTATAATGAAACAACTCTTAGAATAGAATAGAATTTTACGGATTTTATTGCGATTAATTAAGTTTTTAAAGTGAAACTTCTTTGCGCGCATGAGGGTAAAATTTTACGGTTGAAACGTCACGAAAATGTGCAACGTTTTTGTCCAAGAGGAGGGAGAGTGTGATTGAGACCGATTGAGAGAGTGTGAGAAAGGGCGAACGTAGCATAAAGCACACTTACATAAGGAGTGAGAGAAGGAAGCAAGCGAGTGAGAAAGATCGAGAGAGAGAGAAAGTGAGATAGAGCGAACATCGCATCGCAAGTCCCGGAAATTTAAAGCTATAAATATAAACGAGATTTAAAAATTAGTTTGCCAAATAAGTTTCACTTCTGACATGTGTACTTTGTACGCACGCACTTTTTTACATGCCCCACATTTCGGACCTCACGTTGTTCGGTGGACGTCCTCCCGTGACCATGGTTGCTGTAAAGTATCCGAAACGTCGGGCTTATAAAAATATTAATAAATCGCCATAAAATCAGTAAAAGTTGTTTCATTATAGAGGTATATTCGTGTTTTTATGTTACCTGTATAGGTAAACTGGCTGTCGAGACACCTGATGGTAAGTGGTCAGTGTCGCCCATGACCATAAACAACTTTACCTGGATATGAATGAGTTGCTAGGGTTAGCAGGTAGCTCCCAGGATATTGAGTTAACATAAGATGTTAAATGTGCCTTTCTATTTCTTATTTTTTAAATTGTTTCACGGAAGAAATAAGCAGGATGGTGGTACAAGACGAAGACCAGAGCGTAGCACAGCGCAACCGCTCCAACGGTATATTATATTAGTATATCTACGCCTGTGACGCATTATTTCGTGGCATCTGTGTTCGTGTTCTGTTATAGTGTCCCCTCTAGCAATATACGACTCAGTTGTTACAATATTCAGTCTTTGTTCGAGTGAATTAATAAAAGATATAGAATAACAGATTCCCTAGTTAGTACTCCTACACATATATTAAAAATAAGCCGGTAGTAAGACCTATGTTAGTATGATATGTGAGATAACTTACTTTACCTAAAACAACTTAACTAAGGTAACACTGTGTCCGATTCATCTGCCTATAAAAAGCTGTAGTAATCTGTGCTATCGTAAAATCGATACTTCATTAATATGCGCTGTATGATGTATGATAAAGCGAATGTTATGGGCTGTATTAAAGTATGCCCACGTAGACAGATATAAATAAATGACGCCAGACCGCAGTTGTGACGTCACGCATCAGTCGATTGACATTTGCGATGTACAAACACGGACGTCATAGGTGGGGATATAGTTAGTACATGTGGGCGGGATGGGTAATCCCGATTAAAAACCACCGAGCAAACTAACGTCACGTTTGAGAAGATATGGGGGGTCGAGAGTTAGGAGGACGATAGTGACCGGTGGAAGCAATGCGATGTGCCGTGCGCTAGTCGGTATAGGTACCACCATCCTGCATACCTCTTCCGTCTAACAGCAGTAGTACGGACACTTAACATTTTAGTCTCAGGATAAGAAACATATGAGTTGCCCGGGCAAGTCCTCGATGAACTTGTTTTTGTTCATGGGCGAAGCTGACCACTTACCATAATTTGGTTTTGCCTGCCATTTGCCTCACATATACACCATGGTTGCTGAATGCTGTAAAGTATCAACTATAAAACTGGCGAATGCGTGATGAGAGCGTTACGAAAAGTACGATCGGGCGAGGCGAACGGAAGTGGAGAGGGAGTTATAATTTCGTGAAGATAGAAAGAGAGTTTCGTTTTCACTGTTGTTGACTGTTTATTCGTTGCCAGGCAACTTGTGGTCCTGTGGTTGCTTAGCATTCAGTCTGATATAAATGCACATTTGTTTGATTGAGCATATTTACTTATATAATTCACAATTTAGCCCACTGTAAAATGTTTTGTATTTCTTTTTTTAATCTCTATTTAAATAGGAGTTTTAGTCCAACACGGCACGTCAACTCCATTGTGTCTACTCTAAAAAAATATTCCGACGAATTGATAACCTCCTCCTTTTTGAAGTCGGTTAAAAATACACAAAATACTATTTAAACTTTAAGCGAACAGAATTTAACACGTATCTCAGATGTAGGTTTTGCTATAATAGATATAATTAGACCAACATCTGACCTATTTAAATTAAACTTGTTATAATAACTTCTCTTTCACGTTTGTTCCGAACACAATCCATCAACATAGTATGTTGCAGTTTTGTATTTCTTAGAATTCGAGTTACACGCACATACTTTTCATTATAATACCATTTGTTTCATATTAGTTATATTATTCGTAAATAGGATATCTAATACCACAGCGTAAATACATACATGACTTTGCTTATACTGTGCTAATACAAATAAATAAATTAAATCTGTTATTATTCAATTCTTTAATTAAAGCGCCCCTTCCCATTCCCGTGGGAGTAGAGGGATAAAGCCTATATGTAATTCTGATTTATAAGCTATGTTATTGTAAAGTTCCTAAAATTGAAATATTCTAAAGTTATAAAATTAAAATCCATTCAGTTGTTTTTGCGTAAAAGAGCGACAAATATAAATCCACACAAACGTTCGCGTTTATAATATTAGTAGTATTATTTGGGATATGCATATCAAAACAAGGTTATTAAACCACGATTTATGTTACAGCCTAAAACCAGTTGGTTCGACGACTTCGGCGGGTTCGGGGTCTACCCCCACGGGCTCCGGGACGGTCAGCCGCGCATCTACAAGAGGTCCATATACGAACAGGTGACCAAAACACTTCTCGACAAGAGGGACTCGCATTAACGACCACACGTTCCAATACAACTTAGTCAATACCATTAATCCAATACCTTAGTGATCTTCGTGTTGTTTAAAATTTTCGTTTGCGAATCGAAATATCAATAAAATGTGAGAAAATGAGGTTTCAGTGAATCTGTAATTGAAACGAGATCATTAATGTATGACAAACGTGATCTGTTTATAACTACTAGTTTTAAGTTGCCTGCAAATGTTACATTTCCGACGCGTGCAAAAACTTTAATGCCATAAAATTTTTATATGATGTGGGAATTGATCTTTACACTAACACATGGCGTAACTTACATATTCTAAAATACACCATTAATTTTTTAAGAAGCTATTGAGCACTTGTGAAATTACACCAAGCCATAACAAAATCATTTAGCTGCTTACAAATAGTATATGACGGAATGTTTATGTTTTTATATGACCTTCATATATATGCATTAAAATATATTTATTATTTACAATCTGTATTCGAGTTATTAATAAAAAGAACATTGACTAATAATAATCTATTTTCCTCAAATGTAATTCTAAATATTACAATTTAATGCAATTATAAACAGAATTGATCATAAAAAAGAAGAAAGTATTTATATTTGTAACTATCCGTGAATGACTAGAATGAGGATTTTATTTTGTTTTAGTCAAGTGCTATGGAATCCCATTAATTATTATTAATAGGAAAAAAGTGGGAAAAGTGGGGCTTAAACTCAAACCTCTGCCTATATACATATGATCAAAAGTTTTAGACATATTTTAAATATTAAACAGACACTTTTGGAAAATTTTCAAGTATTACAAAACGTTACTGTATCTTTTTTTAATTATCTAAAATATATATACACCAATGTATTTATATAAATTATCCATGTAGTTACCACTCAAATATAAGTAAAATACAATCATTTTTGTAATGTAAATCAAATATCAATATTTATTATGTGATAGATAAATGTATAAACTTACGGATGTCGATGCTTGGAAATTGTAAATATATTATTTTTAACCTTTCACCTCTCAGAGTTGATAATTTCTCAAATATATTAATTATGTAATCAGACCTTTGCAGCGGGGATTTTTAAAGGTGGTTGTAATCGTGTGGTTTAGACCTCCAAATTCTCCCGCTTACGTCATAGGTCGAACATTCATTTGCGCTAACTTCGTCTAGTCGTAGCGTCTTGTATTTAAATGTTTGAGTCAAATAAAAGTTACCATTGTCTTAGACTGTAGTTTGAATTAAAATATATGTGCAATTATACATTCTTTCATTTCCCATTACAATTGAATCCTCTATTTGTTTCCAACATGTTTTTGTAATTACAGGCTCGGCATCAATCTGGCATGCATTTCGACTTTTCGTCCCGACCTGGCTGCCCTAATTCCTACAACTACCTTCCTTAGTGTCTGTTGCCCGTGATAAGGATCCCACTTATTAACAAACTAGAGAAACCGAAAATTGTCTGCGATTTAGAATTCATTTGACACCCGAATGGCAACTCTCAATCAGAATAGTTTTTCAACTAATATCTTCCTCAAAATCTTTTGAGACGCCTATTCGTATCTAAACGTACTAGAATCGGTGATTGTCACCTCAAGCAAAGATCTCATATTTTAAACTACAAATATTTTTAATCTTACTTTAAACGCAGAATACACACAAGATTTTGAGATCCCCGAAAATTAACAAAATAAATATAAATTGTACTTATTGAACCATAGAGCATCTTTAGTAAATTATTTATTGTAAAGGAAAATGGGAATAAGGTAAAGAAAATATTGTTGGTCAGTTCTTATTTAATAAATTATTAATTAGGTACAAATAAATATCTTTCAAAATATATATCAGATCTTAACACTTACGTAGAAACAAGAATTACATGGTAATTGTATACAAACATCTCGTGCACTCGTTTTTATCTACAAATTTATATTATCTAAGCAATTTTTTAAATACATACTGCCAAACAAATAATCGTTTGGCATTAAAAACCATTAATTTTACCTGAAAGAAGTAACCATTGATAAAATTATAAAGGTAGTTTTATTTTACCAATAGACTTTTTACAATAATGATTAAAAAACGGCAGATTCCTAATTTCTTTTTCTTGTTTAATAATGTATTTTTTAAAAGGATTTTTTTTGTCGAAAATAGTACTTAAAATTGTACATAAAAGTTATTCCGCTAAAAATCTATCCTGTTTTTTTTCGAAAAGGCCTCTGCTGGTGGCCCTTCGACCTTTAGCACCTTCGTCGGAAAGGTCAGACTTATCAATCAAGACTTACTACTTATTCATTATATAAGTACATTATATATCATTACCAGTTATCACTTATTCCAAAATCACACTCAGAAAATACATTCATAAATGACTCCATTTACTCATTCTTCGTTCCTGGCTAAAATAATATAACGTTAACAAAGCAGAAATTGTTAATACTGTTTAAAATATTAATTATATTCACAGTAATGATGTGGCTATAAGTACACTATATTATGAGGTGTCCTTATAAATAAAATAAAAAATTAAGCGATACTTTATAATTTACACCGCATGCAACAAAATGTAACGAAAAATAACCTATAATAATAGTCGATGTAAAAGTGATTACCGCGTTCAGAGTCAAGATATCTTAAATAAAATTACTCTGAACAATCTATAATATTGATCAGGATAGGGATACAAGTTTCTATCTGTGGCAACATTTGCGATATTTGGGTTTCGTAGAGATGGATAGATATACCTACAGACGAACTTTTTATATAAAATTAAATTTGCTTTGCAACGCAAAATTTATGTTAATAATTATAGATATTTTTTAAAGAAATGCACTCTATTCACAAAAGAAATGCATCTTAAGATTTTTCGTATTTCGAGTGTTTTTTAAGAAACATCTATCTATACTTTTGAAATTGGAATAATTTACAACATTGGAATACCATTAATATTTCCAATAAAATTAAAGCATGTAAAATAGAAAAAAGTAATAATTGAATCAGAAATTTACACTGGGCGAGAAGATTTTTTTCCACATGTTTGGCACAGTTAAGGATTTGAAGGAATTGGAAATTGTTACATATGTTATTGGAATGGAATTTGAAATAGAAAACGAATAGTTATATAGCATAGCTAACTCTATTTAACTATATAAGAATATATTTAGTAATATATTTATCTAAAATATCATTTCGATTAAGGACGGATTCGTTGTGTCGTGACGTCATTAATGTTGAGAATGGCACTTTAATGTGTTGCTGTTAAAATATTTTGTCGATGTTATGATACGTTATAAAAAAGTAAAATGCCAAAGAATCTTCGGCTTAACTGGTAGGATTGAGATTTGAGTTTCATTTTTGTTTTAACAAGAATGGATGCAAATGTATATTACATTTTTATAATATGCAACAAGTGCAATTATTTTATGGATTATTGATTTTTCGTTCTTTTCGTTCATTATTCGATAAAATGTCGAGTATAGTGGCCTTCGATATTGACAGAAAAGACGTTTGTTGTTAAAATAAAACGCTTGTCTATGGTTGTAGTTTAAATTAGTTTCGGCCATATTGACAGACAACTATTGTCGGGAGTCGGGACGCTAGCAATTCAGATTCGTCACGTTATTGGCCATTCATAACTAACTAGTGCAGGATTTATTTACATATCACTTTTGAAACTTCTGTAGCACCGTGACAGATTTGCAGTCTGTTGAATCTGAAACAAAACAAACATTTGAATATCCAAATGTTATATGTATAGCTTGTAGGTAAATATAATATAATTTCTATAGGTACATGTTTACTAGTTCCACGTAATAATTTTAACATAATTAATGCCACTCTGAAGCAATCTAAAAACTTCCAAGACACTCAGAAGACACGTACAGACACGACTTAGGATTAAAAAATAAAAGACTTATTAATGATAATGGACATCGATTACCTAACTGAAAATAGAACTTTGCCAGATCTTCACGCCTAGAACTCTTTTTCGCTAAGTTATGTCCTAAGCTCGTTAACTCTTAGCCACGTGGCTAAGTTGGCTCAATGTGTACTGCAGCCTCAAGTTGCATCCAAAAAAGGAAATTTAAGTGTTAGGGTTGCCATACCTTTGGCAATTCTTACCGTGTTCAATGTCTATTTCGATGCATGCCGGAGTGTCGACTGCCCGGTCGCGACTGAACTATCGCGTAGTGATCGCTGTTGTCCGACACTGACCTACGAAAAATCCAAGACTCGGTTACTTTGTAACAAAAGTATGTGTGTATGAATATATACAGGTGTGGATGTTTTATACAGTTATTATTATAATTTGCGCTCAGTAAAGTTTAAGTAGGTATTCATTCGTCCTTCAAATTCGTAAAACAAGACGTAATGTTTATATTCTGTACAAAATATGATTTATAAATGAATGAATTACTTTCGAATAAGCAGATATTTGCAATCATCCTGACAGCGTTTTTTCCTAGATTAAAAAAAATCGCTTTGGAAAATTTATTTTATGATAATTGTGTAACATTGTTATGTTAGACATATTGATGACATGAATTTGATTATTGTATTAAACAGGTTATAAAAATAAATAAAGGAAAATTTTATATAAAATTACAGGATTCATATATTAATATTTAAATAGATAGTTATTTTTTGTTACACTATTTTTTTCGTAATTTAACACGATTCTACTAATCTTCATCACCGGTTTCCGAAATGCTGTTTGATTCGCCCGCGTTAACTAAGATTTACAGCCGTACCCGGAGTGATGATGATTATTTTTATAGCCTAAGTTACTCCTTACAATATCAGCTATCTGCCAGTGAAAGTCCCGTCTAAATTGGTCCATTCGTTTAAGAGATTAGCCGGAACAAACAGACAGACATACAGACAAAGATTTAAAAAAATGATGTAAGTATCCTATATACTCTCATATGCGTTTAGTGAAAAGCTGTTAATTTAGAATTACAAACAGACACTTCAGTTTTATTTATTTCCCACACATAAACACCTTCACATAGATCATAAAGTCTTTGGACCGTCGTATAGGCAGAAAAAAAATAAAACGAAAAATATTATGGTTATGTAAAATTAATATTTTACGTCAAGCTATGTATTACGAAATGTCAAGTGCCAATTTCATTTAACAAAATGTCTACCTAAGACATTGAGTAGACATATAAAAATTTAACGGAATGACAATGTATATATTTTAAGGACCTGGATATGTCTAGTTTTATTGTAGCTAGAGAAGGAACTAGGTACTCTATCTATGAGTTTCATTGTTTGGCCATGAGCAAGTAGGCGCCACAGATTAATTTACAATTAACAATTAAAAGCTAGGGTTGTGTAGCTTACGCATTGATTATACTAAAAAATATCGATTGTTTAAAGCAAAAAGACCTCCTTTAAGCCTATAAACTGCTAGAAAGCTCTGCATATTTATAGTGTAGCGTAAGCGTGAATAGCGTGGTGTTACTATTTAAAACTGGTACGTTACACTTCGTCGCCGGTTATATTAGTAGGTTTAGGTGCTTTAGTTTACCTCGTAGAGTGTATAGTGGAGGAAGGGTACCTGCCGCCGTACTGACTGCCGTGCCAACTACGGTAAGGGTCATAGTCTTCCACCACTGATGGATCCTTTTCAATCACCTGTGAGTAAATGAAATATATGATGTGTAAACCCACACATTCGAAATTTAAATATTTTCTTTTTTTTCAATAATAAAGTGTGTGGGCTCACAAATATTAGTTACAACAAAAAATTAGCAAACGTAATTGTTTTTATTCAATGAAACAATAAATGATTAATAAATTAAATGACCATAAACATACAATTAAAAAAGAGTTATTAATATATCTATTCCCCTATCACTTAAACGCAAGCTCGTCGACATGTGCATCCTGCCCATCCTAACTTATGGTGCACAGACATGGTCTCTGACAGATAATCAGAAGTCCAAACTCCAGGTTTGTCAGCGAGCTATGGAGCGCAGTATTCTGGGAGTAAAACTAATCGATCACATTAGAAATACGGAACTGCGCTCCAGAACTGGCATTGCTGATGTGGGACAAAAAACCGCCAGGCTGAAGTGGAATTGGGCTGGCCATGTGTGTCGGATGCACACAGACCGATGGGCACGGATCGTCACGCATTGGGTGCCTCAGGACGGGCAAAGACGTCGAGGCAGACCCCGAAAACGATGGCGTGACGATCTGGATGCCTATAATAAGACCTGGTCGGAGTTGGCACAGGACCGTGATAGGTGGAGCAAAGCAGGGGAGGCCTTTGCCCAGCAGTGGGATCCAATAGGCTATTAAAAAAAAACTTGGTATGTGAATTTGGTTTTTGTCGGGGAACAAGTTTACTGTAGACACAATATTTGCAGCGTTCATTTATACGATAAAAAGCTCGATGCAAAATGACTACAGGCGACATATTATATCGTACTCGCTGTTACTGCAGCTTCGCCCGCCGTAACCCCCCTAACGGGCAGTATTTCATAAAATATATTCTAAGCTAACCTCTACTCGGTGAAATACATATTCCAACCAAATTTCTAGTCACGAGGTTATGTTCCAGAGGTGTTGTTATGAGTCAGGTAATTGGAAATCTTATATTAATATAGATTTTATCAGAAAGAAGGACTCAAGTGCCCTACATTAAGTCGAGAACTTTCTCATAACTATTAGTCTTCCTTGTCCTCATGCGTGCACTTACATCGGTCCTGGCGCAGGAGCAGGTCATGGCGGTGCAGAGGAAGCAGTTGATGAGCAACATGACCAGGAACATGACGCCCAGCGCGATCGCCAGGTACAGCAGCCACAGCGGCCGCACGCCGCCCTCCGAGCACGCTAGCGCCGCCACTACACGTGTATGACATACACATATGACATATGTAACATGACGTATACGTCATGTATATGGCATAATACGGTCCTGTCTATAGACAGGACCGTATTATGCCATACCAGGCCCAAGGGTGCTGAATTACCTTTTTAAACATTTCTCCGTTTCATATATTTTATATGGCATGGGTAGTACCGGTGGGAGGGAAGCGCTGTGCCGCACTCCCGGCAGCATGGGTACCACCATCTTGCTTGTTTCTCCCGTGAAACAGCTTTGCTGTGTTTCGGAGAGAAGGGCAAGACAGGTAGTGTAATTACTGGCACCGAGACTTAACATCTTATGGCTCTGGATAGGCAACACATAAATGAGTTGTCTCGACTCATTCCAGGTAAACTAGTTTATGTTCATGGGCGACGTCGACCACTTACCAGCAGGTGGCACGCTTGCCAGTTTGCCTATCCAACTAACAAAAAAAAGGCCCTGGATTGGATTAACCACGTCGCAATACGCATCTCCATATTGCGACGTGGTTAATCCAGTCCTGTATGTTATAATTACTTATTTATCAAACTAGCTGTCGCTGGGGGGGGGGAAGCTGCCCTCCCCTGCCCCGCTGGGTACTTCCATGTATGCTTGTCTGGCGTACAAAGTATCCGAAACGTCAAGCATCTAAAATACTTTACAAAACCACGATATACTCTATAAAAGTATAGTCATGAGATATGATTAAAATATAAATGTCTACTCAACTGACCGGCGCTGTCGTTGGGGTCCAACACGAATATCCCCGTGGAGGCGGTCACCGACCCCTCCTCGTCGGCGGTCTCCGTGCGGCCCTCCGTCGTGCAGTCGATGGGCTGGCAGCTTCCTGGAATATTATATTATGAATATAAGATGGGACAATGGTCTAGTCATCTAGTGGGTACCTATGTGCTCGGCATCCAAGTGAGAGGTCTTTATTAGATCTTGCTCGGTGCACCCAACCAACATCGGTGAAGGAAACATTGTGAGGAAATCTGCATGCCTGATGAGTCTTTGAAAGTGTGTGAAATTCACCAACCCACATTGGGCTAGCGCATCAGTGAACTATGGCCCAACACCCTCTTCGCCTGATTTCGAAGAGGAGAACCAGCAGTAGGACAAATAAAGGTCGCTTCTGGTGTTAATAATACAGAGGGAAATAATAACTTATTACGATTTTAATTAGTAATTTGTTATTAAGGAATCTTGAATTAAATTGACGTATTATAATGCTTATAAACATCATAATTTAATATGTATATACAATAACCTATGCAGACATCTCTGGCACAGGACTGCCATGGAACGTGTCCCAGATTATTTTATCTTTTAAGTTGGACAAAAGTGCACAGTCTGATAAATTCTTTAATAAAATCGTAACGTGACTCGTATTTTTACATTTTTTAAATAAGATTAATAAAATAGTAAATAATGAAGTACCTTTACAAATACCGATTTCGCACTGGAAGTTAACTTGCGAGGAGTCTGGGAAGCGGAACATAGACGCTATGGCCAGCTCCGCCGCGTTACTCTCTGTCTTCACTGCCACCGACTGCTGCTGCACGGGGCATCTGAACACATGAAACAATATCTTACTTTGATCTTCTGATCAAAGAATAAATTCTTTATGTAGATAGAGGTGCAAAGAAAATAATATTACAAAGATTTATAGAATGTTATTTTTTTTATTTATTAGAAACAATCATTATCATCAGCCTCTATCCGTCTGCTGCTGAACATAGGTCTCTTTCAATGAACGCCAAGACTGCTGATCCCTTGCCACTCGCATCCAACACGGAACGGTCACTGCACGGAGATCGTCTACTTCTACCAAACTTCTACAGCACATATTAAGCATCAATATTAAATCACAATAATTGTTATAATGTCAGGTAATGTCTCAAGCTTCTGACGTCGAAAATATTTGACGGTGCTAAGAGAGGTTATTATAATATTGAATGCAAGAAAAGATTAAACTTAGGACGAGAGTATAAATAGCGACTTTCATTTATTTGCTGACACGATTTAGTTTTGATCATGAGATGTTTTACGCTAGTTGGAAAGTCTAACTGCAATGCTACTTGACGGAAAGTTGACATCGTCGCACAAAAACATAAATAAATTCACCTGAAACTAGCCCCGGCCATTGTTTATGAGATGTAAAATGGGACATATAATAGTTTGTGAAGTCGAATGAAGTACATTTGCTAGCCCGTGATTTGAACCCCAACAAGAACTTACCCTCTTCCATCCAAAAGTTCGACTGTGTTGTTGCGCATGTTAAAGGCGAAACAGTTTCTCATTCTGATGCCGTGAGTACCTGAAACATACAATTCGAAAATATATGTAAAATTACATAATTTTCTTAAATATACAAAGTTTGTATATGTGTAGTAAAAGTGTTTACTAGAGCATCGATTAAATTAAACCTTTATATTCTCCACCATGGTTCAGGCCTTGTTGAGGCGGTAGCCTAGGATGAGCCCAGCATCTTAGGTGAAGCAAATTGAGGGGGATCTTTGTACTCCTCTTATAAGAAAAGGGGACAAAAGAGCAGGGGACAAGGGGCGAGGATGGGAACCTCACCCCATTGTACTGTCCCGACGTTGGGAGGGGTTGTTTGATTTTTTGGATGTCCTAAGGAGGAAACCGAGCAGTCGGAACCATATTATGGAGAATACCGACGCCCATAGACATCCACACAACCTAAAGTTATGTAGATGCGTTGCCCTCCTTTTCCCTATACTCCAATGGACCACCGGAAAATCATAAACGGCGCGAAACGCGACAGTATAACTGTCACTTTACGCAGGTATTAATTTAGTAGCCCGATCGTGCCGGCCCAATTCGCCTGCAAAGCAGCATAGCACCTCGTGCAATAGCTTGACGTAGTTTTCACTATACATATTTGTTTGTGGTCGATCCTACCATCGGGTTTAGTGGCCTCGGCGCGCAGTGTGTACGGCATACCGAAGGCTGCGTTGAGCACCTTCCTCCCCTCCGAGTTCAGCAGTCGCAAGGACACCAGGGAGGTTTCGTTTCTGTAAAATTATCAATAATTGATTACAATAGAGCTTTTAATAATTGAGGTATAAAAATTGAGGCTTCGATTAATTTAAAAAATCATAAATCTTTCTCTTTCACCTTTTATTTTGTTATGAAAACAATAAGTATGAAAGAAATTTTAAGAGTAAAATTAGAGAGAGTAGTGTCTATGTTTTAATCACTTGGGAAGTACGCGGGTGAAATCGTGGGGTGCTGCTAGTATACATACATACTAGTATATAGTATAGAACATAATAGCTAGTATATAGTATAGAACATAATAATAACTATTGTAAATGATATACCGGTAAAGGAAAACATCTTGAGGAAACCTGCATGCCGGATGTTATTAAAATACTGAGGGTGAATAATGAGTGAAGTATTGGACCATAGTTCACCTATTCCCAATGCAGGGTACATTGGGAGAAGGTGAACTATGGTCCAATAACCTCCTCGCCGGATTTCGAGGAGACTAGTGCCCAACATTGGGACATATAAGGGTTGATGATGATGATCATTATTTTGTTGTTGCTGTTGATAATGATGAAGTATATGCTGTATAGTCCTCACCTGGCATTCCTGAAGCCGGCCTTCCCGCACGTGATGACGAAAATCTTGTCGTCGGCCAACTCGAGCGTCCGGTGTACCCGCACCGCCAGCGGCAGCAGGCGCTCGTCGGTACGCTGCCAACATGCGTATTACTATAATATAATCTAGTTAATTGTGAGTCGCGGATGACTGACGTCTCGCCTTCATTGATAGTGGTCCAAAAGTGGATAGAGGAAGGTTTATAATAATGATGATTATATTCCAATACATTTGGCATCATTGGACGTCTTTTCAAGTCTAGTTTAAGGTTCATCATAATTATGAGATGATGGTGATGCATACTCCTTGTTGCAGTCCGGAGACGCCCACCACGTATTTATTATTGTTTCACAAAGAGGAGGCGATACTCATCAGAAGGATGGACACCGCCAGCGTGGTAGTATGATATAATAATACCGTTAGGATTATTGTTTATTTCTACTGTCAAAGAGCTTGCTGTGTTTCGGAAAGTAGGGCCTACCTCGCAGTGTCATTACTGGCACAGAGATTTACCATCTTGTCTCAGGATAGTTCATGGGCGACGGTGACCACTTACCATCATGTGGCTCGTCTGCCAGTTTGCCTATCCAACTAACATAGAAAATGTCTCAGGATAGGCAACACGTAAAGCTTGGACTAGTTCCCAGACAACTCGGTACGTCGGTAGGTCTGCCAGTAACGTAAAAAAAAATTACGTTATTCCGGAATACGCCGCAGTAGTTGGGTGAGCCCGGTGTTGCGATGAGACTGACGTCAAAACTGACAGACTCAGTGCCGTTGCCCAACACCATGCACGCGGGGTTCCTGAAATTGACATCCACTAATTAATAAAAAAATACAAAGTGTTTAAATTACAATAGACAGTTATAAAGGAAACATAAGATTAGTTTATAAAGGCCGTTTGTGTTGTGTAATTATATTATCGCCTCAAATTCCAATGTATGTCCCGTCATACAATAATTTGTATATATATACATCTAGCTGACCTGACAGATGTCTTATACAAAACCTTTTATAGTGGGCCGAATTCCATTCTTGAATCTACTTGGAGATACACAATTTTTTATCAAATTGGTCCATCGTTTAGGAGTTAGTTCAGTCACATACACACGCACAGAAGAATTATATTTTATTTATTTTATGTTAGTTGGATAGGCAAACTGGTGGTAAGTGGCCGACGTCGCTCATGAACATAAACCAGCCCACCCGGAACGAGCCCAGGCAACTCATCTATGTGTTACCTATCCTGAGACATAAGATGTTAAGTCTCGGTGCCAGTAATTACACTGCCTGTCTTGCCCTTCTCTCCGAAACACAGCAAAGCTGTTTCACGGGAGAAACAAGCAAGATGGTGGTAAGGGGTGAGGCCGGGAGCGCGGCACAGCGCTTCCCTCCCACCGGTAATTTATAAATTATATAAATAAATATTATTATTAACAATCCATAGGCTGGGTCTTACTTATTTTTATTATTAATACGTGTAACAACACAATCACAAATTTATTATATGACCGATCACTTCAGATTTTGAAAAAAAAGACAGGAATTTAGGCTCTAAAACATTTCGATATCAAAAAGAGTTTAGGATATTGCATTAGCTCTAGCGTATATCAACATCGTTTGCACAAGCCACAAGCATACGGTCTGAGAAAGGCACCGATTACGGCGAAGTAAAAAGCTCTTGTTACGCGAAATGTTGTAATTGTAATTCCAGTGCGCGTCTGCGGTTACACTTCCTACTGAACGTGTTCTAGGAATGTTAGGTAAATTTATGATGGCTCGTGGTTCTTCCCGAGTCTCATAACTCTACATCATTTTAAGTCTAGAAGTAATTGATGCACCATATTTTATAATTTACATGATAATTTATATTAAAAGTATAGGTACTTAAACTTTCTTTCTGTAGTCGGCATTAGTGAGTAATTAATTATTTGAAAATTTCATTTTGTATATATTAAACAAATAAATAAAATTGAAGGGTCTGTTTGTAATTTCAAGTTAACAGCTTTTCACTAAATGCATATCTATGAAAGTATATTATAATTTATAGTAGGTACGGTACTTACGAGTTACGACAAAAACAATTTTAATTTTTTTTGTCTGTCTGTCTGTCTGTGCATTCTGGCTAATCTCTGGAACGGCTGGACCGATTTTTCGGCCTATATACGGAGTAATTTAGGCTACAGAAATAACCACCCGATCCGGATACGGCTGTAAATCTAAGTTATCACAGGCCAAGCTGCGGGCAACAGCTAGTCCTACATATAATTCATCTCACACAGTCACTTACTATTTTCATGAAGGCCAAGACAACCAAAATTTCATTACTTGCTAACAGATTAAACAAACCACTGCAAGAAACTTCCATTTACATCGATAATAACCACTTTATTATTCTAAATGATTTCTTGATTAAATTACGGGCATAATAAAATCTCAACTTGTTTGACTCAACTTAACTTGAAGTTAAAATTTTACAGAGTAGTTGGCGCTTGGTTTTTTCTAAGTTTTAAATTTTGTGGGTTTCATATATCACGTAAATAAATTTTACATAGTGAAGTATACGAGCAAATCGGAATCATATATTAGGGATACAATACTTTTATTCTAAGTATGAGTGTAAAATGTCTTGGTTTTAAATACAGAGTTATTTTTATTAGTAGCTTTTATGTAACCTATGTTTTTATGGCTGATGGGAATTGATAACGAAAATAATAGTATTTATTTTATTTACCTGAATTCTCTAGCATGGGCCACGCCAAAGAAAGGTTGGCTGAAGTTAATTCTGATGGACATAATGTCTGTCTTGCATGTCGCCGTCACCACTGGTGTGAAGTCTCCGCTACTTTCAGTGTTCTGAAAACAAAATCATTTGTTAAAAATAGGAACTCATGTTTCATTAAGTATCATGATTATGATGTTGTATATATTTATTTATTAAACTTTGTTGTTCCAAATTCCAAATTTGGAAGTTTATAAGTGCATTTAACATTTAGCAGGGGTTCAAACTATGGCGATCTGGTGATTACAGGAGTGCGTAACAAATATCCCGCTCATAGGTCAGACGAGAAACACCGAGGTGCTTTAAAGTCCGGCACACCCTCCGTTCTGTCAAAGCGGAGGCATAGTGGATTTTACACCCTGAAAAAATTGAAACTATACGTTTCAAGGCAAAATTTTGCCCAAGCAATGTATTAAGTTACATTACTGAACATTTAACCGGGGAGGGTCTCTAGGTTTTTTTTTTTTCCAAATGAGTTGTTTCGGGTGCTAATGCTGCGTGTACTCTTGTTTGCATTGGTTCCACCATCGCGCTTATTTCTTCCATCGAGCAGCTTTGCTGTTTTTCGGAGAGAAGGACAGGACAGGCAGTAAAATTACTGGCATCTACACTTACCATCGCCTCAGGATAGGCAACACGTGAATGCCTGGTCTAGTTTCAGGTTAACTTGTTTATATTCAAGGGCGATGCTGACCACTCATCGTCATGTGGCGCGTCTATCCGTTTCAAACAATTCCAACATTTTGGGCAAGTTATTGTAATTTTTATGGGACAATTATTCACAATAGATTTAGACGTCATTTTTGTATTAAATTTATACAATATAATTGTTTACAAGTTGTGCAAGATTACAAACGCGGAAGTTTTGTGTGTAGTTATAAATTATGATATATTATATGCTGGGGTTATTTATTATTTTATATAAATTTTTGATTCTCATCGCCCTTTTACAAGTACAATAAGAAAAACTCAAACATCAAAAATATTTTAAACGGTTTTATCATGATTTTTCAAATGAGTTTTCATTTCTTTACTCAACCATAGTAATTAATGGACGACTTTTTTCTTCTGGAAGGTGTCACTGCACACACCACACTACAATGACAAATTTCAAAGATAGCTAAAGTGTTCGTTGAAGGTTGTTTGTTACAATAAGTAAAATTACGTATACATTGGAAAATATAGAGGCTGTACTTATACTAACTCAAAATGTAAAATTACAAAAGTTTTGATAGTTCTTTAACCTTTTTGAAATGAAATTAAGAAGCACACAATATAATTGGGAATCATTTGTTAGTTAAATCTAAGATTTCAACATTCAGTAATATAAGTGCTAATGTTATTTCTTTCGTAATGAATGTATAAATTTCATGCTTCGCCGGACACAAAACTCTTGAAAATATTTTAATACCCTTCACATTATGTTCCGCTTTTGTTGCTTTATACATTTATAGTTTCGTTTAAAATTACATATGTCCATATTATATTACTATACTGTATACCATATAATGATAATACACATAAGTGTATTATCATTCATGGTGTACAGTTTTAGGATTTTTTCCACCTGTCCTTTTGGTTGTAAGCCGGGCTGCGTTAATGGATTAAGAATATAAAATATTGACAAGTTAAATTGTTCGTACTATACTTAGGATACCAGTATATTAAATTATCGAACTGGTGGGTTAGCCAAGATGCCATTCTACAATCGTAAACGCTAGTAGAAAACTAATAAATGTATGGAAATAACATTTTACATCAATAAATTACGTGGTCTTAAATGTCATTTCTATACATATTTAATTACTTGGCTACTACCGTTTACGATTGTAGAATGGCATCTTGGCTAACCCAGCAGAACAGAAACAGACATAGCACAACATTTATTCTAGAATTTCCGTATGCTCTAGAAAGATCGATAAATGATACGTTTCATCACAATCGGCTCGAAATAAATTGATTCGAGTTTATGTACAGTTCGTTTACGCGGACCGTAAGTGTAGGGCCTTTGTACCGTAGGGTCAGGCCCAGCGCCCAGCGCACGATCTCATCGACACGACCGACTTGATGGTTCCTCGAGATTACTCTCGCAAGTTTCTATTAGCTTATTACGTATCCATGGAAATGTATTAAAGGAATACGCCTAGTCGAAGTTTAATATACCTTAATAATATATACTAATATGGTCTCCCTTTTGGCTAATATTTTACAAAGAAACAGCCGGAACCGTCTACTAATGCCAAATTATAAAGATATTTAAATGATAAATGGCCTCAGTAGATCAATGGTTAGCGCGTTGACGGTCAAGGCAGAGCTAGCGGGTTCGAATCCCGCCAGGGAACAAAAAAGTGTTATTGTGTTCCTGACTCATGGGTGTGTATTATATAATAAAATCTTAAATATATGTATAGTATAAAAGTATTAAATATATTTCCGTTGTTTGGTACCCGTAACACAAGTTATTCGAGAACTTACCACGGGACCAGAATGACGGGAATTCCCTGGCGGGATTCGAGCCCGCAACCTCCGGCTTGAGCGCCAACGCGCTTACCACTGAGCCACAGAGGTCGTCATTATTCAGATATTATATGATTCTGTTTTACATCGTTGTATTTCAATATAACTCAAAATACATGTTAATGTATCTGAATCATTCTTATTTTTAGGTTTCTCATGCGAAGTGGTCGAGTGGTTGTTATACATAATATATAACTCATTACATCTTTGTTTTTATATTTTACTAGCTTTTGCCCGCAGCTTCGCCCGCGTTAACTTAGGTTTCCGGCCGTACGCGGATTTATGAAGATTATTTTTGTAGCATAAGTTACTCCTTAATACATCACCTATCTGTCAGTGAAAGTCCCGTCAAAATCGGCCCAGCCGTTGCCGAGATTAGCCGGAACAAACAGACAGACAGACAAAAATTTTAAAAAATGCTATTTAGGTATATGTACCGTGTATACATCAATATGCATTTAGTAAAAAGTGTTTATTTGAATGTTACAAACAGACACTCCCATTTTTTTATCTGTATAGGTAGATGATACTCGTACATGTCACATGTTGTGACCTTCCTATTAAACAATCTATATCATTTTTTTAAATTGATAACTTAAAGTATACTACAGAACTAGCAACCTCATTTGCAGTCGCGCTTTCTTACAAGCCTTTTATAAAATATGAAGTGAATTATAATAACCACAGTAGCCTATTGTAACAATAGACAAAGAAAAAGATTCGGGAAAATTGTATAGTTAAAATCGGCACTTACTTAAAAATGATACGGTATAGGCGACGTGTACCGTTTTTATGCTGCATCATGATGGCTAACGGTGTTCTATGTATTAAAAATAGTTATTACATCTTACATCGCGAGCCAAAATGTAATAGTAAGGTAACAGTATCTTTAACTACTAACTTAATTTCGCTAAAGGTTTTTTACGATTTGTGACAAATATATTGAAGCTGGCGTGAATACGGAAGTCTGTCATGTGAAGTAAGATTACGAATATGTATTGTTGTATATAACAACAATACATATTCACCATACATACGTAGTTCGTAGATGATTAATAAATATTCAACGTATCACATAGGTACATAAGCTAAAGCACCTTCCATGGATGTAAGTTTGAATTCAGATTGCAGATGTAAGTTTTAAATGTGTTATTGTTTAAGAATTGTGTTTTTTTATATACAAAGGCTGGATGCTTTTATCAGTCACTCAATGTTATTCTCGGCATATTGGACTAAGAAATTAACTCTTATTATATCGCTGTCAATATATGAACCAATGTTTCCAGATAAGGAAATAATAGTTTTAATTTAGATTTATACACGCGCACTAAAAACACTACAATGTCCTCGATAAAATAAATTCATCAGTTAAAAATGATCTATTAGTGGGTTGTTTCCCGATTACAATTATAAGAAATCTTATCTAGGAAATAAGTTATTTAAAACAATAAAATATAATATAAAATATAAATAGTCTAAACGATACTAGATAAAGTACTACAAAACGCAGAGAATAACTATAATTATATAAAGTTAACAATTTTCAACGGTAATATTGTGTTATATAAGATAAAGTTATGATCAGTATGAAATTGACGTAATGGAACCGGTCATATTGGCACAGACAACCTTTTGCGGCGTGCTCATATTGGGAGTATTGACTGTTGAGTAAGAAAACGATCGCAACCACAGGGTACGGCTTGTTGGTTATCTGCGGTTACGATTTTTAACCGACTTCAAAAAGGAGGAGGTTATCAATTCGTCGGAATCTTTTTTTTTTATGTCATACATTTTTGCACGCCTCATAAGAGAAGCGATGACAGTGCTCTACTCTCGATATGTCAAAAAAAGCACTTCTATCTGTATATATGAGTGCACTTATATCAAGTCAAATAATAGTTTGTCCTGCACATATATTTCAATTATAATTATCTTAACATAGTACTTAAATAATAAAATTAAAAATATTCTTTTCGGGAAGTCCTTGAGTCTGTGTGTTTTTTTAAATAATATGTTGGTACAAATCCCAAATCCCGGACCAACTCTCTCTGCCGTTCAAAATCTTTATATCCAAATCTTTTTAATCTTTTAAATTCGCTAAAACAATACTTTAGTCTTCAACAAAGGCCCTGTGACATTAAGGATCGGAACTCAGAAGAAGCCCATCGATCATCAAACATTAGTACAAGCCATCATTTTCGTATCTAATATAAAGTTACCGTCATTTATTCACACTAATGCCATTGTCACATGTTCCCACACATCAACACTGGACACTTCAAGTTGGCAATAGGAAATCATCAATGCTGATTACGGAGGATACTGAACATATCAGCGGAACAAATGACACCTCATTATTTGCCACTTACGAATCCAAGAACCGTACCAGCGTTTACAATTTTGTAATTTTTAACGAAATTTGGGACGGTGTGTTTCTTTAATAATAATAGACAATGGACGATTCCTAATATGAAAGACCAATAAAGTTATTATGTCATTCAGCACCAAAATAACGCATTGTACTGAAAGCACACAAAGTCATAATATAATTGCGTATACGTCCAAAGTCAAGATCTCACGTGGCGGCTGCCACAGGCCACTTCTCCCGCCGGCGGAGTGGGCCCCAGTATCACTGGCGCCATGAACCGGGTCCTCACCTCTATGTAGGGGTACTCCCGAATGTGACGCGGCACAGACCCGCCACTGAAACAAACTGGATGCCAGTAGTCCGTGTGGTCGAAAACTCCACGAAGCGAGAGGAACCACACCGGTCGTGCCGGCCCAATTCGGATGCAAAACAGCAGGCCACCTACCTCTTACATATATTTATTTCAATGTTACTCATTTGAACGGACTTTCTTGATTAGAACCGAATCAACTTAATAAGATTTTAAAATTCCTGTTGTTTCGGATAGTTTACAGCAACTATAACCACGAGAGGTTTAAGCGTTAGAGGCCGATTAAATTTGATAGAAGCCGGGAGCTCAGAATGATGTAGTACGATGGATTAATGAGAATCAAACAGTGAATGAAAACATCACTTATATTTTATGTAGAGCATATAACTTTTGTTTTTAATGTTTTCCAAAGCTCATATTTATGTATGTGGCCCGAGCCGCTCTGATTACCGCGACCGCGGGTTGATCACGATAACAGAATCCGCGGAAGTACCACATTGCACCCACATCGTTAATGCAAAACATTGATCCATCAGATATAAATTACGAAACAACACAACTTTCAAGGGCAACTTACGAAATATAATTGTGAATAGTTAAAATGTATAATATACATATTATAACCTTTTAATTGGATGTATGCTTAATTTTGTTTTTGTACTTTAATGAATGATTAAATATTTATTTTTTTATAAAAATCCCTTAACTGTTGAAATCGGTAGACATTATTATTTTTATGTATAAAGTAGGTAAGACAAAAATTTAATCCTTAAACATCTTGAATATTAAGTAAGTTTTATCGTTTTAAATACTTAGTTGTACGAATTTATTGGCAATCCAAAGGGTGAATCTCTACAATGTCTTGTATTGGTAAGTTACAACTTTGTTTGTATTTTAAAGTGAAACTTTTATTACATCGTCTCAAACTTTTTCGTCTGTGTGTTGCATGTCGCGTGACGGTCGGCCGCCAAGTTTTCCAAGTATAAAATTAAGATATATAAGATTGATAAAGCGATTTTTATACCCTTAATGGAATATTATTCCAAAAATTTTTAGTTAAATGTCTATATTGTGAAAAAAAGTTTCACTTGTACCGTGGTTTCATAAAACCACACAATCCTTTTTTATTTAAAACATATTTTATTAAATCTTCGAAATAAAAAATGTCAGAGTCTAATATAATACCAAAATTTATATACACTGCTAAAAATATTTATAACGGGATATTTACCATGTTTTTCAGTTTTATTTCGCGGAGTTCGATATTTCTGTACTGTCTACGAATGTCTTATTCACGAGAACAATCCCCAGAAATATCCCGTTTTACATAGTTTCAGCTGTGAAAATAAACATGTCAATTTAAAATATTGCATTGATTTATACTAACCACACGAAACTAATCTACGGAATCGAAGTGTTTTTCGGCCATTAATGAGATGGGAAGTCGATCTCCGTGCAGTGGCCGGTCCGTGTTGGATGCGAGTGGCGAGGGATCGGTCGTCTTGGTGTTCGTTGAGGGAGGCCTATGTTTAGCAGTGGATGGATAGGGGCTGATGATAATGATGATGATGATGATGACCCAATCTACTAAGGTTAACCACCGGAGGCTTCTATCACTATTTTAGTTTTTTTTCTGTTTCTGTAGCTGTATTTTAAAGTGATGCTATACGTTAGGAACATGTTTTTGTTCCGGTCATACAAATCTCTTATTATATGCATATCTGTAACATATTGTTGAAATTAAGCGCTTCAATAGTTTGAATGGAAAGTAGAGACGGTGTCGAATCGTATGAATATAAATAAATTTATTAACATGTTATGTTATTTGGCCCCTTGTTGAAAATTTGTCACATCAATTATGTGGATTAACAATACAATATGGACGTTAATGGAATACATTGCTTAATAACTAGCTGTAAGTCTCAAGCTTCCACTATTTTACTTTATTTACCAAATAAAAATACAATGCCAAGAAAAGATACACCAAGCAAAAAACCATACAGGGTTTAAACAAGTGCTAAACTTAATTAGTCTATGTATACATTCGTTTGTTACTTTATACTTATTAAATTAGGCGAAAGGGGTATTTTCCGTTTAAAGTTAACAATTTTAAGTTAAGCGTAGGTAAGTATTTTAATATAGCTTTAGTATTTATCGGTGTTAAGTTGTGTTGTAGGTCGAGAGGTAAATTGTTTATAATCCGAGGTACAAGATTTTCAGTCGCATGTTGTTCGTACCTCCTACGTCTGATTTCTCTAGGTGCTGAGTAGCCTAAGGTGAACCCAGCACCTTGGGCGAAGCCAATTGAACCGAGGGAGCTGCTCTTTGTATTTTTATATTATTATTATTATTAATTCAACTGCTAGTTTCTAAGAATTACGAGGACAAACATAAATACATATTACATACCTACACATATGAAATCTGGCACACAATCCAAAGCTTCGTTTTCTAGCTGAAACCATTTTAATCGATTATTATGAACAACTGAATTTTTTCAAGGAATGAAAGGTGAATGGAACGGAAAATTATTCATAAAATGACTAAGATGGAGCCTAACAAATAATATTAGCTTTATTTTTATTCACACTCCTATAAATGCAAATGTTTGTTTCCCAATCACATAAAATTGATCCGATTTTGGTAAACGATTTTGTACAAGAATAGAACTTACATCATCTATACATCTATACAGATAAATAAAATTAGAGTGTCTGTTTGTAATATTAAAATAACAGCTTTTTATTAAGTGCTGGATATACGTGGTACATAGTATACCAAAATAAGATTTTTTACAATTTTTGTATGTCTGTCTGTCCAGGTAACATCTGAAACGGCTAGGCTAATTTTGATATGACTTTCACTGGCAGATAGCTGATGTTATAAGGAGTGACTTAGGCTATAAAAATAATCATAATTCGGGTACGCGACGGTTGTAAATGTAAGTTAACGCGGGCGAAGTTGCGGGCAACAGCTAGTCCTTATATACATAAGTGGGCGACCGTAAAACATTGAACACAAAATCACCTCAAATTCTCAAGTATATCTATCTACCAGTGCAGAGTTTTTAGTTTTATTTCGCGTTATATTTCTTAATTTTTTTAGAATCTCTATTTACTGAGCTCGTTAACTATAGTGCTATAGTGTAAAGGAGGAATCCCTTATTTAGGTTTGTTTAGAATTTAGATTATAACATTTTCGATGATTTAATTACTTTATACTAGCCGTTGTCGCGAGATCCGCAAATGTAATATACATACTACGTGTAGACGACCTCTGTGGCTTAGTGGTAAGCGCGTTGGCACTTAAGCCGGAGGTTGCGGGTTCGAATCCCACCAGGGAACAAAAATATTTTCTGTGTTCCTAGGTCATACAAATAAAAAGCAATACTGAGTAGGCTTAAACAAAACCAAAATCGTAAATTGTAAAGAATTTTACTCGTGATTGTTTATATGGAAATAGTAAAACAATATAACCGTAAACAAAGGTCTGAAGGAAGATGTGACCTCAGCCATTGTCGTGGAAGGTCGAGACAAGTTGAGTGTTCAATGAATTAACTCTACGCGAACTTAATATTCACTTTATACACTTGAACAATCACATTTACCAATGATTACATGATTGAATATTGATTAATAAAATATGTATATGGACATTCTAAAATCAAATCAAGACTGGCCTCTTGGTCTGGTGGTTAGTGACTCTGACTGCTAAAGCAGAAGGTCGTGGGTTCGATCCCCACCCAGGACAAATATTTGTATGATGAGCATGATCATTTGTTCTGTGTCTGGGTGTAGTTTATCTTATAATATGTATTTATTTAGAAATATATATAAGTATATATCAGTTGTATGGTTACCATAAGAACAGGCTCTGCCTAGTTTGGGATCAAATGGCCATGTGTGAGTTGTCCCAATAGATTATTATTATTATATAATATATAAATATATTTTCTTCGTGAATGCGTCACTGTACTGTTTTAAATTTAAAATAAAATAAACTGAATCTTTATTGTTTTATGTATAGTTTGTATTGGCTCACCGAGTCAGGCAAAGATAATAGTTTTTTATTGTTTCAAATCGTGATAAAATTGCAAATGCAAATATATAAAAGCTAGGCTTTTTTAATGTGACAATTTTTTTAATAACAGAGATATATAAAAATAAATATTTAATTTTAAAACTTTTTAATTTATTTATCAGCCTGTATTCCATCTACGTCTTTAAAAAGATGTCAGTAGATAATTTTAATATTACAATACAAACAAATCATTTTAATACAAATGGTCTGTCCTTGTCGAAATTCGAACGTGCGTCTCAGTTATCTTGCCGAACCTTTTTTTAAATATACAGATTGTTGATATTACAGCCTATAGTCAAATGAATGTAGGAAGATGTGAAGGACCTTTACGTAACTCCTGGTCATCCGTGTGAAATAGGAATCAGTTTCAGCCGCAGAGACCTCAGGAATGTCAGTCTATAAATAGCTCAGACTATTTTACGGGACATAACAGTTATTCCCTTTGAGAAATTTTAGTTTTAATTATGAACTTATAAACATGGTTTTATTTTGAGTCGTGGAAGTTAATTTCATTTATCACCCACCCCATACCCATTTACTCTGGAACCGATTATATTTATTTTACAAATGTCCGCTCTAGACGGTATTCGATGATCTGACCCCCAACGTGTGAAGAGCCACAATTATGCTCCTCAACCATTAGTGGACCGACAAGTCACTCCAATTCGAATTAAATCTGTATTGTTCAATCCTGATTAAGGTAAACCTGATGTATTAATTGAAAAATTAAATGAATCTACATAGAATTCAGGTATAAGCATATCCGACTCTGCCTTAATTTTCATACGGGTCTAATTAATTGGAGTCTCCTGTATCTATACTGACATATGGTGTAAAAAAAGTAGAACCCTTAAACTCGTCGTCCACTCCTGTTTATAGGTTTTTAGGAATAGCCAAGGCTTCTGTCCTATGAAGCCTAAAATCCCCTAAACCACGCGATCACAAGCTAAAGGTTCTATTGTTGAATAATGATAAAAACGAAATCGCCTTGAGCCCGTATTTATACACACAACACGTTTGCATTACAATGATGGTTGTGCTACTTGTCGTTGTAATGTGATGTCACGCATTAACACTTCGAATAGCCGATGTTGCCAATTCATCGCTCTAAATTCTCTTAAATTGTGCGTCCAACCATAAATATCCCCAATGTAAAAGACAATTAGAAAAACAAATATTAATAAGCAATAAATTTGAGCCGGATCATGTTATATTAAGGATACATTACTTCATAATCTATGGTCTTTATATAGGATTAATATAGGGTCTATATGTAGAGCTCAAGGTATGTAAGGTAAATAGAAAAGTAAAGCTAAAATTTCCACCACGGTACCAGTCCCAACATAATTGAGACCAAATTCCCCGTAATTTGAGGAAGTCTCCGCAACCTGGCAAACATGATTAGAGCATAACTTACGATACAACTATATATGGTGCCTAAGTACTTATGTTGAATGTTCTTTACTAGATCATCCTTTTTATTACATTAATAATTCTAAAACGTATATATTAGTTAGTCTCGAAAATATTTTCTGCAGGTTATTACAAAAGGTAATTGTTTTATGGGTTAATAATGCCCTTGAATTAAAACAAACCTCGAAGTGTTTTTGTTTAATGTTTATATTTTATTACTATCGTTATTATTATTTACTAGACCATATTCAATCGCTAGTACTACGTAATGTTCTCACATGGTTTTATACATTACTAATTTTATTGATATAATATGTAAATTTTATTACAATCTTTTATATGTTGCAAAACAGTTTTGATCTCAATTTTAACTAAAGTACATTTCGCATATCCTTCATATACCTGATTTAGATATTTTATTTCATCATCATCATCATCACTATCAATCTTCTTCAGTCCACTGCTGCACATAGGCCTCTTTCAATGTACACTAAGACGGCCGACCCTCTTCCACGCTCATTGTATGTTATTTCCTTTACGGATAGTTATTTATGACACATATTTGTACATCCGAGTTCTTTTATCAAAGGTACTGATTCATTATTAAAATAGTCAAGTTGTCTGAGTCAATCAACTTGAGTCACGGTCGGTTTCCATGAATGATAGCGACTTGACAAGGTATTTGTATGTAAATGGATGCACCGTAAAATGTATACGTGAGTCGATGAGGAAATTCTTGTTTGGCTGTACAATATTTGCGCGTTTTTTACAATCGCGTTTTATTTTTGGCCTTGTGGCATTTCATAGCAAGTTCATATCAATGATATGTATAGTTATAATAATAATAATATCTATTGGACGCTTTCACACCACGTCAATCTGGCCCCGTGCTAAGTACTCGAAGAACTTGTGTTACGGGTACCAGACTACGGAAATATATTTAATACTGTTATACTATACATATATTTAAGATTTTTATTATATAATACACATATTTAATACACGTCCATGACCAAGGAACACAGAAAATATTTTTTGTTCCCTGGCGGGATTCGAACCCGCAACCTCCGGCTTCAGCGCCAACGCGCTTACCACTGAGCTACAGAGGTCGTCAGTTGTTTTTCGTATAAATAAACTACAATTAATATGAATTAATTTTATTTATTTTCATTTTTTGTTATATACACAATAGCTGATCCACGCAGTTGGACTCGCGCCAAAATAAAAATAAAATTACCTCAAATAAATAACCATTGATAATAGAATATGCATTTTTTATCCGAATGGTAGCCCGGAGATTTTCGCGTTGCATTTAACATACAAACAAATTCATTCATTCATTACCTTATTTTATAGTTTTATTGAATGGTGGCCTAAACTGGTCGGAGATGTCCAGGACGTCTTATGGTGAGATGGACCGATGATGTTGGAAAGCTCGTGGGCAAAACATGGATGAGACAAGCAATAGGCAGAGGAGACAGAAAAAGGGAGGCGTGTGTTCAACAGTGGAGAATAACGGGCTGGTGATGATGATGATGATAATGAATAGAAGTGTAACGGCATATACAGTAGCAGTAGTGTCTGCTTACAAAATATTATACTGAGGAATGTGTTATTGTATTAAAATTACTCGCCAGTGGCTAAGTATAAAATAAACCGGCTTCCATATAAATTCCATACAAATGTCAAATTAAACTTATATCCTTCTGTAAACCTGCTTTAAGATCTTTACAAGTAACTAGAGATTTAGGCTAGTTATCTACACTATTATTATAAAGTGTAAAAAATTGTATGTATGTAACGTATAAACTCAAAAACTACGGGATCGATTTTTTTTATTATTTTACCATTAAAATGCTACATTATTCCCGATTAACATAGACTATAAAAATAACCATTTTGTTAGTAATTAGTATATACCAGTTTGTACCAAGTGCTAACTGTGAGATCTCTATATAGATAAGTGACACAGTACATTAGGGCACAACCGACGCCAGGAGGCCGTGTGGTCGCAGACTGCACGGTAGGCGGGGGGCAACCCCCCACTTTATAAATCAAAAGTGAGCCGAATGGGCTCACACTAATCCGATGAAGCATTAGGGCCTTCGGGCTATTAGCATAGATTAGGCAACGATGTTTACAATACAATGAATTATAATTATTTTAGATCAGTAGATTATACAACGTAATTCATATGTGTTAATACATGATAAGATAATTCCATTTCTAAAAGACCTACCGGTGGGAGGGATGCGCTGTGCCGCGCTCCCGTCTACACGGGTATCTCGATCTTGCTTCTTTCTCCCGTGAAACAACTTTGCTGTATTTTGCAAAAAAGGACAGGACACACAGTGTAATTGCTGGCACCAAGACGTCATCATTCATATTACGTCTTAGGTTTAGGATTTATCCATGTGTCAGTCAGTCCTCCCAGGCATTTCAGGATAAGATGTAAAAATTGTTATAGAATACACATTACTTCATATAATATACATATTCTTCTCAGTGAGCTTGCCTTGTGTCATGATTTTTCAGTAATTTATAAATAAATATTGTAATAATAATGTGTATAGGTAGTTGTAAGTTTGTGGCGCATGGCGGGGTAAACTAATATAAAATCTGTGGTAATAATTAAGCTCTCTTAAGTGATCTATTGTCGGTGAGGATATCACTGCCACAGGCAGTGATATCCTCACCGATTTAATAATACTAAGCAAAGTATAAAGAAAAGATATAAAGACAAGGAATATGTAAAATATATTTAGTTTATATATATTTTTTATTTACTGTCCGTTTGCCCCCTCTTCTATAAAAAAAGTAATAGTTTGTACTGTATACAATGTGTAAAATAAAGTAAGTACTTTGTGAAAAGGATTTTAATTTTATTATACTTGGAACTGATGGTAGATTCAACTGACTGACTGACTATGTTGAATTAAAAAAATGATTTTGATTTATTTTCGTTGCCTACACATGAATGAGTTGCCTGGGCTAGTTTCAGGTTCACTCGTTTATGTTCATGGGCGACGCTGACCACTTACCATACGGCTCATCTGCACTTTCGTATATCCAAATAATATAAAGAAAAATGGCAAGAGCCATTAATGAATTCATCAATTACATTTGACAATAGCTTTTAGTATAGAGAGCTTAATGAAGTATGTTTGTGTTACGTCTGCGCGTGGGTGCGAGGCCTTGCCGACACCTATCATGAACTGGCATTGGCAAACTGCTCCTTTTACGGTACATTTGGAATAGCTTATTCTCGTAACTAAAAACCTGTTAGCCAAAGCACAAAACTGTTTTATTAGATCACTTTATAAAAAATGTTAAGTGTCTAGTGTCCATGTTATGTAAAAATGAATATAAATGAAGTTTAATAGTGTTCTGGGAGTTTTTTTATTAAACTACTGTCATTATAATGGCATGTAAAGTGCAGCCTTGAGGTCTACTTAGATTTATCATGAACATATTATGTATATGTTGTATTTAAAAGACTTGATAAATAAGGTTACATGTTGGTTGTAATATGTTTTTGAAAATCGATATGAGTGAATTCAGCATTGAGATCGACTTGTCAACTGGTACTTGGGTTTCTATTTTGATTGGTTTACGTAGGTAACACACCTGTGTATAAATATTAAATATGATGTTATGTTGCTTTAAATACTTTTATGTACATATTTTTATAACATAGGAGGGCAAACGAGCAGCCGAAGCTTTTTGGCGACTATCGACGCCCATACACATCTGCACAATCAAAGATTATGCAGATGTGTTGCCCTCCATTCCTCTATCTACCGATGGGCCACCGAAAACTCACAAACCATAGCATAGCGTAGCAAGAGTTATCACACAGGTCGAGCCGGCCCAATTCGGCTGCAATACAGCATAGCACTACCTCTTACTTGTACATAGAGAATAATTAAAAAATATTAAATACAGTTTGATATAAACCAAAAATTACTATTGAACCTACACAATACGTAGTGGTACATCTTGTACTTAACTATTAAGAATACATTTCTTTATATTTCTACGACATGTTATAATACAAATCCATTTTAACGTCATAAATAAAATTGGGAGCAGATCTAGAGGAATAAAATATAAAGATCAATCAAATAGCGTAATTTTCAAGGTATCATATAAATAATATTTATATACTATAAGTGCTCGTTTAAAGTTATAAGATTTAATGTTATACTCCCATCATTATGGTCATTATATAATATTATAGTTACCTACATAGTGTTTGAACAAGTGCGCGCCATTTTAATATGAATAATATAATAATATTTTAAATATAATTTAAGGTTAAGTAGGTAATATAGTTGACTTGGTAGACTAGGTAATATATAAAATTGTATTAATGCATGATACATTATAAATGCGAAAGTAACTCTGTCCATTATCTTTTTATGCCTTATCTGCTGATCAGACTTTTATAAAATTTGACAAGGAGATAAATTTTATCCTGCGCAAGGACTAATAATCTAAATAAACATTATGAGGTCGTATCGTATAGTTATATAATATCGAGAATACACATTTTAGAAGTGATAAGGTAAGTAGGCCGATAGTAATACCAACACCGGTGGGTAAAACGGGCTTTCAGATGGAGGTCGCCCTTAGTATGATGTGTTGTTTAATCTTAGAATGGATGGGCTGATGTCCACGGTGACCCGGGGATTAGGGGACCAAGATCAGTCATGTTGGCTCCTACATAACTATACAATCTAATGGGCAACTAAAGAACTAAACGTGGTTGTAGAAAATTAAGAATTTTCATATGTTAATAGAACATTGCGTAAGATACTAGAAATAGAAATTATCTGTACATATGTTTGAAAATTTTATTGAAAATATCAAAATGTGTATAATATTTAACTTTAATTTTTAAATGCTTATCCTCAATTAGCGTATTGCGATGTATTTCATATTGAGTATAAACCAAGGCCTCTGAAGCGTATTTATCTAGGTCATGTATTATATCATACGCAATAAAAATACATCAAAAAGGAAGTTGTTGCAATTGCCATGTCTAGTTAAAAATATGAACATACTTAAATCGGATTCAATAGGAACAAAGGCGCGGGGAAAGGGTAGTAGATGAAAAGATGGGCCGATGATACTTTCTTTATCAGTAGGATTTAACAGAAGAAAAATTTGAATGTTTATAGCAAAGGATAGGGAAAGGTGGAAAGGGTCGGAGGAGGTTTTTTCCAAGGGAGCAATACAACAGATGAAAATGAACAAACAGACAAATATAACTATAAATAGAAAAGGAATTCCTTTATATGTGGAATGTTAAAGCTAAAGAAAATAATAAAATAAAATTTGGATTCAATACAAAGTGGTAGAGTAAGAAAGTAGAGCAACACTAATTGTCTTTCATTATGCTGTCATAACGTATGAATTAGATAATATTGTCATTATCATCAGCCTTTATTAGCTACTTTTGGGTTGGTTGGATCTGGACTATTAACCATGTCTTTGTTGTTTGTGTTCTAATTAGAGTCTTACTTGCCAAGAAAACTTATGTAGATGCGTTTCCCTCCTTTTCACTATACATAATAATAAACATAACAATGGACCACCAGAAACTCACAAACTGCACGAAACACGACAGCATAGCTGTCACTTGCCGCCGGTGTTATGTGAGAAAAGCAGCATAGTACACTTCTTACTACGGTGTTAAATGTGTCGTAATATTAAAAGCTAAATGATATCTAAATACTGTTATAACTATAATTAAATGTTATTAAACAACAATTATAGTGTTTGTAATTGAGAAGTATTTTCCTGCGATTAAAATTAACATGTTATGGATATCAAATCACAACCAATTTTTGTCATTTTTAGGGTTCCGTATCTCAAAAGCAAAAAACGGAACCATAAAGGATTTTGTCCGTCTGTCTGTCTATCAAGACCCTTTTTATCAGGAACCCGTGGAGGTATTAAAATGAAATTCATGTTAAATACTCAAGTCCACTGTCCCTTAGAGCTGTGAAAAAATCAAACTTCTAATCCTACGCAATCAAAAGACACAACCGTTTATGCCGCAAATTTTCGACACTTGCGAGGGAATCAAAACCTAAAGGGTACTTACTTCCAGTCGACCTAGAATCTTGAAATTTGGCATAAAGCAAAGTTTTGTACTTTTTTTTGCACACAATTAGGAAGAATTACAAAAACCTTAAATTTTTTGTTTACATCACTAATTTATTTACCTACAGGTTTGTACTGAACCTTCGGCGCGCTAGTCCGATTTACACTTGGCTGGTTTTTATGATATCTCTTATACTATCTTACGCAATTATTTAAATAGCGCGAGTAGACAATTTTAAGGATATAGAGATGTTGAGTGAAATAAATAGAAGATTTTGGCGGAAAATAAACAAAATGTTTAATGTTTTGAGCGATATATGTCATAGACTATATAATTTAACTCTAGTTATACATTACTCTATAGCTCTCCACTTCAGTCTATTAATGGATCTTCGGTCTTTAACTACGGATATAAAGTAAAAATTCTTCTAATAAAATAATTTATAAGACCTACGAATCTCAGAGTAAATCGCAGACAATATTACTTAATTAATTTTTATTAATTACTTAGTAATATATTTTACTCTAAAGATTTTTGGTAGCAAAGGTTATTATGGTAAGGTAGCTACTAAATAAATAACTTTACACCCATTCACATACTTTATACCTACCTACTAAAATATATCTATGTATAAACCCATACCTGCGATGTCTAATAACCATCATATATACATACATAAATGTCTAATCAACAGATTTTTCTACGCCTTCCTCGTATTAAGGGCAGACTACAAAGTCAGTCAGTGAGAGAAGCCTGTTTTAAGTGGGCGATGGGGCACTTATATGCCTACAGCCTGACCTTCTTACGACCTAAAGTTTGTATCTTCGATTGAGATTATTGGCACCTATCTAAATATATGTATGTACAGTACATACATATATTATAGCTTGGGTCTCCTCGAAATCAATTTGAAGGAGGAGACCCGTTAGGCCATAGTTCACCAATGCGCTGTTCCAATGCGGGTTGATAAACTTTACACACCTTCAAAGACTTTTAATATCATCAGGGATGCAGGTTTCCTCACTGTTTTGCTTCAACGGTGAGCAAGCGATGGTCTCGTGTTCAGGTGCACGTATAAATTTAGAAAAACCCATTTCAAGGCATGACAGGGGTCAGGATCGGACAATGTTAGAAGATTAAATGCTATTCCACATAGAGGGATAAGTTGGGCCCAGGGATGATGATAAAATACAATTAAGTGTATGAGATAAACTGAAGCAAATATTTTGAATTCGTTGTTATGTGTTCTGCTGATGAGATAAGCAAAAAGCCTGAGCATTGCCATATAAGGCTGCCAATGCTGAACTAAGGCTTTATATTATTTCACGTAATATCGAGGAAGAAACCAGTTCTCTTACTTTCAATGGTAGAGTATTCAAAAGTATAAATAAGTTTCTAGTGGCCAAGGTATAATAAAAAATCATATGACGAACTCCAGTTATTATTAATTATAACTTAGCTAAATTTTGTATATTATAATATACATCGGTGGTATGATTCTGTTATTAGTTATTACACTTCACGAAATAAACACATGTTACTTAATATTATTATACTAACAAAAATAACCTTGTCTTACAATGCAAACAAATTTTCATCGAATTTACATAATTCAATCCTACTCAAAGACTACCTTTGTCAAACACAAACCACTTGAAACTTATAAGAAACTATTTTAACTTAAACCTTCGCAGAATCTATGCAGTGAGATCACCTTTGTGTAATTGCGTAGGTGAACAAAGTAACGTTTACCTGTGCTAGGGCCGACACCAATAGTGTGGCGAAGATAAAGTTCCAGATAGGGCACATGTTGCACAAAGTTGGCACAGTTTATAAATGCACAGTTTCAGCTTGTCATGGCAGCCGCACAGCGCGCGGTTCGAATCGACACTGCCGAGTGCCGACACAGCCGAGCGCAGCACACTACGTTACGAGAACACAACAAAATTTACTTTCCGTAACGGGCCGCGTTCATACTGTATGGTCAAATTATCTTGGGTATAGAACATAGCTGCAATGGCTGAGCTAAAACTCCTTTAGCCTAATTGAAAGGCTTTGTTACTGTGATCATAGCCAAGATACTTTCATTAAGTCGGACTATAACTATTGTTTTCTAATGTTTGCGCGAATTTCATTCATTATAATGAAACAATTTTTTTACGGATTTTATCGCTGGTTGCTGTAAAGTATCCGAAACGTCGGGCTTGTAAAAATCTTAATAAACCGCGATAAAATCCGTAAAAATTGTTTCATTATAACGGACTATAACTAGCTTTTGCTCGCAGTTTCTCCTGCTATAGGTACATTTTTTTTATAATAATAATAATAATATCTATGGACGCTTTCACACCAAGTCAATCTGGTCCCGTGGTAAGTTCTCGAAGAACTTGTGTTACGGGTACCAGACAACGGAAATATATCTAATACTGTTATACTATACATATATTTAAGATTGTTATTATATAATACACATATTTAATACACATCCATGACCCAGGAACACTGAAAATATTTTTGTTCCCTGGCGGGATTCGAACTCGCAGCCTCCGGCTTGAGCGTCAACGCACTCACCACTGAGCCACAGAGGTTGTCAATTTGAAGAACATTAGATATGTTTGTATAAAGACGATACTTTTTGTAAGCTGCCTTTTTAGTCTTTTCTTAGAGTTTGAACTCCTAGGTTAATTTTATGATTTATTTACAGATCGAGACAACGTAGACAGGTACACTTATCAGTATTTTCATAGTTTGAGCTAATTGTGATCGACTTATCTCGGTCTTATAACCACCAAAAATACTAAGAATAAGTTTTCCATAGCATATTATTGTGATTTTTATTCTTAGCGTGTCAACTTCCGGTTGCGGTTTATATTTGATCAAAGTCCAAGTGATTCATCACTGCTATTAGGTATTATAGATATTATTAAAGAGTCATACATTCATTCAAGATCAATTAAAATATACAATTATTATTTAAACATATTTTTGATGTGAAACATCTATTGGCGCGCCTTGGCATTAAAATTGACTTGAATACCGTGACGACAAACGGTACGACTCTGTCATGTCGAGATGATTATAGTATATTTCTTTATTTATTCGATCATTTGTTAAAATACCTTGCTATGTAAATATTATGTGACGTTGCCCTTAATATGTTTATTGTTTATACGTAAATAAAAATACTGATAAAAATCTCAAATGTGACGTAAAAAATATTTTCTAAACTTTACATTTCCCATTAAATATAAGAGACAACAAACCTAACGCACCAATCTATAACGTTACAGAAATAGTTTCCAAAACGTAAAGCTAACCCGTTGAATATAATAATTAAAGTTTTCAAATAAGATCCTCATTGTGGACAGAGGTTTGGACGCAGTTGCGTCGGTAGAGCAGTTACGACATACGCCCACACGCGCACCGCCGCCTGTACCCGACGAGCCTTACGCACACTGACGCACCTCCGCGCGCCCAGGTATAGCACTCACTGATTCCGAAACTCTTTTTTATTTACAGACAACTAAGGTCAAATTCATGGAGACACTCATTATTCGTTATTTTATTTTAAGTTTTTATAATTAACATTGTAATTGGATTGATGGATGATGGATGGATGAAACATCAAAATATTACCTCTGGTTTCGAAATAACCTTTTTATTTCTTATTATAATATATTCTATACTTACTTTATATTTATTTTGTATACATAAGTATCTCTTGGTGATATTATATGAAGTATTAATTTAACAAAATGTTTGAATGTACTTAAAAGATTTCAACGCGTTATCGCCGATTTAATATGACAATATGGCACTTCAATACATATTATATAATAACTAGCTGTTGCCCGCAGCTTCGCCCGCGTTAACTTTAAAAATTTGAGGGGTTGACCACCCTTATCACTTAGGGGTATGAAAAATAGATAGTAGCCGATTCTCAGACCTACTGAATAAGCATATAAAATTTGGTAAAAATCGGTAAAGCCGTTTCGGAGGAGTACGGTAACTAACATTGTGACATGGAAATTTTATATATTAGATAGATATAAATTATAAATATAATATTCAACTTATATTTTAGGATGTGGAATCTCGCTCCACTATGGTTCAAGCCTTGTCGTGGCGGTGGGGCTCAGTAGCCTAAGGTGAAACCAGCACCTTGGGCGAAGCCAATTGAACCAAGTGGGCTGCTTTTTGTACCCCTTTTATAAAAAGAGGACACAAAAGAGTAGGGGGGGGGGGACAAGGGGCGAAGATGGGAACCTCACTTCATTGCACTGTCTCGAAGTTAAAAGGGGTTGTTCTGTGGTGCGGAACAGCCCCTCTGTGGAGGTGACGTCGGTCTCTTGAGGGACTACTTAGCAGATCCGGGACACCTCACCAAAGGCGGCATTAGTAGCTCTCACGGGGTGGAGTTATAGTGGGTATTCGGCACAGAGACGGCCGCGAGTCCCACATATCATCGGACCCCACACAGGGCCTTTGACGGCGTGTAAAGGCGTTTCCCCGTGTTAGAAAAGAGGATGTGGAATCTCCTTTAATTAAAACAACTAATCTTTAACTACGGCTCTACCCGAACTGTCCATAATTTTGTAAGTACCTACATATTTTGTAAGTACCTACATATTTTGTAAGTACCTACATATTTTGTAAGTACCTACATATTTTTAAAATTGTCTTAGTTAAGTCTACTCTATGGTATGCAACATATTAAAAGTAGGTCACTGAAGATAAACCGTCTATGGCTGATGGATTATTGACCAGGTGGATACAACCTGTTTAATTAAGTTTAACACTGCGTTTCATCTGTATACATATTTGACAAGCGTAAGTGAGGTACCGGATCTCTACATTGTGTAATGTAATAATAAAGAGTTTTAAATATGTAATGTTTTTGTAATGTTATATTTTGTTCAATTTGTTTCAAATTTTAAGTTTGTTTAAGTTGCCAGAAAACGCATTTCCGATTGGGGTGTAATCCTTGTCTTATTGTAATATTAATAAATCCTATAAATGCGAACATAAGTACGTTGAGTTATGCTTTGACGTCTCGCCTACTAAAAATTAAACTTGGGACAAAAATAACTTGAATACAATTACAAATAAAACACCGGAGGGAAGCGCTGTGCCGCGCTCCCGGCTGCATGGGTACCACCATCTTGCTTGTTTCTCCCGTGAAACGGCTTTGCTGTGTTTCGGAGAGAAGGGCAAGACAGGCAGTGTAATTACTGGCACCGAGACGAGAGAGATAAATGAATTGCCTGGGATCGTTCCAGGTATACTAGTTTATGTTCATGGGCGACGTCGACCACTTATCAGGTCACACAGCAGGTCACAAATCAGGTGGTACGTTTGCCAGTTTGCCTATCCAACTAACATAAGAAAGCTGACTCGACAAACGTTGCTATGCCATATAAACTATTACTAGATATGGACACTCTTATCACTTAGTCGTGTGAAATATTCTTTATGACCTAAGCTCATACCTAAAAATACATATAAAAAAGTTCATATAAGTGTGACCACAAACTCTTTGACACGAGATTTTTGTATATATTAATTTCATCATCATCATCATTATCAGCCTATATCTTTCCACTGCAGAACATAGGCCTCCCTCAAAGACCCCTCCATGGTTCAGGCCTTGGGTTCGTGGCGGTGGGGCTCAGTAACCTAGGGTGAGCGGTGCACCTTGGGCGAAGCTAATTGGGCCAAGGGGGCTCTTTGTACCCCTCTTATAAGAAGAGGGGACAGGTACTGTCCCGACGTTGGGAGGGGTTGTTCTGTGGTGCGGAACAACCCCTTTGTGGAGGTGGCGTCGGTCCCTTGCGGGACTGACTAGCCGTCGAGGTGCCCTGTTTCTTTTCTAGATCCGGGGCACCTCACCAAAGGCGGCATTGGTGACACTCGCAGGGTTTTAGTGGGTAGAGCTGCGTCTATTTACCAGCTGTCGGGAGCAGCGAGTCCCATGTGGGGTCTCCCCACGCGGGTATGTACCCACGTGGGGAGACCCACTCCCCCGCGGGTATGTACCCGCGTGGGGAGACCCACTCCCCCGCGGGTATGTACCCGCGTGGGGAGACCCACTCCCCCGCGGGTATGTACCCGCGTGGGGAGACCCACTCCCCCGCGGGATGCCTCAGAGCATTTCCCGGCGTTAAAGGAAAAAAAAGGCCTCTCTCAAAGAACTCCAAATGACTGATCCCTTGCCACTCGCATGCAACACGGACCGGTCACTGTACGACGATGGTTAATGGCCGACCAACACACTTCGTCTACCGGAACGCAACCTCCACTCTTGAACCTTATTGACCCATCGGCCACCCGTTCTTCTGAGTGTGACCAGCCCACTGCCACTTCAAAGAGCTTAATCTTCTCGTATATTTATTCAATAAATTAAAATTTAAGTTCGAGTATGATAGTTTACTACACTGAAGTACTAGTTTAACAAAACGCTTTGTAACTCTAATAACGTAAAAATACAACCCAAAGTATAATTAGTATAAAAAGTAGAGCCGCTTAAAATACAAAACACATGTCTGACGCTTGCATTTAAATGTATATTCAGTAAAGGCCGGTGCATACAAATACGGCTTATATAATGGGCTACAATATTTAGCATACAAAGGTATGGGCATGATAGAGCGTTTTTATGCTAGATATTTTTCATGTTAGTAGAGATAGGAGAAGCAGACAAGCTACTAGTTGAAGTTAGTTTCAGGCTGTTGGAAGATACATAATTGAAGTAACGATATTGTTACTAGCTTTATAAAAATATTTTTTGACGTAATAACGTTTTATAAATTGATAAACACCGGCAGCGCGCACGAATAAATGTCTCGTTCCGCCTGAGCCTGTCAAACGATAGACAGGCCCAAGCGTTGGCCTGGAAACCATATTTATAGCAAATGTTGAATACGCGACAACGTGTTTCGTAATTTCCTCCATAATTTTCAGTCTAATTTCATTTTGTTCACTTCAATCAACTGTTTTTTCTCTGGATTAATGAATTAATTGGAAGTTTTGATTTCCATCCAGTATAGGTGTGTGAGAGAAATACTAAAATATTTAAAATAATATTAAGCCATATTTAAACTTACATCTAAGTATGTATGTATGTATGTATATAGTGGAAGGAGGTTACTTCCTTTTGTTGTTTACTCCATTGCTTATAACATGCAACAGCGCGACAATTATTACCACTTTGTCATGTGTTCAATCATCTGTTTTATTAATTTTGACTAAATCGTAACAGTGAACAATAAAGGATCGTGAGATCGAGATTTGAAAATATTATTTATTAAACGCGCCATCTATTTTTAGAAATGAACAATTGACCAGTTAGTTCCTTAAACAACAGATGATCGTAGGTGGCACTAGTGTGTCAAGTTGCCGCCCAAAATCAATATCTGGACGGCGTGCGCTGTCCCGCCGATTTTCTCTTAGCCGTTGAAGGCACTACACATTTACTCATTTTCCTACCCGTTCACGCGCAACCAGTGCTCCGTAAGCGAATTCCCAGCTTATCAGGATTTATCTATTCATTCTGTAAGTAAAACACTTATTTTGAAAGATACATTTGTATCAATAATATTTTAGAGATTGTCCTATTAGGTACAGATAGTATTAAAATTGTGAGGAATCGTATTTGTTTTAATGGGTATATAGGGCACGGGAAAATTGTAGCGTTGACGTCGGAGGAGGTTTAGTTTTATACGATCGTGATCTCAGCGGTAATCTTGTTAAATGAATAAGCCTTCTATATAAAATTATATATACACATATAGTTACAATTATATATACACATTATATTTAAAACAGATTTGATTAATAACGAATAATTTTCAACTTGTTTTTTCATGATCGATTTATGAAGAATATACTTTGGTTTAAAATTAAAATACTTCATTTTATACTTCCTCTGTGAAAAGTAAAGCAAAACAACTTAATACAGGATATTTAACATAGAAAATATTAAGGGCTTATTGTTATAATTTTATAAATTTTCATGAGTATAAATTTTATTAATTAAATATTGAAATTATAAATTATGTATTGAAGCCCAATCAAATCACTTACGATTTCAAGATACGTATAGCTAATAGCCGTCCGATAAAGATATTAAAGCAAGCATTAAAAATATATTGTAAAGTGAGCATGAATACCCCAGCGTATACTTATTCACACAACTTATGTATAAAGGTTTAACGATGTAACCCGTCACGCGACCATCGTTATAAAATCCATACTCCATTTGGCCAATCTGATTTTTAACCATTCAAGAAACTATCATATAATACGAGTCACCTCACCAACAAAATTGTGATTTGAAATTCAACAGCAGTCCTGAAATAATATCAGTTATTACGACGATCGTGGAAAGCTTTTGGGAGTAATTCAAAAACGTGACAAAAATAAATGATTTTAGGATCAAAATGAGAGTGGTCATTTGTTAAAGTAAAAATAAAGTGGTACTCGAGTCGGCCGCGATTTTAATCTACGTAAAATTGCAAACGAAATTTATGACATACTTACACTCTTTATTCTAATGGTTGTGAAGCTTTTTGAGGATTAAGTAATTAGTGTCACTGCAATAATTTCACATAATATAAAGAATCGCAAACAAATTGGTTGCCGTTTTTAAGCTACACTGCTTATACTCTTGGTTAAATAACACTTTTACCTCAAGGAGAGGTAAAAAAATGGAGGACTGGTGTGTTTTAGGTTATTGAATGCGGTCCGCGTTTGGAACTTTTTTGCAGATCAATCCACGACTGTTGACGGTCAATCAACTGGAGTAGAAACCCGTGTTTTAGTTCTTTTTTCAAAAATAATGAGTAGTATATGATATGAATTGTTGTTTGTAAGATTTTTGGCTTGACAAATAGCTGTAGCAACGGTAAATGGTGTGCATTGCCGATTCATGACTTTCATAGTTTTGGCAGCTCTTAAAGTCATACTAATATTATTTATATACGCATTACCTAAACACCACGGGAATTCAATTCAATATCATTTTTTTTAAACCTAATTTAAATTCGTAATTGTGTTAATTCTTCCATTTTTAGGGTATGAAATTTTAAAGCTTTTAATACGATACTTATTCGTGTGTATTATCTCTAAACCAAATGTAAACATTTTTATAAAGTGATATAAAAATAAAACACTGTTCAATCCAATACGGTTGTGTGTGTGTGTAGTGTACAAGGTGCACACGGTTGTCACTGTTAGACTGTTCTCGACTATTGTTAACAGTTCCGAGAAATGTAATCTGCCTGGGGAAACATTGCCATAGACTTAATTTTCTCCATAACCATAGACTATACACACAAAATACAGGCCGGATTTTTGAGACGGGTCAGTAAGGGCCTTAACCGTAATAATTACAGCAAAACGTTCCTAGGAGACCATCCATAAAATTTTAAGATATTCAAAACTACATTCACAGATTTTGAGAAAATGTACAGATAGCGAAAAAAGTGCTACAATCCACAAAAAAACTTTTTTTATGCCTATCGATCCTATTTCGTATGGGGATCAAAAGACTATATTGGACCATTTAAGGTATGAGTACTAGAAATGTCAGAAAATGCCAAAAACATTTTCGATGAAAAACGATAAATCGACTCGTAGTATTTCTTATCGCCAAACCTAAATAACTAACTGATGCCCACAACTCAGGCCATGAAATTTTGAGTTACCTTTGAATATTATGTGTGCTTGTTAAAACATTCGACGAGTTTTACCGTAACGTTAAAAAGTTAATAATATAAAATTGCTTATGTTAAAATATATTACTGGATGAAAAAATTAAGTGCTAGTATTTTTATTACGTGGAAAATCGGAATAAGTTAAAAAATATCAATCATCAAATCTTTCAAGAATTGTATGAGATATGTATGATATTGTATTATTATTATATGATATTGTATGTATATGATATTGCATGTATATGATATTGTATGTCTAATAGGGTTTTTCACATTTAAGACGTGTTATAGCGGAATTTTTCCATGGTAAGAATATAATATGTTTTCACATAAGTTTGCGGAGCTCGATATATCACCTCTATGAAAGTCTTGTTCACGAGACTTCTTAGGTTTCTATTAATAATTTTATACATTTATTCTAAACAACCAATTTTTTTATAATTTCGACGTAACATTTTCATTAAATGTAAATGGCTTGGTTCTGATACGATAAATTGAACATGCCTTTAGAGCCGCCATTATTATTTTTGTTTGATTGAATCCGGGAACGTTCTAGCATTATATATATTTTGGGCTCTTCCTTTCAATAATATTGTCTGTAATTACGGGGATACTGAAAGATTTTATATAACGTAGCGTGTACATATATATACACTACGTTTAATCATATAAATAATTCATTTAATTTATTAAAATCTTGATTGTTATTTTGCCTTCAAACACTTTTATTGATGAAATATGAGTATAAAATCAGAAAATATTCCCTAATGTGTGTTCTCAAAATTTAAAATACAGTAAATATTTAGTTTCATATAATATATACCTTATTTAATACATTTCTCGGGTAATACGAAGACGAGTGATGAGTTAATCAGCCGGCGTCCATTTGGAGATGGACCTATGTCATAATTACAAATGAAGGAACGATAAGAACTAGCTTCAATCATATCGATATCCCTAATTAATGAACATCCGAATATTTAGCTGAATATACCTAGCTTACTTTACTAATATAATAAAGGCGAAAGCTTGTAAGTTTGGATGTTTGTTGATCTTTCACGAGAAAACGGCTGAACTGAAGACTGAAAGTTTTAATGGTAATGGCTTATACCTTGTATTAGGACATAGGCTATAAAAATAATCATCATCAATCCGGATACGGTTGTAAGTATAAGGTAACGCAGGCGAAGCTGCGGGCACCAGCTAGTTTATAATGAAACAATTTTTTTACGGATTTTATCGCGGTTTATTAAGATTTTTACAAGCCCGACGTTTCAGTCTCGGATACTTTACAGCATTTTTTTTACGGATTTTTTTAAATCCGTAGAAAATTGTTTCATTATAATGAGTGAAATTCGCGTAAACATTAGAAAACAATATGTGCACCAGCTAGTTTATTTATATAAAAGACAAAATTTAGCAAGTTAGCTATTATTTAGCTATAAATTTGCTTTGATTATACATCTTCGTATTGTGATAATGTGTAATTTCGATTGTCAAGTCAAAGACATAATATTATCACTATATTATTATGAACCGCTTAAGTACTGAGTTTTTTTATAAAGAAATAAAGTGTCTGAGAAATTAGTACAAGCTCCGAGCATGTGTACAACGAGCAATGTGAGGAGCATTATGGAATGCATTGAGAAAGGAATCCGCACTAGCTGCTAACGTTATCCAGCTTCACTTACATTCCTTAACATGATACCTAAAAGCGTGCATTCTTACACAACATAAAGAATGCTATTATCTAACATCCAGTGTTTTGTGGAATCGATTTTTTGCCACAATTTAGTGTCACAGAATTGGCAGGATCCCAAACTATAAGTTCCAGCCATATTTATGTTATAAAATACTTTCTTTTATAGATGACAATATATGAATTTGTTTACTTACAATAGTAAAGTAAAATTAATTCCGATTCATTTTTTAAGGAGGCATATTAAATCATTTTCCAAACCAACCATTAGATTATTTAGTCCGGTTTTATTAATCGAAAAATCGTTCTAGGATTTGGCGTTAATCTATAATTCTTCTTCTTCGTCGTTCCATCACTGCTAAAGATTGTGACCACATATGATCTTCCACTGGACATGGGTCAAGTGAACTGCCCGGTGCAAATTGCCCCCCACTTTGATTTTCACAGCATCGGACCATCTCACTGGTGTTCTTCCTATATAAAAAGTTCCTTAAAAGACATTTTATTGACTAATATTTTTAATCCTGAGTAAGTGAGATAAAATGCTTGTACTAAGAAGAGTCACGGATATAAAGCTTTGAGTAAAAGTCCGCTTCCAGTTCCTAGCTACTTAAGTTTAAGTGTGTGCCATATACGGCATTAGCATACTTTTCAAATTAATTTACATGTAAATTAGAAGAAAACTTTATATGTATCTCACTTTATTATATGTAAATAGACCCCACCATGGTTCAGGCCTTGACGTGGCGGTGGGGCTCAGTAGCCTAAGGTGAGCCCAGCACCTTGGGCGAAGCGAATTAAGCCGAGGGGGCTCTTTGTACCCCTCTTATAAGAAGAGGGGACAAAAGATCAGGGCGCAAGGGGCGGGGATAGGAACTTCAACCCATTGTACTGTCCCGACTTTGGGAGGGGTTGTTCTGTGGTGCGGGACAACCCCTCTGTGGAGGTGGCGTCGGTCCCTTGCAGGACTGACTAGCCGTCGAGGTGCCCTATTAGCTTAACAGATCCGGGGCACCTCATCAAAGGCGGCATTGGTGGCACTCACCGGGTTTTAGTAGGTAGAGCTACGTTAACTTATCATCTTTCGGGCGCAGCGAGTCCCACATACCCGCCTACGATGCCTCAGAGCATTTCCCGGCGTTAAAGGAAAAAAAATGTAAATAGACGAGGACAAAACCATTCAGGTCCTTTTTTTCATCGGTTTTTATTTTAGGAGCTTTGTCTTAAGCTAGTTTTATGGATAAAGATAATATTGCTGCTTATTTCTTTATTACATTAGCTTAGCTGTATTTCAGAGAGAAGGTTGACTATTTAACATCAAGGGCTCTTACACCAGTTTGCTTATCTAACTATCATAAAAAGGTTTAGTCGATTTTAAGGCTGGCAATGCACCTGCTAATTCTCTGGTGCAGCAGGTATCTGTGGATATCGCTTTTCACTTACCATCAGGTGAACCGACTATCCCCCCCTCTTCTATATAAAAAAATCGATCGTTGGATGATAAGAAGCTTTCATAAATTACATTAATATAACAATATGCAATGCAAATATCAAACTGAAATGCCAAGTTAGCGACGAAATATCTATTTCTGTTATATTCTATGTAGATTTAGGGTAAGTATCATCTTGAGAATGAAAGTCAATGTGTCGCCGCGTGGCTTAGCGGAACTTTGGACGTCTGCCAAAATTTTAACGTAACTACCGTCAAATCAGGTTTCATAGGAGTTATATATGAGCTAAGAACTGTTTTCAACTTAAGCAATTTTGTTTGAATACAATGTCTTGTTTAGAATCCAACTTAAATAATGGGAAATAAAATGTCCATAATATGAAGCTACGATTGAAGTTTGTTTAATATAATATAACAGTGCTACAATGTTACGAAATGGATTAAGTTTTTAAGCTGAGATTGTCATTGCAACAAAACAACTTTTAAAGATATTCTTTTTATTAGACAGCCCATTTATTGAGAAAGGCTATGGGCTATATAACATTACGCTGTGACATATAGGAGTTGAGTAACGCGGGAGAAGCTGCAGGTAACAGCTAGTATATAATATTTTTATGTAAAATATTAGAATTTAATTTGTTGTAAAGCTGTATTCTATACCGGGTATAACATAATTGGTAGTACAATAATATTGTACTCATGTTAATAATTTTTTTAAGAAATATTTTTATTTTCTTTGCTGGAAAAATTTCAAAACGACAGGTATACAAAAATGTGATAAGCTAAACTAGTGTTAAAGTAGTTCAATTCGTGTGAGATAAGAAAAAAGTAAATAATATCTCTTATTATCGTATCTCTTATTTTTTATTTTACTGTTGTCTAAAAACGAAGTAGTACCTAATGATTGCTTTGCTGATTTACCTATATGTATGAACGATGTAAAATTAAGAGATATCCTGATATGTAAGGTAGTAAGTAGTAAAGTAAATTAAAAGATATACTGCTATGAACAATATAAAATTAAATTAATTTATTGCCACGAAGGCACTTTCTTAGTCGTTATTGCTTATTTACATAAAGCCTTAATATATAAGCCACTGAAATTACTCTTTGCTTGAGTAAATCTTGGACGTTAGTATAATATTAGACTGAAATTTCCAAATTAAGCTTAGTGGCTAATCGGATCAAGTTTTCCGAGACATCTCTAATAAGAATAACAAGATAAATTCCAACTTTATTCTATAGACAGTATTTAAAAACTTTTAACATCAAACTACGTCTTTTAACATACGTACCGGTAATACGAAATCGGCTTCAAAATTAAGGTAATATGTTTTTTGAAGTTTTAATTCTCATTTTCGTCAAAATTTCCTGAATTCCCTGAAAATTGTTCTATAATTTCATTTCGTATATTGTAAATCATGACTTGGTCTTGGTAAATTTCTTTAATTTACACAAACACTCGAGTGAAGTTTGTCACATAATGTAACATAGCATAACATTTCATTAAATTGCAAAGGACAAAGTTTTAAAACATGGACTTATAACTGAGAGTGAGTTAATAATATCGAATAATAAGTAAAGGAAAACATAAGGAAATCCGTAGGCTTTTCACGAATGGGGCGAGGTAGCATAAATTCGTTTCCCTTCCTAGAGCCATTACAGCTCCTACAATCTTATCGCTGGATCGTAACAACGTGGTGCAATTCTTCTTAGTATTCATAAAATATGCTTTAGTGTAATATAGGATGGATGCTATAGTAGGTGATATGTATTGCTTTAAATTGTGCTTTGAATCCTGGATAATAAGGCCCAGCTGCGCTCGGCGCAGCGGGTCATCGCAGTAAGTCTGATTCGGGGGTACCGTACGGTATCGGCTGCAGCCTCTGTCCTAGAGTCGTGGCGAAGGTTCTTGCCTAGACGCACTCCTAATGTCTCGGGTGAGAGGTTTCTCGGAGAGAGCCTTACGTTGGACGGAATCCTGCGGGTTCTTCAGCTAGAGCATGAGGCGCTAATGTGGACGTGGGGGGAGGACTTAGCGTGGCAGCCGTATGGCAAAAGCCTAACGGCTGCTCTCCGGTCATCGAGCGGTGGCTGCGCCGTATGCGCAAACCCCTCACCTTCTGTCTGACACAGGTGCTTATCGGACATGGTTGCTTTGGTTGGTGAGTACCTGTGCCGGACGGCCCACAGGAAACCGCTGACAGTGTTACAAGACTATGGCGCGGCGGTGGCTTAGCCCAGCACACCCTCGAGGTGTGCCCGAGATGGGCAGCGTCACGATCTGATGTCAGTCATCGGAGGGAACTTGTCTCTGCCCAGCTTCATCACCGCAGTGCTTGTTGACGATGAGTCCTGGACGGCGATGGTATCCTTCTGCGAGGCAGTAATGTCTCAGAAGGAGGTAGGTCATCGAGTGCACCCACTCGATGAGAGGAGGCCGCCGACGAGGCTTCCTCCCGTGGGAGAGGAACAGGGGTGCGTAGGTAGCGCTACTTAAATAATAAACAATAATAATAAATAATTCCGGCTAGGCAGTCCCCCCTGGTCTTCGCCGGGGCCAGCCTGTCGCTGAGGTGATCCTGTTGTCTGCAGATCCGAGACCCTTAAAAAGCGGCCGAATGCGCTTGCACTGGTTTTAATTTAGGGTAGGGCACTCCCAGGTGCAAGTCCCACATAGGGTCAGGATCCACCCGAAGCTCCTGTCTACATCAACAAAGGATTTCCCTGCGATATAAAAAATCTTTAAATCCTGGTTTAAGTTTTAAGCATTGTACATAAACGATTTTGTAGCCACTGATAACATAAACCCGTTAATACGTTGAATTAAGACGAATGCCCGTAATGCGTCAACTATCTCTTCCGGAAATATATTACTGCCGTGCGGTTTAATTAATAGACGCTAAGATATGCCTAGAGTTAGAGTTGAGTTTAAATACGAATCGATACAAGTATACAACATATACAACAGAATTTTGTAATGAACTGTAATCAATATCGCGATGACGCTGAACATAGGCCTCTTTATTTTGGCGAACAATGTAATTCCACCACGTAATTATGAACGCGAAAGTTTGTATGTATGGATGTTTGTTACTGTTTCACGCAAAAACTACTGAATGGATTTTAGTGAAATTTTAAAATAACATAGCTTTTACATCAGTATAATACAGAAAGGCTTTAATTTATCCCTGTACTCCCACGGGACTGCGAAGTACGCGGGTGAAACCGCGAGGCCCTGTTAGGAGTATATAATGCAATAATTTGAAAATGTACTTGCTGCTTAGAACGATTTTTTTCTAAAATATAACTTTCTCGTTTTATTATGATCATCATCATTATCATCATCATCGTTAATATCATCACCAACATTATAATTATCATCATTATCATATTTACCAGCCTTTTTCAGTCTTCTGTTGGACATAGGCCTCATCAATCATAATATGGTGCCGATATATTCTAGCTAGTAATTGGCGTTGTTTTAATTATTCAATATGTTGTCAACAGGAAACTTCACCCTTCCCTTGTTGCCTCTCGTGTAGCTCCAATCTCCGTGACATTGCAATCAGACGATTCATTTTACAATAAATATATCGAGGTAAGTTAAGTTAATTACTTGTATTTATTGCCGTTTAATTGAAATAGAGATAGTAGGTGTTTTTGTTTTTTGCACATACAGCATTTTTGTTAATTCATAGAAATAATAAAGAAAATATAGATAAAAGAAAGGCTTTGATGTTTTCATCTAAAAATCTCACTATAAGATGGTCATCAGAAAGAATAGAGCTAGGATAATGTAATTAAATATAAATTTAATGTTTCAGTAGGTACTTATATTTTACCTGCGGTTGCGCTACCACCACTTCGCTGTGTTTCGGAAAAGGGATAGGACGGGAAGTTTAATCACTCGTATCTAGACTTACCATCTCAAGATAGGCGCCGCATGAGTGCGTTGTCTGTGATGTGTGTTTTTGCACAACCGACGCCAGGAGGCCGTGTGGTCGCAGACTGCACGGTAGGCGGGGGGCAACCCCCCACTTTATAAATCAAAAGTGAGCCAAATGGGCTCACACTAATCCGATGAAGCATTAGGGCCTTCGGGCCATTAGCATAGATCCCTCCGAAAAAAAAAATGTTTGTTTTTGTTTTTTGCACATACAGCATTTTTGTTAATTCATAGAAATAATAAAGAAAATATAGATAAAAGAAAGGCTTTGATGTTTTCATCTAAAAATCTCACTATAAGATGGTCATCAGAAAGAATAGAGCTAGGATAATGTAATTAAATATAAATTTAATGTTTCAGTAGGTACTTATATTTTACCTGCGGTTGCGCTACCACCTCCTGCGTTTTTTTTTCGTGAAACCACTTCGCTGTGTTTCGGAAAAGGAATAGGACGGGACATTTAATCACTCGTATCTAGACTTACCATCTCAAGATAGGCGTCGAATGACTCATGAGTGCGTTTTCTGTGATGTCCTAGGTAGACGACTCAGGACATGATAGAATATGTATTTGGTCAAGGTGATATGACAACACTTTATTTCTTCCGTATAAGACTAATCCATCATTATTTTATTTCCATGATAAGCTAATGTATAGAAGATTAATTATGTATAGCAATGCTAACCTACTTTCTTAGCAAAAACAACCGTAAGCGTAAGAGTAATGTCATTGTATAAATGTCAACATTGTGAAACGAGTAACGACAGTAGATAAGTTCTTCTATTTTCATCTACTATTGTCGATCATAACCATTTATAAAGACCTAGACCCAGACGAAATGAGAGTTCATTTTAGTAAGCATTATGGATTTAACAATTTCTATGTCCCATTGGAACCAGTATATTTACTATTACAGTAAAAAGCGCGTTTCGTTATTAATTTCATCATACTGAAGCTTACGTTTTTCCTGTGGGGGCTTCTTAAAATTTATTAGAATAAATGTAATGAAGAGGCTTTCCTTGACACGCCTCGTTTATTTGGAATAATTTCGTTTTTCCTTATGACACTACATGTGATTAATGAACTTTTATTATTAAAAAATATTGTACTTACTATTAATATTATAATGAAACATCTTTTTACGGATTTTATCGTGGTTTATTTAGATTTTTACATGTCCGCAATCCGACGTTTCGAATGCTTTAAAGCAACCATGGTCACGGGAGGACTCTGAGGTAATCCGTAGAAAATTGTTTTATTATAATGAAATTCCAGTAAACATTAGTAATTAACTAGAATTAATAAAATGATGTAGTGTGATTGAATAGTAAAATTTTAATAATTTTTTTGTACGTGAAAAAATATGAACGTAATAAACTCGCAAGTCCCTTTGCGAAATAATAAAGAGAAAATTTTATGTGATAAATGGTTTTCTATAAATTTAGCCACAGTCATGTATTATGTGGGCTTAGTAGATATATCTGGCAAAAAATAAATATTTCTTTTGTCCTTATAATCTTACTTGTTTTAATTTCAAGAATGTTTCCTTAAATTATTTAGCATTTCTCGCGTCAAAATAAATGTTAACTTTGAATATTAACATTTTATTTTATAGACAATTGTGCCTTAATGTCATTTTATCATTATTAGGATAAAGTGGAGATAAGGGCCAATGACATATGAACGTATTTATGATACGAAAACAAGAGCATTATCCCTACATAATATTATAAAGAAATCCTCCGCCGCGTCTGTCGGTTTGATACGAAAACAAGAGAATTATCCCTACATAATATTATAAAAAAAACCTCCGCCGCGTCTGTCGGTATGTACGTGATAAACTCAAAAACTACTAAATAGATTTTGATGCGGTTATCAACAATAGATACAGTGATTCCTGAGGCAGGTTTTAATATATAATAGTCAAGGTTTTGTGTAAATTGGCTGAAATATAAGGATAATAGTTGTAAGAGTTGGAAAAAATTCTCATGATTCTCGCAGGAATAAGGTAGCGTTTTCCATAAAAGCTTCATTGAAAACGCTACCTTATTAACGCGACCCTTAGAGATATAACAAAAAAAACATGGTGTGTTATTTGTTAGAGATCTAAAAAAATCGCGATTGCTTATATCCATCGTTTAAATAAAACACACTATACGCATTATATCTTCAAAAAAAAACAAGTAGTAAGTTATGTTATAATTATGTGTATCGTTGAGCTGTGTATACTGTTAAAATATGATTTCCATAATATATCTTCATTATAAGCACTCATAATACATATTATGTAAATACGCCTAACTTAAGAGCTCAAGTTAATACTTACCCACAAACCACTAGCTTTAGGGGCCTCTGCTTTACTTTGTAGTTTGATATTCATGTTTTACTTACTGATGTTTGTGTACATTAGGAGCGGTCAAAATAGATCGGTCGGGGTGTCCTGGCATCTGTGGCCCACAGGCCGCGACCACAGCAACCCTGTCTTTCTCAAGCTTCCGAAACTCGTTTACCTCCAATGTCAATTACCTGAAACGAAGGTGAGTTTTATGTTATATAAGAATAATATTAACATAAATAATAAAATGTCCGTCATGGACGTACAGATGTGAAACATCTATGATATTAGAATTCAAAAGTATTAAAAATCTATAGCAAAATATAGAATAAAATGAAGAAATTACAACGCCGATTGCCGTCACGGCATTCTACCGCGAAAGCGCAACAATCGATGTTTCACATCAAAAGTATATAAACATCATCATCATCATCAGTCTCTATCCGTCCACTGCTGAAAATAGTCAAATGAACGCCAAGATGGCCGATGCTTTACCACTCGCATCAAACAAGCATTATTATCTCGATATGAACGACTAAGTCAAATAATTTTAAATTTATTCCAAAAATAAAGTTTTGATTACATTAGCATGATTTTGGATAAAATCTCATTTTTGTTTTGCTAATTGATGTTATTTCCATTTTAATATAACAATCCTTACGCAAATATTATTATCAGAATGTGTCACCAAAATAATTGTTTAATAGCCATAATTGTATTTAAAAAAAAAACAAATATTTTGTATAATTAATAACAAATGTGATAGCACGTAGCAATCATGAATAATAATTCAACTTTACTAAGTACATTACTATGTACTGTAACAATAATGATTATTTTAAACAAAAAAAAAATTTTGTATCGTTTATTTTATTGCTGAATTATATGTGTGCATAACACATCATAATTCTAAAACTTCGCCCAACACATCCGCACAAACGAACCTTAAACATAAGACAATTTGAATTTTCGAAGTAGAACAAACAATAGAGGCGATATGAAAACCATTTTAGCTGACAGTCGTAAAAGAAAAATGAATTGCGACTTCTGCTTTGCAGAATTTGATTCTGCAGAGTTTTTTCAAGTTTAAACTTTACTTTCGAGAATAGTCTTTGGTCAAAACTCAAAGCCTATAGTTATGAAGTCGCTCTTTGGTTTAGATTTCGACCACGAGAACGAAGTTCAGATTGTCTTAAATATATCCAACGATACCCTTATCCTTTTATCTTATAATTGACGTAATGTTGTTCAACTGAAGATTTAACAATAATATAATATTAGGCTTCTGTTGGTTCATCTTATTAGAGAAATTGCATATACGTTAGCGTAAACGTACTTTTACGAATTACGTAAAAACTGAATGGAATTGACATGTTCGCATACGGGTTCAAGAGTGAAATGTTATTACAGTAATTTTATTTGAATAAATAATTATTATAATAACTTATTCAAATGAAATTTTAAATACGGTCTGTAGTCTGTACTATTGTTGAATGAAGTTTAATATTTTATATACTTTTTTAAATCATGATTTAAATATTAACGTTCCCTTTTTAATCTAAGTGTCGAACCTTTACATTAATTATAAGATACCTTCCCGTCCCTCCCGCTGTTCACATACCGTGTAGCACTCATCAGCTCTCGTTCTATGGGCATCGTCGACGTTGTTATTTGGAACGGAACAAGTAGCAACAAGAATGCATGGTGCTTATCCCCGTCGTTGTTGTCATTCCATGTGCTTCTAGATTAACTTCAGGCTAAACGGACCAGAGAATTATTTTGCTTCCAAAAATATTCAGCCCAACTGAATAATTTAAACCTTTGGCGTTTGACGAAGGGTCGCGTCAAGTCCCATCTATTTTGCTTGCTTCAATTGTCGGCATGAGTCCGTTTTATGTCATGATCTGTTTTCCTTGATTTCTATTTTTAACTTTATGTCGTTACTTCTATAAAATAATATAATCTATTGACTTTATATAAAGTTGTTATCCAATATTAATAGTTGAGTGGTTGAGGGTACTGTGGGTGGCTACATAGTGTGTGTCGGTTCTGTCCTTTCTCGTGTCCCGTATCCCGGCGGCTGTGGCGTGTAGTTCAGCGGAGGCGTTGCGCAGATTCAGCTCGGGCGACCTGCAGTCTGAGTGCGATGAGGGCGAAGTGGACCCGTACACCGGCCGCCCGGCGACCACCAGCCAGCCGAAGCCGCAGACTCAAAGGCCGGTGTCACAGTGTATGTATATTTTACAATAATGATCATATAAATAGTCCCTTTAAAAAATGATGAGTAGCCCGGCAGGTGTGAAATATCTATGTTAATATTAAAAGTCTTAATTTATTAAAATCAATAACTTATTGACGACCTCTGTGGCTCAGTGGTAAGCGCCTTGGCGCTCAAGCCGGAGGTTGCGGATTCGAATCCCGCCAGGGAACAAAAATATTTTCTGTGTTCCTGGGTCATGGATGTGTGTTAAATATGTGTATTATATAATAAAAATCTTAAATATATGTATAGTATAAAAGTATTAAATATATTTCCGTTGTCTGGTCCGTAACACAAGTTCTTCGATAACTTATCACGGGACTAGATTGACGTGGTGTGTAAGCGTCCATAGATAGATATTATTATATAATAGAATATGTGTTTCCCGTCACGGCACTCGAGTCGGTTTTACTACTAATACGCACCGTTATGCTTCAATTCAAAAATAATTTACATGACTAAATACCATTCAGAAAGTTATGTAAATAAAAGTTTTTATGAATAAGCCCTGGCTAATTGTTATTCATTTAAAAATATATACGAGTATAATATTTACTATATTTACATTAATTATTTTATCAAATTTTTTAGTTTCTCAAAACTTTCTGAGTGCCCTGCGTAAGTCATATTCATTGAGAAAGAGTTTGTCAGATTGATCATAAAAAACCAATTTCGAAATAGCTGAGATAATTATCATCATCATCATTATCAGCCCCTAACCATCCACTGCTGAACATAGGCCTCCCTCAAAAAACGCCGAGACACCTATCCCTCCGATCGATCATACGCTGGGTGTTTCTTTGGCAGATAGGATTTGAAACGAAGATATCCGCCAGAAAATTAAAGTTACCGATATCACGCGAAGATTAAGCTCGTTGAAGTGGCAGTGGGCTGGTCACACACTCAGGAGAACGAATGGCCAATGGGCTCATAAGGTTCAAGAGTGGAGGCTGAGAGAATATTTATTTATTTATTTGGTGAACGGTACAGAAACAATTACAAGATTAACAGATTGTAATGTAATTCGTTGGTTATTTTTATTATTGACTATATTGACGGTTAGACATAACATTGTTTTATTATTAATCTTTGTTATTACTAAAACTAACTTTTACGTATGATTTAACTCGTAATTTAAGTTGCGTGTGTTGTGGGCATCGTTTGTGATAGTATATAATTCACATGTGTACGTAATGTTTACTCACATAGATAACAAACTGTTATTACTTATTATTAAATGGTTGTGTCTCAAGTAGGAAGTCAAAAGTAGTATCAACATGATTCACGTTAGCTCTACTGCAGACAAGGCTTAAGTAAAATATTAACCATCGATATAAGAGCTCTTATTCTGCTGCAGTGTATCTGTACTTACTGATGATACCTCGCTGTTTTATTCCCCTTATTTGTGTTTCTTTTAATTTAGCTCAAAATTCTATAAATATCCTAAGTAAATTGGTTGCGTATTACAAAAGTAAATGATAATTGATTTTAAATAATGATCGACTAGTGACCGCCTACTGCTAGCCTTACCTTTTTAGTGAATGGTAAAATGGTCATTCAGCTGCCACTCGCCTCCAACTTAGACTCTGTCCGAAGAAAATCTTCTTTACTTCTTAGTTCTTAGCTTTTTTATAACAAATTACTTTAACTTTCTGCTCTGTTAAATATCACATGTATGATTGTATAGCCACTGGTGGAAGCATGAGTAGTGGCGCACCGCCGGCGCCCAGTTCTGGGAGTGCCACCAGCGGCGGAGACCTGTCTCTGAATCTTCGGGGAGGATCTAGAGGAACATCAGCGCCATCTTCTCCAGCCAAGTCTCGAGAGTCGCTGCTGCAGCGAGTCCAATCACTCACCGGCGCGGCCAGGGATCAGGGAGCTAATCTATTGGGTGAATATTTGTAATGTTTTCATCTTTCATCATCAATATCATCATTATCGTCATCAATATCATCATCATCATCATTATCATCATCATCATCATCGTCAGTATACTTCGGACCTCTACTATACATAGGCTGGTTTCAAGATAAGATAAAACGGTAGTCCCCTGTTGCATGCATGCTATTGAAACCAGATACCTTCAAACATGCCTTATTTTACGGAAATATATATGACAACTTGAGAATACCTTGATGTCAGGGTGAAAAGATTGTATACATAGTGTATGGTGTATGTTATGAAGTTATGATTTTGCGTAAGCACTTACATAAATATTTTACATATCAAACCTTCCATTTTTGAAAACGGCAAAAGGAATCATTTGGCATATCTTCCTCAACGATGCGAAATTATACGCTTGACCTAAAATGTCTGGTTGAAATTGACTACCTACGGCTTCCTATGACGTGCAGATCGTATTTCCTTCGTGAAAATCGAATGTGAGTGCTAAGGTCTTCTCAAAGGGGTAATAGAAGACTTTCATACAAATATTTGCTTACAAGGAAACACTGTATTTAAGGTTTTCAATGAAATTTATATTTAAACAGAAGTGTGAACTAAATAAAGCATGATGTGATCTATGTCTGAAGTAGAAATTCTTTTCTTTTATTATTTATTTCAATAAATATGATTGACAAAAAATCTTCCATCTCATGTATTGAATTGAAATTTGGCCAGCAAAATATCCAAGTTTTAAGACGTTCCGCTTTGAAGTGTAAGAGCGGCGCTTTTTATTCATTAAAATGAAAAGTTCTAAATGAAAGCCCAAAGTGCACTTACAGAAGGCTTTAATTGACATTTAAAAATGACAAGAGCTTTTTGAAGATGAATATTTAGGTAAATACGCTGCATTCACATCCATCACGTTATTCATTATAAGGGCAATTTGTTGCTGAAAATAATCTGTTATTTTTTGAGTAATCGAAAGGAATTCCTTTCTATTTTATAAATATACCTCAAATATCGCTTATGTGATTTTTAAAAAGGCCCATCAAAACGTTTTTTCCTTTCTTAGGTATATTATTTATCTGTATATCTTTTCAAAATATCGAGAATTATATTTAAGGGAAACTTTACAGTCAATTAAAATGTTATCAAAGTACAGTCAGCAGCAAAAAACATGACCAATTTTTTTTAAATTTATTCAACAAATTTATGATTAGATAGAAGCTATTGATTTCGGACACAGCTAAGTATTTGACGTCCTCTGTAGCTCAGTGGTAAGCGCGTTGGCGCTATAGCCGGAGGTTGCGGGTTCTAATCCCGCCAGGGAACGAAATATTTTTTGTGTTCCTGGGTCATGGATGTGTATTATATAATAACAATCTTAAATGTATGTTTAGTATAAAAGTATTAAATATATTTACGTTGTCTGGTACCCGTAACACAAGTTCTTCAAGAACTTACCACGGGACCAGATTGACGTGGTGTGAAAGCGTCCATAGATATTATTATTATTATTTCTGTATAGAAAATCTAGGAAAAATAGGAGTGTCTGTTTGTAATACTTATTAAAATACCTGGTTTATATTAAATGCATATGGATGTATATACACGGTACATATACATAAATAACATTTTTTACAATTTTTGTCTGTCTGTCTATTAGTTGTTTGTTCCGGCTAATCTTTGAAATAGCTGGGTCGATTTTGATGGGACTTTCACTAGCGGAAAGCTGATAATATAAGGAGTAATTTAGGCTATAAATATAACCATCATCAGTCCGGATACGGCTGTAAATCTATGTTAGCGCGGGCGAAGCTGCTGGCAACAACTAGTTTTAAAAACGTTTCATCATATCATTTATTAATATGGTTGTGAAATTCAATACGAACAGGAAGCGTAACATCGGTAGCGTCCGTCGGCCGCGGCTACAACCGTGACCGCTGCGTCACGTTGCTGGTGGTCGACGACCAGAACACCGACTGGTCCAAGTACTTCCGCAGCCGGCGCCTTCCCGGCGAGTGGGACATACGCGTCGAACAGGCAGAGTTCAGGGTGAGACTCATATAGTTCGATCAAATAAAGTTGACATTCTCACAGTTCGGTCAAATAGAATTAACATTCTCACAGTCCAGTCAAATAGAGTTGACATTCTTAGAGTTCTGTCAAATAGAGTTGACATTCTTACAATTCGGTCAAATAGAATTAACATTCTTATAGTTCAGTCAAATAGAGTTGACATTCTTAGAGTTTGATCAAATAGAGTTGACATTCTTACAGTTCGGTCAAAAAGATTTGATATTCTTACGATACGGTCAAATATTCGAACATCCATAACAGTCCGAACCAATTACCCCGGCTAGATGAACATTAACTATTAGCCTGGTTTCTGTACAGCCGTTGCAGCTGCTGATGAAGGGAATATAGTTTGACAGTACTGCACCCATTGTCTATAACTGCTTGGTTATAGAGACATGCAATTCTAGAAGATAACCTTATAACGAAGAGACCTTATTAGGCAAAATCATGGATTTTCCAAGTAAAAAATTCACAGTTCGGCGCATCGGCATGGGTACCGTCCTCCTGCTTATTTCTTTCCCACAACAGCATGGCTAAGCTAAGGGCAGGATGTGATATATAATTTGGCACCAAGTCCTGACATCTTGTATAGGCAATACATGAATAAACTTGGGCCTTTCAAAATTAAGGCTGAACTATGTTTATGTGTGAATTTTTATTAAATGACTTAGATTTCAATTCACCTATTTCAACTACTATAAAAAATGAATCCAGTTACATATCTAGTAGAATATTTCTAATTTTGATCAAATGTTCTATTTCAACGAATAGATAGCGCGAGCTAGAATTTCAGGAATGCCACCATTTTGTACCTACCTTTAGCTACAATATTATTATAAATTTCTTAAATTTATTCTCATTATCTAGCATTCATAATATAAATACTTAAAAGCTTACTTATTCTTAAAGCGTAGGTTCAATTCACGTGAATTATCATAAAAAAATTAAAAAGCTAACGGCTTAATAAATAAAGTTAATGTCCCCGTAATTGGTACGTTGGTATCGCAGCGGGCGAATTAACTTCGTGTCGTATCGGTAATTAAATGGCTTGTCCGATTTCATATAATTACGGACGTGAATACGGTTTTAAATCAACGTAATTAAATTAGTCATTAAACAGCGATGGCGGTAACGGTTCAGGATTTTTGAACGTAGAGTTTGGGGTTTGATGTAACATTGGTTTTCATTGAAATTTGTCAAGTAATTCTAATGTTTACGCGAATTTCACTCATTATAATAAAACAATTTTTTACGGATTTTATCGCGTGTGTTTACAGCAACCGTGGTCCTACCGTGACCATGGTTGCTGTAAAGTATCCGAAACGTTGTAAAAATCTTAATAAACCGCGATAAAATCCGTAAAAAAGTGTTTGTCAAGTAATGTCAAAATGTAGTAAGAGATAATGCCATGTAAGTTAATGGCATGTATTAAGAATGCCATGCTGATTTACAGCCAAATTGGGCCGGCACGACCGGGGTGGTACCTCTCGCTCACATAATACCTGCGTAAAGAAATAGCTATGATGTTGCGTTTCGTGCGGTTTGTGAGTTTTGATGGCACATGGGTGGGGGTGGCGTAAAGGAGGGCAACTCATCTTTATAACCTCTTGTGCGGATGTTTATTGGCGTCGGTAGTCTCCTAAGGCTCAGACTGCTCATTTGTCCCTCTATGATATAAAAAAACATCACCAATAGGAAGGTGATTATAATCTGCGACCCCTATAAGACCTGTTTTAATGTTATTTGGTGTACAAACTTTCAAACGCTGTATTAAAAAATATGCAGACAATTGCGGGGCACACAGCATCCCTTTGGCCTGTGAAGTTGTGACATTAGACTCTTCTCTTTACGATTTTAAAATAAATAAATCTTTTTTATTGATAAGTACATCAACATACTATAAATAACATCACAAAGAAACCTTGTTTTCAAACCAGTGTGGTGTTTATTATTATTTAGACTCACTAAATATATTGAACGACACTTAGATTATTAAAGTTTAAATTTAAAAAAAAAACGGAAATCCCCGAAAACAGTGTTTTTTTACTATACCTATGTATTTTATTATGTATTATTGTAATATTATGTGTCGTTGATTTAGGTCATAATCTACAAATTACTTATACACAAAAATAACACCCATGAAACATTCAACAACAACTTTTACGTGTTATAAGCATGCATGTTTCTTTCAGTTACACGTTTAATCTTTCACAAGCGTTTGTTTAATGTTCATAACCCGTTTTATCAAAGTTAGGCCGGGATTGGATGAGATAAGTGGTTGGTTGTTAATGGAGCTCGTAAATTGTGTTACGTACAGGAACTAACGGTGACGGCCAACTCTGAGGGTTCCAACGTTTCCATGGCCGTATACCGCGGCGGAACTAAAGTCACCCGTTGTTTCAAGTAAGTTTTAGTTGTTGTAGTAGTTAAGTTGTAGTTGTTGTACGATATTTATAGTTATAGATTAAACTATTATCTATCCATACTGTGTCATCATCATCATCATCATTAACAGTTCATGGCTGGCATTTCAATGAACGCCAAGACGGCCACCCTTACTGTTTAGAATGATAAAGTGCGAATATATCTGTTACGATTGAACCACTGATCAGATTTACATGAAATATATTAAGAATATAAATTGTATCATTAAGGACACAGGCTATCAATATTTTCATCCTTAGTCTGGAATCTGGATACAACAGTACCTAAATCAATATGGTTAAGATAACGTGGTATATACCATTACTGTGGGCTGGTCACACACTCAGGAGAAGGGATGGCCGATGGGTCAATAAGGTTCAAGTGTGGAGGCCGCGTTAGATAGATGAAGTGTTGGTCGGTTATTAACCAGGTGGAAAAACTATCTCCGTGCGGTGCCCGGGCCGTGTTGGGTGCGAGAGGCAAGGGATCGACCGTTTTGGCGTTCATTGGGAGAACTATGTTCAGCAGTGGACGGATAGATGCTAATAATGATGTTGATACCATTATTAGGCCTGACTTCGTGCTGGTGAGACAAAACGTCCGCGACGCCGGCGCCGACCACCGCGCGCTACTGCTGGGCCTCAAGTTCGGCGGAGTACCTTCCATCAACAGCCTTAACTCCATCTACCACTTCCAAGTACGTATGCTTTTATAGTATATCTATACTACATGTTCTGTTCTGTAAATCTGTAGTGCACATTTTTATGTAAAAAGTACACATAATATAATAATAAACATCAATATGATCTATAATCGTTAACGAATATTCCCAAATATACGCATAAATGTAAAAAGGTTTATTTTATTCAGTAGTTTAGTATGATAAATAACTTTGTTTTTAATCTACTTAAAACTATTTATTAAAATAATTAATAAATAGTTAATGATAAAGATCTTCTTAATAAAACTTGTATATTACTGTAATTGGATACACTGATCTTATCTATTTGACTGTCTACCTACAAAAATTATCAATTGGGATATTTATAGGATCGTCCTTGGGTGTTCGGGCATCTACTCCAACTGCAAAGGCGCTTGGGTAGAGAAAACTTCCCGCTCATCGAGCAAACCTACTACCACAATCACACCGACATGGTAAGTCACATTGCTATACATTCCCCGCAGGCGTTTTCAATAAAACATTTCACATAATCTAAATCCGTTTATTATAACCTACTTACGTTACTAATTTGTTATTTTACAAATTAAACCTTAAATAAGTATAACTTAAAATAAATAAAATAACTGCAAAAATTAATTGTCACGTTGGACAATATAACAAATTAAAACCTCGTAGGTTTAGTTGCTCTGAATATCTTAATGAATATAATATAATGATACTCCTCGTATTTTTATCATAGCCCAAAGACTTTAATCTAAACGATTGACTTGACTAGTCAGTAATTTTACCCTCAGAGAGAGATATTTTAAAATTAACCATTCCAAAGACAAAATTACATTTTAGGTCGACGATGAGTTAATGATTCGAATTAATAAATTATGTGTTATACGGTAACAGGAATTTGACGTGTCGAAATATACAAATGGATAAATAAATAGTTTTGTTCGATTCAAGTCATGGTGCTGTTGAAATGTTGTTTCTGCAGGCATCTCGTGAGAGCTGGGGCCCTGGAACACAAAACGTCTATAAATAACTAAAGCCAGACATCAAAGGCCTTATATTTAGAAATGTCGAATAGCAATTATGTGTAATCAGTCACCGCACTGATGGATTATGGTATTACAGGATCTCAATACGAATAATTAATAGCTGTTATAAATGGATCGGCAATTATCAGTTTTGTTCACATCTGTTTACTTAGTTGGGTTAGCAGATTTCTACATTCACGCTATCATCATCATCATCAGCCTTCGTCCATCCACTGCTGGACATAGGCCTCTCTCAATGAACGCCAACACGCCTATCCCCCGCCACCTACAATACATAATGTATCAATGATATAAATAATCACTAATTTTGAAATTCTTGATGATGATCATGAATTGAGGAACAAAAGTATCGAGATTGTAGTCTATCGATCGGTTCGTGACCTCTGAATGAAAGAACAGCTTATAAAGGTGCAAGTAACGTGTTGATTATAACACAGCGCCATAGGCGTATCGACAAATATTTGTAACGAAAATTTTATTAGTATTTGTAAAACCGCTTTAGTAACATAATATGATACAAAAGTAAAGCTGAGGAGGCTTAGACGAATTGCCATTTAATTTTTCTTTATTAAGTTTTTTTGTATCTTGCTAATATTATTATAAAAGTAAAAGTTTGCAAATTTACATATATTTGTTTTCAACATAATGATGAGTAAATAGATAAACAGTTTGGTCAGATGATGGCTAATAAATAATATAGACTACTCGAAAAAAGAAACAGATTATATCGATTCTATAGGTTATAGATGAGAATAATTTTCAATTATTTTGTTGTCTACCGACCGATACCGAATTTCTCAATAGCCCTCATGTATTGTAAATTATAGTCTGAAAGAAGGCGCGGTCAGTAATAACATAAATTGAACAACTGATAGATGGTAATCTAATATGCTGTATTTCTCTAAAATTCCACCGCTACTTAAGTCTAACATATCGACTATAATTTACGGTTTAAAGTACACAGGACATTTTGGTAAGCTCGTAAGTCATTAGGCAGCTGCCATTTTACATGATGTATTGAATCTAACAACACGTTCTTCATAATGGCATAATTCTAGTAATTTTGTAGTTACTTGATAGTTGTTTATTATGAGCGTACTAATAAAATGTCAAGGATTAACCTGTGTTCACAAGATATTAGAGCGTTTTATCTTATGTTAAAACTGTTTGTAATGTTTAGTTTTAACAAGTTGAGCGTCTTACCGAGTCTTTACCGAAGTCATAAACGCGTGTAAATTACATTTTTCTATTAAACAATCTTAATATCGAATTTCCGAAAATCATCTCGATAAGATCAACATGATTTGTTATCGGGAAACCTCCCGATCGGTTCGAGGAGTTGACGTGACTGAGGTTGACGTGGAGTGACCGGATATGGATAAATCTATTAATTTATTACTATCTTACCTAAATTAAATATTTGTCTTATCAACATGATTACACTTTAATAAAGCCTGATTATATTATTGTGAATATGTTTAGAAATAAAACAGCCGTAAAGGAAATTTAGGCTTATCCGGGCGTAAAGTCCGCATACGGCCAGAATGTAGGTGAACCATAAAATCCTTTTAGTCCCAAAGGCTTGTGATGAAACATTTTATGTACACATATGGTAAATTAATTATAATTCAAACATATATTTCACATTTATACTATTCAACATATTTTTTGTACTAGCAACTTTTCTTAAAATGCGTGTAAGGTTCTAAACAAATAAACTCTTTAAAAACTTGTTAACATTTTTCACTAAATGCTCTTGTAAACCCTATCAAGAAACTTTGAACAGTATCGTTATATGTATATTAAAATCCCGTGTCATAATGTTGTCTGATTTCAAAGAAGCAGTGGTCAGCAGTATGACCTATAAGAGTTGCCTATGCTATAAGCGGACTACATAGAATGTAACTACGTGGCAAAATGGGGTAGAAATATTCTATCTGGTGACAGATAGTTGTAAAATTAGTGTCGAAAGATTTAGTCTTACCTAGTCCAACGGCACTGTCCCTCGCGGTCGTGTAGGCAGATGCCGTGCCTTTCGTAGCAGTCGTCGTAGCTGGCAACACACGCGTTTGGCGATTTTGTCTTGCGTCTTGTCATGTGAACCTGCAAATCGAGACCAATTTTACAGACAATTTTTAAAACATTCATCATCATCACAATCTACTCTTTTTCGTTCATTTTACTCCGCCACTCACAGCCAACTAGGGTCATAGGAGGTAGACCTACGGACCTCGAACGTAAAACTAACACAGTGAAAACCTATCGAAGAAGCGTGTTAAAAATTTGGGCCGAATTTGGATTTGGAAGACCTTGAAGAAATAGAATCTTTGGATTTGTAGTAAAGAAATACTTAAAGAATTGCTACGTCAATATTATTTTATGTATGTAAGTCTGATAATAGCAGTGGCGTATACAAAACATGTGCGTGGCATACGTAACGAGGCCGGAGGGTTGAATGCAAAGTAGTATTTGCTACAAGCACTCTTTTGAAAAATCTAATAAGCTTCGTTTCAAACTGTCCTCCTTAGGGCGTACTCTAGTTATGATTACAACCTACAGTGTTACTCAAAGAGAGTGTTTATCCTAATTTAAAGTTTTTATTACTTATGTTATTGAATTTGTGTCGCTAAATTCACGCAATTATATTAAGAATAAAGCTTTAAGTAAAGTTGTTTGATGCATTTGTGAATGAATTGGGATACTATTATTTAAATTCAAACAAGGTAAATCTGATATTTATAGAAACCCAAAGTTATTCGAACTCGTACAGAAGGTTAAGTACTTTTCAAATTCTGGGGGTAGGTATTCTGGAAGTAGGGAAAGAATAATAAAGTATATTGAAATATGTTGAGAAATTTACTTTCCTTATCCTTGCTTTAATAAAACTTTTTTTGATTAAAAAAACTGAGCCATGTTTGAAAACTTAGCACATTCCCGATTTACTTATTATATCTACAATAAATATGATATAATAAATATCTAATTTTAAGATAAATTTCATTGAACAATGGCTCTTTGGAACTTTGTCAAAGTGATTAGTAAGCTTTACGATAAAACTTTGGTGATAAGGTCCTTTGTGCTTCATAATGGTCTCAATAAATATAATTCAAATTCATGTAATGGGATACCGAAATTATATTCGAATATATATCGCACATAATATATATTATATTGACGATCTCCGTGCGGTGGCCGGTCTGTGTTGGATGGGAGTAGCGAGAGATCGGCCGTCTTGGCGTTCATTGAGGGAGGCCCATGTTCAGCTACAGTGGACGGATAGGGGCTGATGATGATGATGATGATATATCGCACAACGATTACAGTGCATTGGCTGGTCCTAGTAGTAGGCGAGCGGTGAAAACGGCCGTCTTGGCGTTCATTGATAGATGCCAATATCAAGTCGTGGACGGAAATAGTTTGATTACGTTATTGATGATAAATTCGAATAAAATATTATTGCGTCTTTACAAACTGTGATAGGTAGCAATAATTATCCTAGTAATCAATAAATAGGTATACATATGATAAATCATTCATATATGTAGATGAAATGTATAAAACGTAGCACGAGTAAGAAGAGAATTACAAAAGAATGAAACAATGCCAACTTAAAGTAATAATAATAAAATCTTTCGTGAACGAAGTGAATAAACATCTGGCCGGAGCTGGCAGTATTACTTCTAGCTCTGCCTCAGAAGTGGTCTCTATGTTTTTGACTGTCCAGTGATAAACGATAGCATACTTAGGTAGTTTAATATAAAAATACATTCATCATATGATGTGCAATTATTACAAAGAATTTCAAGTACTCATTTCATTAAGAATCATAAATTTCAAATTAACAACATGAAAACTAAACGCGCGTAACAGAATTGGCCAATTATACAGAATATAAATTTTATGGATGGTAGTTAACATCTCAAAATAAATATAAAGAACTTGTTGATTTAATGCTACTGGAATCGTCCTTGCTCAGAGCAGGCTTCGTGAGAAAAAATCTTTAACATGTTTTTTTCATTAGCACAGGGTAAAAAATATGATGCTATCCAGTTCAAAATATGATTTAGAACAATTACTTGCCGATCCTTAAATTGTTAAAAAAATGAAGTTAGGTAACAATCAAGTTATAACTACAATTATATAAACTTTACAAATTTCAATATTTTGAAAGAGTATAGAGATATATTATGTTATTTCGTGTCGTAATTGAAAAATATGTGAGTATTTTAGATTTGATTTCAAAAGTTAAAAAATGTATTTCGCTAAATAGTTACATTTAGCAAAGGTATTTTTTAAATTTTAACTCGCCATTAATCGACAGTTTGTATAGACTTGTCCAAATTAATGTAACATAAGAAATAATCACATATATGTATATTTAAATGAAACACTTTTTTACGGATTTTATCGCGGTCATGGTCATCATAACCATGGTCACGGGAGGACTCCCGTGACCATGGTTGCTGTAAAGTATCCGAAACGTCGGGCTTGTAAAAATCTTAATAAACCGCGATAAAATCCGTAAAAAAGTGTTTCATTATAATGAGTGAAATTCGCGTAAACATTAGAAAACAATATGTATATTTAAATATAGAATTATGGATGAAATGCATGTAATAGGTAATGCATAAAATTACCTTGCACGTGCAACCTTGTTTGTACAACTGCCTGAACCCTTTCCGCTGTCTCGGGGTGACTTCACGCCACTTGTTTATGTATGCACAGAGATTCACATGCGCCTGTAGGTGTACAACCCGACCTATAAAACATGACAAAATCATATTTTAATATATGGCTAAAGTTTATGTTTTTTACGTTATTAAAACTGTTTGCCCGGATTGTTTGATTAGTGGATCACATTCATTATCAATTTATGGTTGTAATAAACATTTTTTTCGCAAGAGCTAGACTTTTCGGCCCGTTGGCCTCAATCGGAAGAGTTGACGGAAATATGTTCAATTAAATAAACTTAAAAATTGCCAAAGTCATGATTTCCACAATCTGATCGCAAAGGTTGTTAATTCGTCTCGTATTTTTTATAATTAAACTCCTCAGGCCAAATTGTTAAAAATAAAGTATTAAATCAAATATAAAATTTTAAACTAACTTTGGTACCTATTATATGTTCACTTCAACGAAGAAATGTTACCTGTTATAACATAAGTTTCTCTCGGCTGAAGACTGACTCCACATAAAGAATCTGCAGAAGGTGTAAGAATTCTTCCAGACTTCAATGCTAACTTAGCCTTTTGTGTTATCTGTAAACCAAACAATTAATGGCTTAGAATAATCTAGGAATTTAATGAACCTATCTTGTTTTTTTTTTTAATATTTTTATATTAAAGTATAACATCAATATTATACACTAATATATTGTGTGTAATTATTACACATATTCTATATAAGTGAAAAATGATTACTAAAATAATACACTGACTGACAATACTCACTTTGAAAACATTTCTAATTTTAACTTTATATGAATCGTAGAAATCAGTGCCATTGAATAATTTTTGTACTCGTCCCACGATCACTGAAACAAAAAAAATGTTATAGTATTGACATAAAAACATTTTACAAAAAATTAAAACCGACTTCAAAAATACTAAACTAAAAAGTAATAAAATAACAGTTTCTTTAATGTTTGTGCTTACAACATATAATCAACTTAATCTTCTACTAATGTACAAACTTTGCGTTTACCACGTCATTATAGTTACTTTTGGAGTCGGTGTCAGCCAAGGTAGTTAGGTAGGTAATGTACAGCAACAAATACGACACCGACCGATGTAGGGGTCAGCTAAGAACGGATTTTTTTTTAAATTTTGTCAGAACGAAGTCTGTGCGGGCAGCTAGTAGTACATATAAATACAATTTAATAATGGTTCCTTACCAAAATCGCTATTACAAAACTGTGCCTGTGGGTGCTGGAGCGAACAGGAGCAGGCGTCGGTGGCCCGCCACGTCGCCGCCACCAGAGCCAGGGTCACCAGTCTCGTCAGCATGCTCGACGACTGTCTGCAAACAAATACCAATATTATAAAACTGAAGAACTGATGACCTCTTTGGCTGAATGGTAATTAAGCGCGTTGGCGCTCTAGCCGGAGCTTGCGGGTTCGAATCCCGCCGTGTATTAAATATGTGTATTATATAATAAAAATCCTAAATATGTATAGTATTAAATATATTTCCGTTGTCTGGTACCCCGTAACACAAGTTCTTCGAGAACTTACCATGGGACCAGATTGACGTGGTGTAAAAAAAGCGTCCATAGTTATTATTATTAGAAGGTTTTTATATGAACAGAGCGTTCAAAGAAACAAGCTACTATTTGTGAAAATCTTTTTACATTTCATAGCTCCATTATCGAGTAAGATCTTCATGGTAATTTTTTCATTTAAGGTTACTAGAAATGTCAGAAATCGCCAAAAACATTTTCCATACAAATATATATACACAAAATGTTACACTGATCAACCAATTTATTTGATAAATTTATTTCATTAAATATTCTAAGGAAAATGCATACCCAAAAACATAATATATTATAAACAGAAATGCTCCCAAGTGTATTTTGTACAGGCGTTTAAATTTTACATATTACAGTTCGTTACTAGAAGGAATATAAAATGCATGAAACTTTGTAAAGTCAATATCTGAATAAACTCGTGTCGCGTTTTGCATTTTCATTGTATCTCAAATCTGTGTACTAGAATAACCTTTTCTAAGCCTTTGACCTGTATTGTGCAATTATGTTAATACAATAAGATACAAAAACAATGAGATGATAAAATTAAAAACCACTGATCCAAAATAAATGACCGATTGTCCTCAAACGGAAATTTGAACACGACTTCTACACAACAAGATTTGTATGGACTGGCACAATCGCGTATTCAATGCGCCAAAAAACTTCTCAATAGGGATGATTTCCCGTATGTTTTAGTACATCGTAAACAGGTTTCGACTCACTCTAATTACAGGCCCGCAGCTCATGTGGTCGGAACACACGGGAATAAGGAGCGTATTAAAAATAATGAAAGCAATTTCAGGTCTAATTTGATAATATTAACTTTGTAACATTGTTTCTTTGTAAAACAACATTATATTGCTTAGTTCTATAGGTTTATTTTTTGGTTTCTACGAAGTCTTAATAATTTACGTATACAATACATAAGCCAACGAGTTGCCCGCAGTTTCACGCGTTTACTTAGATTTACAGCAACATGCGGAATTAAGATGATTAATTTTATACTCTATCAGCGTTTCCCAAACTTTGTTCTGGTATGGCCCAGTAAATTTCGTACCCTTTGTGACCCACTAAATTTTTAACTGAAACCCCCTGAAACACAATAAAACACATTCATTGCAAATAGAAGCATATTTATGTATGTGTTACAATAATTAGTGAGAAGTTTATTTTTTTAAGAAGTTTAGTTGAAGCTGTCTATTTTTAACTTATTTATCTCGTCAGTCAAGCTTTCCTAGTATTTGTTTAAAACAAGGAGGCAATGATGCGACCCGGTATTTGTTGTCTAGCCCGGTACCAGGTCATGACCCACCAAATGGGAAATTTTTAATTCGCATGAGCAGTTTCGTTGATTACTTCCTTCATCAAAGCTTACAAACATTAGCTTCTTACCTATATTAATAGTATAAAAGTACAGATATAGATGTTAATATGTATGTTAATATTCTAGAACATTTATTATCGGCCTATTAGCTTACTCTCAGCGATAGGTAAGTTATACGAAAGGATACTCCTATCCAGACTCAAAAAAGTAGTAGATGAGCTCGGACTGCTCCCCGACGAACAGTTCGGGTTCAGAAACTCTCACTCCTGCGTACACCAGGTGCACCGCCTAACGGAGCACATCCTCACAGGCCTGAATAGACCCAACAGTAGGGCTAGAGTGACAGGGGCTGTGTTCTTCGACATAGCTAAAGCGTTTGATAAAGTCTGGCATAACGGCTTGATTTACAAGCTCTACCAACTACGTGTGCCGGACAAACTCGTGCTCATCATACGAGAATATCTAACAAATCGTACCTTTAGATATCGATCGGAGGGCACAATGTCCTCATTACGGCAGATAAGGGCGGGGGTACCCCAGGGCTCAGTCTTGGCACCCCTGCTCTTTACCCTGTACACTAGCGACATCCCCAGAATGCCTAACATCCATATAGGTCTATTTGCCGACGATACCGTCCTCTATACGACTCATCGCAACCAAAGATTAATAACGATCCGACTACAGAAAGCCGTCGACGCACTAGGCGTCTGGTTTAGGAAATGGCAGATTTCTGCCAACCCCGAAAAAAGCGCCGTGATTCGCTTTCAGAGAGGTAACAGTACCTCACACAGGCCTTGTAGGAATTTAGGTCAAATCTTCCTCTGCGGAAACGAGGTGCCCCGAGTCAATCAGATAAAATACCTCGGCGTTACCCTCGATAGTAGGATGACATTTCATGCTCATATAAAAAGAATTAAAAAGAAGGCACTGTACGTACTACATCGCCTCTACCCAATGATTTGCAAACGGAGTAAACTGCCGCTTAGACATAAGCGGACACTTTACAAAGTTTGCATACTGCCTATATTCGCTTACGCGAGTGAAGTCTTTGCGCACATAGCACCTTCACACATAGAGACGTTACAAAAAATACAGAACCGTTTTCTAAGAACAGCAACTGGATGTCCATGGTACTATCGTAACGTGGACCTTCATAGAGAACTCGAGCTGCCTTCTGTAGCTCAACATTTTAAAGACAAATTAGAAAGGTTCTTTGAAAGAGCCAATAATCACCCAAATCCGCTAGTCGTACAGGCCGCTAGTTATGTACCCGATCCAGACTCACATCGTCTGCGTAGGAGACCGAGAAACGTCCTCCTCGATCCTCCAGATCCTATCACGGTTGCTAATAATCGTTTTCCTCTCCAACCTAGGGCATCCCGCCTTAATACACAGTACACACACAACAGTACATTCATTACATGCACTCAACACCGCCTCCACCGTAGGTGGCGACGACCTCGTTTCCGACCGTCGGTCCCGTGATCGACAGGAAGGAAATTAGAAGCCCCGCGTTCACATCGATGCCCCGTCTCTTAGATGACGGGACGGGGGCCCCATAAGGGCCTCCAAACACACTAAAACTTAGAAAGGTTTGAGCCTCGTTGCCTCACCTATTAGACAGATGAAGTTAGAACAGACCTCAGTCTACTAGCTTAGATCATTTCAAAAAAAAAAAAAAAAAAAAAATAGAACATTTATCGTATGTCTATCAACACTCGTAATAATCTGAGATTAAATCTAAAAATACAAAATGGAAAGGCTTACACGCATGAATGGTTAAATAAAAGATGTTTAAGTGATTGCTGACATAAATCCGGTCCGTATAATCTCGCACACGTTGAGATGACTCGCTAGATCAGTTGTTGGCTGAGGCGTTTAATGAATTATAATTAGCGTTTAATGAATTATAATTAGTACAAACTAAATTGACTTAATCTTATCAGACGCAGTTTTAAGTCTAGATTATATTGAGTACTGAAATACCTTAATACAAATTTCTAGCTTTTGGTCCTGAGCTTTAGTAAGTATAGCGTGTATCTATTTTTGTTTTAAAGTAAATTCAAGATACAAACATATTTAAAATCGTAGTCTGCGTAGTTAATCATAAAAGTATATTCTAATATACTTTTATGATTAACATGGGTTGATAATTATTATGTTAAGGCTGTTAATTAATCGGTCGTCATGGCGTTCATTGAAGGAAGCCTACGTTCAGCAGTGGACCGATAAAAGCTGATGATGACGAAAGCAGATTTTTTAAATTATGTAATTCAATTATTTATATACGTTAACAATAAAATACGTTTCATTATGAACCTTCTATCGATAATTGAACTGTCTTGCTTCTTTCAAGGAATGCCTAGACTTTAGAATTTCACAAAAAAAGGCAGTAAAAGTAACTTTTTTACGGGAAAAATACTTAGCGATGTTAATATTTTACTTTCATAAGTGTACTTAAATTATACACGGCCTCTTACTTGATGAAAGCGCGTGAGCAAGGCGTTGAAAACATTTATTTACATTATACATATAAAGAACGTCAGATTAAAATCTCTTTATAAAAAATAATGTCATTATATCTTCAGGGGGACAGAGTGTATGAGCCGTTTGTAAAAGCATTCTCTGGATCAAAGCGATAAGAATTCCATCAAACCTTCGTAAACGGATTAAGTTAAGACGCAAATGGTAGATTTAACCTTTTGATTAGAGGGTAGCTCGTCTGGTACAAGTAAGTAAATGTTAGATACAGGGATTATAGAATAAAAAACGTTGTAGCAAACAAGAAAGATTTACTGCTTTTTGTAGACAACTTTTAGAAATTATTGTACTGTTTTGTATTATTTGTCTTGCAATAAAAATCTATCCCTTCTGGCTTAAGGCCATTTATATAAATAGATAAGCTTAATTCGGAAATTCTGTAAAATCCGTCTGGTATACTGCTGATAATATAATCATCATCATCATCAGAAGATTTATCTTTTTACGTTTTTACAAATATAACAGTTCGTTTTATCCAAATCGTGCATTGTTCAATACTAGCTGGTGCCCACAGCTTCGCGTGCTTTAGTTCAGTCTTACAACCGTATCCGGATTAATGATTATTATTGTATAGTCCTCATCCAATGTATAAGCCATTTTAACTTTCAGCCAAATCAGTTCAGCCGTTTTGCCGTGAAAGATCAACGAATATCCAAACAACCAAACTTACAGACTTTCGTCTTTATAATATTAGTGAAACTGTATACATACTATATTATGCCCTGTTATAACTAATTTTACACACTAATGGAACTCTATACGTATTTCTTGTCATGTCTAAATTAGTATCTTATAGATTAAATTATGACAGTGACTATCAAGTACTGCAATAATGGAAAACCCGTAAATGTGTAAGGTGTTTGACAATATCGAAGTAATCTGTGTGCAATTAGGCACCTGGTCAATAGTCCTGTGCTCAAGATAACATAAAATCTCGGGTACACAAAACCTCTTATGTAGTTTAATAATATTTAGTTCTCATAAAATTGCATATAATGACTTATAAAGAATCTAAAATAAGGTATAATTGTTAAATATTAATGTAAAAAATATTCGACCTTTTTTTTTTTTTTTTTTTCTTATGGCATAAAAAAAAATGTTTGATGGGATTATGGTTTTCTGGCGATCGCTTTGATCTTAACTTTTCTCAATCTTCTCTAATTAAGACATATCCAATTTGTAGTTTTATTATCGAAGTTACTATACTAATTTATGATGATAAATAAAATAAATAAAATAAAGATAAAAATTAAATAAAACAATTTTTTACGGATTTTATCGCGGTTAATTAAGATTTTTACAAGCCCGACGTTTCGGATCACTTTACAGCAACCATGGTCACGGGAGGACTAAGGTGTCATACGTCCTATCATTACAAAGTTATTCGAAACTACCCTATGATACATCATAGGGTATCGTTTTATTATAATGAGTGAAATTCGCGTAAACATTAGAAAACAATATAAAAATTAAATTTTATTCGCTGGTACGTGACTTGATGATGATAAAGATTTTAAGTTAACATGGTTATTTTCCTTTCTAAAATTATCGAGAATCTTGGTAAAAAGGACATTCGTAGGTAATGCCGAAATATCGAGCTGTGCGAAACAAAGTGAAAAACATGGTCAATATCCCATTTTAAAATAACTTTAGGATATGTGCATATCTATAATATACATACCTACAATTATGGAATACAGTAAGTGCAGTAAGCGCATAGTATCACATAAACCGATGTATTGACACTAAACTTTCTCCATACAGTGTAATGGGTGTTTATTTCGAACGAGAGAACAATAAGTAAGCTATTAGACCCGGAACATGTGTAGGAGGTGTAACTTGTAAAAGGAAATGCACAACACGCAAACGTTTAACTATCGATATCGGACTTTATAATATACTATTAGTGATGTAAAGTTACTTTACAACAACCTACATAAAATAATGATTTGTTGTATACTTTAAAAAAAGAAATATACAATACATTAGCTTTATACATTGTTGTATACTTGTATGGGTAGCCGAGATGGAGGAGCTGGCAAGTCTAAGCTGGCTAAAGATAGTGATAAGGATTTAATTACTGGCATTCCTTAGAGGAAGCTTCTAGTCGAAGTGGGTTCGTACCTAAATAAATCATAAACTGTAACTTGCACGGAATAAATAAAGCTTTAATTTTATTATTACACAACAATCTACGTACAGTAAAGGCAATATACGTACTACGTACAGTAAGTTGTACAAACGTCACGCGTAATAGTACGACGCTAATCTTAGCTAACTTCAGACCAGACAAGCTGAATGGCGCGTATTTTATGCTAAGTTTAAAATTTGATACCCACAATGTATCAAATTATATTACGATTCGAATGTGAAATTTAAATCCATTGCCAATGTCCCACGCTTTGAATTGTATTTACACAAACCGATTGGGATGAATGTTTTGATGTGTTGTCATTTGATGATGGATAAGGCAATTATTATGTAAATTAATATTTTCTGTAGAAACAAATAATATTTGTTAAAAAAAAATGTGAATATAGAACTATCGAAAAGTATGGCCCAGTGGAAATTAGATCGGATATGTCTCTCGGTCGGAAGTCGGATGACGACGACGAGGTTGCTGTTGTGTTGTGAAGGTTTTTAACAAGAAGACGTAAAAGACAGAAAAAAAAAAACTCTAGGTGCATTTTGTGCGAAAGATGTAGACTGGGAATATTTGAAATATTAATGAGGAGATGTTCTCAGCTGGGAATTAATTTCGCATGTCAATATCACAATCAATATAGTATTTTGATGAACTCCTAAGACGACTTCTAATCGACAAAATAAATACAAAATTAAAATTCGTCAACAAAATATGCCGTTTAGTTTCCACTATCCGATCGAGAGTCGGGGATCCGACACTTTCATCGGAACTTGACAGTGACAAAACTTCCTATTTAAGAATCGGATCCAGTTTTTTAATCGGATCGGATAGTTGGAAACACTTGGCCAGGACCGGCATAAACCGGGCCTAAATTCTAGGATATGCCCTTATACCCTTCTTAGTTATTATCATATTCTAATGTCCACTGCTATGTGTCGCTGGCATATACATAGTAGAAATGTTAATACTATGACGAGGATATTTGAAGTTCATTAATTTGAATTTTTGTATTTTTTTTAATATGCGTTTAAAAATAATTCGTTTTGTACGAAATATAAAAATGTTGGACTTTGTTTACTTTGATCAGCCATCGATTTTAGACCGAGTATTTTAGTTCAATAAACCTTGGTGTTTAATTGAATATTAAGATAAATAAAAGTTTTACGCTCTATTATGTTACAGGTGCGAATTATGTACGGCTACATTGTTATTGTAATGTGCTCAAGATACTGCCTCTTTCACATCTTGATAAAACAATCAATTTCCTTGAAAACTTTTCCACAAGTATAGATTAAAACGACTTCAAGTGGGCTACTAATGCCTATTGGCGCGAAATGAAAATGCACCTACATTTTGCTGATCGCTGATCACATTTTATATATGCATGGTTTTATGTTACTTACATAAGTCTATAATTTAGTTTATGTATCAATAATTATAAGACGTATTTGTGATATTTAAATAGACATGTGTTGTCCTAAGTAAAGATGTTATTGGAGAAAAGAAAAACGATTTACTGTTACTATCTTTAAAATAACTATTTTAGCTTTTTTTTCTGTTTACGGACCAATAACTGTTGTTTTGAATATCTTTACGCCCATACATCCACACAACCAGAGATTATGCAGATGCGTTGCTCTCCTTCTCCCTAACCCCCCCATTTGGCGACCGAAAACTCACAAACCTTAGCATAGCATAGCTGTCACTTGACGCAGGTGTTATATGAGCGAGAGATTCCATCCCGGTTGTGCCGGCCCAATTCGGCTGCAAAGCAGCAGTACCTCTTACTTACACTACCTCTTTTACTACCTCTTACTTCACAAATTTTTATCTATGTGATAATAATCTACGACTTAATTATATTTAAATATGGTCTTTTCTTATTTTTTATTAGAAAATTTTCTGCAACAGCTTTGTGCTGGCCTTTCAATGAACACCAAATCGAAATATTATGTCTAAAACTTGATTCTAGCCCACAATAACCGGTAACAATGATGGCTATGTTTTTTAATGGATCGCCACAATGTTAATACATATAAAAATTACATGCCCCGTAATAGCCACGGCATTGCGTGGACTATAAAGGTAATAGGGCTGTAACCTTATTGTGTCGGAAACGAAGACCGAGTAAAGTCGAGTAATAAAATATCGATTAATAATGCGATTGATTAACAAGTTACGCACCTTGCGCCTAACAATACTACATTTGCCGGTTATAAGGAATTTAATTTTACTACATCTTTACTATTATACTAATATCATTCGCGGTTTCACCCGCCTAGTTCCCGATCCAGCGGGAATACGAGGATAAAAATATCCTACGTTACTTGTTAATTATGCAGCTCCATTGATGCAAGATTTTTTTGAAACTGTTTTATTAATTTAATGGTTTATCAGTTTATTAGTATACATAAATTTTGTGGATTTGACAATAACATATTGTTTGTCCTTACAATATCATTCATATTTTTTGTCTATAATTTACTAAGAAGCAATTGACCCAAAGCTTAGAGAAATATATTTTATAAAAATAATTTTCGTAAACGAATCTCCAACGAAAACACGTATAACGTTGTTATAAAACAAACAAGGTTTGTTGGGATATTTATTATTTAAAGATACGTAAATAAAGGCTGTATGCTCGGGGATTTGCTTTGGTTCAAAAACAAAAAAGCGTAAACAGGTGTATGTTAATTTTCTTTCACAATCTCTCACGCTATGCAATTAAAGTTAAAAGCACAGACATTTGTATAATATATTTATTGTTAATAACTTTCATAAAATGAATTTAATTCCTAATTTCGATCTATTTAATTTTCATATAAGGAATATAAAAAAAATAGAATCTGCGAGTATAGGAAGGCAGATTTGTTAAGAAAATTGTTTGAAAATATTAATATTCTTACAATCCACTATTTAATATACTACTTAAAGAAAATATGATGACTATGACACGAGTAGCCTTATTGTTTTCTAATGTTTACGCGAATTTCACTCATTATAATGAGACAATTTTTACGGATTTTATCACGGTTTATTAAGATTTTTATAAGCACATCTGCCTGCAATAAGAATTGCAACTTTCGTTGCGGTAAGTGATTACCGACGTTGCCCATCGACGCGACGCAACGATAAAATCCGTAAAATTGTTTCATTATAACGAGTAGCCTTATCTTATGAGTAAGATATAATAATCTTACTTCTTACTATTTATACTTGAATATTATAAAGGCGAAAGTCTGTAAGTTTGTAAATTTGGATGTTTGTTGATCATTCACTACAAAACGGCTAAACTGATTTGGCTGAAAGTTGAAATGGTGATGGCTTATACCTTGGATTAGGATAGGCTATAAAAATAATAATCGTCAATTGGGATACAGTTGTAAATCTAAGTTAACGCAGGCGAGGCTGGGCACCAGCTAGTGTAAAATAGTAAGAGGATGCAAAAATAACCATTCCCCAATGGATAAGCTGTTAAACAGTTCTAAAATGAGATTCTAGGAAATAGTTAAAATAAAAGCTCTCAAATTTTCGGAATCGTTTAAATTCCCAATTAAGGAAGGAAAAAACAAAAGTGGACAGAAACTATGTTATTGTTCAAAGTATGTTGTGGTTTAGGTTAGCAAGGTTTGATATTTGCGGTCAGAGGGATGTGGAATTATAATATATTGGAAAATCATTTTATTATTGTAGAATAATACTACAAACAAGTTAAAATTAAAAAGGCACTAACCGCATTTTAATGAATCAGTATTTATTGAAGCGATGACAAATAGTTTTTTTATTTATGTTATGCTGTTTTTCTCAAAATATTCTCAAAATATTCATAAATAGTGTTTTTATAGCAAAATAAAATATTTTCTAATGTCACGAATTTGAACGCATGACAATATAGACATTGGTTGTCCGCATTTAAATTTGAGTACCGCATATTTTTATAATAATGGCCCTTATCTTTATTTGCCTTGTGAAAATGCTTTTTATATTTTTTTATTTATTCGAGTCTTTTTATATTTATTCGAGTCTACTCGAAATCAGGCGAGGAGGATATTGGGATATAGTTCACCGAAGAGCTGGCCTCATGTGGGTTCGTGAATTTCACACACTTCAATTTTTTTTCTGTTAGTTGGATGGGCAAACTGGCAAACGTACCACCTGGTGGTAAGTGGTCGACGTCGCCCATGAACATAAACTAGTATACCTGGAACGAGCCCAGGCAACTCATTTATGTGTTGCCCCTGTGCCAGTAATTACACTGCCTGTCTTGCCCTTCTCTCCGAAACACAGCAAAGTTGTTTCACGGAAGAAACAAGCAAGATGGTGGTACCCATGCAGCCGGGAGCGCGGCACAGCGCTTCCCTCCCACTCTCTTCAAAGACTCTTAATCTTATTAGACATGCAGTTTCTCTTCACCGGCGAGCAAGGGATTGCCTCATGTTCAGGTGCACTGAGATATTTAGTTAAGCCTATTTCATGGCATTACCGGGGCCAGAATCGAACCGATAATTTTTTTATATGTATAGGCAGTAAGAGATCCTCTCACTGCCCAAACATATTAAAAAAAGACATAAAACTATATCCTATTTCCTATACTAATTACACTAATTCTAGAGATAACTGGACAAGGCAGAAGTATACCTTCAACTAAAATTATACAAAAACACGTAAAGTATCTTCGTCGACTTCCATCATCATCATCAGCCTGTACCCGTCCACTGCTGAATATTGGCCTCCCTCAACGAATGCCAAGACGATCGGATCCCTTGGCACTCATCAACATTAGTCCCATATAAGGCTCTATAGTCTATTACATGAATGAACGCTTTTGAACGCGACATGAATAGTCGATACTTTTGAATAACACTCGGTTATGTATTGATATTCATAGTATAGCGTATTTCCTTATGATAGGAACGCATAGCTACGTAAACCTCACGCGACTGACACACTAATCTCTAAGCTAAGCTTATCTTTGAACATGTAATCATTTGACTGATTACGCTAAAATGCGTTATTGTAATGAAGCTTGTAAATATCTATGACATTTAATAATAAACAGAGGTATAACCTGGCCAGATAAAAAAAAAACCGTGTGAGCCGTCACGGGACGCCTGGCAGATGTGAAACATCGACATTATTTTGTAAAAGTAATATGCATATAATATGTAATATCGTATAGCGTGGCGACGCGTCGCCACGGCATGCGTCGCCACGCCAGAAATCGGTTGTACGTGCGGCTATAGATGTTTCACATCAAAAATAAAAACCTTCGCCATATTGCGGAAAAATTCGGAACTAATTTCTGTATGGACGATACTATGTTTTGACCTTTTGACGTAAAAAGGATACAGTGGCGACACTACGCAGGGTTTATATATTTCTGGTCAGGCAGCTCTTTGCCATATTCATTATGGTACCATATATCACTGCACTAAGTTGGCTAGATGGGGAATTCGATATCTTGTTGAGTAAAATATTAAGCTTTATAGAATTTTGTGATATGAAAGTAATATGGCGACGAAAACGCATTATGTCGAGGAATAAAGATATATGCGGTAATATATTTCACAGCCGCATTTTGCAGAGCAAAGTCCTTTTGTTGATAAGCTAGTCGTCGTCTTCAATATATATATTGCTGCGGATATAACGAATGTTACTTATATGCGAAAGGGGAATAAAATAAATTATTATAGAAATATAATTCCCGATCGTATTTACGAGTATACGTAATCTAAGTAATAGGGAATGAAACTAATAAAAAGAAAGCCTAAGTAACTTTTATCTGAATATATTAAGATGTAAGATTATATAGACGATGAGTCAAATGGATTAAGTTACGTTCTCATACAAAAGCGATCACCGAGTTTGTTGACACTGTCAGCAAAAACGACGTTACATATAAATCTACTCCGTGATATATTCGTGACATTTCCATTATATTTCTTAATATGTCAATCAATCTCGCCAATGTTATCTATTCATCGACAAATTGAAAGGTTGAATCATCGCGTGGGCGGAATATAATTTGTACGATGTTGACAGGTAGAAGCTTCCAAAGTGATTATCGTTTGTGTTGTTTTTGTTCGTTCGTAAATTCGTTTATTGTGGTCAGTTAAGTAGTTTAAACTTTAAAGACACCAAATATTTCATCATCATCATCATCATCATCAGCCTCTGTCCGTCCACTGCTGAATATAATCCTCCCTCAATGAACGCTTAGATGACCGATCCCTTGCCACTCGCATCCAACACGGACCGGCCACCGTACGGAGATCGTCTTCCCACCTAGTTAATGGCCGACCAACAACACTTCATCTAAACAAACGAAAAAATATTTTTTAATAGTAAACTATTATATTAATAAAATGATTAATTAATATTATTTATGATAATGTCAATAAATAAAATTAACATTCTCAACAAATCTCTGCTCGTTTTTATGATATATACCTACGTATCTTTGGAAACTTTATTGGTTTGTGTATTGATTAATATTGTCATTTTAAGAATAATTGTACTGTTTGTTTCCTAAAAAAACTAAAAAAAATACTAAAATAAAGATGTTAATTTTAATATTTTTGTAAACTTACTTTTTTATTAACTGAAATAATTAAATCGCTTGTTTTCTGTTCAATTAAGCCTGCATATAACTAATATGCATAAAATATGCGAAAGTATATAAAAACATTTCTTTAACATGCGTCCTATATAGTGACTTCCTTTTGCGGTTGGTTAAAACTTTATCTTCAAAATTAAGAAGTAACATTCAGGATTCGATTCTGAACAGCAGGTGAGCAATTGTTGCGCCAGACGAGTTATGTACAATTTAAAAGGATAACTCGTTAAGAATCCATCGAAAGCGAAAGTGGACAGGTTCGAAAGTGTTACGAGTGCAATCATTTAAATCAACAGTAGCCTGAATATTAAGGCAACTTAAATTTAATCTCCGCTCTCCGTCACATGCGTCGACGATCGGAGGAAATTAATCATTTTAAGATGGTGTTTACGATAATTTAAATCGTGCATATATAAAACCAAATGCCACTGAATAATTAATCAATTAAATCCAATCCAATCAAAAAATCTCAAAATTGGATACATCCCTCATTGAAAATATTATTATCAACTAATTTAATAAATTAGTAGATTAGGTTAAAAAAACTAAACTGTACTGTTTGCAATTGTTGAAAGCCTCTATGGGTTTTTGCTGCTAAAATGTATCTCTTCTTTACATTGTATTTTTATTTGGTAAATAATAAAAATAAAAAAGATAGATCCAGAAAAAAGTTTTTTAACTAATATTATAAGATATAAAAAATGATTTATAGTCCTACAGTATTTCCTAAATTATTTGAGATGTGTCTCCATATGCTCTAAGTTTTTATTATAGTATATTGATTGTAATAAACATTATTAAATATATTAAAAATATATAATTAAAAAGTATAATATACTATATAATATACTTATATATACTAAATATACTAGTTAAAATATATAAGTGTATAATATACAAGTGTATAATGTCAACTTTCTGGTCAGGTTTAAATGAAATATGTAGAGAACGTTGATACGTTAAAAGTTAACAAAAGTACATAAATCTGTGCAGTTTTGCGGTGTTTAGCGAGCAATAAGAAGCAACATACTCTTGGTATTTGTCCAACTCACGTAGGCAATGTTTTCGTCTTGGAAGTTTCCTGTAGAAATCACTTCAATACGCGCATATGTTCAATTTAAAACACGCTCACTAAAATATTTATTGTTACGTTCACTTCTATTTAAAATACTTGTATATTATCTGCTTATTAAAATACTGAATAATAATTATAGCTGCAATAATAATAAACTAATACTAATAATAATAATACACGTCAAGTAACAAATACTGCGGTTTACTATATAACTAGCAGTTGGAAAATGCAAGCTTATAAACATGAGGTAAAAACCAAATTGTGAGTCACGTGGCGGCTCCACAGAAGCAGTGACCTGTTGACCTGGCGCTTCCTGGCTGTATCCAAAAACATGAAGAACTGAACCGCCTACAGTGTTACCTTATCTCACTAAACTTTAACATCAATCCATGTAATTGTAAATGTTATTTATATTTGTATAGACGCTTTTACACCAGGTCAATCTGGTCCATATCTGGTCCCATGATAAGTTCTCGAAGAACTTGTGTTACGGGCGGGAACTAGACAACGGATATATATTTAATACTTTAATACTATGCATATATTTAAGATTTTTATTATATAATCCACATAATATTTAATACACATCCATGACCTAGGAACACAGAAAACTTTTTTGTTCCCTGGTAGGATTCGAACCCGCTACCTCCGGTTTCAGCGCCAACGCGCTAACCATTGAGCCACAGAGATTTATAGTTTTCACTATTAAATGATATATTGTATAAGTATATTATTTCAAAGGTGTATTCACGTGTACGTGTACATTTCGTAGAAATTCGAAAGTATCGAGCTCCGCGAAATAAAAATAAAAACATGGTAAATGTCCCTTTTTAAACCATTATTGCTTTTCGTATGTTTTATGACTATTATTTTCTAGTGATTTACTATTTATTAAATTTAGCAGTATAATAAATCGACCGTTTAAGCCTAGTTCGCACTATGCTAGTATTTTAGCCTAGTAGCGAGTAATTTAGTAGCTAAAATACTCGCTGCCCAAAAATCGTTCGCACTTTGCTCGAATACAGTTTACAAGTGAGTGGTGTTTTGCAAGATGAACAGCCTACAATGTAATAAAGTAAATAAACTGATGATGAAGAGGTAGATGAGGAAATTTGTGTGATTAATAAAAAGAAGCTACGGGTACGAAAATGGATCGATAAAAGAGGTAAACTAGTAGCTATTAATTGTCTTCTGAAGGAATTTGCCTAGGAAGATCCCAAAGAATACTTCGATAGTTTGAGAACGCCATTTTTTGCTGTAACTAATGAACGCTACTAATTCGACTGGCTCGGAATTATTCATCCGGTGAACCAGGGAAGATCGGCTCGCGGTCGGAGATGCTACTCGCCTGAAAAAAAAAATAGATCGGTTCGACTAAATTTCCAACCTACTCGACAAAAATGTTGGTGTTCTGACACGTATAGTTACTAAATTACTCGCTACTAGACTAAAATACCACATTACCAAAGGCGGTATTGGTGGCACTCGCCGGGTTTTAGTGGGTAGAGCTGCGTCCAACATACCCCTTTTGAGTGCAGCGAGTCCCACATACCCGCCTGGGGAGACCCACTCCCCCGCGGGATGCCTCAGAGCATTTCCCGGCGTTAATGAAAACAAAAACTAAAACCCGTCACCCCTCTTTCAATAGCTATATTATTTGCGCTTATTCTAAGCCTTCTTATACCAGTAGGTTTCAATTTAAACGGATGAGAAACGAAACCTTAGAATGTATCTGACGACCTCTGTGACTCAATGGTTAGTGCGTTGGCGCTCAAGCCGGAGGTAGCGGGTTCTAATCCTGCCAGGGAACAAAAAGTTTTCAGTGTTCCTGGGTCATGGATGTGTATTAAATATGTGTATTATGTATTAAAAATCTTAAATATAGGTATAGTTTTAAAGTATTAAATATTATATTTTCGTTGTCTGGTAGCCGTAACACAAATTCTTCGAGAACTTACCACGGGACCAGATTGACGTAATGTAAAAGCGTCCATAGATATTATTAATGTATAGTCATTTATAGGATTAGTGCAGCTTAAATAAATATTCAAATCTATTTAAATACTGACTGAGTGAAAGATTGATAATATTTCTTATTTTGGTGAATGAAAGACAAAAAATTGTGCATCCTCTCTACAACAGTATTAACGTGTATTTATTCCATGTTTTTAGGGTTCAGTACTCGAAGGGTAAAAACGGAACCCTATTACTGAGACTTCGCTGTCTGTCTGTCCGTCTGTGAGTCACCAGGCTACATCTCAAGAACCGCGTTAGCTAGACAGTTGAAACTTTAACAAATTATGTATTTCTGTTCCCGCTATAACAACAAAATACTAACAACAAAATCAAACAAATATTTAAGGGATTTATGGGAGCCCTAACAACACACGTGATGTTTTTTGATCGATATCAATAACGGCAACAGGTAGGCACTTGAAATATTCACAGAATATTAAGTACTTAATATATTCACTTTTAAAATAAATAATTAAATTAATAAAATAAAACAAATATTTAAGGGGGCTCCTAAATATATAATATACCAGATTTATGTCGTTTTTTATAGTGTCTAATGTTGTATAGATTAAGGGAGGCTATAAAAAAGGGCTTAAAATAATTTTGTTTACCTAGTCAATGGTACGGAACCCTTCGTGCGCGTGTCCGACTCGCACTTGGCCGATTTATTCTTAACGAGCAGGATTACTCAGAAGAGGAAAACTAACCCTAGATGTTATCTTTTACAAATGGACATTCACAAATAATTGATATTCATAACGAACAAAACAGTACAAACTGTTACGACCTTATCTGTTCATAACGTGACAGCGCTTTTGTCAAAATCGTGAGCTGAAAATTAATGATGGTGTTTATATTATACGTTTTTGTTTTTTTATTAATATTTTATTATACTTTGCATACGCTGTTGGGCCAAAAATCATCGTCATCAGTCTATACCAGCCACTACTGAACATAGAACACTATATTATGTATTAATACATTTGAATGATCACTGCTAATATCGAATTCGCTGGAAATCGTAGGGTAAATGGATTGCTCCTGCTATTTTTGGTAATTATTGTGTCTAGGAATAAGTAATATATCTTTTTTCATATACATATTTTGAAATCACTGTAACATATTTGATGATAAGGGTATCTTAAAGTCATCTCACTCACGCATCTGACAAAATAAGTAAGTACCTGAATATGTATAATATATAAAATAATATGTTTGTACACATTTAACACAAAACTAATAATTGATTACATAAACAGTATTATTTAGTCTATTACTCAATTCTTAGTTTTATTTACTATCTATAAATATGTTTACTTACTTTCTAGAAATATCGCGTAAACATTATGTTTAGGGTAAATAATAAGTTAAACTCAGTGTGACTTACGAGTTCTATTTTTGAAGCAGAAATAAATAGTTTTAAGTGAATGGAACTGTCTTGGCCTGTAATGATAAAATATGCGCTTCATCATCATCATCATCAGCCTCTATCCGTCCACTGCTGAACATAGGCCTCCCTTGCGCTTAGTAAAGATTATTTAGAAAATATAAAAAAAAAAAATTACCGTTGAAATATTATCCTTAGGAAAGTAAAGGTCACTTGAATTTTAATTAATTTTTAAGCAACCAATTATTAAGGAAGTTTAAAAGCTATTTATTTTAGAGGAAAGTTTTTAAATTTAAGGGTTGGTTAAGCCGCGGAAAACAGTATACATACCTGTTAGTAATTTATTTGTCTTCTGATTCATATATATTTCTGTATAAATTAACAATAACATAGTGGTTAAATTAGCTCAAATTTTATTAGGAAGTGTTTACATGAGCAGCATCAGCGTTATAAATTCAAACCGATACATTTTAAAAATTTCGACGTTCGATTTGCATGTTTTTATACATTTTCGCATATAAATATCGTAAGGTTTTATTACACGAACATTATTATTCACCGCATGAAGGATTTTATGCATATAATTGGATTAATGTTCTATAAATATGTATGACTTGTGCATGAGTCATGACGCAAGCGTTTGCTTTCCGATTTCTTTCCAAAGATGTTTGTTATGATATCTTTTGTAGTATTTTAAGTTAACATTATTATTTTCATTACTAAAATTATTTAATCATAATATATGCTCGATATTTCGACGTTATCTACTCTTGTTCACGGGTCTCGTAGTCTCCGTAGATAATGTCGAAATATCGAATGAAGTCAAAGACTTGGTAAGTATACCGATTTTTATAATTTTAGTATTGAAAATAATCAAATGCTACAAAAGATAGAAAACGTACCTTTCTGCAAAGAAATTGGAAAGCAAACGCTTGAGTTATGACTCACGTTCAAGATATAGGTACATATCCCATTTTGAATAATTTTAGTAATTCATTAGTTAGCAGGGAAGTGGACTTAAGGTCTTAAGTCCACTTCCCTGCTAACTACTGAATCATATTATTTATGGACGCTATGAGTAACAATGAAAATTTTAGTAATCTTTTGTAGTTCTAAAAATGTGGGTCATAGAGGCGATAGTCCGATGTGTTCCTGTTATGGAGCTCATTTTGCTAGCGAAAGCAGGCGCGCCGTTAATATCTTGGTCCAGCGTCAAGGTTAACTTTCGCAGCCTTTCCAATACCTTCGCGATACCTTCATAATTACTGTATGAAATATGGTATTAGAGTTTCTATACATTTGAAATGCAAATTACGTTGTATATTATTAGCGTTTTATATATGTATCGATTTCTTGCTTACCTTCAAGTAGAAAATCAGACGGGGTATTCTGGAGTGGCCAGGACTCTTAAACACATATAAGATACGGATGTGATAAGGATTATGTGTATTGGTCAGTCATTAACCGTGTAAGTTGCGAGTGGCGAGGGATCGGTCGTCTTGGCGTTCTTTGAGGGAGGCCTATGTTCAGCAGTGGACGAATATGGGTTAAAGATGATGATGATATGATATAGTTTGTTAGATATAATAAGTTAAACCACCATTAAGTTCGTTTAATAATAATAATAAACTTTATTGCTCACATACATATTAATTTAAACAAAAAGTAAAGACACAAAAAAAGTTATCTATATCCTATAGAAAAATTTTGGAAACTAGGATAAAAACTAGCCAAACGAAAGTTAGATTGGAAGGTTTATTTTGTTTCTTCTAAAATATTACTTCTTTACTTACTTCTTTCATTAAATTTGTGATTCTTAGCATGAGCCTTGCGCGCGCTTTACCTGTTTTATATTAATTTCCTTTACTTTATGTTAGTACTTTACACTATAATTATATGAAATTTGATGCTCGTAATTTACCGTTTTTACGATCGAGTAACAAAAAACTGTAATAAGAACGTTTATGCAATCCCCATTAAAATAATTACTTTGAGGTTTTTTATTATTAGTTATGTTTTTCATAATGACACAAATTCTGTGAAATATAAAATAACACATATTTTAACCAATTTACCATTACGGTATAAAACCTTGAAAAAATAATTTAAAGGTAGACTAGAATTATAATATAGAATAATGCAGATAAAATATTTAGAAATATCGATTGTCAAAAATTATGATAAGAAGTAAGATATTTTTATTTAGCTCTATAAAAATTATGTCGCATTTATAATTGAAAGAATCGTAAAATATTCAGCGATTTTTCGAATCAATGTTTCTTTTTGATACGATACTTAAAGAGGTAGTAAAAATTAATTTCTAAATTTTTGTTAATGTTTTTTTTTGTTTCTAAATGTTTCTAAACTTTCTAAATTTTAACATTATATTCAAGGAATGCCTCTAATACTTTTTACAGCACTTCTATATTATGTTATATTCTTCCTTCCTTATTAATGTTGGTTTTCTAAGAATGTGTATTTCAACTATTTTCCTGTTTTTCATTTCTATTTTAGTGTTATGTGAAAATATATAATTTTATAGCATCAAAACGTAATAAACATGTCCTTGTTATCCTGTATATCCGCGCTCAAGTTGTCAGATCACATTCATTTTTGTTTCGAAGAATGTCGTGATGTTGCTAAGATGCAATCATTAACAAGCTCGAATATACAGAGCATAATATCACGAATTAAAAGCTTTTACATGATAATATTTAAATGAAGACACGCTTGGAAGCGATTCGATAACCATTTCTCATTTTATTTACGTTCTATTCACAGTCATGACCATTGAAAGCGGATATAGACTATTAATATTTACAACTGTTAGAGAATTTACAAAACAACCTTCGTACGTAATCGCTTCCGTTGCGAACGGGGGCATGATGTTTTAACATTCTTTAGCTTTTGGCATCCGAATTTGAAAGATATATAATCGTCATTAGATAACACCTGTGACCGATGACATCCGCGGGGTCGTTAGTGGGTAGCGGTTTCTGACTGCATTTGACGCAGACAGAGTCTTAAGCCGAGTCCACCATTTCCATGGTGGTATGCGTCAAAGCATTTTCCCCGCGAAAACAAAAGGTCTTGACAAAAATTGTGTTGGTCAATTATTTTTTCAACAAAGTTGTCGTACCACGTTAACCTAGACTGTGGTAAGTTCTTCGGAACGATAGTAAAATTTAAACTTTTATTGGACATGCACATCTATTATATTGATATATGATTACACCAATGTGTATCATACAAATTATACACTAGGCGGGGTTCGAACACGCCGTCAAACAAACATTAATTCATTTATAGCCTGACCAGAAATATATAAACTCTGTATTCGTGTCGCCACTGTATCTTTTACACGGTAACATATTGGTATAGTCCATACAGAAATTAGTTCCTGTATTTTCTGTTATTTGGCGAGGGTTTTTATTTTTCTGGTCAGGCTATACAATTAGATAATGATACAACATAAAACAGAGCACGTTAAAAGTCGAGCATGTTACGTCATGATTCACTTACGTTACGTCAATTTGATGGACGACGTTTAATTTTTATCTGTCATCACTAGTTATCATGAAATTATGATAATCAAGGTCGCGTGATAAATTAAGTGATCACAACGAAGAAGCTTTATCACGTTTTAACATCACGTAAAGTTATTGCCTATAAACTTATATGATAAATATGTATAGATACTAATAATGTAACTTTGATATGTTGTCATAATTGAACGTAACGTACGTTTATTTTATGGAGCCTTAAATTTTAATATTATGATATGATTCATTGTATTTTGTCACCCAGAGATCGAAAATATTCCCTATTTCGTATTAATAACTTTAGCTCATCAATCATCATCATCATCAGTCTTTATGCAGTCGTAATTCTTTGCGTAAGATCGGTAATTTTAGTTCTCTGGCGGATGTCTTCGTTTCTAATCCTATCTGCCAAAGTTAAAAGCCTATAACTTTAGGTCATCAATAGCTAATAATAATATAATAATAATAAATAATAAAATGTTGGAACAACACACACACACAGTAATTACACTGCCTATCTTGCCCTTCTCTCCGAAACACAGCAAAGCTCTTTAACGGGAGAAACAAGCAGGATGGTGGTACCCAAGCAGGCGGGAACGCGGCACAGCGCAGCCCTCCCACCGGTAGATAGTAAAAATCTATAATGACATATGAAATTACAGCGTTATGCCGAATTTTTACTGTCAAGTCAACACAAAAGATGTTTTGCGTCAAAAAGTTTAGCCGTACCAATGTACGGCTAAACTTTTTTAAAATGATTGATGAAATGATTAAAATGATTTAAAATGATTATTGGTCACCCACGGTCAATACCGTGGGTGACCAATAATCATATTATAAAAAGAATAAATAAATTCCGCATAAAAAAAAAAATCGGCAACAATGGCATGTCTAATACGTTTATAATTAATATAATTTCTAATATGTTCTTCGAAACGACTTTTATCGTCGAAACACGCGTTATAAAGCCGCGTCACAGCGTCACACCGTCACCGCTGAATGGACGTAATGATTCACTGCGTTATATTTTTAGTATGGTATTCATGTAATTTACTACGGAATTCTCACGCCCACTTTTTTCAACTAAAATGGTAGTGGCATGGTTGACGTATTGTTTATGAGGCTTATAAATTGTCTCGCAAACAATTTTATACAATATATCGTGATATGTTTATGGTACGTTTTGTTTCTGTTTACCCACTTTATAAACGTATAAGATTTTTTTTGTGAATCTAAACCATTTTCGAATCCACTTGAATACACACAGAAAATCATCAAGATCGGTCCAAACGCTTAGGAGAAGTTCAGTGACATACACACGTACAGAAGAATAATATATATTATATAAAGATATTTATTCATTAACTTTACTAATATAGTAAAATATGTGAACCTCTAAAATTCATCACTTATCAAATTCGTGACACGGTAAAATTAACGTAATAACAGTTAAAATAAACCATTTAAAAGGAAATTTAAAGCGATATAAACCATCATTATCTGAATATAACTAAGTGAAGTATTGAATAAAAATAATCTTGCACATTGCGGAAGACGCCTCACCTGAGCACAATAAAAATAAACTTGTCTCATCGTATCTACTGAACTTATCACTGGCTTTTTATGATGTTTTATTCACAGTGTCGCTGTTCCTGTATTGTCTACGCGTTGCAATTACAAAATGTATGCGTTGCCTTTGGACAGATCAACCCATTAATGATGCGGCTGAGTCATTCATGTTCTTGGTGGTCAAGGTTATCCACTTGTTCGCATGATGCTGATTAATATACCTCCTATTAAATTTGATCGATGTCTCTGAAAATATGAGTACATAAAGTTATGCCTCAATTACAATGATAAATAGCTTATCTGGGTATCTCATACATGATACATAGTACCAATGAGGTAAGCTTATTGCGTATTTTTAAAAGCGGAGGACATAAAAGTCGTGATGGTTGATTATGCGAATGATTCTTCTACGTCTCTGCTTATTTAGTAAATAAAAAACTTGGATTATTATTATAACAAACTAACGTGATTCATTAAATATTCATGAAAAATATTTTTATTATTCCTAATCCAAGCCTTTTAGCCAAATTGGTTCAGCCGTTTTGTCGTGAAAGATCAACAAACATCCAAACTTACAAACTTACGCCTTTATAATATTAGTAAGATAAAAAAAAACCGAAGAAATAGCATTTCAAATGATAAATTAATTAAATACACTAAAACCACTGCGAGTTGCCTTCAGCCGCTTAAAGGGGAGTGTCCTGGATCTGACTAACACAGAACACCCCCCGCGACCGGCCGGTTCCCTCAAGGGCTAACCGGGCTTCATCCTAATATGGGGGGACTCTGACAACCTAGAGCACCCCCGCCGACGCCGGAACTTTCTACCGGGGCAGGTACCCAACCTTACCCCGAGTCCCGTTAGACAGGAGTCAGGAGGTGCGCGTACCGCCTCCTCCGCACTCCCGTCCTACGTCGACGGAGCGGGACGGACGTAGCGTCGTCCTGCTGAACATAGGCCTCCTTCAATGAACGCCAAGACGACCGATACCTCGCCACTCACATCCAATAAGTAATAACCAATACGGACCGGCTACTGCACGGAGATCGTCTTCCCACCTGATTAATGGCTCACCAACACTTCGTCTACCTAAACGACGTCACTCTTGAATCTTTTTGAAATTACTTAATCGACCTAAAAGAGTTTTGTCAATGCATGGGAAAATCTTTAGCATATCTATAGGAAGAGTCCCTTATAAACCAAAATAATGTATTAGTGAGCGTTATTTCATGCTAAAATAATAATTTACTATAAGGTATAATCTGTGGTTTCTGTGTACCAGGAAAATTTGCTTTAAAATCACTGACCCTGCAATTATCAGGGTATGCGAAATTACAAGAGGTGCATACCACTGTTTATTAAATTGCTAAATACTTGAAGATAAGATTTTTATAGAGATTCGATTTTTTTAAACTTTATTAGGCTTATAAAAATTTCGTAATTTTTTTTGAAACAACATCTTTTTGCTTTATTGTTTTTAAAGGTTAGTAGTAACTAATCTTAACAAAATAATGTCTTAGTTAAGTCAATGGAAATTGTTTTTTACTATTAGAAACAAAATCATAATAAACAATATTCATTGCTGAATTTTAGAAGATGGTTAAAAAACAAATAATTTTCTTTATGAAAATATATTAACATACATACATATACATACATGTAACATAACCTGCCGTGTTGTAATGAATGAATGTGTACTTGAAAAATGTAAGCTCAAGAGTCGTTGAAAAGTGATTGCTCTATTTTACATCGATTCCAATTTACGTCGTTATTTATTATATGGAATATCAATAAATTAAGATATACTTTTTATAAATTATGAAAGTATATTACTATAGTATTATCGTTCACTGATAGAGGCCTACGTCCATAAATACAAGTAAAAGACACGCGTTTGTTTGCGCCTCTTTTAGGTCGTAACCGAGCAACAAATCGACTCTAGTTTTTGCATCAAAATAGTTAAGGGCCGCGGAAATAACACCGAACGAGTTCTTAAGAAAATGTATGCCACATTCATTTTTATTAACCGACTTCAACAAGAAGGAGAAATTTCTCAATTCGATTGGAATTTTTTCAAACAGAGACTAACTGAATATTGGAAAAAAAACTATGAACTATTATTTTTTTTTCGGAGGGGTCTATGCTAACGGCCCGAAGGCCCTAATGCTACATCGGATTAGTGTGAGCCCATTCGGCTCACTTTTGATTTATAAAGTGGGGGGTTGCCCGCCGCCTACCGTGCAGTCTGCGACCACACGGCCTCCTGGCGTCGGTTGTGACTATGAACTCGTATTGCTTGATTAGATTTCCAGTATCATAGAATAGAATTTCTTTTCATATTATAGTGAAAACTTGGTTATATATTTGCATTTTGTTACATTTATTACATGTCGTAACTACTCTTTAAACATTGTAGTTAGATTTTTGTGCTCCACATCCTCACATGCTTTAGGTATAGTATCGTTAAAGAAATTGTTAGGATTAAAAAAAACGCTAATAAAATTCGTGAAAAGTAGATTTGTGAATATAAGAATATAATATCCATCGAGCTTGTTACTCACGTTTGAAATGCCATCAACACCCCTGCAAACTCTATGGTGGGTGTCTAAAGATGTTTAAAGATGTCTAACCCCCAAATACTCAAACGAATCTCAAATTTAAGACGTACTTAAACTCATGCTACGACGTGTCAGATTCAAAGAAAAAAGAGGGTCAACGCGAGTTTAAGTACGTCTTAATTTGAGATTCGTTTCGTTGGGGGTTAGGCTGTAAGGGAGTGATCACTTACCACCAGGTGAACCGTTTGCCCCCACTTCGATAAAAATGCACTGGACTTCATCATCATCATCATCAGCCTCTATCCATCCACTGCTGAACATAGGCCTCCCTCAATGAACGTCAAGACGGCCAATCCCTTGCCGCTCACACCAACACGGGCCGGCCACCGCACGGAGATCGTCTTCCCACCTGGTTTAATGGCATTGGACTAAGGACTTATTAAAAGTTAATAAATAAGACTTATATCCGTGGCGTTTTCAATCATTTAAGATGTTATCAGTAATGGTGATGTAAAGCTGTATAAAAGGAATTGCTTCGACAGAATGAGGTTTTCCATCAATCAATAAGATAAGTGAATTAGAATTACAATCCGCACATGAGATCACCTGCTGTATTACTTTTAAAGCCTGAACGTGTTCTGTTATAAAAATGCTTCTTTTTCTTATTATATTGTATTCTTATTTTTTAACTAAAGTGGTATATTTATATTACATAACACCGGCGTCAAGTCACAGCTATGCTGTCGCGTTTCATGCAGTTTTTGGAAAAGGAGGGCATAACCTCTGGTTGTGCGGATGTGTATGAGCATCGGTACCATAAGGCTGTTCGTTTGCCCCCTTATGATATAAAATATATATATTTAGAAAGATTTTATTTTAATTTAATTAGCGGAGCTTGATTTTTCCGCATTGTCTCGAATGCTTTATTTTTTTGTTTGTTATAAATGCTAATATTGAAATAATTTTGACTGTTTGATTGTGATAAGAAATTTCTTGAAGGACTATTGGAAGTCCATATTAAAAAAGTTATCAACTATCCATTGTAAAGTGCCCGAAAAACATCCAGTTCATGTTATTGCACACTTTGTATGATTTGATACTCTACGTCTTATACTATAAACGCAAAGGTTCGTACGAATGTAAGGATGTATGGATGTATGTTTGTTACTCTTTCACGCATAAATTATTGAATGGATTTTAATTAAACTTTACAATAACATAGCTTACAGATCTAAATAACACATAGTTTCCCACTATAATTTATATCTGTACTACACGTATACACGGGAATGGGAAGTACGCGGGTGCAACCGCTGGGCGCTGCTAGTATCAATTGTATTTAGAAATATAGATATTGATAATATTGAAACACGCTCTAAACTTGGTGAAACCAATCTTGATCGTGTTGAGAGCTGCGATTCGTTAGCACTGATTGTGATAACGAAGACCTACATGGAGTAACTCGAAGCTAAATTATATAGCATTTTGTAATTTTAAAATAAATACTTAATTGGAAACTTCTATTCATACAATTCCTAATCATAAATAACCATTATTAGAATTATTGTGTGATAATTATAAAATCCTGTCTGAAAGTTTTGTCTCGAAGAAGAAGGTCATGAAACAGTTAAATGGGTTTTAATGTATGGGTTGGAATGTCAGATATTGAAACTGAATATGGTTCAATAAGATATCAGCAGAGATGTCACGACAAATATTAATAAAGCCTATAGTTGCCACAAAGCGGCTAAAAACATCCCAGGGCTTAAACTTATCAATTAAGAAGGACTATCCAACTTTAAGTTCTCGCGAGCGACTCCGCTGAGCACAACTGTTCATATACCATATTGAAGGTAAGATTATTTATGGTTTTCAAATTCATCAAGTAGGCAGTTTATAATAGTCGTAAAGTATTGTCCTTCTCTGTTAAGTCAGTGATAGTAAATCAATCATGTAATAGACCAAACGCTGTGTCTGCACAAACCTTTATTGGCCATTTGTAATGCAAATTTAGATAATAAAATCTTAGAGTGGCGCCATAATGGCAAAATTTGGATTTACTGCGAATTATTTAAGATATATGGTTTTATAAACGTATAATCAAGCTCTTGGCAAACATGTTATGCAATTTTGTATTCTAGGAATACATTAAATTTTCAACTTTTTTGTTCCTAGATTGATCATATTGTATTTTGTATTCGAATCAGGAGGTTATGCTCAAATACATACATAGTACACCAAACGTTGATTTATTGCGGTTCTTTCGAACTTCACTTGATGTCGAACTTGCGAAATTTTTATTGAAGTTTTCTTTCACCTCAAAACTAACAATTAATTGACAACAAAGGGAATTGAAAAAAAAAAATAGTCGCATCTTAAAATCGAACGCAAGTTTTCATTTCAAAATCGCATTTTTACTTAAATTAAATTGATTTTTATATAGTTTTACATAAATAATACTGCATTTTATTTTATTCATTAACTAGTACAATACTAGGTACTATACTTACTTAAAATACGTACTTAAAATAATTATATCAAGTTTACAATTATACGAAACACAAATTGGACAGCTATAATTAAGCTTGTTCAGACGTAACGTGCAAATTTTAGTTAATCTAGGGGTCCGTGAAATTAGTTGTTGTCTTTTACACTGGAACAAATTACTTCTTTGAGACAGAAACTGTCTAAACCTTTACAAATAGTCTTTACAAGTCTACAATAGAATTGTTTTATTCATGTCCCTATTTTGTAAGTCAACTATCAATACTATGTTTGAGACGAATTCAAAGGAGATTTTAGATTAATTATTAATATTCAAATCTATAGTAGATATTTTAATGAAACAACTATTACGTATTTTATCGCGGTTCATTAAGTTTTTTACATTCCCGACGTTTATATAGTATTAATATTTACTTTAGGTAGCCGATTAACTTATACTTCATTAATTCGTGTTTGATACAATCTTGACGTTTCGACAATATGAACACCCAGGCGTGTTTAGGAAAAGTCATCGACTTGTCACAGAAATGTAGTTCAATTATATTCGTGAAAGGGTTTACGAGCGCACAGACTTATAAATGTCGCTAAAAGTTATTTCTATGTGCAAGAATATCGACGGGTCGAATAAACGAAACGATAAAGAAAATTATAAAATTGATTTTAGTAGAAAGTTCTCTTTACGCTTAATGCAAAAATAAAAACTAACTGGTATAATTTAAACATAATAATCAATAGAATTCACTAAATAGTATAAATATATTTATAAAACTATTTTGGTAGAAAATAAAAATGGTTAGGTATTAGAACAACGCCAGCAACGTTAAGATTATTTTGTTTCTGTTTCTTGTATTAATTTTAAACAAATGTTATCATTAAAAAGTGTGCTCAAAGTGTTCAAGATATACGATAGTTCTTGGATATCGTTTGAAGACAAATATCAACTTCTTAATACGATTCGTGGGGAAGAGAATAGGTTGGTTCGGGTGTTCCTTTTTTGTTCCATGAATGCCATGGCGGCGGTTACTTTTGTTTTATTCACTATAATCTATATATATGTATACAAGGGAGTGAGCTGTCTAGGTCCATGAGTGGATGGAACTTGGAAAGAAAGTTATCAAAAAGTGTCCAAGTGAGATTAGGATTCGCGAGGTTTTATACCACCGTACAATATTTATAACTGCTTTATATTGGTGGTAAAAATAAAAGTGTTAAAGATAAACGCTTTTTTATATTTTTAGGTTATTTTATTTTTATTCGTTCTTAAAGTGGCTAAAGTAATTAATAGTGTTTTTAGTATTTACCTACAACGGTTTACAATTTGCAGCCCTCTGACAGAAGGTCTGACCAACAGACGAAAGTGTCAGTAATGGGGTTCCGTTAGCCTTAATCAAGGGTGTAATAAAAATGAAATAATATTCACTACTAAAGTTAATAAATAATAGGCAAATCTTTCGACTTCTTGTACTTCCAAGTAACTTTTTCAATATGTGAGATTTACGGATTAATTTTTTGTCGCATAAATATTATCTTTATTATTTATGTTGACATATTGAGCTCCAGTGGAGAACGAGGCTAAAGATAACTTTATTAATCCAGTACATTACAATATTTATATACTAAATCCTGACCTTGGTTCCAATAGCGTGCACTTAATTACTTTAAAAGGATAAATAAAACTGCCTAACTATAACATATACTTATACGTACTATATAGTATACAACTGAACCCGACAGACGTCCTGTACAAAACATTTTTTAGTGGACCGAATCCACTTAATATTAACTGAACACACAAAAAAATTGAAAATCGGTCCAGCCGTTTAGGAAAAGTGACTTACACACGCATAGATGAAATATTTATATTAAAAGAATGAAATACTTATAATATACTACAGTGGCACCAAAATACGTTGTCCTGCACAAAATATTTTTTTTTTTGTGAATCTAAACCGTTCTCGAATCCACTTGAACACACACAGGAGGATTTCAGTGACATACACACTTACAGAAGAGTTATATATATAAGATTTTTATTACGAAAATTATATTAACCCGTCAGAAAATGTAGTTCAGCTTCTTCGCATTTCGAAAATATAACAGTTTCCTTCGAAGGGCAATCATTTTTAGGTAAAAATATCTGCAGCTACCTCCGTAAAATGTTTTATTCAAGTTCATGTTTTTCATTTCATCCTTCTCATTCGTCATTCTCCGCCCTGTGTGGTCGGGCGGTCGGGCCCACTCGAGGCCACTAGAAACAGTTAAATATATTTCATCAAGTTTTAATTGTATCCTGTCAAGTTTTTTCTAAGTTATTCCTTTGAAACATATTATATTATATTAGAAATTTGACTTAGTCTATAACATCTTAATTCATAATGGTCAACCCAAGTATCAAAGCATTAATTTTTTTTTTTTATGTTAATTGGATAGGCAAACTGGCAAACGTACCACCTGATGGTAAGTGGTCGACGTCGCCCATGAATATAAACTAGTATACCTGGAACGACCCCAAAGCTGTTTCACGGGAGAAACAAGCAAGATGGAATATACATTATACTCACACGTTCTGGCATTTCCACTTTCCGTATATTTACTTTCCGGTAGCGGTTTACGTATATTTACTTTCCTGGTAGCTTGAAACAACAAAATAATTTTGCTGGAATTGATGGAATCTTAGTTTCAATCAATTAATCAATCTTAGTATCAATATTAGTAATATTATAAAGCTGAAGAGTTTGTTTGTTTGAACACGATAAACTCAGGAACTACTGGTCCGATTTGAAAAATTCTTTCAGTGTTAGATAGCCCATTTATCGAGGAAGGCTAGAGGCTATATAACATCACGCTGTAACTAACAGTAATTAAGTTGAGTAAGTTAACGCGAGCGAAGCTGCGGGCAACAGCTAGTAAAGAAATATTTAATATTTAATTAAATAATATAGAAATATTTCATGAAATCTATGAACTTTATAACTTTGACAAACATACCTATGCCTAATATTGCATTGTATTCCTATTTCCTCGCGATGCTTACGTAATATCTAAAATTAAGACTTCGAAATGTGCCAACATAAACTGAGATTTACGACCGGTGAAGTCTTTAAAACGAAGTTTAGGTTATGAAAGAATACTCAAAACAATATGAATGCGTTCGCACATAAAACCAGGTGGGCAGGCAAATAAAAAGAGCGTTCGGCCTTCGTTTATTTGTGCTGTGTGAAAAGTGAACGCAGCTATGGGACGGACCTCACCTGTTTCGAACGCCAATTTCATGATGTATGACCCTTTGTTCCCCGGAGCCGCCCGAGGTGCTTACGTTTTTATTGAGTTTCTTAATGTGACTGCGAATGTAGTAGCATAATGTCCTGTTTATGATTATTCGAAGCCTGCCTCTGTTAATGCCTTGCACACGGTATAAGTATGTACATCATTATTATAAAAGCCATTTATAGTATAACTGGTTATGACAACAGAAAAAATGGACTCTCAATTTTGTTTGTTAAATTGGAATTTCCGTTAACAAATAGGAAAGTTTTTTACATAATTCATTTTAATACTCTTTTAAGAAGTTTTTATATTACGTAAGTCGTAGAAGGAAAATAGTACATGGTTACTAAATGTATTATACACGGCAATAATACAACTCTAGGAAAAGTTAGTCCCAGTCAGAACAATAAAATACTAGATTAAATGTGAAGTCATCGGTTCGTAGAAAACATTAGATAAGGCTTCCCTTATATTGTTTCACGCTTTCCACGTTTTCACAAGCGCTATTGATTCAGCAATTGTTTTTCAACTTTCCCAAGTACATTCTGTTAGCAGAGTTTCACTAATTTGCAACGCTTCTGTGTGAATATGACACTGCATTTACACGTATGGTCATTAGCAGATGTACTTGTGACACATTCTCATGTAACGGCCCTTCATAATTCATATGTTGATGGTCAGCGTTTGACACACATTCACGTTATATGTCTATAATAAATTCTGCTTAAGACTGAGATACGTGAACACATTTAATGAGAACCAATTTTGGTTCGCTCTAAATTTAGGCGCTACAAAAAATTACCAATCTAGACATACTATGCTTATGCTTGTGTCATAAATATGAATCAAGTATTCAGTCATCTACAAACAAAATCTACAAAAACATTATTTTATTATTATTTTTGTACAATTACGAGTATTTTATCTTACAAATCCATTACCTGAAATTGTTCTTTTTAATTTGATTTGATTTTATTTTAATTTGATAGGTAGAATTTGATAGTTTAGATTTGTTAGTCTTTGATTATTGAAGTTAATAAATTGAATCCTTTAAATGTTAAAATAAACTTCTCACTTTTCTTGACATCAATGACCTATAAGTAGATTGATTACCTTAATTTGCCACCATATTGAATTAATTAAAAATATATCAGATGAAAAACGATACAAAATCAAATTTTAATACTATATATAATATACTCTGGCTTCTACTGTGTACATTTCAGATTTTTAGTATAATAATGGTTTTCAATTTTTTTCTCGATTTTGAAGAATTTTAAAAGATCTGTTCTATATTTTTAATTAACATTATCTTGATTACATCTTTTCAATTCACAAAGATCTTGTATTAATTGGTGTTTCCACAAAATCTCTATTCCAACGCACATTTTATTTGTATCTAATTGTGGTACTCTAGGTCGTATAATGAAGTCGACCTCGACCCAATTCGAACAGACACCTCGTGCATTGGGAGCATAATGTTTTGGTTGTGATTGAAGTCAATGAGAGTTCTCATAAATTCTCACATGACAACCGCACACAATTATTACGACGGTCTTATGTAAGCGTGGACCATGATCATTTCTCTTGAACGAATTTCAGTTTAAATTGATTTAAATGTGATTGTACGGAACCAGGACGGTTTCTTAGTAATATATTTAAGCAATTTGAATACCGTGAATACAGGTTTAGTCGGCTATGCGGTAGGCACATGAAACTCGTCTTTGAGTTGCCTATCCTAAGACGCAAGGTGGTGCCTTCAATGTAGTACAAACAAGTAATTGCACTACTTGTTCTGCCCACCTTTCAGAAACAACAAAGATGCTTATCGAAAGAAATTATCTAGATAGTGGTACCCACACGGATACCATAGAAATCTGTCTGCAAGTCATCTCAACTATTCTCTACAGCCATCTCTCGTTCTATTTATTATCATAAACGACATAATACGTATAAGGGTGTCGCTTACTACAATAAAATAAAATGCCACTAATGGGAAATCTAATACAAGGTCATTCCACCGAAGCCTTAACTTTACGGATAGTTAAGGCCTCGTTCAGACATGGGCCATGGCGTCAACCACGCGGTTTCAGAGCTCTAAATTCTTTTATATGTAATCGTGCGGTTACCGCGTGTTTGAACTTGCCCAAATAAATATCTACATATTATAAATAAGACGCGGTTCCTACGCGATTTAGAATGGAACACAGATGTCGCCGTGTCTGAACAAGCCCTAAATGTTTTACCGTTTTTGTAGACGGCTTTAGAAAGAAAAAAAATACCTTCACGTGTATATCATACAGTTTGTTTAAATCTGACTTTTCTGTAAAAAAAACATATTTAAGATAATATATCCATATGTTAACAATATACACAACATAACGTTATGTTAACAATTATTAATTACGACGTTGATTTCTCGAACGTTCTTATCGTATATCTCATTAATGTTGATATTTCTCGAGACGAAACCTCAATGGATGCGCAAATGATTCACGTTGAAAATTATTACACGGTTCATTTGTTCCGCAAATTAATCAAACAACTACGAATGTCGTTTTGTGAAACATTTCGAGGAAATCGTTACCGATAGTATTATGTGAGTCACATTACTTTTCTTCTGATTAAAATACCTACCACTTTTTATAGGGTGATAAAATTCACCATTGTACAGGTTCATTACTTTTTTCTATCATTACGTTTTTTTGCGTGATACAGAGATGTCGATTTAAAACGGATAGAAGGAATTGCAAACATAAAAAAGCATGTAATATTTCAGCCGTACTCTACTCGGATGATTGCACGTTATTCCCATTGTGTCGTGTTCATGATCAGTTCACTGATTATGAAAAAGAAAGAATATTTGGATATACAATAAGACAATGTTTATTTTAACATATTTGTGCGGTTTTAACATTCTCATATTTTTTTTCATTATCATTTTAACATTTGTCAGTGATTTCAATATAAATTGACGAAAAAATAAATCATCTTTTGTTTGTTTGATAGTTATGAAATTCATTTTATTTATATTTATATTATTATTATAAACCTTAACTTAACCTTATCAGTAGGTCATTTTTATTTTCATTCTTTTTATAAAAAACGATATCGAAAAAAAAAACTAACTCAACCAGTCACAGGACTGCCGATAGAAGTGAAAACAAAACAATTAAATTCAAATAACTATAATACAGGCTGTAAAAGATTATGACAACCTCTACAATTTAAACAGCGCACAAAATGGCCGCATGACATTGACATTTTGACAATCGTCAAACACACTGAAACTTTGTTTACATAAGTAAACAAATATTGCATAATCTTATATAAATAAATCAAACGTAATATAAACGTCAAATAGTCAACAGGTGGTAACGGTGTCGCGAATCTCAACTAAAAAAATGCCTACCGCGCCTTTTCACTTCAAATTTAAATACCTATTTTTTATATATATTATCAAATAGAATTATAATTAATGACTTTCAAGCACCTTGACTTATGTATATCAAGGAAACTGCAAAACCATTAATCCTTGGTATAAAGAATGGAGATTAAAAAGTTGACTTGTCAAGGTTTTCTTAGTTGTTCATTTGCATATGCATAAATGACAGTTGAAGACTCGGAACATTAGCGTGACAGGTCTTGATGGGTCCGAGATATCTAGAATTCGTGTCGATCTGGAAATAACTATTGACGTAATTGTGTATTGTTCGAAATAATCGTTTCGTTAAAACTATGACTTCATCACTGCACCTAGTGCAGCGGACAATACTTGACGATTGATGACTGATCCAATTTATGGGCCCATTGAATACTAACAAGTATTGAACATTACCCTAGTTTCCACACTATTGTGTTATATGGTACTTCATTTTTTAGAAGTTCACTTTCGATGTCTTTAGCGGACAAAATCAATCAATATTGCTTATTTATTTTAAATGCACGCAACTCGTATAAAATAAAAATATAAATATACGTGCAAATAGTCTATAACAAAAATTATGCAGTACGATGTATTGTGGAATTTGACACGAGTAGTGGAGTTTATTTAACAGTAATAGAAGTAGTAGAAGTTATGAGCATCTGTGCAAAGAAACTGTAGCAGTTGTCGAATCTGTTACGTTATTGTACTCCTAATTATATAAGTTGTCAAAATTTCAAGATTCCTATAAAATTTTAATTTTTCACAATCATAACGTCGGTTTTTAAATTTAAGTGAAACAAATATATGTATGGGAACTAAAAGGAATTTTATATTAAATTTATTTTATCTATGACTTTTCTCAGTCCGTGTTGATTTTGAGTATCAACCGTCTTGGCGTTCATTGTATGAAGCCTGTGTCCAGCAGTGAATGGATAAAGGTTGATAATGATGATCACGATGATGAGTTTTCTGTACTGAACGATTCCTAAATGTGTAGTAAAAGTTGCATCTTGTGTTGGTTTTTAATTAACCAATAGAATGAAACATCGTAAACCGTCGATCTGCGATCACTATAGCTCAAATTAATTGGTGACTTCGTTTCATTACGTTTCTAGAATTTTAATTAAAAACGGGTTTTACTACGAGACTAATAGTTCCGTGGAATGATAAAACTGCGAGGGTAGTTTTAAAAAAGCAAGCTTAGAATTGCTTCTGGAAGTTTGTAGAAGTTCAAATGTTATTTTTTACTCCCGGTGCACAAAGACGCGTTCTATAAGTTCAACTTGGAAAGCAGGTTGTACTTGTACATTGAAACTAATATTGTAAAGAGGAAAGATTTGTATTTTGTATGTTTTTCAAGAGGTAGTTCCATGCTGAATTGCACCCAAACTGGCTGGCACGACTGGGATGGTACCTCTCGCTCACACTACACCGGCGTCAAGTGACAGCTATGCTGTTGCGTTTCGTGCGGTTTGTGAGTTTCCGGTGGCCCATTGGGGGGATAGGGAAAAGGAGGGCAATGCATAACCTCTGGTTGCGCAGATGTGTATGGGCGTCGGTACCATAAGGCTCCGACTGCTCGTTTGCCCTCTTATCACATTTTTTTAACGGCACCGACGCCTATACACATCTCCTCCTCTATCTCTCTATCTCCTTTTTCCTATCTCCCCAATCAAGCCGTTTCAAGATCATCAAGCTCTTGCGTTGGGAGTATTTTTTAAGAATAGCCTTTCACTATTTTATATTGTTCTATCTTTTACTAATATGTTTTGTAAACGCATCACGTAGAATTTTAGTTCCTTCATTGTGCTATTAAAAATAGTAGGTAGTTATTTCTTAAGTTATCTGTTGAAAAAATTTTGGATTATCCCGATGAAGTGGCCGGGGAGTCTATATACATTATGAGTAATAAAATGCGTCTTGCAAAGTTATTATCTGACGAACATAATTATCAGGATTTGCTGAAGTTTAAGTATGTAGAGGGGCATTAATGTCTCAAACGTAGCATAAAATTTTATCGACAATTTTATTGATGCAATTACGAACTTTTTATCACATTGAATATTTTTTATGCAAAACACTTATTTTGTATACAATTCATCTTAAACATTAAAGCATCTTTATGTGTTTACTTGTATTTTTATAGTAATTAATGAGTTAACAAAATAATGCTAGCCATACTGCTACAGACTACGGGTAGATAGGTACTGCTAGGTAGTGACCTATCTTCTGTAAAACTGTCTTAACTCTCCAGTTGAGTCTGACTTCACAACATGCATCATCATCATCATCATCATCATCATCATCATCATCATCATCATTTATCCGGTATCCACAATTTCACTGAAATCGTTAGTTTGTTAACTACCTATTTCATCGCGGATAATCAACGTGCTACGAAATATTATATATATAAAGATCTGCGAAACAATCACATAGCTATCATACATTTCAAATAAAGCCATAATTCAATAAACAAATTATCGTATGCAGGAAGCCAGTGATCGGTTTGCTAGTTGTTAATTCACGATGGGAGGCCTACGTAGGGACAGTTTATCGTTGGCAATATTAGCGGAAGCAACTGTTTTGCTTCATCCATACAAACTTCTATTTAGTTAATCTTCTCATTATCTAGTTGCTACCAAGGTATCTATTCCACCAAACCATTTATGTCAAGATCTCGTGTGACCAATTGATATTATTTTAAAATAGATTATCTTTACTCAGAAGGTTGTAACACAAACTGGTACTTATTAGGGTACATATTATATTCCGTCCATTTTTGTTGATGATCTAAAAGGAGCGTCCTTTTGACAGAGGTTATGATCTTAATCGGCAAAGGACAACTGACAAACTTATTTCAACAAAGCGAGCTCACGTTGCTGCATATTTCTGTTATCGCATCTAGATTAGAACAAGGTCGTAGCAGTTCCCATATGTTGTATAGTAGATGCTTGTAGACAAAGTCGCAATTGCATATTGTGTTAGCGAATCAACCGTATCGTCTTTCATTATATATGACCTTCAATAATACCAATGCACTTAGGTTTTATGCGCGTTTTATAACGTAGGTATATAAACGTATACTAAACAAAACGCTTAAATTATGTTTGAAATCTTATCGCAAATTTACGAGCTATGAGTAGTGTGAAGTTGACGATAAAGGATTGATAATGAGGTTCTCGCGATCGAATGCATCTTGTACAATATAAATAAGGACTTGCGCCAGGTTATTCATCATCAGAGAGTATCTACAATTGCTCATGGGCTTTTCTCGAAGGAAAAAAGAGACATTGACACAGTCTACAAGACATTATGCTAATGTGCTTGTGTTTTCGCGAGTTAGTTAGTTAAAAAATTGAACCGGCAATCTCTATGATTGTTTAATCGTAAAGCGGAGTAAACGTGAATCCCAAAAAATCGAATGATAGTCGATTATCATTATCACTAGGCATACGCCTATTTTAATCATCGCCAAGACTGATGCCTCGCCACTCACTTTCCATTAAAACCGACCACTACGCGGATCATCCTCATGTACATACACAGCTATATGTTCATTTTACGGTTCGCTATCCCGAACGAAATATTATCTGATATTACTACTATCGATGTAATCAAAAGCTTAATAAGCTTAATGTTCGAAAACTCTATATAAAATATCTTTTGTTACATAAACATTTAATATATTAAAGTCAAATATAACATCGAATCACAATATCAAATAGGATAAAATATAATCTGAAAAAGCTCCTTTGTTCGAAGAAATATACAATACGACGAAATAAAATCGCGAAATCCCAAGCGAAAGTTCCAAACAAAGCACCTTTGATTCGCGAAACGGAATATATTTTATCAAAGGTAGTCCCGATAACGTTCTAACATTCAGAATGATTTAGGGTGTCTAGACTTATGTCATCATTATACTATAGGTACGTTTACGTATGTTCTAGGTATCATCATCATCATCATCACTGCGGGACAAAGGCCTCTTGAATGAGACCTAAGACGATCGATCCCGCCCCACCGTATCCAACTTGGACTAGATTATTATGATGATGATGCCTTCCAAGCCGATTTCGGCTTCAGCGAATAGCTTCTGATAAATAAATACACATAAAATATTATTATAGGTATGTAATAAAGAGGGCATTATATTATCATTCCATGGAGCATATAACCGGAATAGATCGGTAATGTTATGCGTTTTGTATGAAAACAAATTCCCCCAAATTTGTGCTGCGACTCTGCGACGGTTTTGCGCTCTGATTGGCCGACTGATGGCCATTGATTGATAATTGGCCGATGGGACCTGCATACAGATCACTGGTTGGTTTAATTACTATTAATTCAGTGACAAATCACTGACCATCTTAGAAATTTTATGATTCACATTACCACTATCCGCTTAAATGCTCGATGTATCAATCTAAATTCTAACCGCTACTCCGACTTGGATGCTAAGCTACTTTAGACACTCACCTGAGTCCAGTTACTGGACGGATACGAATATTTCACTCAGGCTGGTCAATATAATAATAAAATTTCTATGAGACCTTCGCTGGCTCATGTGTCAAGAAAAACATCGTGAGGAAACCTGCATGCCTGATGAGATTAAAAGTCTTCGAAGGTGTATGAAGTTCACCAACCCACATTGGGCCAGCGCCTCGGTGAATTATGGCCCCAAACCTTCTTCGCCTAAATTTGAGGAGGAGACCCGTGCCCAGCAGTGTCCCACTGCTTGATATACGATTTGATATTATTATTATATTATGTCTTGGATAGATATCCTATTATTAATTAGCAACTTAAGAAGTTAAGTAAGCTGTTTTTGGACTACCTATCCTATATTGTCCCACTGCTGGGCAAAGGCCTCTCCCAAACTCTTCCATATATCGCGATCTTCGCCACCGCAGACCAGCTAGCCTGGTACCTATGTCTAGGTTATCACGCCATCTTTTTCGGGGCCGGCCTCAGCGACGTCGTCCATCTTCTGGCACCCATAATGTAGTAATAGCCCAGCGGTTGTAGGCTCTTTAAATACTAGTACAGAAATTTAGAACATCAAAACCAGAGGAAAATCCACTAGTATAAGTTAGATATTTATAGTAAAAATATTTCCGATTACACTGGACATATAAGTGGGAGTTGCGTTGGAGTCTGTTAATTTATCAATTGTTTTGAACATAATAAACAATCATATCGAAATAATCATATGGGCCAAGTATGTAACGTAGCGAGCGCTCTAATTATAGAGCAGTAGGTCCGCGATACTTAATGAATTTAATCATGCATACATTATATTGATATTTTCACAATGAATCATATTCTTATCGCATTTTATTTTTATGTAGCATCTACATAATTTCTCTTGATTATATTATCATTAACGTTCTGTGTCCATCCGCTTTGGACGTGTACCCTCAATTAAAACCAAAACGATCTTTATATAATTCGAACGATTGCTAGACTTCCATTTCTAAGAAACCCTTATATATTTACAACTAGAGCAAAAAAGAAACCACATTTTCCTCTAAGAACCCGATTTTGAGCAAAACATAACTTCCCGTTAACGATGATCGACGAATGATCTATAATAGTCTTGATATTGTTCTATGATCGTACGATATGATTGCATGCTCTGGTCGGATGAATTACTTCAGAACGACCAAATTACTTGCAAGCTAATTTCGGTAGTAAATCTCTATAATCCCATATGACATAATAATTTACTTCGGCCTATTTACATTGTCACATATCATACAAATCCGTTAGGCTTATCTAGAAATTGGTCCAAAGTCATTAATAAAATTAGCAGGAAGATGACCAACAAATTTATAATATGTAAACTAAATTACAGGCAAAATTCGGGACAATAATAGCTCCTAATTTAATTGTTATATAACACATAACTAAAATGTAAATAATGTAATACTATTTTTACATAAAAATATCTACAAAATCACTAAAATATAGTAAAATAGACGCAGTGCAAGTGTTACAAATGAAATTAAAATTTACAAAACAGAATCTCTCTCACTCAAATGTCTCAATTTTAATATTGCTTTAACTTTATAACTCCGAACAAAATATAAATATTTGAGTGATTTAATTTGAAATAATAAAGATTGTACTCACAATTTTCAAATTTATTGATAGACTGTAATTGCCGCAATCTGAAATTGAGAAAATAACATTTTTAATTTACGCAATTCATAAGTATATCAATAAAATAATAATTTATCATTTTAATTAATCTCCAACAAATTGAGACGCCATTTTACTTTCGAGGCACGAAATATCCTGCTAATTAGGGTCTGAAAAAAGCAATAAAATTGAAAGATTCGTAAACCTCGAAAGTAAATCACATTTTGCACTTAATTAGGACATTGTAGACGCCATTTTTAAAAGTGTTGGACGTGTTCCAGATTCGTGTATTCCGTACATACTTTGGCATGTTTTTTAGTTTATCCACAGGGTCAAGGTTATCGTAGAAATCTGCCTTTGGTTTTGACTTCATCAATCTTACAGACGTTACTCGGAAACTTATCCGGCGGAATCTAGCTAGATGAAGAAATAAGTATTTGATTGATGACTTGGATGATAAATGTATTGTTGTCGGAAGCTTAATGAGTTGATGAGCCAAAAAACCCAAGTTATTTGATATACTAAATTGGTGTGTAATTGTTGTTATTGTCAGGACTGAAGTTGGAACTGTGTTGTTGGTGACTGTGAATTTATTTGGAACATTAACTTTCTTTAAAAAGAATATGATGTGATGCCAAACATCTATTAAATTTATTTTTATTAATTAAGAAAACTATGTTTTTAATTTCAAATGGTTCGCATAACTTTTAAAATGAATAAGTTATTATTTCAAAGTATTCAAACACTTCGAGTGCATTTGGTTTGCAATATTGAACTTTTACAGATTTGTTGTTGATACTTATACCGAAGTCTGTTCTTTATCTACTCGAGTAAATTATATCGGTAAACAAAAACTAACGTAACCCATGAGTACGAGAAACGTTGCTAATGATTCGCACGCGCGATTCTCGGATTTCTTAGTGTTTCGTAAACATTTCCCCGTTTCTGCAGAAATGTGGTTGATATAAGACATTCTGATCGGTCTATATTTACAAAGCATGAAGAATAATGTATCTAAGGCATATTACGCTTAGTTCGATCAATTTATCATCGAGTGAATCAGATCACTTGCGATTTCCAAAGATCATTCGATTTGGTATTCAGTAATCGATATCCAATAATTGGTAATACACTCCATATATTAATGACAGAAAGCACATAGAGGTTTAAATCTTGAATAATGCAATGACTATTAATATTCGTGATAATGTACAAATTTATGCAAAGAAATGCATAATATAGACTTAATTAAAATGGCCTTTATAAATTATAATAAATAGATCATAGTGATATTTTAAATAATTTGAAAAGTTATCTGCATACGGTACCCTAAAAAAATTTAAACACAACATAAAATGGTCCTACGATCGGATACATTGTTCAAAATGCCTCGTTGAATGTTAATTTTACGTGTTAATAAATCTTATCAGATCGTAAGATAGTTTCGTGCTCAATGTAAACAAGTCCATTAAAACTATGTAGGTAAACACTACTGTGCTAAACTTACTCAGCGCATTCTTAACCTTGGACAACAAGACCTGGATCGCATATTGTACAGGATGTTTACATAAGATATAATTTCAAGAAGAGCGTTCTTACTAAGATTCCGAGGTATTTTGCGAAAGTTGTTTATTTTCTTCACTATGTTTGAGATAAGTAACAGTTCTGTTTGAGTGTTCTTACGTAACACACGTAATACATTGTTTACAAGGAAGTAAGAAAGAAATTCCTGACTTATTTACTCGTAGGAGAGATGTGCCTAATGTGGCACGTCTATATAGGTGCTACCCTGATGCTTATATATCATTGGTAATACTCAGCTATGTTTAGAAAAGAAAGGTAGCCAATTTTATAGAAATAAAAAAATGAAACCGACTTCAAAAAATAAAAAATAAACTAAAAAGTAATAAAATAATTGCGTTTCCTTAATTTTTGTGCTTACAACTTATAATCAACTTATTATTTTACTAATTACAATTTTTGCGTTTACCACGTCATTGTTGTTACGTACTATTGAAGTCGGTGTCAGCAAAGACAGGTACCTAGGTAGGTACAGCAACATATACAACACCGGTAACTGACGACGGTTACGGTGCTGTACGGTCTATTTAACATAGCTGACACCGACTCCAAAAGTAACAACAATGACATGGTAAACGCAAAGATTGTAATTAGTAAAATAACAAGTTGATTATAAGTTGTAGGCACAAAAATTAAGGACACGAAATTATTTTATTACTTTTTAGTTTATTTTTTATTTCTTGAAGTCGGTTTCAATTTTTGTTTAAAAATTTTTATTTCTTAATTTTTAGTGATTCCGAAATTCGATAACCGATTTTATCTGTCTGAAATATGGATATAACTGTTAAACGCATTTCCACTGTTTATGGTCTCCATCATCAGACCTATAATGACACTTATAACCCATATAGGTGCAAAGTACACGTCAATATAAATGAATTAAGTCCAAACACAAGGTAGCTACTGTAAACCGTAGAGGAGTTCCCTCAACTGTCTATGGCCTCCATCATCAGACCCCTAATGCTAGTCACAATTCATCTAGGTGTAAAGTTCTCATCAATACAAATTAATCAAGCCCAAACACAAGGTTACTGCAGTAAATCGTTGAGGAGTTCCCTCGACTTATCAATTCAACTCTAGACCTTCCTGAAATTGTAGTGCTTTAAAATACTTAATTAAAAAAATATTAAACGCACTAGTTACTCCTACGATTTTCTAAAGTTTCCCTCGATTTCTCAGGGATGCCATCATCAGATCCTGGTTTCCTTATCATGGGACCACCTCGGAAGTGCACTCTTTTGAATAAAAAATAATTTTGAAAATCGATCCATAATTGACGGAGAAATCGGTGAACATACAGTAATAAAAAAATATACACACGAACATAATATAACCTCCTCCTTTTCGAAGTCGTTTAAAAATGATATGCTTTTATTAAAATACCTGTCAATCTTCTACGTATGAAGTAACATGCTTCAATGAAATATGTAAAATGGTCTTTATAAACTTAGGAAGTCTATAGACTTTTTGTTTCACTTTTATCCAAAAAGTACTTCTTCATTCCCCTAATCAAAGCCGCGGACAACAGCTAGAATCACGTATCACGCAGGCCGTGTCAAATCGACTAATTCAAAAATTACTTTTCGTGTTTGTGCCTGTGACTGTACATGTGATTTGGATATTGGATAAACAACGTAAATAGCTCGTGAATTGACGTAATGTACCTGCGTTTCTTAAATTAGGACATATTTTAGCCTTGAATGATGTAACGCCAGCATAATAGGTTCATTATAAAAATTTGGCTCATCTTACATTCAATTAACAATGAACAATGTAAATCTTATATGATTTTTAGTTATGTTTGAGGAAGTTCTTGATTGTCTCATAAATCAAGCATTATTATTGCTATAAAATATTTTTTGTTGCTAGTACCAGTGTGTTCCGGTGTAAAGGTGCTTATAGAATTTATACTGTATCAGATAAGATTGTGGCCACGCATTGTTTATAAAAAAAATCACCTAAACAAAACGTCGATTTTATTTTCTTTTTCAACAACCTATAGAAGGGCTTCAGACGTTTACTTTTGTTTCAAACCTATCTGTTGTCCGATTTTTTTCCATTTAGTCTTATTTTATCCAAAAATGACGCCTGGAATGTTTTTTTCCCAAAGTGATGTGTACAGCCAAAACATTGAATGAAATCATCCGACTCAAATCAAATATTATGACAGATGATCGTTTCATTATCATATTTTTGTTATGAAAATATTTTTCAATATAAAAGCTTTTATATGCTCTCCTTTGTTATGTTTGGTTGTTGTTTCTCAACTGACAAGTGAAAACCTGTTAGCAGTTTTTGTTATTGGTTGTAACAAATATACATACATACACATAATTAATCCATATATTTTTAAATGCGTAAAAGTGACAAAACTGATTGTATTTAGATTAAATTAGACAAGCAAATAGCCCCACCATGGTTTAGGCCTTGACGTGGCGGTGGGGCTTAGTAGCCTAGGGTGAGCCCAGCACCTTGGGCGAAGCTAATTGAGCCGAGGGGGCTCTTTGTATCCCTCTTATTAAAGAAGAGGGGACAAAAGAGCAGGGGGCAAGGGGCGAGGATGGGAACCTCACCCCATTGTATTGTCCCGACGTTGGAAGGGGTTATTCTCTGGTGCGGGAAAACCCCTCTGTGGAGGTGGCGTCGGTCCCTTAGACTGAGGTTAGCCGTTGAGGTGCCCTGTTAGCTTAACAGATCCGGGGCACCTCACTAAAGGCGGCACTGGTGGTACTCGCCGGGTTTTAGTGGGTAGAGCTGCGTCCACTTACCATCTTTCGGGCGCAGCAAGTCCCACATACCCGCCTGGGGAGACCCACTCCCCAGGCGGGATGCCTCAGAGCATTTCCCGGCGTAAAAGGAAAAAAAAGGCAGGCAAATAGCTTAAATATTTACAAACGAACATAAGATATCAAAATAAAAGTCTTTAATACGAATTCGACTGTAGGCCTAGAGTTGCATTCATCAGTTAGATTATCAGTGATCTTACGATTAGACTACTGCGTTTTTCAAATACGCCTTCAATTCCAATCGTATAACCGACCATCGTGAAAAGTATTTATCGTATGTAAAAAAATTAACATCGTTTCTTAGTAAAATGTATATTGTGATAGGAATATCAGAACTTTATAGGTGTTCAGCTTATTTTACGACGATGCGTTGAGACAGGTGACCCCTCGTTCCGCGTCGCCAGTGGTTCGGAAGAATGACTCCGCCTTTTTGTGTTAGAAACTCTCACAGGTTAAATATTAAAAGTTTTCTTGATCAACTTTTAAGAGAGATGTCTTTTATATAATATCTATTATTACCTATACCTATAATAATGACATAGCTCGATTGGAAATCATAGTGACGGCGAAATAGATTAGCTAATTAGATATTGAGTTAATTAGATATTGAGTTAATTAGATATTGAGTTAATTAGATATTGAGTTAATTAGATATTGAGTTAATTAGATATTGAGTTAATTAGATATTGAGTTAATTAGATATTGAGTTAATTATATATTGAGTTAACTAGATATTGACTTAATTAGATATTGAGTTAATTAGATATTGAGTTAATTAGATATTGAGTTAATTAGATATTGAGTTAATTAGATATTGAGTTAATTAGATATTGAGTTAATTAGATAGAGCGGGTTGTGGGATGCATCAAAGCCATGACGTCATCTGACCAAACTCATACAGACAGCGCGGTCAGCGCTACAGTCGTGTATCTGAACATAAGGTAGGGTATGTGAAAATAAGGATAGACGATGGGCCAATAAGGTTCAAGAGTGGATGCCACGTTTAGGTAGATGGTCGGCTATTAACCAGGTGGAAAGACGACCATCATGAGAGGCGGTGGCCCGCCCGCGTTGGATCCGAGTGGCAAGAGATCGGCGTCTTGGCGTTCATTGAAGGAGCCTATGTTCGGAAGTGGACGGATAGAGGATGATGATGATGATGATGTCAAAATAATTTACTTTATATTATTTTTTTACGCATAGCGAGTACCTGTATAAGAATCTTTAATACACATATCAATTTCCTTGAGATTTATATAAATATATAATATATATTACTTAATAACGTACAGGTATTTAAAATGACCCGGTACATTTTTGCAAACAGAGGGAAGGGGTTAATGTAAATGTTGATGACATTAAAGCTTATTTATATGCGATCAAAGCTTGCATTTAAATACAATTAAGATGACACAACTAATTTATTTTGATACAATAAAACTGTATTTCAATTAAATTAAAACAAAATCTTCTTATATTTTTGACGAATTTTTACTAATACAGTTCTTGCTGTATTTTTAAAATGCATTCAATGACTCAGTCTTAATTTATAAATGTAACGAATGTGTTGAGTATAAACGAAGCGAAATTCCTTTTTATTAATGGGGAGTAAAGTAAGCTTAACTCAAAAAAATTGGCCAAGAATGCGTCGAATTCACCAAGGGTTCCGTACAAAATACATTCATAAACTATGAAAACCCTAAACACTGTTATTACGAAAAAATTATTCGAATTTAATGTCAAACTTAGTTTGTGTGGTAAAGGATATTATAAAGTAAAAGATTTCATGGAAGAAACCACACCCTGGGAATAAGGCGTTCCTCCCAGGCATTTCAGGATAAGATGTTAAAAATTTTATGGAATACATATTATTTGAAAAGATTAGTTCCACTGAGTTTGTTTCGCTGGTTCTTCTCAGTGGGCTTGCCTTGGAACCGGCGGTAGATTGAATTGACATTCAAAAAGATACTGTATTGATACTATTTTAAATAAAATAAAAATTGATTTTGTATAAAAATCATCGCTATACGTATACTTGGCGTTTTCTCAAATTACGAGTGTAATTAATAATTTTAACTCGAACTTAACGGTTTCGACTTTGATTTTTACCAACTTTCATGATTTTGAGTTAGGAAGTACTCTACAAATTGCTTTTACTGGTGAATGTAAAAGTTGCCAACTATAATGGCTTTAAGGGCAGACCTCAAGAAGTACAGGTTTGATTTACTGACAATTGTCAAAACTTTACAAACAAGCAAGCAAACACATATTATGTGATAGGTGTTTAATCTGCTCGTTTGTCAAGATTTAGGAATTCATTTATTTCCTATAAAGTACGGACCCCAAAAAATGCTAATGCTTTATATTGCTAAGTCACAGGGATGTGACGCCCGATCATCACCGGTCACGTTTATTTTGGGCGCTTGTACTCGAATATACCGTGACCAATATCAACATGTGTTTAGGATGTTAATGCATAATTCTAGAAATCTCTACCTGCATTTGTTTATTACTCAGTAAATATTGATGAGCTCACGTTTTTGGCATATTCCATCCAAGCCTCTCATCTCATCCAAGCCTTTCATCTCATCCAAGCCTGCCGTTCACGGCGTCATAGGGATTAGGAAACCGAAAAAAGGGAGACTAAAACCGTAAGAAAAACATATACCGTAGAAAAACACAAACATGTAACGGAAGTGTTATAGTCATATACATTTGACGTTCATATGACGTTTGATTTTTTTATTTTCTAAGATAATAATAATAATAATAATAAAGCTTTTAATTATTCCATACAAAAGGTTAGTTACAAAAACAATTAAATGAAGAAAAAAAATATAACATTCAAGTACTTACAGTAAATAAACACAAAAAAAACATCGCATTTACGAAATTAAACACATAATTAGTGGTAGTGGTAGTACTAGAATTAATTATCTATTTCGTATGGACCCCCTTCGGGTAAAAGCCTCCTCAAAGGAATGCCACTTTTTCCTATTTGTAGCGGTGGCTAGCCAATGTCGACCAGCCGTCGCTACAATCTCGTCCACCCATCTGGCACATGGTCTGCCTCTCGTTCTAGAACCTTTTGGTCCAGACCACTTTACACACCTTATGGTCCATTTGTCATCGTTATATCTAGCCACGTGTCCTGCCCATGTCCATTTCCTTTTTAGTGGGAAGTTTAGCGCGTCTTTTACTTTAGTTTTATTTCTGATGTTAACATTTCTCACCTTATATTTTAATTTAATACCTAGGCAGCTTCTATCCATACTCCTTTGAGTAGTCTGGATTTTGTTGCAGGTTTTGCGATCAAATGTCCAAGTTTGGCAACCATAAGTGAGGCATGGCAGAATAGCTGAGTCCATAACTATTTTCTTACTCATTAATGGAAGCTGCGACTTAAATATCTCTTTATGAGCCCAGTACTTATTCCATGTAATGGCTATTCTTCTATCTACTTCTTCTGAATTCCTATTCTTGTTGAAAGAGATTTGTTTGCCTAGGTATACATACTTTTGTACGAAATTTTCTAAGATACTATTTCCTAAATACAATGTACTTAAATAAAAACCAATCAGCAAAATAAAAAATAAAAAACAAAAAAATATATAAAAGATTAAGCAATATTTGGTTTGCAAATTGTGGTGCTTCTAGGTATAGGTATTACTACTACTACCCGGTGTCCCATGACCCTACACTTTTTTTTAATGCACCAGCCAGTAAAATATATCCATGACCAGCATAGAACGGACAGTGGATAATGATGATACCGATACCATTACTGTAAGAATATTAAGATTAAATTTTAATCATAAACAAATTTCATCCCATAAATTTAATGTGAGAGAGTTTTATTATATTAGTAGTTGCGTTAAATGCTCAACGGGCATTAACGCTTTCGATACCACTTAGGCAAGTAGAGCATTAACACCCATTACAAAGTGGACACTTTTCCAGTGTAACTCGACGTGTATTAATCACCAACTCGGTAAATATCGGTTTATTTTATACACTTCTTATTTTATCATCAAAAGCGCATTATGATTTTTTCCTGTCACTTTATTTTTGAAACAGACAAATATTGAGTACGTGATGAATAATGATTGTATGCAGCGTCAGATTAATTATAATTCAAGAATTTCACAACAAAACACTTTAATGATAAATAATAATGATTATAAATATTTTTCAATAATCATATCGTTTTAAAATTGTGGTATGTATAAGGTATTGTATATAATTTTAAAATGTTATGTAATGAATACTAGGGTAGGAAATAAGTTTAATGAATTTGTATAAATTTTTGATGATGACTTTTGGGACGGGTCAGTAAGGTAACATTTTTTGGCGATTTCTGACATTTCTAGTACTCATACCTTAAATGGTTCCAAGTTTTTTGAACCTATATTTAATAGGATCGATAGGCATAAATATATATATTTATTTTAGCATTTTTTTCGCTGGCCGTACATTTTCTCAAAAATCTGTGAATTCAGTTCAGAATATCTTAAAAAGTTATGGATGGTCTCCTATTAACGTTTTCCTTTAACTATAACGGTTAAGGTACCTGCCCTTACTGACCCGTCTCAAAAATCCATCCTGTATATTATGTGCACTGATATATATGGATTATAGGCTATTCGTCAGAAAATCTGTATGCACTTGTCGAGATTTGAATCCTCCAACGACATTGACTATGGGTCATCCTCCTGTCATTTTGACAGCCAAAACCAGTCGTCCACTCCAATTACTTAAGTAAAGTTTTTCAGTCTAAGTATATTATGTCTTAATTGTATAAGAATAATACTAAATTAAGAAGTACCTATCAGAACTAGTCTAATCGCAATTTGAAGATTCTCAAGAGCGTTAATTGGCAAATTATTTTGTCATAAGAATTTTAATGAATCCAAAAATAACACCGCTTGTTTATTATCTAATTATATACGTTGGCTACCGTTGGCTGAGCATAGATATTTTTACATAGATATGCTTCTATTATTTCATAACGCAATGATAACAGACACTTATCAATTTTCCTAGATTAGAACGTGACAACACGCTAGTCAATACAGACGGCTATAATTGTATTTGATAAACGCCTAGACAAAGCGATAGCGCAAGCAAATGAATGCTATCATAACGTATATAATCTATATAATATCTATATTGACGACATCTGTGGCTCAGTGGTAAGCGCGTTGGCGCTCAAGCCGGAGGTAGCGGGTTCGAATCCCGCCATGGAACAAAAATGTTTTATGTGTTCCTGGGTCATGGATGTGTATTAAATATGTGTATTATATAATAAAAATCTTAAATATATGTATAGTATAAAAGTATTAAATATATGTCCGTTGTCTGGTACCCGTAACACAAGTTCTTCGAGAACTTAGCCTGGGACCAGATTGACGTGGTGTGAAAGCGTCCATAGATATTATTATTTATATAAGTATATATAAGTCTATGGATATTGTCTGTACACAACTTTTGACAAATTTTGTTCAATATTTTGATGTGAAACGTCTATAAGGCACGCCACCTTGGTCGTAAATGCCGTGACGCTGTCATGTCGTGATGCTAATATACCGCCGCTCCAGACTTTTGTGTATGCGTGCGTGTTTTATTTCATGTTATATATATAGACTGGCCTGTTGGTCTAGTGGTTAGTGAGCCTGACTACTAAACCAGAAGGTCGTGGGTTCGATCCCCACCCAGGACAAAAGTTTGTGTGATGAAAACGATCATTTGTTCTGTGTCTGGGTGTAATTTATCTATAATATGTATGTATTTAGAAATATATAAGTATGTATCAGTTGTCTGGTTACAATATTACAGGCTCAGCCTAGTTTGGGGTCAGATGCACGTGTGTGAGTTGTACAAACTTATTATTATTATTATCATTATTACAGATTTAGATGTTTTACATAATAATAATATGTCAGGCGTCTCGTGAGAGTGGAAACTTTTTTATCTATGACATTTTGACATCGTTTTATTTTTATGTTTGTCTGCCTGTACGTACTGTATGTAAAATTATAACACTATACCGAAGTTGATAGATATTGTATGAGAACATGTGATTTCGCTAACTTTTTTTACACTATAAGGAGGCAACCAAGCAGTCGGAGCATTATGGTGACTACCTACGCCCATAGACATTCGCACAATCAAAAGTGTTGTAGATGCGTTGCCTTTCTTTTCCCTCTCCCCCCTAATGGGCCACCGGAAACTCACAAACCGCACAAACGTGACATAGCTGACACTTGACGCCAGTATTATAATATGAGCGAGAGGTACCCCGGTCTGCCGGCCCAATTCGGCTGCAAAGCAGCATGGCACTACCTCTTCGCTAACGTTAGGCCATATTTATTGGTAAAGCTAGTAGTAACCATAAAATAAGTCATTGTTACCCGCGACGGAACGACGCGATACAATATTGTGTTTTTGTAGTTATAATATTATGTGTATGGTGTTTTGTAAGTTCGAGCAGGTAAATTCGCGGGCTACTAATATACCATAATTATGGCCATTATCTATTTGATAAGTTGCTATCGGAAAACGGTATCGAATATAATATTATGGTGAGAATTTATTTGGGTGCAACAGTCGATTAATAGATCGTTATCCTCGATTATATAAATACGTTTGAATTATTTCAATATCGCTCCAATATCATTAAAATATTAAATTCCTAGACACACAATTACGGATTATAACTATATTTGCACTTATTCGTGAACTAAAATTAAAATTCAATAAAACTCATGAACATGAATAAAGATTTGAAACAACTTCAAAAAAATACTTACTTGAAATATTTTCAATGGATGTTGAAAATTTTCGGAGATTTATAAAGTTGTATCTGACCTCTTAAGCACGAAGAGGTGTACCTATAATTAAAAAGATTTCGCAATAAATATTAAGCTCAAACAGCCTTGCTAAAATTATAAATTCGAGAGTGGCTCTTCATTAAATTTTCACAGACGAATTGAAAAGATTAAGATAATGAAATTTTCAGGTGGCTTCAAGGTTTAACCTTCAGAAGGAATAAATTAGGGAATAACTGTTTTACATAAAACTTATATTAGAAGTGAGGATGATGTAGAACAAACCGCAGGACAAGGTGTAGCTAGGTGGTTGATGGTAAAACTGGGTTTGGCTGTGTCAGGATGGAAGGCTTTTCCTTGCATCAAAATTAAGATAAAACATGGTAAATCTTGGTAGCCAGTAAATAAGCGTATCCTTTCTTGTCCGAAACATAGAAAGAGTATTTGATAGAGGAAATCAAAAAGAAACAAGATGGCACCGATGATATTTAGACGCACTCAACGCGCGTCAAACAGCAAATAAAAATAGATCATCAGAAGCCCGATCCTGGCTATTATTGGATCATCATCATCACAAGCGAGCCTTATGTCTCACTGCTGGGAGCTGATCATCTTCTCAAAATCAAGCGAGGATAGAGTATAGAAACAACAATCTTCTACGTGCAAGATAGCGTATAAGGTATTTGATTATAGGTAGATATGCAGACACAGAGAATATAGGCCAAGCAATAACATAACACTTACTGTTTGGTTTGTATCTACTTATTCACGTATGAAATTGAAATCAGACACTTTCTGATTAATCTTACGTATGAAAAACCTTTTGATTAATCCGTTGCGATATGCATTTAAAAGAGATAAAAGAAAGTATAATAATACCGATTTTCACTTTTTATCTATTGTTATTCCGCGTAATATTAGATATCGGCAGATAATAGAATATAAATACCGGTTCTTATGAATGCCATTTGTTTCAATGTTAATGTTTTTTTTTGTGATTTTTGTAATTGATATTATGTTAGAATGAGTCGTCATCAATACATGTCATACATAAGCTTTCATCAAAATATGGTCATTAATTAAGCTTACCTTAAAAATGATATAGCGGTTTGAAACTTTTTAAGGACCTATGCTTTTGGCCTTATGACCTTTAGCAGCCTTTGTCACAAACTGTAAATGTTTTTTTAAATATAGTTATGGTAAAGTTTTTTTTCCGTAACAAATAACACATTAATTTGCCAAAATAAAAACTCTGTTCAAAGAATACGTCTTGACAAATTGTGTTTCGTATAACGAAAAATACTACAAATACTTTTTTATGTCATAAGGAGGCAACCGAGCAGTCGGAGCCTTATGGTGACTATCGACGCCTATAAACATCCGCTCAACGAAAAGTTATACAGATACGTTGCCTTCTTTTCCCTATCCCTCCAATGGGAGGGAGCATAGCTATCATTTGACTCCGGTGTAATGTGAGCGAGAGATACCATTCCGGTCGTGCCGGCCCTATTCGGCTGCAAAGCAACATGGCACTACTTCTTTCTAAATATACCTTATACTATTTTATATACCTTATATATTCACATTTGGAGGTGTATTAATTGAGTTGATTACGTAATTGAAACGAACATGAATCACGATGATTCAGGTGATGAATACTAAAACAGTCTCAATATAAGATGCAAAGTGTACTGTAGGTGCATTACAGTGCCAAAATTCCAACAAAGTGTTCATGAATCAGATGCACTTCCTTTCTCATCGCAAAACTTTCAACGGTGCTATATAGTGCCGAATTGCTCTCTTAAATGCAATCCCTTTTATCGACCACAAGATAAATAAATAAGTTCCTTTGTACGCCCGAATTATGCAGACAATATTTTATTGTGTATTACAATAAACTTTTTTTATAACCCTTTCAAACATGTTTTGTTTTTTTTTTAAGTCGTGCGTGCATTCCATCTATAATTCGATATGCATTTTTATGACGAAGAGCTGCGTGCGTTTTTCTGTAAAGTATAACGGCGCCTTTTAAAAAATAAAATATTGTACTAGTTTTTGGAAATCTTTCGCCATTATAATAACAGATTATAATTAACAAGATGCATGCTTTAATACTTTTTGTTACAACAATAGAGAATTTTGCATCTTGAAACATTTGCACATTCCTTTTTTGCCGTTGGTCAATTTTACTTTCCTTTGAAGGGCTGAAGTATTTTTTCATTCTACTAATAAATATTCTACTGATACTTTAGTTTATAATTTTAAAATTATTATTATTACATTTTAGTCTTATGCCTGTAATCCATTTGAGGGGATATGCTCATAATTGCCACACTGAGCAGCCGGATTGGCAATCACAGATGAGTTGAAGGGCCGATGGGCCAATAAAGTTCAAGAGTTGAGGAAGCGTTTAGGTAGACGAAGTGTTAGTCGGCCATTAACCAGGTGGGAAGACGATCCCCACCATTGTTTAGGCCTTGACGTGGCGGTGGGGCTCCGTAGCCTAGGGTGAGCCGCTGCACCTTGGGCGAAGCTAATTGAGCCGAGGGGGCTCTTTGTACGCCTCTTATAAGAGAAGAGGGGACTAAAGAGCAGGGGGCAAGGGGCGAGGACGGGAACCTCACCCCATTGTACTGTCCCGGCGTTGGGAGGGATTGTTCTGTGGTGCGGGACAACCCTTTTGTGGAGGTGGCGTCAGTCCCTTTGGGGGGCTGACTAGCCGTCGAGGTGCCCTGTTTGCTCATTAGATCCAGGGCACCTCTCCAAAGGCGGCATTGGTGGCACTCGCCGGGCTTACGTGGGTAGAGCTGCGTCCACTTGCCAGCTTTTCGGGCGCAGCGAGTCCCACATACCCGAGTGGGGAGACCCACTGCCCCGATGGATGCCTCAGATCATTTCCCGGCGTTAAAGAAAAAAAAGGTGGGAAGACGATCTCCGTGCGATGGCCTGTCCGTGTAAGATGCGAGTTGCGACGGATCGATCGTCTTGGCGTTCTTTACGGGAGGCCTGTGTTCAGTAGAGGGCGGATAGGGGCTGATGATGATGATGATGATGATGATATTTTAAATCTGTTGCGTCTGTTTTTAAAATTACTAGAAAACGAAATGTAACTTGTTAAGATTTAATATTTGCACACTTATAATATAACCATAGTAATCTGAGAACCATAGTTTAATATATTAATCTATAATCGTATATTATGTGCTCGCAAGTCCAAAATAGCATTTATAATTTAATCTCTGTTACAAAAACAATTTAAGTCATTGAAATACTAATCACTCGAGTTAGATGGATCAATGAAATTAAACACTGTCAATGCGAATTAGCTTCATAAAGCCGTGGACCTGATATGTATGTATGTAACAGTAAACCTCATGACTCGTCACATGTCCATCAGTGGTCCTATTAGCATGGGATCAGATGGTCTGCTCAAGTTAGCCGTCTCGTATTACCGTTATCGGCGTGGTGGCGCCGGGTACTAGTTTATACTTTATGTATATCCTCATATTCCACAATACAATATTCTATTTCTTACCTGGGACAATCAACAATGTTAAAATTGTTTTCTTTGAACGAATTGTTTTGTTCTCGCTTTGTAATTTAAAAAACATCGATAAACTCTTTGATTCTACTTTTGAATAAAGCTGTATCTTTGGGAATACGAAACATTTTTAAAATCTTAATAAACCGCAGTAAGATCCGTAAGAAGTAGTTTTATGACAATGAATTATTTAACTGATCTTTTCGGTAATATCAATAGTGATCAAATCAAATCAATTATTTTATTCAAAATAGTAGGTACTAATACAGTATCTTTTTGAACGTCACTTGAATCTACCACCGGTTCTAATGTAAGCCCACTGAGAAGAACCGGCGAAACAAACTCAGTGGAACTAATCTTTTCAAATAATATATATTCTATAACAATTTTAACATCTTATCCTGAAATGCCCGGGAAGAACGCCTTATTCCCAGGGTGTGGTATCTTCTATGAAATCTTTTACTTTATAATATCCTTTACCACACAAACGCTCTTTATGATATGATATATAATAATACCGAAGGAAGTTACACTACGATCGCATAAGATGATGACTTATATTATATTTTACGTTACATCATATTATATTAGTATTGTTGTTATTAATAAATATGACACTATAGCATTACCATCGGGAAACTGAAGCTGATATAATGCGAGGAATTAGCACGTTGAATTGGCAGTGGGCCGGACATTTACATCGCAGAACAGATGGCCGCTGGGCCTTTCAAGTTATAAACTATCTTTCTGTTAAATTTTATCGAAATCTTTGATGGTTTGAGCCTAAAAAGGTAAAATTTTGACAGAAATTCTTCGCATTTATTATCTTTACATGGATGAAAATATTGACTCTAATGAGAAGAGTTCTAAAAACACAGATCATGTCTAAGTATTATAATAATTTACATTTAATTAATATTTTTTTAAATTAATTATTTAATTAAATTAAATTAATAATTAAGGCAGATGATGATGATGATGTTCCTTTTCAGTTTCAAATCAACAATTTTACCGACACAAGCATCGTGTACTAATTCCGGTATTCCGAATATATAATTATAAATGCGTAAACGTCCACGCTTAGAGCTGTGTTAAAGTATAAATTGTGGGCGTGGGAGGCAATTGTTGAGCTCGGATACAAGCTAAAGATGACCCCGGGCCGAACAAGGTGAGACGGGTTACTTTGAAGAATAAACAAAAGCCTGTGAGAAGTAGAGGAAAGTATTAGCCTAAGCCTAATGCTTAAATATGGTTTATTGGTGTAAGGAAAGTGGAATGGATGAAGTGTTTTGATGCAATAGGACTTTTATTACATCACATTTATATAAAATTCAAATCTTTTCTATAAAATTCAAATCTTTTCTATAAAATAAATTTCACGGTATATGAGCGACGATGGTCTAGTGGGTATGAGCTCGGCTTCTTGAGTGTGAGCCGAGCGGTCTGGGTTCGATCCTAACCCCCCGCGATGCCTAGAAATGGGTTTTTCTAAATTTTACGTGCATCTGAACATGAGACCATCGCTTGGTCACCGGTGAAGGAAACATCGTGAGGAAACCTGCATGCCTGATGAGATTATAAGTCTTTGAAGGTGTGTGAAGTTAACCAACTCACATTGGGCCAGCGCATCGGTAAACTATGCCCCAACACCCGCCTCGACTGATATCGAGGTGATCCCGTGCCCAGCAATGAAACGTAATAAATGAGGGTTGATATTATTATTATTATTATATTATATATTTTTTTAAACCTTTAGATACAATATATTTTTATGTATTTTTATAAAAACAAACTATTATAATTTTTTTTATGATAGTTTTATTGGCAAACGAGCTACATATGTTCCCATGAACATAAAATCAAAATCAATTTTTTTTATTCAAAATAGTACTAATACAGTATCTTTTTGAACGTCAATTTAATCTACCACCGGTTCCAAGGTAAGCCCACTGAAAAGAACCGGCGAAACAAACTCAGTGGAACTACTCAGGCAACTCATTCATGTGTTGCCTGTCCTAATAAGCAGGATGGTGGTACCCAAGCAGACCGAAGCGCGGCACGGCGCAACCCTTCCACCGGTAATAATAAGTTTAAATAAATAATATATTCAACTGTAAACATTATTTTTTATAAAAAGAGATGGAAACATGGAGTAACATACAGAAACTATGTGTTCAAAAATGTTAGTAATAAAGAGGTTAACGAACACCAAAGTACACAAACCACGCAAATGTTAAAGTCAATAAAAGGTACAATGTGGCGGATTTATCGTTTATGTGTGATGTCTAGATTACGAATTCTTTTGAAAGCACTAATTATGATGTATGAACCTTATGTTGTTTGGTGTTAAGGTTTGATTGCGTAAGAGGTAGTGCCATGCTTTGTAGCCGTATTAGGCTGGCACGACCGAGGTGGTACCTCTCGCTCAAATAATACCGGCGCATCTGCATAACTTTTAGTTGAGTGTATGTCTATGGACGTCGGTAGGCTCCGACTACTCAGTTGCCTCCTTATGACATTAAAAAAGTAAAAATTGTGTTTCTTTTTACATTTCAGATCAATAAAATTCTAATACAGCGTTGTAAGAACATGATATCTAATATCTATCAATATAATCAATATAAGTAATATTTGAGCATAGCACTAAAGATTCCCTCTCACATATCTTTATTATTATGATTATATATTATAATTACATATATAATAACATTAATTTAGCGTGCGGACGGCGGAAGTGCATATTTTTTCCCACGAAGAAGCACCTTAGAACACGAAATGTCAAATATGTTTTCAACGAAATATTTAAGCTTTTCTTAAACGTGGTCCATTTAATTTTCCCTCTCATTTGACTAAAAGGAAATTTGAAAAATGCACTTAAACTGAGAAACCGTTCTGAGCCAAGCGCCTCGGTGTTACAAACCCGCTAGCGCCGCAATTGCTTTGTTTTGAAATGAATGTGTATTTAAAATTTATAGGTCGGTAAATATGCGAAGTTTCCACATTTATTTGTGGTACGAGTACGTAAGCTTTGAAGGTATTTGCGTGTTATTACGTATATTTATTTTAACTCAATTCCGACTAATGTGTTATTACTTATTGTAAAATGCTATTTTAGTGCACTTCTCTTGCACCTCGTATATTTATACTGTCAGTAAACACTTAAGATATTGCTAGATGGTTTATTAAAAAAAGTTTTATTTTAATTATGCATAAAGTGTATATTTTTTAATAGTTCTCTATCAGCAACAACTTAAATTGGCATAGTGGTCTAACCTTCAATCAGTCAACGATGCCATTATTGAAAAAAAATGGTCATATTACAAATAAAATACAGATAAATCAATTACATACGATTGTTTAAGATTTATAAGTTTCCTTCGTAGTTTCCCTTGTATATATATTTTCTTACTTAAATAAACGGGAACTGCGACACTCATTGCTGAACAAATACATTTTTCATTAGATATATATAGAACAGTCTGTCAGGATGTTTAACTTTACAGTTTGCGTTCTGTAGATGAGCCCATTGTTTTCATTCCGATGAAGTAATGCGAGCCGTGGTACTTGCGGCTAGGCTGCCTACGACCGGAGTCCAGGCATTTATTTGTCTTTCCATATCACGTTCAACTAAATGCAGTGGGAGATTATGTTGCATGGTTTTATGTAATATCGAGTGTTACAAAATAATGAATTAGTAAGCTTATTATGTCTAGAGTCTCTACTCTAGGCGAACCTTTATAATTTTTTAATAAGTTTTTTTATACAGAGCCCTTTTGATCATATTCATTTTTATTAAAGATATTATCATGAGGATGCTTTAGACATAGATGAGTTTTAACGTTATTTCTACAGGAATTAAAGGTAACATAATAAACTCAAGACATTTTAAAAATCGCACTATTTGTTAATAAAAATTTAAAAGATTTACCTAAATCATAATATTCCTTACGGAATTCCATATACGATAATTTTGATTTAAATAAATTAAAAAACTATAAAACGATTCGATCGTATTTTATTTCCGTTGTATGGTAAAGTTATATGTTATACAGCGATATCAGTGTAATTTAGATAACGATTTTATTAGTTTCCAATTTAATTTGTTATACATTTCTATAAGGTTTCGAAATCTAGTGATATGTGGAGGTCATCTTTTAGTATACTTATTTACTTAATATTTTTATGGAACTCGCTTGTTCCATATGTTAAATTTTTGGTTTGTCTAGCCTGTGTATTCTAAACGTGTAGTGATTGTACATTGAATGCTCACAATTATCTTTGAAAATAATATGTTGTTTTTTTTTCGAAATGTCTAAGCTAATGGCCTTTTGACCCTCATGCTACATCGGTTTGGTGGCGAGCCACTTGGCTCACCTATTGATTTTTATATAAGGGGGTTGCCCCCCGCCAACCGTGGAGTCTTAGACTACACGACCTCCTGGCGTCGGGTTTGAGAATTTATATGACGTGATCTTTTAAAATAGACTAGCCGTTAGCTATGATATTTTTATAGGATGGCACTGGTATGGTGATGAATTTTTTTTATAGCCTCGTCACAAACTTCGTTATTATATTACTATAGATTATATTTTTGAATTTGAATTCTTCTTTTTGCTTCACGACAAAATCAAAAGACATTATCGTGAAATGGGTGTATTAGCGATAAATAAATTCCTTTAATCCATTACGTCTTGTTATTGCATTTTCTTTTGATAAGATATGGAATATGAAATGGGCATCAGACGTTTAACGATCTTGGATCGTGAACTTGGCCTCAGATCTGAGATTGTGTCGAGTTGATAGTAGACTATACCGTGCTCAAGGCACCATATTCATTGAAACAATTAATAACTATAAATCTATCCGCATACTTCACCTAGTTGATCTTTATTATATACGTCATAAGTATTAATTTACGCATACGTATATTCCAATGTGTTTATAACATGGAAGTGATATTTATAACAGTAACAGTACAAATAGATAAAGCTATTATTGCCTAGTGAAACAACTTTTTACGGACTTTACAGCGGTTAAGATTTTTACATTCCCGACGTTTCGCATGCTACATTAATTGTCACGTGAGGAGTCCTCCTAAAACTTTATTTCATAATTATTAATTACATTCGGGAAAATGTTAAATCAATATAATATGTTTATTTTATTTTCGAGTCAACTTATGAAAGCAGTCTTGTCAATTAATTAATTAGATGTTTCCCTATTTTTGTAATGAACATGAATAAGTTTGTTGTTGAATTTTCAATTTCTCATTTGCATGATACACGGAAACGCATTCGTAGAAGTATTCTATTCTATTAATAGTTTCAATAATATGTCGTTTAAATTCTAGCGTAGGCATAAAAATGTCATTATTTTGTGACTATCCAACTGGAAAACGAGACAAAGGCATATAAAGACGGTTTCGGTGGAACCTAGATTTTAAGGGTACATTCCGCACCTATCTTTATCAATTTCTCTTGCTCATGGATAAAGGAATATATTGTAAGGAAACCTGCATGCGTAATTGATGTGAAGTTCGTCATTCGTTGAGTCAACGCATAGCCAAACTATAGCCTACCCTGCCTTATTTCGGGGGTTGGGGGGGGGGGGAATTTTGCCTAGCAGTATGTCGTAAAAGGGTAGCTGTATATATATTTCGCAATTCCAACCCTACCTTATTTTATACTTTAGTCTCTATTTGAGTAGAGCAGTTTTAAATTTATTACAACGTAGTAAATAGAAAGTTTCTACTTATAAGGAACGTTCTAAGGTACGTTTTATTTACCATTGGACATGTGAAATAGTATTTCTGTCGTCATAACTCATAGACCTGTGCGGGTAGGCCCGTGATTAACTTCTTCCGTGTACAGGGTCAATAATCGAGGGTCACGTCCATGGAATAGGAAGGAATATCTTTTGAATACCGTTACATAAAACTTTCCCCGTCCCACTTTAATAAACGAAACTATGAAGTGCACTCGGTGCACAATATTGTAGAGGATAATTAGAAAATATACGGAAAGGGATTATTTAATATATTTTGGAAATGTACAATGTATACAAAATACAAAATTCAAATGTGCGAAATACAACAATGGGAATTCTGAATAAAATTAAGAAAATATATTTTAGGATTATCTTCTTAACTTAAACATGTTCCTTAATATCAATAAATTTTGCATCGACTACTTTCTTCGATTGGCTTGATATCTTCTTGATAACGAACGATAATAATTATTGTCAATGTTACAATTTTTGTGACGCATGTGGGTAGTAGAGATAGCATATTATATGTACATAATATAATTATAATATTATTTTTTTAAATATAAATACGTACTTTATTATAATGATTTGAAATACTAAAAGAAGAGTAAATATTGAAAGCTTTTATGAAAATTATTACATGCAAAAAAGTGAGTGCGTCTAATCTTTACGCGCGATTGAAGTAAAGCTTCATAACAAGGGAATTCAAACAAAAACAAATTTTATAGTGGGGTAATTATACTCAATCCAAGAAATGCGCATTTATATCAGACTGTTTATTCGTTGCTAAGCAATTGTGGACCACAGGATACTTACTTTACTTAAATAACTTAGCTTAAATAACGAATCTTCACAAATTTATATAGCTACCTCCCAACTTCCGTTCGCGTCACCCGATCAAACTTTTCGTAACGCTCTCGTCAGTCGGTACCAGCTAATAGGTACTGCCCAAATCAAGCGCGCGTAATGAAGTTTTACTTCAAATAGAATGGCAGTAATGGAGACTGTCGATAGAAGTGAAAACTTAATAATTAATATGTATTAAAATTTAATATGTATTAAATTTTGAAATTTCATAATGACGCCATAAATGCCACATTAGAAGCGTTCGGTGACTCGGTGACGATGTCGCGAGTTCCATGATTTTTGTTCAGCCAAAAAGTGCTCAACGAGCCTAATAAGTTTTTACTACAAAAAAATATTTGTTTGTATCTTAAACTATCTATAACTAACAAAATATTATACAATAAATAAATTAGACTAATTTATTTGCTAGTTTGGGTGTTTAAAAGACGTTTCAAACCTATCACGACCATGACAGAGATTAGAAAAATATGATAATAGAGATGTCATTAATAAAGAGTTGAAGAAAGTAATAAGGAAAAATAATCATACAATCGATATCATAATTTCATACTCCTAATAAAGAATTCTATAAAGATTTACTAAACCAAAACAAATGGAAGAAATAAATATAAAATTGAATCATACTAGAAGGCTCTCCGAACGATCACTGAATCTTGTCATTATGCAATAAAGGCATTTGATTAATCAATAGAGCAAAATGGGTCCTGTCAGGACCGTGCTAACGACTCACTTCCTCCAACTTCGGCTCTATTTACTGAACAGTATTGGCACTACCCAAATTAACTATGCTCCGGTGAAGTGTGCGACGATGGTCTAGTGGGTATGGAGTTCGGCCTCTTGAGAGGTCCAGGTTCGATCCTGACCCCTGTGAACTGTGAAGCCTTGAAATAGGTTTTTCTAATTTTTGACGTGCACCTGAACATGAGACCGCTTCTCACTGGTGAAGGAAACATCGTGAGGAAACCTGCATGCCTGATGAGATTAAAAGTCTTTGAAGGTATGTGAAGTTCATCAACCCGCATTGGGCCAGCGCATCGGTGAACTCCTCACCTGATTTCGAGGAGAAGACACGTACCCAACGTTGGGATATATAAGGGTGTATATTATTATATATGCTCCGGTGAAGTCTAATATGACTAATAAATAGATGCTTATGCTGTTTTAACCCCTCTTACTATCATCTCCATTTTTGACCAGCCACCTTTTTCTGTTAACCCTACTTCTTTCCTACCTATATTTTAATTATTATTAGGTAATAATAGATAGCTTGGAAAGGTAGCTATTTTTGTTATTAATATAATATGTTCTTAGCCGTTAATAAGTTAAATGAAGGTGGATATAAATATACATACACTGTATCCATACATATACTTGGTTAAAAATAAATTAATACCATTCCTATTACCTCATATGTCACTGTAATAGACAAGAAGTAATCGTGTCAATGAAACAAAATATTTCATTACAATTTAAAATAATTTACATCTTATTGCAACATTCATAATACACTATTTAGAGTGTTGCATATTTTAATAATTATATAAAAGAATATAATTATATAAGTACTACAAATTTAAAAACAAATAATTATCTAACATAGTTAGGTAGCACCTATAAACAGCATGATTGTTGCAATAAAAAAAAAACGATCACCAATAGGTAGTATTACTACTTACGTAGTTCGAAATCATAATGCGGAGACGCTAACTAAACGCTAACAATGTTTACAAAATTTGTCACGTTTGTTTTTAGGAATAATAACTTGTTGCGATCTACAGATTAGCGAATATTCCTTGACGTACGTAAATTATGTTTCGATAAAACACATCCTAATTAGGAGATTAAAATATTTAGCGGACACATTAAACTGTGATATGTGTGATAGTAATAGGAGACAGTGTTATGGTGTAAATACATCAATAAAAACAGTAAACATTGCACCTGAACACGAGGAAGATCAATTCCACTCAGTATTCAATAAAATCCAATTGAATAGAGCACTTTAACTTCACTAATGTTGATTTATCGTGTTAAGATCGAAATGTCTGTACAATTTGTCGTGCGTGCTCCCGCGCAATGCGTCGTGATAACACAAGCGTGCTCTGTAGCGGGCAATCAGAGACTGAACGTTTTGAACCGAACCAGTTATTATGCGCCCACTGCCATCAATAACTTCGGTAACACGTGGGCCTCGGTATGCCGCCGTGATATCACATATGAGCACAGCTTATCGGTGCATCGCCGGTAAAAGCTCATGAATCATCACAATTAGGTTTCGCGGATGACATCATGATTGCGCCAAATGTAAACAACATGTTCAAACAGAACAGGAATGTCTCTGGAAACCCCCCCCCCCCCCTCTCTTGTTGTGTCTAGACAAGATTGATTACAAAAATCGCTTCTCTACGATCTAATCTATGATAGGTACAACTTGTTTCAAAAATGTATGCAATCCAAAAGTCCAAATGTCAAAATTAATACGAAATCGATTTTTGCGAATGCTATAATATAAGCTACATATTAGTAACACCTAATATGTGAAAAGAAATATGTACCAACGTAAAGATTGAGCTCTCAAAGGAATCTCCCAATAACGTATACAGTGCACTTATGCTGTGAATTATCTTTGGCGCACGTTGGTAGTAAAATCGACGTGGCGGCATGCGCCATGGCGCGGTCATATTATGACACTCATAATAATATGTATGTTCGCGTGCATAAACTATTTTATTTAATTTTTGAGACGGGTCAGTAAGGGCAGGTACCTTAACCGTTATAGTTACAGGAAAATGTTCCTAGGAGACCATCCATAACTTTTTAAGATATTCTGAACTGCATTCATTTTTTGGATTGTAGCATTTTTTTCGCTGGCCGTACATTTTCTCAAAAATCTGTAAATTCAGTTTAGAATGTCTTAAAAAGTTATGGATGGTCTCCTAGGAACGTTTTTCTGTAGCTTTGTCGGTTAAGGTACCTTTTTTTTCTTCAACGCCGGGAAATGTTCTGAGGCATCCCGCGGGGTCTACGATTACTTAACGATTGCTAATCATAGAGTCTACATCCTGAGGATGCCTCGGTGTCGGGGCGAAACGTGCGTAGATTGTGTGGTGGTGGTCTTTAACTGTGGTTGTGGTGCATGTGGGGTGGTGGTGCATGCGAGTGTACGCATATGCAGTGTGGGAAAGGAGGGCGGTGCTATATGCATGCATATGCGTGCACTCACACATTTGCAGTAAAGACTGCGTGTTTTGCGGGATTATTGCTAATTAAATTATAATTTAATCTTAAATATAGAAGAAGTACATACATATCATTCCCCCATTGTTATTTTGTTTTCCTTGAAATATTTATCTAGGTGAGTGTCTGTTATCATTAGCTCCGACTGAGAGATTAGTGTATTTATCAGTATTTGATGTTGTATGACGTTGGCCACAAGTGAAGAATCAGAGGAAAAGCAGTTGTTGACATTGTTGCGGTTAGTTGCGTAAGATTTCACAAAACGACCGAGACGCATGTTTAACGATCGCAGTATGTGCACGAATATTGCATTTTCGGTCATATATCAACATGCCAATGTGTTAATTATTTTTGGATTGTATTAAAATGTTAAGGATCATTGTGAAATGATAGGGAATTTGTTTATTGCAATTTCTTTCTGCAAATAGATTCTTGTATTCTGGAAAAAGTAATATAATGTGATTATTATCACCGAAAAGTAGCTCTCCTCTCAATGTTGACATTTCATGGAAGAACATGATAGTATATAAAAAAGTGTAAACCTGCATGAATTCGTTTTTGATAATCATTTTACTTACCATTAAGGGTAAGGGCTTTTTCTGCTCAGTTTTGACGTGACAACGTCTTATAATTCGATGGAGCCGGCTGCACGAACGAAAAAACATGACGCATGCGGCGTTACCTCGCTCTGATGCGTTCCATTTTCTTATGACGTTGTCACGTTCAACTATCGTCAGTAAACCGACTTTACAGACAACCGATTTTGTTTGCTCTTAGTTTGTAGAAACTGTTGGTTTTTAAACGACTTCAAAAAATGAAGAGGTTCTATGTTTGACTGTATATATTTTTTAATGTATGTTCACCGATTTCTCCGTCAATTGTGGGCCGATTTTAAAAATATTTTTAATATTTGCAACTATAGGTGTTTTTGATTCTCTATTCTATATTCTTCTTTCTGAGCCTACTGTTTCCTACTCTATATTTTGATAATGATAATTGCTGACTACGTGGACGAACTTAAATGATTTTCCTTATAATTTTATTCGTTGACTATACACAACGTAACGTATATTATATGGCAAGAGATCGGCCGTCTTGGCGTTCATTGAGAGAGACGGTTCAGCTGTGGACGGATAGAATCTGATGATGATATACAACGTAAATAATGTTATTGCGTAGTAAAATAGAGCACTGTCAAGTCTGTTAATTATTTCCATTGGAATTGAAAACATGCATTTTCTATTTTGTCGTTCTTGGAAGAAATACAATCAATTATAAAGTACTATAAGGTGAATTGTTTTCAATTGTTAATTTGCACTATTCTACAATGTAGGGGTAAATTCCTGTGTCCGTTTAATTGTTAACGACCAGAATCATACAACGTAGATTGCCTTAATTAATTTTCTTGCAGGTTGTACGGCTTTGTTGCGCACTCTTATAAATATGGGTCGAGCTGTTGCAATATTTTCTTTTATAAGGAATGTTGATATCTTTTTAATGACTTGGCTTATTTTAAGTGAAGTCCCTTGATGGAAGAGATTAAAAACTAAATTGGTGACAATCGAATCGTTACTTTCTGACTACCTTTTAATATTATGGATTATTTTCAAAAGTTTGATATAGAGATTTTTTTATGCGCTCATTTCTTTGGAATTTGAAGATCACGTAGGATATTTGTAAAATATTTCGCAGAATGTTAAACTAATTCATTAGCAAACAAACTCTTCCTAAAATAGGTACGCTTGAGAAACATTATGTACATTGTATCTCTCATCATGTCAAGCCTTAAAATATTTTGTGCACGTCTCTTCTCAGTAATTTGGTATCATGAGCAAATAGCATTTATTTATTTAAATACGAAAACTTTTAATGGGATAAAATTCTTAAGAAACGGTATAAAATGTAGTATATGTAAAAAAATGTATGTTGTTATTTCCGAGATCGATAAACGACTACCTCACCTATCTCTTAAACAGTATAAGTACGGTCTATGTAGTTTATGATGAATTGATTGTAGTGATGTGATAAGTAGTGAATCGTCATTTACTGCTTCCAATTACCTATACCTGAAGCTAAATCTTATGTCAAAGCGTTCATTCCTTGTAGTAAATCGTGATTTATAACTAAGGAATGAACGGTTTGACGTAATAAGATTTAGCTTGAGGTATTAGTACTTAGACAATCAGGAGGATACCAAATGTACTAATGGTGGTGGGAGAATATTTTGAGGGGTGTCACCGTCCCGCTTTAAGACAGACAGGCGGTGTATACACTGTCTGTCCTTAACCGCTCATTCCTTGTAGTAAATCATGATTTACTACTAGGAACAATACTAAAATACACAAAAGAGTCTATGTACTTTTTCTCCTATTTTAACTTTTTCATACGGCTTGGCTGTAAATAACAAAAAAAAAATAGTTTATCATTGTATTATCAACCTTTTCCGTCCACTGCTGGACATAGGCCCCTTTCAATAAATGCCAAGACAGCCGCGTCTAACTGGGATTGGCTCCTGCATGGAGATCATCGTAAGAAAGTTTCTACGAATAAATATGATTTTAAACATAGAAATATTAAGAACATAGAAATATTTTAAATATCTGTGGTTTTAAATGATGATGATGATGAATACAGTGATGAATTAAGACATGTTTATTGTACTGCCAACTCAGCTTAACCTTGTATCAAATTGATTATTAGAGCGCAGGTATTTGATGTACATAAGTTTTTGCAGTTACTGCAGTGGACTTCGCACCTGCTAATAATAAAATAAGATGCTTGCACAGGAAAGTGTTATAAACAATTTGTGCAATGCTCTCGTGTATTGTATTACAAGCATATCGTGTTCTACAAATTACATTATTGAATAATGATTTGTATTATTATCATTTGGTAATGAAAAATATTTGTTACCTACATAACTAAATGGTTCTGTTTTGAATCTAAGTTACGGATTTATTTTAAATAGAACGAGAATTATCACATTCATGAAAAATTATATTCATTTTATTTTACTTATAACATACTGCAATAAGAATCAACGCCAAAATAAAATTTGATTTGTTATGGAATTAAAAAAAATATTTCTCACAATCTTCAAGTAGTTAATGTCAAATCATTTCTACATATCCACTATCCCAATTTATTTGATAATAATGGCACCTATTTGTTGGCCCATTGTAGGTGAAACCACTTTTTTTTCTTTTACGCCGGGAAATGTTATGAGGCATCTCGCAGGGGAGTGGGTTCCCCAGGTATGTGGGACTCGCTGCGCCCGAAAGGTGGGAAGGTGGACGCAGCTCTACCCAATTCTCAAATCTTGGGTGAGGTGCCCCGGAACAAAGAGATAAGAGGGGTACAGAGAGCAGATCCTTTGGTTCAATTAGCTTCGCCCAAGGTGCTGGGTTCCTTAAGCTACTGAGCCCCACCGCCACGACAAGGCTTGAACCTTAGTGGGAAGTTGAAACCCTACGTTATCTTGTCAGATGTGTTTACCTTGCCACAAACGACTCATGAAATTTAAAAAAAGAAATATGACATGTCATACCTATGACTTGACGAATATTGTCATACTTCTTGAATCGAGATTCGATCCGGCGCCTCTCTGCTATCGCTGATTTTTCATAAAGCAGAGTTAGTTTTATCGATAACTATTGTTGACCTTCACTAAGGTCAATAGCAATGGTATAACGAGTTCGCATTAACAATTGACAACTGCACGATTAGATACATAGTCGATTTATAGTTGTTATAGTTGTCCCGTCATTATGCTCGCCTGGCGGAATGATAACATCAAAGGCGGTCGTTACTGTGATAAATGACAATTGTCTTGTCTTTCGAGGACAATATATGCCATCGGATCGTGCAATATTATTTCTCACTTGCAGTCATTAAGAGTTATTGTGGCGACGGTGTTGATATTTGAATTGAATGCTTCCATAGTCGCCGCAAAGTTATCGCGTAGATCGATCACGAGATAAGAAATGCTATGATGCAAATTATCACTATAGCCGGCGTCCAGAACAATGATTTCATGATACAAAAATGCTCTTGAAATGTTAGTCATCGTTTCATGAATGCAAATGCCTTTAAGCGTCTCAGTGACGCGTCAATATTTGCGTATTGATGTTCTGGAATGTTCTACATTGATACGACAACCCATAAATAGTAATGTGAACTTGGTGGTCATGATGCGTCATGGGCGAAACCGGGAAATCTAAGTTGTAGCACTTGACTCCAGCCGCCCACGGTGACGCCTCCGCTGGTCACTCCGTCATAAACCACGACGACAATCCTTGCATTCAAGGATTTCGTGGAACGCAATTATATTCTAATGGCAGTTTTGATGAATCTGCAATGAAACATTTACCGATTGGGAACGCTAAACAAGTCCAGCTATAAGTTATTAATGACTTATAAGAGTAATATTGGGAACGAAAATATATGAGAAAGTGATAATGATAGTAAACGAAAATCATATTATCAGATCTAATTTCAAATTTGCATTATAATTTAGATTAGGAATTAATTAATATATTAAATAAATTTATAATATATAATAATAAACTAAGAATAATAATTTTAATATCTCAAAGTAAATAAACACAGATTGTATTTATCGCAGTGGCAACGGTGAGGCTCGGCGTAAACGGGCGACCGGTAGCCAGCGACACTTTTCATACATTTCCCTGCGGTAGCGAGAAACCGCCACAGGCTTCAGGTGTGCAGCGCATCTATACAAAATATATAACAAAGTGTGTTAAGTGGCTGTCGCCGGCCACCGGTGGCTGTGGTCGGTCGCCCGTTTGCGCCGAGCCTAAAGACTGTAGGCGATTTGCCACAGATTTGTTTCATAGTGAAAGTGATGTAAATGTTCCAAGTATACAAATAGATATGATAACTAGCTGATGATTAATAGTAGGACGATAAGATTCACGGTCAGTGATACTGACCACAAATATTTCTACGGAGAAATCATCGATTTGGACCACGACAATTCAGCTGAAGTATGTTATTCACACTTGACGAAGAGTGCTCTGTCGGAAAAATAATAACATACATAATGGATTCATACACAAACGTGGTAACAATAAAGATAATATTGATCGAAAATATTGAAGAAAGGCATATAACAATAAATGATATTAAATATCTATTACTATATACCAACTGTATTGCACCACGTGATATGAACGTGGTGTATGGCAGCTGGTCCTGGCTGCTATCTTTTCTTGATTTTTTTAAGTCATTGCAATCTTGTACTCCCGCTTTAATTGTGGAAGAAAACCGAAAAATATTGCCTACTCCTCTTGAATTCTTCTGATTAAATCGGTTGAGGGTCCCAAAGTAGTTTTAACGTATTCCTGAGATAAGGATCATTTGCTAGTTACCGTCGCCAATCCTAACTATACACTCGTAATAATACAGTCGTAGCAGCGGTGTGAACGAGTAGACCCAGCAGGCAAACAAATACTGTTATGCGCCTAATTGTTTGGGTTGATTAGTACAATATGTCGAAATAAAATAATATAGATATTGAAAAAAAAACTAAAGAAATGCAGTCACTAGATTGACAGAATACTGGAGAATATAAACGGAGCTTACTATAAACTAGATAACTTACTATTAAGGTAATATTTTTTTATTTTTTCGAACTTTCTTTATTGCCTTTTAAAAACTAAAAACCGTAATAGCTAAAACAACTTTGTCAAAGTAATTTGAGCTAGTTTACCCAGATGAGTACTGAAACTAAGACTGAAACTAATTATAATTGTAACGTAGAGTGTATTGAAAGGTCATGAGCTCCTCGACCCGTCTTTATGAGACCGCGATTTATGTTTCATTAATAAGATAAATTTAAACATTTAAATGGTTATTGTTTATATTTCGTCGATACAAACTGATTTATGATTTTTTTGAGATCATGTGTGACTTATGAGTATGCACCAGAATCGGATTTAGACACTACGGTAGAACATACGAAGGTAAATACTAAATATATTTGACGTACATAAATATGTATACGGTTAAATTCCAAAGGGCACAAAAGAGCAGGGGGCAAGCGGCGAGGAGATGAATATCACCCCCTTGTACTGTCCCGACGTTGGGAAGGGTTGTTCTGTGGTGCGGGAAAACCACTCTGTGGAGGTGGTATCGGTCCCCTGAGGGACTGACTAGCCCGATGGCTATGGCTATGGCCCCGGATTTGTTGGGCAAATTGTTTGCCCAACAAATCCGGGGCACCTCAGCAAACTCCAAAGGCATTGGTGGCACTCGGTTCGGGTCGCGGTTTTAGTGAGTGCCACGTATACCCACCTGGGGAGACCCACTCCCCCGCGGGATGCCTCAGAGAATTTCCCGGCGTTAAAGAACCCTTCTTTTCAGCTATGCTTTAATTAGGAAAAAATATTATGTGGCAACTAAACTGTTCTTGTTTTAAATAACTACGTTTAAGTATTTGTTATTAGACATCTTTTAATTCGATGTACGTATATCAACTCAACTTTTCCTTATTATAATCAAGCGAAACACATTTTGCTAGCTAAACCTTGTAGTTAGTCTTATGCCACTAATGTTAATTTTGACCTCATTTTTTAGGTTGCAAGACCCGCCTTAAGCATGCCTTATGTTGTGGTTTTCGTTACAAAAAAATTCCTCGAACTTGCTCACAATACATATTCATTTAACAGAATATATTATGCTGTTTAAAAATTTCCGTTACTACGATACATATTATTTTAGCGAAAGAGATTTTCTAGAAATATCCTAGCCTCAAACACTTTTCAATCATACTTCTCCTAAACCAGTTATAGGTAGTATCATGTTCCATCGATTCCCGACCACATTCCTATGTCCATTTAATGGCATAATATTTTTATACTTATCCCATTTCATAAGATGATTAGCAAAACACGTCATGCGCGTTTCGTGCTATATAATAAGTCAAATTCTGTATTTAGAGAATGATATTATTGATTGAACCCGTGCCAATATCGGCCAACCTTTACGAACGGGAACTGAGTCGATTGTTATGTCTATGTTGTGTCGGTTAGTCATTGAAATGAGGACTGTTCAAAATACTGGGTAATTCAAGAATTTATTACTTTTAGGTATTCTTAGATATTGTGTCGTACCATGTTTAGAATTAACTAGAATTAGAGCCTACCTAGTGATAAGCAAAGCAAGACGAAGAACCCCACCACGGTTCAAGCCTCGTCGTGGCGGTGGGGCTCAGTAGCCTAGGGTGAGCCCAGCACCTTGGGCGAAGCTAATTGAGCCGAGGGGGCTCTTTGTACTCTTCTTATAAGAAGAGGGGACAAAAGAGCAGGGGGCAAGAGGTGAGGATGTGAACCTCACCCCATTGTACTGTCCCGACGTTGGGAGGGGTTGTTCTGTGGTGCGGGGCAACCCCTCTGTGAAGGTGGCGTCGGTCCCTTGCGGGACTGACTAGCCGTCGAGGTGCCCTGTTAGCTTAAAAGATCCGGGGCACCTCACCAAGGCGGCACTGGTGGCACTCGCCGGGTTTTAGTGGGTAGAGCTGCGTCCATTTACCATCTTTCGGGCGCAGCGAGTCCCACATACCCACCTGGGGAGACCCACTCCCTAGGCGGGATGCCTCAGAGCATTTCCCGGCGGAAAAAAAAAAAAGAAAAGCAAGACGAAGAACAAGACTTGGTCAGTCTTAGTCTTTGTCTTGCTGACTCAGTCTTGGTCGTGGTCTAGCTGACTCAGTCTTGGTCGTGGTCTTGCTGACTTAGATTTGGTCTTGGTCTTGCTTACTTAGTCTTGGTCGTGGTCTTGTTTGCTTTGCAGGTTGTTTTGCAGGTTTCGCCAAACCTGCAAAACCAAGACCAATTTTGCTCATCACTAGCTAGGTAGCACATACGAAAAGCTTATGGTATCTATTGGCTTTATATTAAATATACGTCCAGACCGACATCACAATCAAAATTAGGAATTTATCATAATCTTCAAATATTTTAAACTTAAATGAATGCATAAAACATAGTGTTATTTAAGTAAACTAGCTGCTCACTCAGACTTCGTTCTGTCAAAGGGGGAGGCTCTACTTAAAATCCGTTCTTAGCTGACCTCTACATGGCAAAAGTAATATTCCTACCAAATTTCAAGTCTCTAGGTCTTATAGTTCCAGAGATATCGTGATGAGTGAATCTATAGAACAGCTCCTATAAATAGATTACACCTTATTCAGAACGATGGTTACTTTTAAGACACATCCATCATCTTTCCATCTAAATATTGTCGACCTCAGGCAAAAACTCAATCGGCCAACCGCATAAGTTTCATAAAAGTTTACAAAATGACTATATTACAGTGGTGGTCATAAAATTAAGACCGATTTGTAGTAAGTATCAGACATTTTTTAAGAAAACATTGTCCTGTATACTTTTATGTTCCTTATTAAAAGTAATTAGATAAGTTATGATGATGCTATTATTATTATTAAATAATTTTGAACGATTTTTAAACTGGTCGTGACTTGTTTCAGTATATACTTAGAATTAAAAATCAAATTAAATAAGAAGGTGATAATGATGTCCGGAAATCTACAACATCTAGATTTTTACGGCATTTCCTGCCTCGCACCACCAATATATGGAATCAGCTGCCACCTATGGTGTTTCCGAACCGATACGACTTAGGGACCTTCAAGAAAAGAGCATACTTACATCTAAAAGGCTGGCAACGCCCCTGCTGATCCTCTGGTATAGCGGGTGTCTGTGGATGTCGCTATTCACTTACCATCAGGTGAACCGACTGTCCGTTTGCCCCCTCTTCTATAAAAAAATGTGGAAAATTGCAATAGAATAAATTTTATTCTAATTAAATAGTTAGTAGCGTGTCCACTGTCCGCGGCTTATAATGACTGCCTTACATGGGCGAGGCATTGACTCGATCAATTTTTGTCATTTTTCAAGAGAAATTGAGCTCCATTCTTCTTAATAATGGTTGTATAGGTAACTTAGGTTATTTTTTTTTTCTTTAACGCCGGGAAATGCTCTAAGGCATCCCGCTGGAGAGTAGGTCTCTCCTGGCGGGTATGTGGGACTCGCTGCCCCCGAAAGCTGGTAAGTGGACGCAGCTCGACCCACTAAAACCCGGCCGAGTACCATTAATGCCGCCTTTGGTGAGGTGCCCCGGATCTGTTGAGCTAACAGTCCCTCAAGGGACCGACGCCACCTCCGCAGAGGGGTTGTCCGGCACCACAGAACAACCCTTGCCAACGTCGGGACAGTACAATGGGGTGAGGTTCCCGTTCTCATCCCTTGTCCCCTGTTATTTTGTCCCCTCTTCTTATAATAGGGGTACAAAGAGCCCCCTAGGCTTAATTAGCTTCACCCAAGGTGCTGAGCACACCTTAGGCTACTGAGCCCCACCGCCACGTCAAGGCCTGAACCATGCTGGGGAACTTAGGTTACCACACCGTCGATTTGAAACCTTTTTCTTGACTTCACACCAAATATGCTCCATGGGATTTCAATCTGGGCTGTTTAGTCGCCATTATAAAACAGAAACTGATTGAGATGGAGAAATTCTTTAACGGTGCGTACAGTGTGCTTTACCGAGAGAGATACAAAAAGACATACAATAAGCGTTACTGTCTTAAATTTGAAAAAAAAAAACTTGTTTATGAATAGTCGTTCTTAACTACATGACCGCCACTGTATATATATTTCAATAATAATATCAACCCATTTATGTCTCACGGGTCTCCTCCTCCAATCAAAAATCAGGCGAGGAGGGTTTTGTACCATACCTAGTTGCGATTGCGATGCGCTGGCCCAATGCGGGTTGGTGAACTTCACACACCTTCAAAGACTCTTAATCTTATCAGGCATGGAGGTTACCTCACGATGTTTCCTTCACCGGTGAGCAAGCGATGGTCTCATATTCAGATGTACGTAGAAATAAACAAACACCCATTTCTAGGCTTCACAGGGGGGTCAGGATCGAACCCGGACCTCTTTCACTCAAGAGACCGAGCCCATACCTACTAGGCGATCGTCGCTCACTATTTTATTATATTTCAATAATATTCATAAATTGTGTGTCCGTGTGTTGAAGTTCACTCAACATAACTGGCGAAGTAAATACGTGACACTCCTCGTTACAATCAAGACTTGAGCCTCAAGACTTGAGTGTATGCGGGACTTACTAATGTCCTTAGTCCTTACTAAATGACACTGCACCTCTTGATTCGTCACAGAACAATGTTGGATATGAGTGAGTGTTGTTACTTTTTTACTTTTATTCTGATGATATTTATTTCTGTGTTTCATGGCTTAGGCATAAGTGCGTCGTTCTGGTTTAAAAATAGGTTTTTTTGCTATAGTATCAGTGAGCAAGAGATACTAAAAAATATTTTGACGACACAGGGGAAAAATAAGAGAAAAGCTTAGTCTGGAGGTGTGAGGCCCAAACCCAAATATCTTGGAGGCGAGCCTGTGCCATGTAGATCCTAGACCCAGTATTTATAATCACAAAACTATCTTTATCGTTAACTTAGATTTACAGCCGTATCCGGAGTGATGGTGATTATTTTTATAGCCTGCCTATGTTACATCAGCTATCTGCCAGTGAAAAATTCCATCAAAATCAGCCCAGTACTTTTAAAGATTAGCCGAAACAAAGAGACAGACATTTAGTAAGACGTAGTGCCATGCTGCTTTGCAGCCGAATTGGACCGGCACGATCAGGGTGGAACCTCTCTCTCTATACTGACGTAAAGTGACAGCTTCGCTGTCGCGTTTCGTGCGGTTTGTCAGTTTCCGGTGGCGCGTGGGTGAGGATGGGGTTATGGAGGGCAACGCATCTGCATAACCTCTTATGCGGATGTTTATGGGCGTCAGTAGTCACCTAAGGATCCGAATGCTCTTTTGCTCCCATATTATATAAAAAACAGACTGACAGACAGACAAAAATTGTAAAATCTGTTTTTTGTATATGTACCGTGTTTACATCCATATTCATTTAGTAAAAAGCGATTAATTTAATATTAGAAACAGACACTCCAATTTTATTTACCTGTATAGATAATATAGAATTGTACACTCTGAGTAAAATCGTACAAAAAAATTAAACAAGAAAAAAGGACAGAGATTGAGGTCAGGATCATATTAAAAAGTTAGTATGTAGCGTTATTGAGAAATTACCATATTAATCAAAACAAACTTTGTGCTGTCCAATACATAGTACAGTAAAAATATAATTTTACCTCGCTCTAAATTTCCTATCAAATTTTTTATAAGACCACTTATTGAGCATAAAATCACAAATACGTGTATAAACGTGTAACAAATTGGATCGGAAAGTAAGTGCGACATTGTCCAAAAAAAATTACAATAAAAGCGACTATGAAGCATCTGAATGTTCTAGAGATACCTGAGATATTTAAAAAACGGTTCAGTTCAAGAGACGTAATTTGAGTTCTTAATAACAAAAAATTCGTACGTTTTCAATTAAACAACCATTATAATTAATGTTATGTTTAGCAAACACAATCAACACCACAGTGTATCATAAACTCATCACAGATACAAAACAAACATAAGGTTTCCTCAATAAAAACTATATTTATTTATGTTAAGCGTAAACGATTATAGATTATATCCGCCTTGCTAAAAGCTAAGATTATGTTAGCTATTACGCTAATAGCTAACAGTTGAAGCATTATTAATAGAAATCACTAGAGTAATTCACTTTGAGGTAATTCCTATGAATAGCCCGGTTGATAACTCATGTAATTTGTATGGGCTGACGATTGTGGGCGATCAAGTAGACATTGGAAGGGTGTTTCAATTAATTGATGTGGTGTCGATAGTTATATTGCGTCTTAAGTTATTATACTTGCAAATACATAAAATCTAAATACCAGCTGGGCTGAGTAGAGCTATTATTACTCTCGCGTTTTGTTATTATTCAAAATTTAAAAATGTCTCTTGCTGTATTTTTAATTGAACAGCTGGACTACTGCACGAAATTTAGTACACAGACAGACTATTCTAATGATATGTTCTTGTAAATATTTTTTTATTTTCCGCTTTTTAATAACAATGTTCTAATAACCCCGATGACTACATATTCAGTTTTAAATTTAGTTAAAAAAACCTTATATTATTTTAAATAATGCGAACTAAATTGGGAATAATAAATATTAATCCTAAAATAATGCAATACTAAAATAATACAAATTTTATTTTAATATAATTTACGATCTATCAAAATATTGTAAAATACCAATTTCAATTTAACAACTTATATAAAATTATTATATGACTTTTGCCACTTTATGACGCCATTAGGAACATATTGTGGTCTTTAAGTCTAGCCTTTTAGCCTGACAAAACGGTCGGACACTTACATACTATGTCTTGGTTTCACATGCTACAGAGCTCTCTTCCAAGTCATATTACGAACGCTAAAATATATTACCTAAAACATCATACAATACTTAGCCTACTATAAATGCTAGACAGAAAAACTAGCAATACTAATCAAATTATACTATATATAACATAATTTAAGAGACTAGTCAACAATAGTCAGTGATCCCACTCGTCTAATGTCACTTAATTCTTTTTAATTAGTAAATTTAACCTACTTCAAAAAGGAAAATCGGAATTCTAGTCGAGATTTATAGTCCAAATTTATTTAGTTTTATATCGTACGAATCATTATGTGAAACATATACTTTTCAAATAACGTTAGATTTAAAATTTTATTTTATCTTTGCACCTTTCACAGCAAAATATATTTTATCAAAGCCGTATCGAAATAAAAAATTCATTAATAATGGTTTTGCAAATACTTTGACTTCTATAAACGGATTTAGTAATACGTGTTTATTGTCTTTGGTCTAGTTCTTGTTGGCTATTGGCAAGTAAACTTGGCAATCGGGCAAGATCAATAACCGTAGTATTATATAAGCTTTTATAAATTGTAACCATATTCGCTTGTAAACAGTTTATTAAGTTTTCTGTTCTATTGAGTTTTCTCTTTTACGCCTGCCCTTTATTGGAAAAGAAGTATTTATGTATTTTATTGCCTAATGATATGTGTTTTATTGTCTACTGCGGCCTAATGCTCGTATTTGCCCACTGTTTAGGGATTGGGATTTGGGAATAAAGGGATTGTTGGAACAAAAAAGCGGCCATTACGTACTACACTTTCAGTTCTATCATCTTCATTATTTCTACATTTACCAGTGGGAGGGCTTCGCTCTCACGCTCCCGTCTGCTTGGGTATTCTGCTTATTTCTCCCGTGAAACAGCTTTGCTGTGTTTCGGAGTTATCTTCGAAAGGGCAAGACAGGCAGTGTAATTACAGGCACAGAGACTTAACATCTTATGTCTCAGTTTAGGCAACACAATAATGTGTTGCCTGGGCTAGTTCCAGGTTAACTTGTATGTATATGGGCGACGCTAACCACTTACCATTATCAGGCTCGTCTGCCCGTTTACCTTTATTATAAAAAACCTATTTTTTCTATATGTCAATTCTACGTGTGAGGCATTTCATTGGTCTATCTAATGATCTAATAGTAAGCACAATATAGCCTTGCCATAAAAACGGACAATATCAGGGACAGAATCAGAAAGCCGTCCATAGATTATTCATTCATTCTCATGATCCCGTTGGTTCGTGGTAGTGACTAGTGGAGTCACCATGAGACAGTCATCAAGATTACTCAATAGCATGAATAATTATTTTTAGAATTTCAGTCTATTAGGTTGCCTAGAAATGTCTTACTTTTGATTGAGTGATGATACTGTTTAATCTATTTGCGACCATTTTTCCCTTAATCAAATTTATTCGTGTGATATGATTGCTATACAAATAATTATGATTTAATTTCTTATTATAACTAAAAGGTATACTTTTACAGTGAGAAAGTGTCTTGAAATGGCTGAAACGAATTAGTTAAAACATATCTAAGACCACTGCTAGCAATACTGCTTTAAAAAAAAACTACATCTAAATCGGTTAACCCAAATTGGGTAAGAGTTACAATGCTACAGACACACTAACGTAACGTAACGTCTTGTTGCGTCGAGGGCTAAAAACTAAAAGGGGATGGATAACAATCCTTATTGCATGAGTGCCACATACCGTCCCACGGCGGTCAAACGTATATAAAACTCGTAGAGGGCTAAAAACTAGAAGGTAGTGGATAAAAAAATCTTAAACTTTTCGTTAACAGGTCTCCGTTGAGGGCTAAAAACAAGAAGGGAGTGGATAAAAATCCTTTTTCTTTGTTAACAGGTCTCCGCACCCAAGTTCCCGGTGGTGATCAAGATCGGACACGCTCACAGCGGCGTGGCCAAGGTGAAAGTGGACTCCTTGGCCGACTTCCAGGTAGGCCATGCACATAAAACGTATGAATCGCTTTGTCTGTACGATTTCGTAATGTACACGTTTAAATGTAAGCTAAACACAAAACTATTACAATAGATATTTTTGTAGTAATATTTCTTCTTCAAATTATTGTATCAGATAGATGCAAATTTTTCCATCCGAAATAATACAAGAATCCGAAATAATGATACAAGGTAATAATCAACCATCATTACCTTTGGTAAGAGGTAGTGCCATGCTGCTATGCAGCTGACTTGGGCCGGCACGACCGAGATGGTACCTCTCGCTCACATAACACCGGCGTCAAGTGACTCGTGCGGTTTGTAAGTTTTGGGTAGGGATAGAGAAAAAGAGGATAACACATCAGCATAACCTCTGGTTGTGTAGATGTGTATGGGCGTCGGTAGTCTAAAGCTTTGACTGCTCATTTGCCCTCCTATGCTATAAAAAAAACTTTTTTCCATCCTCTGCTGGAATTGGTCTCTTTGAATGAACGCAAATACGAGGGTATTGAGGTTTATTTGCACCAGTATTTAAAACAATTACAGCAGCCTGGACACAGGTCAACAAGTTAGCACTAGATTTTGGTAAAGTATTCCAGACATCAACTACGTAAAATTCTTGATAAACCGCGATAAAATTCGTAAAAAATATTACACTTATTAAAATTCTCGCAAAAAATAAGAAGATGGTATTTCGTTTACTTCTTGTAACTGTTAAACTTGATACTCAGCGATGATCTTCCTAATAAAATGACGGTGATAAAATAAATGAAAATATGTCGTATTTTTGCGGTCTCATTTAAGTACTTTAAAAGTGACCCTTTCAAGCTGTTTAATTGTAACCTTAATTGCAGGAACCATTAATACACTCTTCAATGTCTAAGTTGATTTGAATTTATGTTTAGTTATTATAACAATGATTCATTCGTCTGAATTTTCACATCTGAAATTCAGCGAATATCACGTTTTCAAAATACCTACATCATAATTTATTTTAGTATCTTCATAATGTATTCAAATAGGGGTTTATTTATTTAAAAACTGTAAGAATTAATAATATTAATAATAATGCATTATATTTGTCAGTTTGGATGAGGTGGTGATTGAAATTTATTATCATTTGTTAAACATTTCAGGATATAGCCGGTGTTGTAGCGATGCTGGGCACCTACTGCACGGTGGAGCCCTACGTGGACGCCAAGTATGACATCCACATTCAGAAGATAGGGACTAACTACAAGGCATTCATGTAAGTGTTTATGTTTGTTTTAATATTAATAAATAAATATTTGAGGGTTGTCTCGATAAAACCTAACTGGAAAGTGGAAAGAAGTAATATCAACTGTGCCCTTACAATCACTTGTTTTAAATATACAAATGTCTTCGCATTAGAGACTCTAGCAATGGTTGTTTTTACTCGACAAATTAATTATTATGATGATGACGTAAGCATCTGTCATTGGCGCATCTGGAGCTAGCAAATTCTAAAATTGGCATACCACTTTGGTCATGGGTTTTTCACCACAATAGTACAAATAGTAGAGGAAGTTATGCTTCTTGTGTGATCGTTTCATTTTTGATCTTCGCGCGTAACGACAAAAAGCAACGTGGTTTGCACCGAACCGCATTTTGGTACGGGGTGGTGGGTAGGTACGACGTACGTCCAAATAGTTCCCGTGCCGCATCAGAGGAAAATAATTGTATTTCTGTGCGTTACGCAAAAATACTTCCTGTACATTTGTATATGAAAAAATGATTACTTATAAAGCAAGGATGGCAGGAATATAGTTAGCTCTTTTATTCGTGTATGGGAACTTAATTTATCCACACCGCACCAAGGGTAAGACAAGGACAATTAGCTACCGCACAGGCTGGAACTCAAATAAGACAAAATACTTCTCGTAACGCAGGGAACGTGTTAAAAGAAACTTTTTCATAACTCAGTCTTTATTTAGCAGCAAGTTGTTGTTAGTTGTGAGTCTCCTCGAAATCAGACAAGGATAAAGCTGGCGCCCCACCATGGTTCAGGCCTTGACGTGGCGGTGGGGCTCAGTAGCCTGGGGTGAGCCCATCACCTTGGGCGAAGCTAATTGAGCCGAGGGGGCTCTTTGAACCGCTCTTATAAGAAGAGGGGACAAAAAAGCAGGGGCAAGGGGCGAGGATGGGAACATCACCGCATTGTACTGTCCCGACGTTGGAAGGGGTTGTTTTGTGGTGCAGGACAATCCACCTGTGGAGGTGGCGTCGGTCTCTTGGGGGACTGACTAGCCGTCGAGGTGCCCTGTTTGCTCATTAGATCCGGGGCACCTCACCAAAGGCGGCATTGGTGGCTCTCGCCGGGTTTGAGTGGGTAGAGCTGCGTCCACTTACCAGCTTCGGGCGCAGCGAGTCCCACATACCCGCGTGGGGAGGACCCACCACCACTACCACTCCCCAGCGGGATGCCTCAGAGCATTTGCCGGCGTTAAAGAGAAAAAAAAAACGGATAAAGCTAGCACCAACCCATATTCGGCCAACTCATTCACGAAATAAAACCGCAGATCTTCACATAAATAAAACGTGTTCTGTGAATCTATACACAAACCTTGAACCAGATTATGCTCTAACTCACTCCAACAATACTAAACAAATTAGGGTAGGCAAATTGGGGCAGACACAATGGTCAATCTAGGAGCTGCATGTTCAATGCATAATGCCAATTGTATGAATACGTAACGCGTACAGGCCCTAACAAGATTCCTGTACTGAGGTACGAGTCAAAAATATACATTTACTAACTGTTTTTTTCTTGTTTTCACCGCCCCAACTAATAAAAGAAACTTTCGTTTCAAATACATATATAGCTAGTTAATAGAATCAGGCGTTACCTTGCGGAAATCCATTATATAAGATATTAAATTAATTATATTAATTAGCAATTATCCCGCGAAAAACGCAGTCTTTACAGCAAATGTGTGAGTGCACGCATATGCATGCATATAGCACCGCCCTCCTTTCCCACACTGCATATGCGTACACTCGCATGCACCACCACCCCACATGCACCACAACCACAGTAAAAGACCACCACCAAACAATCTACGTACGTTTCGCCCCGACACCGAGGCATCCTCAGGATGTAGACTCTACGATTAGTAATCGTTAAGTGACTTGCAGGCCCAAACACCCGCCTTATATTAGCTGGTTCCCCCACTACCCCCACCGAATAACCGTATTATGGGAGAATTCGTTAAATCGGTTTGGTCATTCAACAATGCAATCGATTTATTATTTTTATTTTTTATTATTTCGAGTTGTTCCAACACACTTAGTCGAAATCCCTTGTCGCATTTATGTAAAACCTGGAACGTATGGCCGCTACTAACGTTATGTCCTGTCTCTAGTAGGTGTTTTGCGAAATGGGATTTTTGGGGCTGATCGTTCCTAAACGCTGAGATATGTTCTTTATATCTAGTTTCGAAATTGCGCCCAGTTTGGCCTACGTACAAGCCGTTACACTGTGAGCATTTTAATTTGTAAACACCAGATAAATATTTGCAGTCTATTTGGTCTTTGTTGTTACAAATATTTCTTAGTGTATTATTAGTCTTGTAAGCAACATGGACATCATAATTTCTCAGCGTCTTAGCTATCCGTTCAGATACCGGTCCCATATAGGTCAGGCTGGATTTATAATTATTGACTTCTTTATTTGGCGGTACTGCATATAAATATTTCATTGTAAGTTTATTTTGTGTTTTATTAATTATATTCTTAATGACCTGTGAACTGTATCCATTAGCGTGAGCAATATGGTGAATTATGTCCAGTTCTTTTAGATAGTTTTCTTTCGTAAGTGGTACGGACATTAATCTATGAACGTAACTATGAAAAGCCGCGAGCTTGTGTTGCCAAGGATGACATGAAGATATAGGTATGGTTGTATCGGTATAAGTCGGCTTACGGTAGATGCCAAAAACATGCTTGTTATCATGTTTAGTAATCGATAAATCGAGAAAGTTTAAAGTGTTACCCTCCTCCAATTCTACTTTAAACTTAATTTTCGCATGTTTTTTGTTGAGATCTCTTACGAATATATCAAACTGTCTTTCCGTACCTGTCCAACATATAATACAATCGTCCACATACCTATAGTAGTATAATAAGTTTTTATTCTTGACAATGTACTTGCGTTCAAAATCGTCCATGAAAATTTCCGCCATCAAGGGACTTAAAGGTGAACCCATTGCTAAGCCATCCTTTTGTATGTAAAATTGGTTATTAAATCTGAAATAATTATGTTCCATGCATACACTCGTCAGATCTATTAATTCCCTGCATTCATCAGGAGGTAATGATTTTTGTTCTAGAGAATGTTTTATAATCTGCAGTGTTTCCTTGCATGGAACATTTGTGAAAAGACTGTCTACATCAAGTGATATTAATTTTGTACGAGATGGCAAATTCAAATCTTTGATTTTATTCACTAAATCAATACTATTTTTAATAGCATATTTTGGCCGAAAATGTATTTTTTCTTTAATAATATTATTCAGTAATTTGGTTAAATGGTACGCGGGTGATCCAATATATGAAACAACGGGGCGAATGGGTATATCTAATTTATGTATTTTTGGTAAACCGTAAAGAGATGGAGCTTTTGGGTTCATAGTGATCAACCTTTTCTTCGATGATTCGGTATTGAATAAATATTTAGTATTATTGATTGCCCTTTTAACTTTAGCCATGAATTGTTTTGTTGGATCAGACTGTACTTGAATGAAATCATCGCCACGGATAACGTTATTCACTTTTTCAATGTAATCTACCCGTTTGATAACTACCACCGCATTGCCCTTGTCTGCTTTAGAAATGACGAGATCGTTATGATTTATAGTTTGTTTCAATGACTTCAAAGCTATTATTTCTGGATTAAAAGAGAAAACAGAAGGTGTATTTTTGATATCCTGGGCTACCATACTTTTAACCAAATGATCCTTTTTATTTATAACGGTGGCTATTTCCGCATCAACAGCGAGAGTTTCTATAGACTTTTGATGAAGGTTGGGCGTGATATTGTATTTTAAACCTTTTTCTAGAAGTGCCATCTCTGCAGCTGAAAACTGGACATTTGTTAAATTCTTTACCCGTGGATGAAAAGAATGAGACGTTCGACAATGTCTATCTGAATCAAAACTTGAGTAAGGGATGGGTTCAGTCGGTCTTCTGGTCTTATTCACTAGGTTTTTTAATTTTTTCTGCTGGGTAAGATACTTTTTGTGAACCTCAATGGACGCAAATTCTCGGGCTTTTTCATCTAAACAATCAAATTCAATATTGTGCAATTGAAAGGATAATTCTGAATATAGCACTTTTAAATGTAGTTTAAGATTGTCTCTAACTGTAAACCAGTGCCGCGCTTCTTCGTTAAGCCAGATGATCTCAGCCTTTTTAATGGCTGCATTAGCCGCTCGACTATGAGTGTTGGTTTTAATATGAATATAATTAGGAATTACATTTAAACGTTTGCATTGTTGATTGAACCAAACGTTTTGGACAGCCACACGATGTAATTTTGTTAATTTAATGTAGAGTCGTGCCTGTTCGGTCATGCTCACCGTTTTAAGATAGTTAATAGAATCAGGCGTTACCTTGCGGAAATCCATTATATAAGATATTAAATTAATTATATTAATTAGCAATTATCCCGCGAAAAACGCAGTCTTTACAGCAAATGTGTGAGTGCACGCATATGCATGCATATAGCACCGCCCTCCTTTCCCACACTGCATATGCGTACACTCGCATGCACCACCACCCCACATGCACCACAACCACAGTAAAAGACCACCACCAAACAATCTACGTACGTTTCGCCCCGACACCGAGGCATCCTCAGGATGTAGACTCTACGATTAGTAATCGTTAAGTGACTTGCAGGCCCAAACACCCGCCTTATATTAGCTGGTTCCCCCACTACCCCCACCGAATAACCGTATTATGGGAGAATTCGTTAAATCGGTTTGGTCATTCAACAATGCAATCGATTTATTATTTTTATTTTTTATTATTTCGAGTTGTTCCAACACACTTAGTCGAAATCCCTTGTCGCATTTATGTAAAACCTGGAACGTATGGCCGCTACTAACGTTATGTCCTGTCTCTAGTAGGTGTTTTGCGAAATGGGATTTTTGGGGCTGATCGTTCCTAAACGCTGAGATATGTTCTTTATATCTAGTTTCGAAATTGCGCCCAGTTTGGCCTACGTACAAGCCGTTACACTGTGAGCATTTTAATTTGTAAACACCAGATAAATATTTGCAGTCTATTTGGTCTTTGTTGTTACAAATATTTCTTAGTGTATTATTAGTCTTGTAAGCAACATGGACATCATAATTTCTCAGCGTCTTAGCTATCCGTTCAGATACCGGTCCCATATAGGTCAGGCTGGATTTATAATTATTGACTTCTTTATTTGGCGGTACTGCATATAAATATTTCATTGTAAGTTTATTTTGTGTTTTATTAATTATATTCTTAATGACCTGTGAACTGTATCCATTAGCGTGAGCAATATGGTGAATTATGTCCAGTTCTTTTAGATAGTTTTCTTTCGTAAGTGGTACGGACATTAATCTATGAACGTAACTATGAAAAGCCGCGAGCTTGTGTTGCCAAGGATGACATGAAGATATAGGTATGGTTGTATCGGTATAAGTCGGCTTACGGTAGATGCCAAAAACATGCTTGTTATCATGTTTAGTAATCGATAAATCGAGAAAGTTTAAAGTGTTACCCTCCTCCAATTCTACTTTAAACTTAATTTTCGCATGTTTTTTGTTGAGATCTCTTACGAATATATCAAACTGTCTTTCCGTACCTGTCCAACATATAATACAATCGTCCACATACCTATAGTAGTATAATAAGTTTTTATTCTTGACAATGTACTTGCGTTCAAAATCGTCCATGAAAATTTCCGCCATCAAGGGACTTAAAGGTGAACCCATTGCTAAGCCATCCTTTTGTATGTAAAATTGGTTATTAAATCTGAAATAATTATGTTCCATGCATACACTCGTCAGATCTATTAATTCCCTGCATTCATCAGGAGGTAATGATTTTTGTTCTAGAGAATGTTTTATAATCTGCAGTGTTTCCTTGCATGGAACATTTGTGAAAAGACTGTCTACATCAAGTGATATTAATTTTGTACGAGATGGCAAATTCAAATCTTTGATTTTATTCACTAAATCAATACTATTTTTAATAGCATATTTTGGCCGAAAATGTATTTTTTCTTTAATAATATTATTCAGTAATTTGGTTAAATGGTACGCGGGTGATCCAATATATGAAACAACGGGGCGAATGGGTATATCTAATTTATGTATTTTTGGTAAACCGTAAAGAGATGGAGCTTTTGGGTTCATAGTGATCAACCTTTTCTTCGATGATTCGGTATTGAATAAATATTTAGTATTATTGATTGCCCTTTTAACTTTAGCCATGAATTGTTTTGTTGGATCAGACTGTACTTGAATGAAATCATCGCCACGGATAACGTTATTCACTTTTTCAATGTAATCTACCCGTTTGATAACTACCACCGCATTGCCCTTGTCTGCTTTAGAAATGACGAGATCGTTATGATTTATAGTTTGTTTCAATGACTTCAAAGCTATTATTTCTGGATTAAAAGAGAAAACAGAAGGTGTATTTTTGATATCCTGGGCTACCATACTTTTAACCAAATGATCCTTTTTATTTATAACGGTGGCTATTTCCGCATCAACAGCGAGAGTTTCTATAGACTTTTGATGAAGGTTGGGCGTGATATTGTATTTTAAACCTTTTTCTAGAAGTGCCATCTCTGCAGCTGAAAACTGGACATTTGTTAAATTCTTTACCCGTGGATGAAAAGAATGAGACGTTCGACAATGTCTATCTGAATCAAAACTTGAGTAAGGGATGGGTTCAGTCGGTCTTCTGGTCTTATTCACTAGGTTTTTTAATTTTTTCTGCTGGGTAAGATACTTTTTGTGAACCTCAATGGACGCAAATTCTCGGGCTTTTTCATCTAAACAATCAAATTCAATATTGTGCAATTGAAAGGATAATTCTGAATATAGCACTTTTAAATGTAGTTTAAGATTGTCTCTAACTGTAAACCAGTGCCGCGCTTCTTCGTTAAGCCAGATGATCTCAGCCTTTTTAATGGCTGCATTAGCCGCTCGACTATGAGTGTTGGTTTTAATATGAATATAATTAGGAATTACATTTAAACGTTTGCATTGTTGATTGAACCAAACGTTTTGGACAGCCACACGATGTAATTTTGTTAATTTAATGTAGAGTCGTGCCTGTTCGGTCATGCTCACCGTTTTAAGATAGTTAATAGAATCAGGCGTTACCTTGCGGAAATCCATTATATAAGATATTAAATTAATTATATTAATTAGCAATTATCCCGCGAAAAACGCAGTCTTTACAGCAAATGTGTGAGTGCACGCATATGCATGCATATAGCACCGCCCTCCTTTCCCACACTGCATATGCGTACACTCGCATGCACCACCACCCCACATGCACCACAACCACAGTAAAAGACCACCACCAAACAATCTACGTACGTTTCGCCCCGACACCGAGGCATCCTCAGGATGTAGACTCTACGATTAGTAATCGTTAAGTGACTTGCAGGCCCAAACACCCGCCTTATATTAGCTGGTTCCCCCACTACCCCCACCGAATAACCGTATTATGGGAGAATTCGTTAAATCGGTTTGGTCATTCAACAATGCAATCGATTTATTATTTTTATTTTTTATTATTTCGAGTTGTTCCAACACACTTAGTCGAAATCCCTTGTCGCATTTATGTAAAACCTGGAACGTATGGCCGCTACTAACGTTATGTCCTGTCTCTAGTAGGTGTTTTGCGAAATGGGATTTTTGGGGCTGATCGTTCCTAAACGCTGAGATATGTTCTTTATATCTAGTTTCGAAATTGCGCCCAGTTTGGCCTACGTACAAGCCGTTACACTGTGAGCATTTTAATTTGTAAACACCAGATAAATATTTGCAGTCTATTTGGTCTTTGTTGTTACAAATATTTCTTAGTGTATTATTAGTCTTGTAAGCAACATGGACATCATAATTTCTCAGCGTCTTAGCTATCCGTTCAGATACCGGTCCCATATAGGTCAGGCTGGATTTATAATTATTGACTTCTTTATTTGGCGGTACTGCATATAAATATTTCATTGTAAGTTTATTTTGTGTTTTATTAATTATATTCTTAATGACCTGTGAACTGTATCCATTAGCGTGAGCAATATGGTGAATTATGTCCAGTTCTTTTAGATAGTTTTCTTTCGTAAGTGGTACGGACATTAATCTATGAACGTAACTATGAAAAGCCGCGAGCTTGTGTTGCCAAGGATGACATGAAGATATAGGTATGGTTGTATCGGTATAAGTCGGCTTACGGTAGATGCCAAAAACATGCTTGTTATCATGTTTAGTAATCGATAAATCGAGAAAGTTTAAAGTGTTACCCTCCTCCAATTCTACTTTAAACTTAATTTTCGCATGTTTTTTGTTGAGATCTCTTACGAATATATCAAACTGTCTTTCCGTACCTGTCCAACATATAATACAATCGTCCACATACCTATAGTAGTATAATAAGTTTTTATTCTTGACAATGTACTTGCGTTCAAAATCGTCCATGAAAATTTCCGCCATCAAGGGACTTAAAGGTGAACCCATTGCTAAGCCATCCTTTTGTATGTAAAATTGGTTATTAAATCTGAAATAATTATGTTCCATGCATACACTCGTCAGATCTATTAATTCCCTGCATTCATCAGGAGGTAATGATTTTTGTTCTAGAGAATGTTTTATAATCTGCAGTGTTTCCTTGCATGGAACATTTGTGAAAAGACTGTCTACATCAAGTGATATTAATTTTGTACGAGATGGCAAATTCAAATCTTTGATTTTATTCACTAAATCAATACTATTTTTAATAGCATATTTTGGCCGAAAATGTATTTTTTCTTTAATAATATTATTCAGTAATTTGGTTAAATGGTACGCGGGTGATCCAATATATGAAACAACGGGGCGAATGGGTATATCTAATTTATGTATTTTTGGTAAACCGTAAAGAGATGGAGCTTTTGGGTTCATAGTGATCAACCTTTTCTTCGATGATTCGGTATTGAATAAATATTTAGTATTATTGATTGCCCTTTTAACTTTAGCCATGAATTGTTTTGTTGGATCAGACTGTACTTGAATGAAATCATCGCCACGGATAACGTTATTCACTTTTTCAATGTAATCTACCCGTTTGATAACTACCACCGCATTGCCCTTGTCTGCTTTAGAAATGACGAGATCGTTATGATTTATAGTTTGTTTCAATGACTTCAAAGCTATTATTTCTGGATTAAAAGAGAAAACAGAAGGTGTATTTTTGATATCCTGGGCTACCATACTTTTAACCAAATGATCCTTTTTATTTATAACGGTGGCTATTTCCGCATCAACAGCGAGAGTTTCTATAGACTTTTGATGAAGGTTGGGCGTGATATTGTATTTTAAACCTTTTTCTAGAAGTGCCATCTCTGCAGCTGAAAACTGGACATTTGTTAAATTCTTTACCCGTGGATGAAAAGAATGAGACGTTCGACAATGTCTATCTGAATCAAAACTTGAGTAAGGGATGGGTTCAGTCGGTCTTCTGGTCTTATTCACTAGGTTTTTTAATTTTTTCTGCTGGGTAAGATACTTTTTGTGAACCTCAATGGACGCAAATTCTCGGGCTTTTTCATCTAAACAATCAAATTCAATATTGTGCAATTGAAAGGATAATTCTGAATATAGCACTTTTAAATGTAGTTTAAGATTGTCTCTAACTGTAAACCAGTGCCGCGCTTCTTCGTTAAGCCAGATGATCTCAGCCTTTTTAATGGCTGCATTAGCCGCTCGACTATGAGTGTTGGTTTTAATATGAATATAATTAGGAATTACATTTAAACGTTTGCATTGTTGATTGAACCAAACGTTTTGGACAGCCACACGATGTAATTTTGTTAATTTAATGTAGAGTCGTGCCTGTTCGGTCATGCTCACCGTTTTAAGATAGTTAATAGAATCAGGCGTTACCTTGCGGAAATCCATTATATAAGATATTAAATTAATTATATTAATTAGCAATTATCCCGCGAAAAACGCAGTCTTTACAGCAAATGTGTGAGTGCACGCATATGCATGCATATAGCACCGCCCTCCTTTCCCACACTGCATATGCGTACACTCGCATGCACCACCACCCCACATGCACCACAACCACAGTAAAAGACCACCACCAAACAATCTACGTACGTTTCGCCCCGACACCGAGGCATCCTCAGGATGTAGACTCTACGATTAGTAATCGTTAAGTGACTTGCAGGCCCAAACACCCGCCTTATATTAGCTGGTTCCCCCACTACCCCCACCGAATAACCGTATTATGGGAGAATTCGTTAAATCGGTTTGGTCATTCAACAATGCAATCGATTTATTATTTTTATTTTTTATTATTTCGAGTTGTTCCAACACACTTAGTCGAAATCCCTTGTCGCATTTATGTAAAACCTGGAACGTATGGCCGCTACTAACGTTATGTCCTGTCTCTAGTAGGTGTTTTGCGAAATGGGATTTTTGGGGCTGATCGTTCCTAAACGCTGAGATATGTTCTTTATATCTAGTTTCGAAATTGCGCCCAGTTTGGCCTACGTACAAGCCGTTACACTGTGAGCATTTTAATTTGTAAACACCAGATAAATATTTGCAGTCTATTTGGTCTTTGTTGTTACAAATATTTCTTAGTGTATTATTAGTCTTGTAAGCAACATGGACATCATAATTTCTCAGCGTCTTAGCTATCCGTTCAGATACCGGTCCCATATAGGTCAGGCTGGATTTATAATTATTGACTTCTTTATTTGGCGGTACTGCATATAAATATTTCATTGTAAGTTTATTTTGTGTTTTATTAATTATATTCTTAATGACCTGTGAACTGTATCCATTAGCGTGAGCAATATGGTGAATTATGTCCAGTTCTTTTAGATAGTTTTCTTTCGTAAGTGGTACGGACATTAATCTATGAACGTAACTATGAAAAGCCGCGAGCTTGTGTTGCCAAGGATGACATGAAGATATAGGTATGGTTGTATCGGTATAAGTCGGCTTACGGTAGATGCCAAAAACATGCTTGTTATCATGTTTAGTAATCGATAAATCGAGAAAGTTTAAAGTGTTACCCTCCTCCAATTCTACTTTAAACTTAATTTTCGCATGTTTTTTGTTGAGATCTCTTACGAATATATCAAACTGTCTTTCCGTACCTGTCCAACATATAATACAATCGTCCACATACCTATAGTAGTATAATAAGTTTTTATTCTTGACAATGTACTTGCGTTCAAAATCGTCCATGAAAATTTCCGCCATCAAGGGACTTAAAGGTGAACCCATTGCTAAGCCATCCTTTTGTATGTAAAATTGGTTATTAAATCTGAAATAATTATGTTCCATGCATACACTCGTCAGATCTATTAATTCCCTGCATTCATCAGGAGGTAATGATTTTTGTTCTAGAGAATGTTTTATAATCTGCAGTGTTTCCTTGCATGGAACATTTGTGAAAAGACTGTCTACATCAAGTGATATTAATTTTGTACGAGATGGCAAATTCAAATCTTTGATTTTATTCACTAAATCAATACTATTTTTAATAGCATATTTTGGCCGAAAATGTATTTTTTCTTTAATAATATTATTCAGTAATTTGGTTAAATGGTACGCGGGTGATCCAATATATGAAACAACGGGGCGAATGGGTATATCTAATTTATGTATTTTTGGTAAACCGTAAAGAGATGGAGCTTTTGGGTTCATAGTGATCAACCTTTTCTTCGATGATTCGGTATTGAATAAATATTTAGTATTATTGATTGCCCTTTTAACTTTAGCCATGAATTGTTTTGTTGGATCAGACTGTACTTGAATGAAATCATCGCCACGGATAACGTTATTCACTTTTTCAATGTAATCTACCCGTTTGATAACTACCACCGCATTGCCCTTGTCTGCTTTAGAAATGACGAGATCGTTATGATTTATAGTTTGTTTCAATGACTTCAAAGCTATTATTTCTGGATTAAAAGAGAAAACAGAAGGTGTATTTTTGATATCATGGGCTACCATACTTTTAACCAAATGATCCTTTTTATTTATAACGGTGGCTATTTCCGCATCAACAGCGAGAGTTTCTATAGACTTTTGATGAAGGTTGGGCGTGATATTGTATTTTAAACCTTTTTCTAGAAGTGCCATCTCTGCAGCTGAAAACTGGACATTTGTTAAATTCTTTACCCGTGGATGAAAAGAATGAGACGTTCGACAATGTCTATCTGAATCAAAACTTGAGTAAGGGATGGGTTCAGTCGGTCTTCTGGTCTTATTCACTAGGTTTTTTATTTTTTTTCTGCTGGGTAAGATACTTTTTGTGAACCTCAATGGACGCAAATTCTCGGGCTTTTTCATCTAAACAATCAAATTCAATATTGTGCAATTGAAAGGATAATTCTGAATATAGCACTTTTAAATGTAGTTTAAGATTGTCTCTAACTGTAAACCAGTGCCGCGCTTCTTCGTTAAGCCAGATGATCTCAGCCTTTTTAATGGCTGCATTAGCCGCTCGACTATGAGTGTTGGTTTTAATATGAATATAATTAGGAATTACATTTAAACGTTTGCATTGTTGATTGAACCAAACGTTTTGGACAGCCACACGATGTAATTTTGTTAATTTAATGTAGAGTCGTGCCTGTTCGGTCATGCTCACCGTTTTAAGATAGTTAATAGAATCAGGCGTTACCTTGCGGAAATCCATTATATAAGATATTAAATTAATTATATTAATTAGCAATTATCCCGCGAAAAACGCAGTCTTTACAGCAAATGTGTGAGTGCACGCATATGCATGCATATAGCACCGCCCTCCTTTCCCACACTGCATATGCGTACACTCGCATGCACCACCACCCCACATGCACCACAACCACAGTAAAAGACCACCACCAAACAATCTACGTACGTTTCGCCCCGACACCGAGGCATCCTCAGGATGTAGACTCTACGATTAGTAATCGTTAAGTGACTTGCAGGCCCAAACACCCGCCTTATATTAGCTGGTTCCCCCACTACCCCCACCGAATAACCGTATTATGGGAGAATTCGTTAAATCGGTTTGGTCATTCAACAATGCAATCGATTTATTATTTTTATTTTTTATTATTTCGAGTTGTTCCAACACACTTAGTCGAAATCCCTTGTCGCATTTATGTAAAACCTGGAACGTATGGCCGCTACTAACGTTATGTCCTGTCTCTAGTAGGTGTTTTGCGAAATGGGATTTTTGGGGCTGATCGTTCCTAAACGCTGAGATATGTTCTTTATATCTAGTTTCGAAATTGCGCCCAGTTTGGCCTACGTACAAGCCGTTACACTGTGAGCATTTTAATTTGTAAACACCAGATAAATATTTGCAGTCTATTTGGTCTTTGTTGTTACAAATATTTCTTAGTGTATTATTAGTCTTGTAAGCAACATGGACATCATAATTTCTCAGCGTCTTAGCTATCCGTTCAGATACCGGTCCCATATAGGTCAGGCTGGATTTATAATTATTGACTTCTTTATTTGGCGGTACTGCATATAAATATTTCATTGTAAGTTTATTTTGTGTTTTATTAATTATATTCTTAATGACCTGTGAACTGTATCCATTAGCGTGAGCAATATGGTGAATTATGTCCAGTTCTTTTAGATAGTTTTCTTTCGTAAGTGGTACGGACATTAATCTATGAACGTAACTATGAAAAGCCGCGAGCTTGTGTTGCCAAGGATGACATGAAGATATAGGTATGGTTGTATCGGTATAAGTCGGCTTACGGTAGATGCCAAAAACATGCTTGTTATCATGTTTAGTAATCGATAAATCGAGAAAGTTTAAAGTGTTACCCTCCTCCAATTCTACTTTAAACTTAATTTTCGCATGTTTTTTGTTGAGATCTCTTACGAATATATCAAACTGTCTTTCCGTACCTGTCCAACATATAATACAATCGTCCACATACCTATAGTAGTATAATAAGTTTTTATTCTTGACAATGTACTTGCGTTCAAAATCGTCCATGAAAATTTCCGCCATCAAGGGACTTAAAGGTGAACCCATTGCTAAGCCATCCTTTTGTATGTAAAATTGGTTATTAAATCTGAAATAATTATGTTCCATGCATACACTCGTCAGATCTATTAATTCCCTGCATTCATCAGGAGGTAATGATTTTTGTTCTAGAGAATGTTTTATAATCTGCAGTGTTTCCTTGCATGGAACATTTGTGAAAAGACTGTCTACATCAAGTGATATTAATTTTGTACGAGATGGCAAATTCAAATCTTTGATTTTATTCACTAAATCAATACTATTTTTAATAGCATATTTTGGCCGAAAATGTATTTTTTCTTTAATAATATTATTCAGTAATTTGGTTAAATGGTACGCGGGTGATCCAATATATGAAACAACGGGGCGAATGGGTATATCTAATTTATGTATTTTTGGTAAACCGTAAAGAGATGGAGCTTTTGGGTTCATAGTGATCAACCTTTTCTTCGATGATTCGGTATTGAATAAATATTTAGTATTATTGATTGCCCTTTTAACTTTAGCCATGAATTGTTTTGTTGGATCAGACTGTACTTGAATGAAATCATCGCCACGGATAACGTTATTCACTTTTTCAATGTAATCTACCCGTTTGATAACTACCACCGCATTGCCCTTGTCTGCTTTAGAAATGACGAGATCGTTATGATTTATAGTTTGTTTCAATGACTTCAAAGCTATTATTTCTGGATTAAAAGAGAAAACAGAAGGTGTATTTTTGATATCCTGGGCTACCATACTTTTAACCAAATGATCCTTTTTATTTATAACGGTGGCTATTTCCGCATCAACAGCGAGAGTTTCTATAGACTTTTGATGAAGGTTGGGCGTGATATTGTATTTTAAACCTTTTTCTAGAAGTGCCATCTCTGCAGCTGAAAACTGGACATTTGTTAAATTCTTTACCCGTGGATGAAAAGAATGAGACGTTCGACAATGTCTATCTGAATCAAAACTTGAGTAAGGGATGGGTTCAGTCGGTCTTCTGGTCTTATTCACTAGGTTTTTTAATTTTTTCTGCTGGGTAAGATACTTTTTGTGAACCTCAATGGACGCAAATTCTCGGGCTTTTTCATCTAAACAATCAAATTCAATATTGTGCAATTGAAAGGATAATTCTGAATATAGCACTTTTAAATGTAGTTTAAGATTGTCTCTAACTGTAAACCAGTGCCGCGCTTCTTCGTTAAGCCAGATGATCTCAGCCTTTTTAATGGCTGCATTAGCCGCTCGACTATGAGTGTTGGTTTTAATATGAATATAATTAGGAATTACATTTAAACGTTTGCATTGTTGATTGAACCAAACGTTTTGGACAGCCACACGATGTAATTTTGTTAATTTAATGTAGAGTCGTGCCTGTTCGGTCATGCTCACCGTTTTAAGATAGTTAATAGAATCAGGCGTTACCTTGCGGAAATCCATTATATAAGATATTAAATTAATTATATTAATTAGCAATTATCCCGCGAAAAACGCAGTCTTTACAGCAAATGTGTGAGTGCACGCATATGCATGCATATAGCACCGCCCTCCTTTCCCACACTGCATATGCGTACACTCGCATGCACCACCACCCCACATGCACCACAACCACAGTAAAAGACCACCACCAAACAATCTACGTACGTTTCGCCCCGACACCGAGGCATCCTCAGGATGTAGACTCTACGATTAGTAATCGTTAAGTGACTTGCAGGCCCAAACACCCGCCTTATATTAGCTGGTTCCCCCACTACCCCCACCGAATAACCGTATTATGGGAGAATTCGTTAAATCGGTTTGGTCATTCAACAATGCAATCGATTTATTATTTTTATTTTTTATTATTTCGAGTTGTTCCAACACACTTAGTCGAAATCCCTTGTCGCATTTATGTAAAACCTGGAACGTATGGCCGCTACTAACGTTATGTCCTGTCTCTAGTAGGTGTTTTGCGAAATGGGATTTTTGGGGCTGATCGTTCCTAAACGCTGAGATATGTTCTTTATATCTAGTTTCGAAATTGCGCCCAGTTTGGCCTACGTACAAGCCGTTACACTGTGAGCATTTTAATTTGTAAACACCAGATAAATATTTGCAGTCTATTTGGTCTTTGTTGTTACAAATATTTCTTAGTGTATTATTAGTCTTGTAAGCAACATGGACATCATAATTTCTCAGCGTCTTAGCTATCCGTTCAGATACCGGTCCCATATAGGTCAGGCTGGATTTATAATTATTGACTTCTTTATTTGGCGGTACTGCATATAAATATTTCATTGTAAGTTTATTTTGTGTTTTATTAATTATATTCTTAATGACCTGTGAACTGTATCCATTAGCGTGAGCAATATGGTGAATTATGTCCAGTTCTTTTAGATAGTTTTCTTTCGTAAGTGGTACGGACATTAATCTATGAACGTAACTATGAAAAGCCGCGAGCTTGTGTTGCCAAGGATGACATGAAGATATAGGTATGGTTGTATCGGTATAAGTCGGCTTACGGTAGATGCCAAAAACATGCTTGTTATCATGTTTAGTAATCGATAAATCGAGAAAGTTTAAAGTGTTACCCTCCTCCAATTCTACTTTAAACTTAATTTTCGCATGTTTTTTGTTGAGATCTCTTACGAATATATCAAACTGTCTTTCCGTACCTGTCCAACATATAATACAATCGTCCACATACCTATAGTAGTATAATAAGTTTTTATTCTTGACAATGTACTTGCGTTCAAAATCGTCCATGAAAATTTCCGCCATCAAGGGACTTAAAGGTGAACCCATTGCTAAGCCATCCTTTTGTATGTAAAATTGGTTATTAAATCTGAAATAATTATGTTCCATGCATACACTCGTCAGATCTATTAATTCCCTGCATTCATCAGGAGGTAATGATTTTTGTTCTAGAGAATGTTTTATAATCTGCAGTGTTTCCTTGCATGGAACATTTGTGAAAAGACTGTCTACATCAAGTGATATTAATTTTGTACGAGATGGCAAATTCAAATCTTTGATTTTATTCACTAAATCAATACTATTTTTAATAGCATATTTTGGCCGAAAATGTATTTTTCTTTAATAATATTATTCAGTAATTTGGTTAAATGGTACGCGGGTGATCCAATATATGAAACAACGGGGCGAATGGGTATATCTAATTTATGTATTTTTGGTAAACCGTAAAGAGATGGAGCTTTTGGGTTCATAGTGATCAACCTTTTCTTCGATGATTCGGTATTGAATAAATATTTAGTATTATTGATTGCCCTTTTAACTTTAGCCATGAATTGTTTTGTTGGATCAGACTGTACTTGAATGAAATCATCGCCACGGATAACGTTATTCACTTTTTCAATGTAATCTACCCGTTTGATAACTACCACCGCATTGCCCTTGTCTGCTTTAGAAATGACGAGATCGTTATGATTTATAGTTTGTTTCAATGACTTCAAAGCTATTATTTCTGGATTAAAAGAGAAAACAGAAGGTGTATTTTTGATATCCTGGGCTACCATACTTTTAACCAAATGATCCTTTTTATTTATAACGGTGGCTATTTCCGCATCAACAGCGAGAGTTTCTATAGACTTTTGATGAAGGTTGGGCGTGATATTGTATTTTAAACCTTTTTCTAGAAGTGCCATCTCTGCAGCTGAAAACTGGACATTTGTTAAATTCTTTACCCGTGGATGAAAAGAATGAGACGTTCGACAATGTCTATCTGAATCAAAACTTGAGTAAGGGATGGGTTCAGTCGGTCTTCTGGTCTTATTCACTAGGTTTTTTAATTTTTTCTGCTGGGTAAGATACTTTTTGTGAACCTCAATGGACGCAAATTCTCGGGCTTTTTCATCTAAACAATCAAATTCAATATTGTGCAATTGAAAGGATAATTCTGAATATAGCACTTTTAAATGTAGTTTAAGATTGTCTCTAACTGTAAACCAGTGCCGCGCTTCTTCGTTAAGCCAGATGATCTCAGCCTTTTTAATGGCTGCATTAGCCGCTCGACTATGAGTGTTGGTTTTAATATGAATATAATTAGGAATTACATTTAAACGTTTGCATTGTTGATTGAACCAAACGTTTTGGACAGCCACACGATGTAATTTTGTTAATTTAATGTAGAGTCGTGCCTGTTCGGTCATGCTCACCGTTTTAAGATAGTTAATAGAATCAGGCGTTACCTTGCGGAAATCCATTATATAAGATATTAAATTAATTATATTAATTAGCAATTATCCCGCGAAAAACGCAGTCTTTACAGCAAATGTGTGAGTGCACGCATATGCATGCATATAGCACCGCCCTCCTTTCCCACACTGCATATGCGTACACTCGCATGCACCACCACCCCACATGCACCACAACCACAGTAAAAGACCACCACCAAACAATCTACGTACGTTTCGCCCCGACACCGAGGCATCCTCAGGATGTAGACTCTACGATTAGTAATCGTTAAGTGACTTGCAGGCCCAAACACCCGCCTTATATTAGCTGGTTCCCCCACTACCCCCACCGAATAACCGTATTATGGGAGAATTCGTTAAATCGGTTTGGTCATTCAACAATGCAATCGATTTATTATTTTTATTTTTTATTATTTCGAGTTGTTCCAACACACTTAGTCGAAATCCCTTGTCGCATTTATGTAAAACCTGGAACGTATGGCCGCTACTAACGTTATGTCCTGTCTCTAGTAGGTGTTTTGCGAAATGGGATTTTTGGGGCTGATCGTTCCTAAACGCTGAGATATGTTCTTTATATCTAGTTTCGAAATTGCGCCCAGTTTGGCCTACGTACAAGCCGTTACACTGTGAGCATTTTAATTTGTAAACACCAGATAAATATTTGCAGTCTATTTGGTCTTTGTTGTTACAAATATTTCTTAGTGTATTATTAGTCTTGTAAGCAACATGGACATCATAATTTCTCAGCGTCTTAGCTATCCGTTCAGATACCGGTCCCATATAGGTCAGGCTGGATTTATAATTATTGACTTCTTTATTTGGCGGTACTGCATATAAATATTTCATTGTAAGTTTATTTTGTGTTTTATTAATTATATTCTTAATGACCTGTGAACTGTATCCATTAGCGTGAGCAATATGGTGAATTATGTCCAGTTCTTTTAGATAGTTTTCTTTCGTAAGTGGTACGGACATTAATCTATGAACGTAACTATGAAAAGCCGCGAGCTTGTGTTGCCAAGGATGACATGAAGATATAGGTATGGTTGTATCGGTATAAGTCGGCTTACGGTAGATGCCAAAAACATGCTTGTTATCATGTTTAGTAATCGATAAATCGAGAAAGTTTAAAGTGTTACCCTCCTCCAATTCTACTTTAAACTTAATTTTCGCATGTTTTTTGTTGAGATCTCTTACGAATATATCAAACTGTCTTTCCGTACCTGTCCAACATATAATACAATCGTCCACATACCTATAGTAGTATAATAAGTTTTTATTCTTGACAATGTACTTGCGTTCAAAATCGTCCATGAAAATTTCCGCCATCAAGGGACTTAAAGGTGAACCCATTGCTAAGCCATCCTTTTGTATGTAAAATTGGTTATTAAATCTGAAATAATTATGTTCCATGCATACACTCGTCAGATCTATTAATTCCCTGCATTCATCAGGAGGTAATGATTTTTGTTCTAGAGAATGTTTTATAATCTGCAGTGTTTCCTTGCATGGAACATTTGTGAAAAGACTGTCTACATCAAGTGATATTAATTTTGTACGAGATGGCAAATTCAAATCTTTGATTTTATTCACTAAATCAATACTATTTTTAATAGCATATTTTGGCCGAAAATGTATTTTTCTTTAATAATATTATTCAGTAATTTGGTTAAATGGTACGCGGGTGATCCAATATATGAAACAACGGGGCGAATGGGTATATCTAATTTATGTATTTTTGGTAAACCGTAAAGAGATGGAGCTTTTGGGTTCATAGTGATCAACCTTTTCTTCGATGATTCGGTATTGAATAAATATTTAGTATTATTGATTGCCCTTTTAACTTTAGCCATGAATTGTTTTGTTGGATCAGACTGTACTTGAATGAAATCATCGCCACGGATAACGTTATTCACTTTTTCAATGTAATCTACCCGTTTGATAACTACCACCGCATTGCCCTTGTCTGCTTTAGAAATGACGAGATCGTTATGATTTATAGTTTGTTTCAATGACTTCAAAGCTATTATTTCTGGATTAAAAGAGAAAACAGAAGGTGTATTTTTGATATCCTGGGCTACCATACTTTTAACCAAATGATCCTTTTTATTTATAACGGTGGCTATTTCCGCATCAACAGCGAGAGTTTCTATAGACTTTTGATGAAGGTTGGGCGTGATATTGTATTTTAAACCTTTTTCTAGAAGTGCCATCTCTGCAGCTGAAAACTGGACATTTGTTAAATTCTTTACCCGTGGATGAAAAGAATGAGACGTTCGACAATGTCTATCTGAATCAAAACTTGAGTAAGGGATGGGTTCAGTCGGTCTTCTGGTCTTATTCACTAGGTTTTTTAATTTTTTCTGCTGGGTAAGATACTTTTTGTGAACCTCAATGGACGCAAATTCTCGGGCTTTTCATCTAAACAATCAAATTCAATATTGTGCAATTGAAAGGATAATTCTGAATATAGCACTTTTAAATGTAGTTTAAGATTGTCTCTAACTGTAAACCAGTGCCGCGCTTCTTCGTTAAGCCAGATGATCTCAGCCTTTTTAATGGCTGCATTAGCCGCTCGACTATGAGTGTTGGTTTTAATATGAATATAATTAGGAATTACATTTAAACGTTTGCATTGTTGATTGAACCAAACGTTTTGGACAGCCACACGATGTAATTTTGTTAATTTAATGTAGAGTCGTGCCTGTTCGGTCATGCTCACCGTTTTAAGATAGTTAATAGAATCAGGCGTTACCTTGCGGAAATCCATTATATAAGATATTAAATTAATTATATTAATTAGCAATTATCCCGCGAAAAACGCAGTCTTTACAGCAAATGTGTGAGTGCACGCATATGCATGCATATAGCACCGCCCTCCTTTCCCACACTGCATATGCGTACACTCGCATGCACCACCACCCCACATGCACCACAACCACAGTAAAAGACCACCACCAAACAATCTACGTACGTTTCGCCCCGACACCGAGGCATCCTCAGGATGTAGACTCTACGATTAGTAATCGTTAAGTGACTTGCAGGCCCAAACACCCGCCTTATATTAGCTGGTTCCCCCACTACCCCCACCGAATAACCGTATTATGGGAGAATTCGTTAAATCGGTTTGGTCATTCAACAATGCAATCGATTTATTATTTTTATTTTTTATTATTTCGAGTTGTTCCAACACACTTAGTCGAAATCCCTTGTTTTCGACTGGGGATTTCGACTAAGTGTGTTGGAACAACTCGAAATAATAAAAAATAAAAATAATAAATCGATTGCATTGTTGAATGACCAAACCGATTTACGAATTCTCCCATAATACGGTTATTCGGTGGGGGTAGTGGGGGAACCAGATATAAGGCGGGTGTTTGGGCCTGCAAGTCACTTAACGATTACTAATCGTAGAGTCTACATCCTGAGGATGCCTCGGTGTCGGGGCGAAACGTACGTAGATTGTTTGGTGGTGGTCTACTGTGGTTGTGGTGCATGTGGGGTGGTGGTGCATGCGAGTGTACGCATATGCAGTGTGGAAGGAGGGCGGTGCTATATGCATGCATATGCGTGCACTCACACATTTGCTGTAAAGACTGCGTTTTTCGCGGGATAATTGCTAATTAATATAATTAATTTAATATCTTATATAATGGATTTCCGCAAGGTAACGCCTGATTCTATTAACTATCTTAAAACGGTGAGCATGACCGAACAGGCACGACTCTACATTAAATTAACAAAATTACATCGTGTGGCTGTCCAAAACGTTTGGTTCAATCAACAATGCAAACGTTTAAATGTAATTCCTAATTATATTCATATTAAAACCAACACTCATAGTCGAGCGGCTAATGCAGCCATTAAAAAGGCTGAGATCATCTGGCTTAACGAAGAAGCGCGGCACTGGTTTACAGTTAGAGACAATCTTAAACTACATTTAAAAGTGCTATATTCAGAATTATCCTTTCAATTGCACAATATTGAATTTGATTGTTTAGATGAAAAAGCCCGAGAATTTGCGTCCATTGAGGTTCACAAAAAGTATCTTACCCAGCAGAAAAAATTAAAAACCTAGTGAATAAGACCAGAAGACCGACTGAACCCATCCCTTACTCAAGTTTTGATTCAGATAGACATTGTCGAACGTCTCATTCTTTTCATCCACGGGTAAAGAATTTAACAAATGTCCAGTTTTCAGCTGCAGAGATGGCACTTCTAGAAAAAGGTTTAAAATACAATATCACGCCCAACCTTCATCAAAAGTCTATAGAAACTCTCGCTGTTGATGCGGAAATAGCCACCGTTATAAATAAAAAGGATCATTTGGTTAAAAGTATGGTAGCCCAGGATATCAAAAATACACCTTCTGTTTTCTCTTTTAATCCAGAAATAATAGCTTTGAAGTCATTGAAACAAACTATAAATCATAACGATCTCGTCATTTCTAAAGCAGACAAGGGCAATGCGGTGGTAGTTATCAAACGGGTAGATTACATTGAAAAAGTGAATAACGTTATCCGTGGCGATGATTTCATTCAAGTACAGTCTGATCCAACAAAACAATTCATGGCTAAAGTTAAAAGGGCAATCAATAATACTAAATATTTATTCAATACCGAATCATCGAAGAAAAGGTTGATCACTATGAACCCAAAAGCTCCATCTCTTTACGGTTTACCAAAAATACATAAATTAGATATACCCATTCGCCCCGTTGTTTCATATATTGGATCACCCGCGTACCATTTAACCAAATTACTGAATAATATTATTAAAGAAAAATACATTTTCGGCCAAAATATGCTATTAAAAATAGTATTGATTTAGTGAATAAAATCAAAGATTTGAATTTGCCATCTCGTACAAAATTAATATCACTTGATGTAGACAGTCTTTTCACAAATGTTCCATGCAAGGAAACACTGCAGATTATAAAACATTCTCTAGAACAAAAATCATTACCTCCTGATGAATGCAGGGAATTAATAGATCTGACGAGTGTATGCATGGAACATAATTATTTCAGATTTAATAACCAATTTTACATACAAAAGGATGGCTTAGCAATGGGTTCACCTTTAAGTCCCTTGATGGCGGAAATTTTCATGGACGATTTTGAACGCAAGTACATTGTCAAGAATAAAAACTTATTATACTACTATAGGTATGTGGACGATTGTATTATATGTTGGACAGGTACGGAAAGACAGTTTGATATATTCGTAAGAGATCTCAACAAAAAACATGCGAAAATTAAGTTTAAAGTAGAATTGGAGGAGGGTAACACTTTAAACTTTCTCGATTTATCGATTACTAAACATGATAACAAGCATGTTTTGGCATCTACCGTAAGCCGACTTATACCGATACAACCATACCTATATCTTCATGTCATCCTTGGCAACACAAGCTCGCGGCTTTTCATAGTTACGTTCATAGATTAATGTCCGTACCACTTACGAAAGAAAACTATCTAAAAGAACTGGACATAATTCACCATATTGCTCACGCTAATGGATACAGTTCACAGGTCATTAAGAATATAATTAATAAAACACAAAATAAACTTACAATGAAATATTTATATGCAGTACCGCCAAATAAAGAAGTCAATAATTATAAATCCAGCCTGACCTATATGGGACCGGTATCTGAACGGATAGCTAAGACGCTGAGAAATTATGATGTCCATGTTGCTTACAAGACTAATAATACACTAAGAAATATTTGTAACAACAAAGACCAAATAGACTGCAAATATTTATCTGGTGTTTACAAATTAAAATGCTCACAGTGTAACGGCTTGTACGTAGGCCAAACTGGGCGCAATTTCGAAACTAGATATAAAGAACATATCTCAGCGTTTAGGAACGATCAGCCCCAAAAATCCCATTTCGCAAAACACCTACTAGAGACAGGACATAACGTTAGTAGCGGCCATACGTTCCAGGTTTTACATAAATGCGACAAGGGATTTCGACTAAGTGTGTTGGAACAACTCGAAATAATAAAAAATAAAAATAATAAATCGATTGCATTGTTGAATGACCAAACCGATTTAACGAATTCTCCCATAATACGGTTATTCGGTGGGGGTAGTGGGGGAACCAGCTAATATAAGGCGGGTGTTTGGGCCTGCAAGTCACTTAACGATTACTAATCGTAGAGTCTACATCCTGAGGATGCCTCGGTGTCGGGGCGAAACGTACGTAGATTGTTTGGTGGTGGTCTTTTACTGTGGTTGTGGTGCATGTGGGGTGGTGGTGCATGCGAGTGTACGCATATGCAGTGTGGGAAAGGAGGGCGGTGCTATATGCATGCATATGCGTGCACTCACACATTTGCTGTAAAGACTGCGTTTTTCGCGGGATAATTGCTAATTAATATAATTAATTTAATATCTTATATAATGGATTTCCGCAAGGTAACGCCTGATTCTATTAACTATCTTAAAACGGTGAGCATGACCGAACAGGCACGACTCTACATTAAATTAACAAAATTACATCGTGTGGCTGTCCAAAACGTTTGGTTCAATCAACAATGCAAACGTTTAAATGTAATTCCTAATTATATTCATATTAAAACCAACACTCATAGTCGAGCGGCTAATGCAGCCATTAAAAAGGCTGAGATCATCTGGCTTAACGAAGAAGCGCGGCACTGGTTTACAGTTAGAGACAATCTTAAACTACATTTAAAAGTGCTATATTCAGAATTATCCTTTCAATTGCACAATATTGAATTTGATTGTTTAGATGAAAAAGCCCGAGAATTTGCGTCCATTGAGGTTCACAAAAAGTATCTTACCCAGCAGAAAAAATTAAAAAACCTAGTGAATAAGACCAGAAGACCGACTGAACCCATCCCTTACTCAAGTTTTGATTCAGATAGACATTGTCGAACGTCTCATTCTTTTCATCCACGGGTAAAGAATTTAACAAATGTCCAGTTTTCAGCTGCAGAGATGGCACTTCTAGAAAAAGGTTTAAAATACAATATCACGCCCAACCTTCATCAAAAGTCTATAGAAACTCTCGCTGTTGATGCGGAAATAGCCACCGTTATAAATAAAAAGGATCATTTGGTTAAAAGTATGGTAGCCCAGGATATCAAAAATACACCTTCTGTTTTCTCTTTTAATCCAGAAATAATAGCTTTGAAGTCATTGAAACAAACTATAAATCATAACGATCTCGTCATTTCTAAAGCAGACAAGGGCAATGCGGTGGTAGTTATCAAACGGGTAGATTACATTGAAAAAGTGAATAACGTTATCCGTGGCGATGATTTCATTCAAGTACAGTCTGATCCAACAAAACAATTCATGGCTAAAGTTAAAAGGGCAATCAATAATACTAAATATTTATTCAATACCGAATCATCGAAGAAAAGGTTGATCACTATGAACCCAAAAGCTCCATCTCTTTACGGTTTACCAAAAATACATAAATTAGATATACCCATTCGCCCCGTTGTTTCATATATTGGATCACCCGCGTACCATTTAACCAAATTACTGAATAATATTATTAAAGAAAAAATACATTTTCGGCCAAAATATGCTATTAAAAATAGTATTGATTTAGTGAATAAAATCAAAGATTTGAATTTGCCATCTCGTACAAAATTAATATCACTTGATGTAGACAGTCTTTTCACAAATGTTCCATGCAAGGAAACACTGCAGATTATAAAACATTCTCTAGAACAAAAATCATTACCTCCTGATGAATGCAGGGAATTAATAGATCTGACGAGTGTATGCATGGAACATAATTATTTCAGATTTAATAACCAATTTTACATACAAAAGGATGGCTTAGCAATGGGTTCACCTTTAAGTCCCTTGATGGCGGAAATTTTCATGGACGATTTTGAACGCAAGTACATTGTCAAGAATAAAAACTTATTATACTACTATAGGTATGTGGACGATTGTATTATATGTTGGACAGGTACGGAAAGACAGTTTGATATATTCGTAAGAGATCTCAACAAAAAACATGCGAAAATTAAGTTTAAAGTAGAATTGGAGGAGGGTAACACTTTAAACTTTCTCGATTTATCGATTACTAAACATGATAACAAGCATGTTTTTGGCATCTACCGTAAGCCGACTTATACCGATACAACCATACCTATATCTTCATGTCATCCTTGGCAACACAAGCTCGCGGCTTTTCATAGTTACGTTCATAGATTAATGTCCGTACCACTTACGAAAGAAAACTATCTAAAAGAACTGGACATAATTCACCATATTGCTCACGCTAATGGATACAGTTCACAGGTCATTAAGAATATAATTAATAAAACACAAAATAAACTTACAATGAAATATTTATATGCAGTACCGCCAAATAAAGAAGTCAATAATTATAAATCCAGCCTGACCTATATGGGACCGGTATCTGAACGGATAGCTAAGACGCTGAGAAATTATGATGTCCATGTTGCTTACAAGACTAATAATACACTAAGAAATATTTGTAACAACAAAGACCAAATAGACTGCAAATATTTATCTGGTGTTTACAAATTAAAATGCTCACAGTGTAACGGCTTGTACGTAGGCCAAACTGGGCGCAATTTCGAAACTAGATATAAAGAACATATCTCAGCGTTTAGGAACGATCAGCCCCAAAAATCCCATTTCGCAAAACACCTACTAGAGACAGGACATAACGTTAGTAGCGGCCATACGTTCCAGGTTTTACATAAATGCGACAAGGGATTTCGACTAAGTGTGTTGGAACAACTCGAAATAATAAAAAAATAAAAATAATAAATCGATTGCATTGTTGAATGACCAAACCGATTTAACGAATTCTCCCATAATACGGTTATTCGGTGGGGGTAGTGGGGGAACCAGCTAATATAAGGCGGGTGTTTGGGCCTGCAAGTCACTTAACGATTACTAATCGTAGAGTCTACATCCTGAGGATGCCTCGGTGTCGGGGCGAAACGTACGTAGATTGTTTGGTGGTGGTCTTTTACTGTGGTTGTGGTGCATGTGGGGTGGTGGTGCATGCGAGTGTACGCATATGCAGTGTGGGAAAGGAGGGCGGTGCTATATGCATGCATATGCGTGCACTCACACATTTGCTGTAAAGACTGCGTTTTTCGCGGGATAATTGCTAATTAATATAATTAATTTAATATCTTATATAATGGATTTCCGCAAGGTAACGCCTGATTCTATTAACTATCTTAAAACGGTGAGCATGACCGAACAGGCACGACTCTACATTAAATTAACAAAATTACATCGTGTGGCTGTCCAAAACGTTTGGTTCAATCAACAATGCAAACGTTTAAATGTAATTCCTAATTATATTCATATTAAAACCAACACTCATAGTCGAGCGGCTAATGCAGCCATTAAAAAGGCTGAGATCATCTGGCTTAACGAAGAAGCGCGGCACTGGTTTACAGTTAGAGACAATCTTAAACTACATTTAAAAGTGCTATATTCAGAATTATCCTTTCAATTGCACAATATTGAATTTGATTGTTTAGATGAAAAAGCCCGAGAATTTGCGTCCATTGAGGTTCACAAAAAGTATCTTACCCAGCAGAAAAAATTAAAAAACCTAGTGAATAAGACCAGAAGACCGACTGAACCCATCCCTTACTCAAGTTTTGATTCAGATAGACATTGTCGAACGTCTCATTCTTTTCATCCACGGGTAAAGAATTTAACAAATGTCCAGTTTTCAGCTGCAGAGATGGCACTTCTAGAAAAAGGTTTAAAATACAATATCACGCCCAACCTTCATCAAAAGTCTATAGAAACTCTCGCTGTTGATGCGGAAATAGCCACCGTTATAAATAAAAAGGATCATTTGGTTAAAAGTATGGTAGCCCAGGATATCAAAAATACACCTTCTGTTTTCTCTTTTAATCCAGAAATAATAGCTTTGAAGTCATTGAAACAAACTATAAATCATAACGATCTCGTCATTTCTAAAGCAGACAAGGGCAATGCGGTGGTAGTTATCAAACGGGTAGATTACATTGAAAAAGTGAATAACGTTATCCGTGGCGATGATTTCATTCAAGTACAGTCTGATCCAACAAAACAATTCATGGCTAAAGTTAAAAGGGCAATCAATAATACTAAATATTTATTCAATACCGAATCATCGAAGAAAAGGTTGATCACTATGAACCCAAAAGCTCCATCTCTTTACGGTTTACCAAAAATACATAAATTAGATATACCCATTCGCCCCGTTGTTTCATATATTGGATCACCCGCGTACCATTTAACCAAATTACTGAATAATATTATTAAAGAAAAAATACATTTTCGGCCAAAATATGCTATTAAAAATAGTATTGATTTAGTGAATAAAATCAAAGATTTGAATTTGCCATCTCGTACAAAATTAATATCACTTGATGTAGACAGTCTTTTCACAAATGTTCCATGCAAGGAAACACTGCAGATTATAAAACATTCTCTAGAACAAAAATCATTACCTCCTGATGAATGCAGGGAATTAATAGATCTGACGAGTGTATGCATGGAACATAATTATTTCAGATTTAATAACCAATTTTACATACAAAAGGATGGCTTAGCAATGGGTTCACCTTTAAGTCCCTTGATGGCGGAAATTTTCATGGACGATTTTGAACGCAAGTACATTGTCAAGAATAAAAACTTATTATACTACTATAGGTATGTGGACGATTGTATTATATGTTGGACAGGTACGGAAAGACAGTTTGATATATTCGTAAGAGATCTCAACAAAAAACATGCGAAAATTAAGTTTAAAGTAGAATTGGAGGAGGGTAACACTTTAAACTTTCTCGATTTATCGATTACTAAACATGATAACAAGCATGTTTTTGGCATCTACCGTAAGCCGACTTATACCGATACAACCATACCTATATCTTCATGTCATCCTTGGCAACACAAGCTCGCGGCTTTTCATAGTTACGTTCATAGATTAATGTCCGTACCACTTACGAAAGAAAACTATCTAAAAGAACTGGACATAATTCACCATATTGCTCACGTTAATGGATACAGTTCACAGGTCATTAAGAATATAATTAATAAAACACAAAATAAACTTACAATGAAATATTTATATGCAGTACCGCCAAATAAAGAAGTCAATAATTATAAATCCAGCCTGACCTATATGGGACCGGTATCTGAACGGATAGCTAAGACGCTGAGAAATTATGATGTCCATGTTGCTTACAAGACTAATAATACACTAAGAAATATTTGTAACAACAAAGACCAAATAGACTGCAAATATTTATCTGGTGTTTACAAATTAAAATGCTCACAGTGTAACGGCTTGTACGTAGGCCAAACTGGGCGCAATTTCGAAACTAGATATAAAGAACATATCTCAGCGTTTAGGAACGATCAGCCCCAAAAATCCCATTTCGCAAAACATCTACTAGAGACAGGACATAACGTTAGTAGCGGCCATACGTTCCAGGTTTTACATAAATGCGACAAGGGATTTCGACTAAGTGTGTTGGAACAACTCGAAATAATAAAAAATAAAAATAATAAATCGATTGCATTGTTGAATGACCAAACCGATTTAACGAATTCTCCCATAATACGGTTATTCGGTGGGGGTAGTGGGGGAACCAGCTAATATAAGGCGGGTGTTTGGGCCTGCAAGTCACTTAACGATTACTAATCGTAGAGTCTACATCCTGAGGATGCCTCGGTGTCGGGGCGAAACGTACGTAGATTGTTTGGTGGTGGTCTTTTACTGTGGTTGTGGTGCATGTGGGGTGGTGGTGCATGCGAGTGTACGCATATGCAGTGTGGGAAAGGAGGGCGGTGCTATATGCATGCATATGCGTGCACTCACACATTTGCTGTAAAGACTGCGTTTTTCGCGGGATAATTGCTAATTAATATAATTAATTTAATATCTTATATAATGGATTTCCGCAAGGTAACGCCTGATTCTATTAACTATCTTAAAACGGTGAGCATGACCGAACAGGCACGACTCTACATTAAATTAACAAAATTACATCGTGTGGCTGTCCAAAACGTTTGGTTCAATCAACAATGCAAACGTTTAAATGTAATTCCTAATTATATTCATATTAAAACCAACACTCATAGTCGAGCGGCTAATGCAGCCATTAAAAAGGCTGAGATCATCTGGCTTAACGAAGAAGCGCGGCACTGGTTTACAGTTAGAGACAATCTTAAACTACATTTAAAAGTGCTATATTCAGAATTATCCTTTCAATTGCACAATATTGAATTTGATTGTTTAGATGAAAAAGCCCGAGAATTTGCGTCCATTGAGGTTCACAAAAAGTATCTTACCCAGCAGAAAAAAAAAATTAAAAAACCTAGTGAATAAGACCAGAAGACCGACTGAACCCATCCCTTACTCAAGTTTTGATTCAGATAGACATTGTCGAACGTCTCATTCTTTTCATCCACGGGTAAAGAATTTAACAAATGTCCAGTTTTCAGCTGCAGAGATGGCACTTCTAGAAAAAGGTTTAAAATACAATATCACGCCCAACCTTCATCAAAAGTCTATAGAAACTCTCGCTGTTGATGCGGAAATAGCCACCGTTATAAATAAAAAGGATCATTTGGTTAAAAGTATGGTAGCCCAGGATATCAAAAATACACCTTCTGTTTTCTCTTTTAATCCAGAAATAATAGCTTTGAAGTCATTGAAACAAACTATAAATCATAACGATCTCGTCATTTCTAAAGCAGACAAGGGCAATGCGGTGGTAGTTATCAAACGGGTAGATTACATTGAAAAAGTGAATAACGTTATCCGTGGCGATGATTTCATTCAAGTACAGTCTGATCCAACAAAACAATTCATGGCTAAAGTTAAAAGGGCAATCAATAATACTAAATATTTATTCAATACCGAATCATCGAAGAAAAGGTTGATCACTATGAACCCAAAAGCTCCATCTCTTTACGGTTTACCAAAAATACATAAATTAGATATACCCATTCGCCCCGTTGTTTCATATATTGGATCACCCGCGTACCATTTAACCAAATTACTGAATAATATTATTAAAGAAAAAATACATTTTCGGCCAAAATATGCTATTAAAAATAGTATTGATTTAGTGAATAAAATCAAAGATTTGAATTTGCCATCTCGTACAAAATTAATATCACTTGATGTAGACAGTCTTTTCACAAATGTTCCATGCAAGGAAACACTGCAGATTATAAAACATTCTCTAGAACAAAAATCATTACCTCCTGATGAATGCAGGGAATTAATAGATCTGACGAGTGTATGCATGGAACATAATTATTTCAGATTTAATAACCAATTTTACATACAAAAGGATGGCTTAGCAATGGGTTCACCTTTAAGTCCCTTGATGGCGGAAATTTTCATGGACGATTTTGAACGCAAGTACATTGTCAAGAATAAAAACTTATTATACTACTATAGGTATGTGGACGATTGTATTATATGTTGGACAGGTACGGAAAGACAGTTTGATATATTCGTAAGAGATCTCAACAAAAAACATGCGAAAATTAAGTTTAAAGTAGAATTGGAGGAGGGTAACACTTTAAACTTTCTCGATTTATCGATTACTAAACATGATAACAAGCATGTTTTTGGCATCTACCGTAAGCCGACTTATACCGATACAACCATACCTATATCTTCATGTCATCCTTGGCAACACAAGCTCGCGGCTTTTCATAGTTACGTTCATAGATTAATGTCCGTACCACTTACGAAAGAAAACTATCTAAAAGAACTGGACATAATTCACCATATTGCTCACGCTAATGGATACAGTTCACAGGTCATTAAGAATATAATTAATAAAACACAAAATAAACTTACAATGAAATATTTATATGCAGTACCGCCAAATAAAGAAGTCAATAATTATAAATCCAGCCTGACCTATATGGGACCGGTATCTGAACGGATAGCTAAGACGCTGAGAAATTATGATGTCCATGTTGCTTACAAGACTAATAATACACTAAGAAATATTTGTAACAACAAAGACCAAATAGACTGCAAATATTTATCTGGTGTTTACAAATTAAAATGCTCACAGTGTAACGGCTTGTACGTAGGCCAAACTGGGCGCAATTTCGAAACTAGATATAAAGAACATATCTCAGCGTTTAGGAACGATCAGCCCCAAAAATCCCATTTCGCAAAACACCTACTAGAGACAGGACATAACGTTAGTAGCGGCCATACGTTCCAGGTTTTACATAAATGCGACAAGGGATTTCGACTAAGTGTGTTGGAACAACTCGAAATAATAAAAAATAAAAATAATAAATCGATTGCATTGTTGAATGACCAAACCGATTTAACGAATTCTCCCATAATACGGTTATTCGGTGGGGGTAGTGGGGGAACCAGCTAATATAAGGCGGGTGTTTGGGCCTGCAAGTCACTTAACGATTACTAATCGTAGAGTCTACATCCTGAGGATGCCTCGGTGTCGGGGCGAAACGTACGTAGATTGTTTGGTGGTGGTCTTTTACTGTGGTTGTGGTGCATGTGGGGTGGTGGTGCATGCGAGTGTACGCATATGCAGTGTGGGAAAGGAGGGCGGTGCTATATGCATGCATATGCGTGCACTCACACATTTGCTGTAAAGACTGCGTTTTTCGCGGGATAATTGCTAATTAATATAATTAATTTAATATCTTACATATATAGCTCTCTTTATTTGGCTAGGAAATACAAAAAGATTTTGTTTTTTTTTTCGTTCCGGAAATCAAACAAAATTTAAAGCTACCTATGTTATTTTAATATAGTTTATTTAACAATGTAATACAAAATATTCAGGAAATATTAAAATAAGGTTTATTACACAATATTAATATTTTTTTTATCCGAAACCAAATAGTATAATAATATATTATTATCTATCACCATTTTTCTGACCTTTGCTCTCGTTATGCGATAATCCACATGTGCGCAATATTTTTTTGGTATTCCCGCCTCGCACAACCATGATGTGAAATCCGCAACCCGCGGATTTTCCGGCCCGATAGGACTAAGGGACTTCCTACAAGCGGGTGTAACAGATCACTTGCTTTATTGAAGATATGCACATTTAATAGAAGAGCGAACTTGCATTCCAGAAGACTAGGTCTTTGAAAAACATATTATTTTGTAATATGATGATGATGATCATGATTATGATGTACCTAATCTGTGACTAAATAAACAGATTCTGTCGTCTTATGTTTTACATAATTTCGTGTTATATTAATTAGCTAACAAAAAATGTTACCACGGCCAACATAAAAACTTTGAATTATATGAGCAGTCATTATAATAGCGCTCTTTCATAAACACTTTTACGCTACATCAACATATGGGAAATACACAATTTATCGTTCTTTATTAAATTAACACATGTTACTTAGAATTATGCTCGTATAAAACATTTTAATTGCGATAAACAATTAGTACGATAAGAACGTGGATTTTATTAGCGTGTTAAAAAAAATATTTTATAATTTACTGGTATTATTATAAATTTTACCGAAATTGGCTTAGGTATTAATGTACGATTTTTGTTGAGCGGTCGATTTACTTACCTCTCCTCTCCTACCCGTTACTCTCTTCTTAGCCCCAGCTACTCAATGGAGTATTGCCGAGGAGATTGGAATAAGAAAAACGTGATATCAAGGTTTTTTTTTATGTTAGTTGGATAGGCAAACTGGCAAACGTACCACCTGATGGTAAGTGGTCGACGTCGCCCATGAACATAAACCAGTATACCTGGAACGAGCCCAGGCAACTCATTTATGTGTTGCCTATCCTGAGACATAAGATGTTAAGTCTCGGTGCCAGTAATTACACTGCCTGTCTTGCCCTTCTCTCCGAAACACAGCAAAGCTATTTCACGGGAGAAACAAGCAAGATGGTGGAAGGTTGTGGTCAAGTTATCGTGCTACTCGTGAAGTGGCTTATAAGCACCCAGGCGGGAAGCGCATTACTAACCAAAGGCCGGACTGATTTTTGCAAATGGCCGCGAGAAGACAACCACAACAACAACGGTTTGTGAGTTTCCGGTGGTCCATTGGGGGAATAGGGCAAAGTAGGGTAACACATCTGCATAATCTCTGGTTGTGCAGATGTGTATGGGCGTCGGTAGTCTAAAGCTTCGACTGCTCGTTTGCCCTCCTATGCTATAAAAAAAATGCCACGGCGTTGCAATTAATTCAAAGGATCCAGTCAGTTGCTTGTCAGTAACCAAACTATGAGAAGAAGGCAGCATGAGGCTAACCATCATACTCGCAGGCCGCTTCGTACTCCAGCACTACGCAGAGGAAATCGTGGACGAATGTTCAGTGGCACAAGAAAATTTCCTCTGGGAAGATCGGTGGTCTGTAGTGCTGTTTACCGATGAGTCCCGATTTGGTTTTCATCCTTATTCACGAAGAGTACAGTACGTGTATGGCGAACTCGTGGTCGTGAGTACCGTTACAAAACCTTCAGTAGGTTCATCCATACCACGAAGGAACAATTATGGTTTGGCGGGAATTCGTGTCGGTGGAAGAACAAATCTCGTTTGGATCAGTAACACTATGACTGCTGAAAATATCGTAATCACGTTCTAGCTATTTATTGGTTAAAAGAACCGGCCAAGTGCTAGTCGGACTCGCTCACAAAGGGTTTCGTACCATTACATAATATACAACATTAGACACTTTAACAAAAATTAAGGTTTATGTTTATGCAATTAAATGTTTTTGACGTGACAACGTCTTATAATTCGATGGAGCCTACTGCACGAACGAGAAAACATGACGCATGCGGCTTTCCTCGCTGTGAGGTGTTCCATTTTCTTATGACGTTGTCACGTTCATTTATCGTCAGTAAACCGACTTTATAGACAACCGATTTTTTTATATATTTGAGTTGATTGCCTGAAAGGTAAATTGCGGTTTACGTTTTATGACGTATAAAAAAAACTACTTACTAGATCGTGTTCAAACCAATTTTAGGTGGAAGTTTGCATGGTAATGTACCAACATCATATTTTTTTTTTAGTTTTATCATTCTCTTATTTTAGAAGTTACAGGGGGGGACACATTTTTCCACTTTAGAAGTGTCTCTCGCGCAAACTATTCAGTTTAGAATAAAATGGTATAAGAAACCTCAATATCATTTTTAAAGACCTATCAATAGATACCCCACACGGATGGGTTTGATGAAAAAATGAAAAATGAGTTTTAGTTCTAAGTATAGGGACCCCCAAAATTTATTGTTTTTGTTTATACTTTTGTGTCAAAATCTTAATGCGGTGAACCGCATTTGGTAAGTAGATGTATTCTATCATAGAATACATCTACTTACCAAATTTAAACAGCATAGCTCTTATAGTTTCGGAAGAAAGTAGCTGTGACATACGGACGGACAGACAGACAGACATGACGAATCTATAAGGGTTCCGTTTATTGCCATTTGGCTACGGAACCCTAAAAATATTATATCCCCATCTACTGCAAATAGGCCGCATAAAAACGCTTGTGGGACATGCTCACCCAAATTACCCATGCAGGTAATTTGGGTGGTCATTAGGTCATTAGGCCTACAAGTTTTCTTAGCTCTGATAACCAAAACTCACCACAAACATACCAACTTACATGTATTTTTCAAATTACTAATAGTAATGGCCTCCGACGCCATTTTTTTTCGAACGGGGCTATGCTCGTGGCTTCATCGGCAGTCGGTACAGTAGGTGAGTGAGGTAAAGCGTTCGATGCCATGAACAACAGCTAGTATATATACATACAAAACCTAATCATTTTGCGCCTGAATGAAACATAATATACATGACGCCACGCCGTGATGAATATAAACTACGTGTCTCACAGCAGGCGCTCTCACGAAAATTACCTTACTAATCTTATTATTTATTCCTTTATTCCAAGGATTTATTTTCTTTTTTAACAAGTTAGCTAAAATATTTTTTCCTATATATTTCTAGGCGCAAATCCATATCTGGGAATTGGAAGACGAACCAAGGCTCGGCCATGCTGGAAGCTATTGGTATGAACGATAGATACAAAATGTGGATAGATGAGGTAAGTCCAATTTGTTCAAAGGATTTTTATTTAAATATACGTATTCCTCGTGAAAAAATAAATATATTTAAATAAAAATAAATTATTTATTTATTAATTTTGGTATAAAATTAATATTTTTTAATATCCAATTAATACATACGCCGGAGAATTGATAACTGGTGGACCTGTGAAGTTCTGTAGTGTGGCCCATACTCGGGGAGACAGAGGGTCAGTTGACCTTCAGCTGGATGGAATAATAATTGCCCACAAAACTGTTGGCCTATGTCGGAGAATTGGCAGTCTTGGCGTTCGTTGAGAGTTGTCTATGTCCAGCGGGACGGAAAAAAGGTGATAATTTCCAAATTTTAAATGCCGACATTAATCATGGTTGGTGGCATTTTGGATAGGTAAGCGAGATCTTCGGAGGTCTGGAGGTGTGCGCTCTCGAGCTTGTGGTGGGGAAGGACGGACGAGAACATATCATCGAACTTAATGATTCCGCCACTTCGTTCATGGGCGACTCTCAAGAGGAGGACCGTCGTCACCTGGCCGAATTGGTATTCCAGCGGATGCAGGTAAGAAACAGCGCATAAATCATTTCCAGATAGATTTATATTCCTCCTACATCGTGAGAATACAACTACAGTCTTACTTTGTCTTTGAAGCGCGGATTTTAGTGGGTTAATTTAACTTAAAGAAAACATTTTTTGAATACATTTACCGGTGGGAGGGAAGCGCCGTGCCGCGCTCCCGGCTACTCGGGTACCACCATCTTGCTTGTTTCTCCCGTGAAACAGCTTTGCTGTGTTTCGGAGAGAAGGGTAAGACAGGCAGTGTAATTACTGCCACCGAGACTTAGCATCTTATGTATCAGGATAGACAACACATAAATGAGTTGCCTGGGCTCATTCCAGTTTATGTTCATGGGCGACGTCGACCACTTACCATCAGGTGGTACGTTTGCCAGTTTGCCTATCCAACTAACATAAAAAAATGTCGTCTGACTAGGTCAGGATACCTACTATTATATTTTACAACTAACATTAAAAATATATTTTGCAACGCCATCTAATATTAAAATCCTGCTGGTATTAAAGTTAACAAGGCTGGTCCAGAGTCACTATCACTGAGTTATTACATTTACCCGTTGTCTGGCGCTGAGTAGACTAAGAATGCATACCAATCTACATTGAAATTTGAAATGGTTAATAGAATCAGCCGTTACATTATTATTAACTAGCAGCGCCTCGCGGTTTCACCCGCGTACTTCCCATTCCCATAGGAGTACTGGCATAAATTATAGCCTATATTATGTAATTCTGAGCTTTGGTATTGTAAAGTTTTATTAAAATCCATTCAGTAGTTTTTGCGTGAAAGAGTAACAAACATACATCTATATACTTTTACAACTTTCATGTTTATAATATTAGTAGGAATTATATATAATTTAATATAGTAAATAGAATCAGGCGTTATTTTGCGGAAATCCATTATAATATGATAAGATATTATATTATATATTAATTAGCAATAATCCCGCGAATTAAGTCTTTACAGCAAATGTGTGAGTGAACTTCCCTTTCCCACACTGCATATGCTGTAAAGACTGCGTATTTCGCGGGATAATTGCTAATTAATATATAATTTAATATTAATACTTTGAATTGTCTACAAAAAGATCGTGCTAAGTACCTGCACGGAAGCATTTGTGTCAGATACACGAATACTTCTGTGCAAAACTGTCTGTTTACTCTCCACAGTAGGAAATAATTAAATCTCATATTAAATACAGCGAATGGGCTGTTAAGATAACGTTTGAAATTATTTCTGTCATTAAGATAGTTAATTGCTAGCTATGATGAAGAGTTAACACATTCCGTACATAGAAATCGCCAAGGAAATGAAGAATATGATAATTGGTCGTATTTATTAACAGTATTTATTGCCGTCAAACATCTGGTTGAACGTTTACTATAATTACCATGGATTATGTAAATATTCCTGCATTAATAACATAATATATGAAATAATAAACAAATTAATAATATTTTTAACAAATACATAGGTATTTCGATTACTCATCAAACTATTCGCAGTTGTTATGAACTTACATTAATAAGTAGCCAAACTTTATTACATCGTTAAATTACAACTTTATTACTACTTCGTTACATTTTCTTTCATTGAAACGTCTTTTCTTTAATTTTATTTCAACGTCTCTCAATACAGATATATTCTAACCATAGATTTAGAATATACTGTCATAATTTTAACCCAGGATGTTTTATCGAATAGATTCATCAACAGATTTTGTCCTATACTTTGATGCCCACCGACTGTGAATAGAGAACACAAATAAATGAACCTGTCTGTAATGAAAGCATCAATCACTCTGACCTTGTCATAATGTAAAGTGACTGGTATAGCTCGACCAGAAATATATAAACCCTGCATTGGTGTCGCACCCTGTATCTTTTATACGACACATAGTATAAGCACAGTGTATATGACTTTGGTTATACTGTGGTATAAGTCCATACAGAAATTAATTCCGAAATTTGCCGCAATATGGCGAGAGTTTTTATTTTTCTGGTCAGGCTATATATAGGTTGAGTAAGAATTTGAAGGCTTTCATCGGAGCAAAGTTCTTTTTATACACAAAAAGGGATCTGGCAGTTTTCTAGTCAGCCTCTTACAAAATATGTAACTTAAAACTGGTAAATAAGTGATTAGCAAATTCTGCTTTGCGGAAATCCATGACATACGATACGTTATATTTGAAGCAAATATTCTGTGGATACTTCCCCGAATATTGACGCTGACTTATAGTCTTCGATATTTCGTTTAAATATGATTTAGGTACATAACAGTTTTCCGTTTTATATTTTATATTCTCTATGTTAGCAGGGATACGAAAAATGGAAGATGAGCCGACTTAATTAAGGAATAACCTTTATTCTGCTAGGACATGGCAAATCATTCTGTTTGAATTGTATGTTTGAAAATGCCTGCCCCGCCCTCTCTGCCAAAACACAGAAACGTTGTGTAACAAGACCCTCGTTCAGACCATGCTTATGATTACTATAAAAAGATTTCGTCACGTATTTGTCTGCCTGCCCCTTCCTTTCCACCAAAACACAGCAACGTTGTGTAACAAGACCCTCGTTAAGACCATGCTTATAATTACTATAAAAAGATCTCGTCACGTATTTGTTGACTGCTCCGCCCATTCTACCAAAACACAGCAACGCTGTATAACAAGGCCCTCGTTAAGACCATGCTTATGATTACTATAAAAAGATCTCGTCACGTATTTGTTGACTGCCCCGCCCATTCTACCAAAACACAGCAACGCTGTGTAACAAGGCCCTCGTTAAGACCATGCTTATGATTACTATAAAAAGATCTCGTCACATATTTGTTGACTGCCCCGCCCATTCTACCAAAACACAGCAACGTTGTGTAATAAGACCCTCGTTAAGACCATGCTTATGATTACTATAAAAAGATTTCGTCACGTATTTGTTGACTGCCCCGCCCATTCTACCAAAACCCAGCAACGTTGTGTAACAAGGCCCTCGTTAAGGCCATGCTTATAATTACTATAAAAAGATTTCGTCACGTATTTGTCTGCCTGCCCCTTCCTTTCCACCAAAACACAGCAACGTTGTGTAACAAGACCCTCGTTAAGACCATGCTTATAATTACTATAAAAAGATCTCGTCACGTATTTGTTGACTGCTCCGCCCATTCTACCAAAACACAGCAACGCTGTATAACAAGGCCCTCGTTAAGACCATGCTTATGATTACTATAAAAAGATCTCGTCACGTATTTGTTGACTGCCCCGCCCATTCTACCAAAACACAGCAACGCTGTGTAACAAGGCCCTCGTTAAGACCATGCTTATGATTACTATAAAAAGATCTCGTCACATATTTTGTTGACTGCCCCGCCCATTCTACCAAAACACAGCAACGTTGTGTAATAAGACCCTCGTTAAGACCATGCTTATGATTACTATAAAAAGATTTCGTCACGTATTTATTGACTGCCCCGCCCATTCTACCAAAACCCAGCAACGTTGTGTAACAAGACCCTCGTTAAGTCCATGCTTATAATTACTATAAAAAGATCTCGTCACGTATTTGTTGACTGCCCCGCCCATTCTACCAAAACACAGCAACGCTGTATAACAAGGCCCTCGTTAAGACCATGCTTATGATTACTATAAAAAGATCTCGTCACGTATTTGTTGACTGCCCCGCCCATTCTACCAAAACACAGCAACGCTGTGTAACAAGGCCCTCGTTAAGACCATGCTTATGATTACTATAAAAAGATCTCGTCACATATTTGTTGACTGCCCCGCCCATTCTACCAAAACATAGCAACGTTGTGTAATAAGACCCTCGTTAAGACCATGCTTATAATTACTATAAAAAGATCTCGTCACGTATTTGTTGACTGCCCCGCCCATTCTACCAAAACCCAGCAACGCTGTGTAACAAGGCCCTCGTTAAGGCCATGCTTATAATTACTATAAAAAGATCTCGTCACGTATTTGTTGACTGCCCCGCCCATTCTACCAAAACCCAGCAACGCTGTGTAACAAGGCCCTCGTTAAGACCATGCTTATGATTACTATAAAAAGATTTCGTCACGTATTTGTCTGCCTGCCCCGCCCATTCTACCAAAACAGCAACGCTGTGTAACAAGGCCCTCGTTAAGACCATGCTTATGATTACTATAAAAAGATTTCGTCACGTATTTGTCTGCCTGCCCCGCCCATTCTACCAAAAAACTGCAACGCTGTGTAACAAGGCCCTCGTTAAGACCATGCTTATGATTACTATAAAAAGATTTCGTCGCGTATATTTTGTCTGATAAACTCCTAAAGTAATAAACTGATTTAAATCCTCTGTGGCTCAGTGGTTAGCGCGTTGGCGCTCAAGCCAGAGGTTGCGGGTTCGAATCCCGCCAGGGAAAAAAAAAGTTTTCTGTGTTCCCGGGTCATGGATGTGTATTAAATAGGTGTATTATATAATAAAAATCTTAAATATACGTATAGTATAAAAGTATTAAATATATTTCCGTTGTCTGGTACCCGTAACACAAGTTCTTTGAGAACTTACCACGTGACCAGATTGACGTGGTGTAAAAGCGTCCATAGATAATAGATATTATATTTATTAAATAAAATTTTGCAAACTGTAGAAAGTTGTAATAGGTGGCGCTGTTGTCTGTATTATCTTATATGAACATTTCAGTCGGTATGCCGGCCGGGTATAACGAAGACCACGTCTCGGAGCTCGGTGGCGGGCAGCGGCGCGGCATCGCCCGAGGAGCGCCCGGGGCCGGCCGGGCCACCCAGCGCGCCGCCGCCGGTGCCGCTGCCCACGGGCGCCAGCATCGACCGCCCGCTCCCGCCCATCCCCGCTGAGCCGTCTCAGCCGCCGCCACCGCCGCTTACAAGACGTGACTCGCAAGGTTTTTATATTTTTATCCTTTTTATAACATAATAATATATACTAGTGGTACTGCAGATGTCCTAAATATGTGTTTATCAATACATATTGTATTTTACCGCTGAGAAGGATGCGCTGCATGGGTACCACCATCTTGCTTATTTCTCTTGTGAAACAGCTTTGATCTATTTTGGAGAGAGGGTAAGACAGGCAGTGTAATTACTGGCACCGAGAGGCGAGACTTAAAATCTTGTTTGAGAAGAAGAAACACATAAATGAGTTGCCTGGGCTAGTTCCATGTAAAGTAGTTTATGTTCATGGGTGACGTCGACCACTTACCATCAGGTGGCACATCTTACAGTTTGTCTATCCAACTAACATAAAAATCTGATTGTACATTTTATTTTCACAATAAAATAACCCTTTAATCTTTTGCTTAATATTCTTATCGATTCTAAAATGAAAATCCTCAATTGCTCCAGACTTTAACACAGCTTTTATCACTTCTTCATAAAAGCTAATTGTGATAGGTGCCTAAACGTGCGTGCACGTTTAAAAAGTGTATTAAATATCTGTATCAATTTAGGTTTTTGTTAATGTTGGTCATTGTTATTAATACATATCTTCCATTTATGACAGCATCGCAGTCATCTTCGGTGTCGTCCGCATCAGCGGCGCCGAGTACGGCGAGCGGTGCGGCTAGCGGCCCGGCGAGCGGGGCGGCGAGTGGGGCGGCGAGCGGTGCGACGGCCGGCGCGGCTCCCTCCGGCCGTGGCGCCTTCGCCCGTCAGGGCTCCTTGAGCGCCGCCCTCACCGAAGACGCGGAAGACACCATGAAGAATCTTCGGAAAACTTTCGCCGGCATCTTTGGCGATATGTAAACCGCCGCTCCATTGTAAAATAGAATTACATCTGTATGTCAAAACAGTCCATCCAATTTACAATTTAACCCTCATCTGAAATTTAACCACAGATCAGACTTTTAATTCTGTTCAATTTCATCAATTCTGATAAACAAATTATGTGTACAAAATATTGCCGTAGATGAGTGGTTTGATCTAAAGCCACAGTGGTACCGTGTAATTCTATTTTATGTGCTCATTTTCAGGCTTTGGTCTGACTGAAGAAGCATCGATAGGACCTAAACGTTGACCTCAATGTCTAGTCAATACCGACTTCACTGAAGTTGTAGGCTTGTTTAGCTTTTTTGTACTTAATTGTACCCAACACTTTTATAAGTAAAACCTGTACCTAAAAATAGTAAAACATAGCTCAATAGTCTATGCTACGACTTTGATTTTGATTTAGGAAATTCCAAAAAAATACAATTCATTCGGACCATAGCCGTAAAAATCGATCAACGAAGTAAATATTAGATCTTCAACTTTCTTTAATATAAACAGACTCCAACGCGCTATCAACATGACTTCAATAGAGATAAAACTCCTAGATACTTCCGACATGAGGCAGACATTGCCATAGTTTAATGTAAAATATTGATAGATTTTTTACAATAAGTTTACAATAAAAAATAAGAATCAACTGAGCTACATTGTGATCGAACCTGTTCGGCGTACGCGTTTGCACGGTAGTGTAACTTTCTCACTTCACTTCTATCTATTAGAAGTTTCGAAAGAGCTTTGCTCATACTGACCACACTGATAGCGGGTGCTACTGCCGTCACCTCTCTGCGTGTTGTATAGTGACATGACGTCAGCAAAACGTACTGCACCTGTATTTTTTTGTTAACCTATAAAATTCGCACATAACAAAGACTTCAAAATTGCAATACAGATAATATTCATCGGGCATAGTATAACATACCGTATTCAAATTTATAATAATTTTTAATTTAATTATATAATTTATGAAACAAAAAATGTGTCCGCAATAATAAAATGTCAGTTTGACTAAAGCTTAGTAAAATAATATTTCGACAATTTAGCTACAATCCTTGGATGCTTAGGATCATTTCTGATCTATATTTGTATTTAAGGTTAAATAACGAATCGTTTGCGCAATCGTAATAATAACCAATCAATTAGGTAAAATGGCGTACGTAAGGCCAAACTTTATACACATGTTAAACAAATTTCTATTCATAGTTATAGTTAATATATATTAACATTTCTGTAGCATTGCATTTGCAAGAAAATTAAAATTACTCTCAATATCAATTGAAATACATTATACAATAATACAATAATTTATATAAATAATGTTGTAAAATTCCTTCGATCAATATAATTGATCAGCCACACAATATCTCAATCAGCATTAAATCGAGACATTGAAATAATATATTTCAAATAAAATAATTCTGTTATAACTTTTTAAGTACGAAAGCTCACGCTCGCTTACTATTAGTAAATTTAGCGCTTTAAGAGTTTAGGATTTGAACAATAATTATTATTATAGCATTTAAAGTTTCCTTTTGATTAGCATTTCTGTAATTTTAAATAAATTATAGAGCTGTTAGTGACGTCACTTCAAAGTTTTTATTTTAAAATGTTTAGACGTTTAAAGTTTGCCCTCGAGATATTGTTACTCATGTAAGCAATTATATTTAAGACAATATTGTTGAATGCAAGAATTATTCCACATTTTTATATCTTATTAATAGATAAATATGTAGTTTTAAGAACAACGGCGTACAATTATGGTTTGTACTGAGTTGTGTACGTGTATTTTTAGTGTTTCTGTTCAAAGACTTTTTTTTATTTAAAGAGGAGTGAAGAAATAGTTGGAACTTGGAATCATATCAAGGAAAACGAAAAACAAGAGTGGTGTAATAATTTCATTCGATTATTTTATTAAATGTATGGTACCTTGAATAGGCTTGAAATATTATTAGCTAATTAAAGTAGTTTAAATGTATAAGTAGTTGAATTTGAATGTATCGTGGTTGAAAGTTTAGCTATTTATTTATATATTTCACTTGTTACTGTACATTTTACAACGAACATAAGAAAGCAATATATAAATTTGAAGATACCTTTTTCATAATCGAATTAAGTTAATACGACAAACAAACTTATTCTTACGAGAAACTTACACCTGTAAGATTACATTTGTAAGTTTCTGCACATTATTTAACATTCTATATTTTATAAAAAAAACAGCCAAGTGCGTGTCAGACTCACGCACGAAGGGTTCCGTACCATTGACTAGGTAAACAAAATTACACTATAATATAACCTTATTTAAAAAAAGGGCTTAAAATCTCGTTTGTTGTATGGGAGCCTCCTTAAATATTTATTTTGTTTTTGTACGAATTTTGTATTTGTTGTTGTAGCGGAAATACATAATTTGTGAAGATTTCAACTGTCTAGCTAACGCGGCTACAGGATACAGCCTGGTGACAGACAGACAGCGAAACCTTAGTAATGGGATCCCGTTTTTACCCTTCGAACACGGAACCCTATTAACAGGTTGATAAGAATCGAATTTCCAATCGACGCCACGTAAATCTGAAAATTTGAAATACCTGTTTCTACACCAGATCAAAAGATACCTGCGAGAAACTGATTTCCATCTGTACTCTTTAGATGGGGATTCCTAAAATATGTATTTAAGATGTTACTTAACACACACATACATATTTGAAGTATATTGTTATGACCATTGTTTAGCAGTGTGAATGCAGTGGTAGCACAGACATATTATAATATTAACAGAGACGCACCCGTAGTTAGTATATCACTAAATTAGCTGTGTAAGTGGAATCGCAATTATACCACGGTACGTTAAAATATGATTGTATGTCAGTTATGTGAATATTTTAGTTTTATACATTACTCTGTGTTTTATATAGGATATAAACATATAACGCTGTTGTTGTTGTTGCTATAGTTATACAATTATTATGTATCTACTTATACGGAAATGAAAGTTAGATTTTTCACGGTAAAAAATGTTTAATACCTTGGTATGAAGGTATATTTCTCAACTTTTACGTCAGCCTGTATCATGTCCCCCATATCGTACATTGAAATCTTGAGATCAATAATGAAATTTTTCGTGCGTTAAAAAAATGCGACTGGTTCCTAGTCTGTCTTTGCACATATTGAGCGATGAAATCTAACCTGTTTTCAGTAAAAGAGTAAATTATTCATATATATATAGTATATAGTAGAGTCATTTGACGTTCAATAAGCTACTTTGACGTACAACATTGAATAAAAATATTTTTATTTATTTTATTTTATTTTGAACAAAAAAATTTGCTCAACACTCAAGTATACCTATCCCTTTAGCACATCCTTGGCTAACTGATAATGTTTTTACCGTGATAAAATCTAAAATAATTATAGGGGACATGGCCTGTCACTGTTTATGTTCTTCTAGATAATCTTTATTATAATTAATTTAAAAAATGTTTAGAATTAATATATTTTAACCAATTACGTAGTACCGTATAGCAATAATATTATAGATATATTGTTTAGGTGACACCCATGTCTATACTCGAACGTATTAATGGAATTTGAATGCATGTTAATCTATTTAATAAATATATATCGAATACCTCTTTTGGTAAGTGAATTATTATGAGTTTTATTTATCTATTCTATACTTACCTAAAATGGAAATGTTTGATTTCTGGGTTAGGACCAACATTTTCGTGCAAACTGTTATTTATAGTATCCTCGATCCACTGACGTAATAGCAATTCAACGAACCAGTTATCTGTATGTACGTCTCATTAGCCAGCCATCCATCAATGGCCATCAGTCGGCCAATCAGAGCGCAGAACCGGCGCAGCGTCGCAGTACAAATTTGGCGCAATTTGTTTACATACTAAACGCATAGCATTACCGCTCTATTCCGGTTATATGCTCGATGTAGGGAGGTACCCCACCGAATCTCTGGCTTCGGCCAATATTGACAAAACAAAGTATAGCAAATTGATGGTACCTAAATCTTCCATGATCTGAATAAATTAAGCTCATGGCCTAAAACCATATGCTACGCATTTATCACCATCATCATCATCATCAGCAAAGACATTTGGTGTCTGAACACTGCCATCGTCAGCAGCAACCTCTCCACGTGAGGAAGGGTGTTGTTATACAACACAAAATGAAAGCCAATAAAAAGTTTGTTTTAAATACTTTACTCAAAAGATACATGACTCATAAAACCGTAATATCAGCGATAGCCCACAGGGTCCATGCCGGTGTTGAGGCTGTAGTTGCGGTACATGCCGGCCGCCGCCAGCCTGCTGGTGAACGTCTGTCCCGCCGGGTAGAACACCGACGGTACGGAGAAGTAGCCTGAAGAATTCAGATTATAAATATCGACATCCCTGAAAACTGTCTTGAGAGCCGTAACTTATTTTATCGGAAGAATTCAATCGTAGGATTTTTTTAATTAGCGGTTTCAAGACTTTCCCCACAATCAAAGCGCGTGACAGTACTGGTTCGTTAGCCAAGGTGCCATTCTACAATCGGAAACGCTAGTTGAAAACCAATAAATGTATGGAAACGACATTTAATATTTTGACACCATAATATTAAGTATAGTAATCATCCCAAAACTCTACGGATCGATGAATATATAGAGACCCGTACGAGGTCTTTATGTGCAGTGTAGAACAAACGATATTGACGATTTCAAAGATTCAGCACTAGAAATGGCTTAGGGTTTTTAAAACACAACAATTTAAAGACTTATTTAAAATAAATAAAACAACATAATATTTTCAAGATGTTTACTAGAGAATAAACAAATCTTAATCACAAACCGCTTAGGATTCCTATACCCATTTAAAAGGCTAAAATAAATAACATAGAATACGATATTTAAAATTATCAAACTTAACAAATCAAATTCATCACTAGTGCTAGAAAATTCTTACAATAAATTATTAAGTGCAGATAAAGTTTATAAACTAGAAGTAGTAAAATTAACACTTGGATTGGCAAGATGGCTTCCTACAGAGGTCACTATATTAAAACTGCGTATTAAAACTTAGCATCCTTTCCGGTATTGAGAGAATAGTTTCTATACATCCCAAAGGTAGCTAGATAATTTGAAAACTCTTGACTTTTTGGAAAAAACGAGGACGGTACTGAATGTAGACCTGCAAAAAGTAAATGGTGTTTATATTCATATTAGTGTTCTTATAATACACAATCATTTTATGAAAACTTATCTTCGTTCAGAAATGCTGTATAGTATACAAAACGTCGAGAATGTAATTTATCTAACCGCGATAAAATCCGAAAAAAAATATTATTTTCTTACTTTTTACATTTAGATACTACGCTCATCTTAGACGGCAGACAGTTAAATTATAAATTTAAAGTTGTTCCCTGCGTAAATGTATGAAATAATTAATTTAAATTTATTTTTAATAATTTACTCACATTATTTATGGCTTATCATTTGTAGAAACACGATTATAGTCCGCGGATTCACCCGCGTACTTCTCATTCCCGTGGGAGTATAGGAATAAATTATAGTCTACATGTTATTCTTAAGCGTAGGCTATGTAAAGTTATATAGTAAAGTTTCATTAAAATTCATCCAATAGTTTTTGCGTGAAAGAGTAACAAACATACATCCATACACTCTTACAAAATTTCATGTTTATAGTAGGATTAATCTACGACTGGTCCGAAAGTTTAAGCCGTAGCTCAACATGCTATGGAGCGTGCTATGTTGGGTGTTTCTTTGGCAGATATGATTTGAAACGAAGACATCCGCCAGAGAACTAAGGTTAAATGAATAAGCTCGTAGAAAAGACAGTGGGATGGTCAGACACTCAGGAGAACGGATGGATGATTGGCCAATAAGGTTTAAGAGTGGAGGCCGCGTTTAGGTAAACAAATTTTTGGTCAGCCATTGGGAAGGTCACCAGGTGGGAAGACGATCTCCGTGCAGTGGTCCGTTTTGAATGCGAAGGGCGAGGGATCGGTCGTCTTGGCGTTCTTTGACGGTTCCTTCATTTTTTTTTCCGTTTAAAATATTCCTCCGACATAAGCCCAGCAATTAACTCGTTTATTTATTTATTTATATATTCCTCAACATTTTTTTTTTATTTTTTTTTATTCTAATTTTATTTAGGGACTTTTGTATGATTAACATGTCAGTCCCATCGTATACACAGTTACAAGCGACATAAAAACACTATAAAATATATTAAATAACAAAACATACTTTATGCACTGGAACATTTTATAATTTAAGCTACCTGTGGCGACTTACGGCATCAAACAGGTCTTTTGCCGCCTTGGATGCGGGTTCAGTCAAAATTTTATGAAACCTTCCGACATCGAACCTGTTATAACCGACAATTGAATTGTTTGACAACTCAAACATAAACGTATAGACCGGAACGCATAAAGTAAAGCTCATGATTATTACTAATTCATCGATAAATATAATATTATGCTCACCTGGTGGATACCACCCGTATTCATTAGCAGACGTTCTGTAGAACGGGTGCTGCTTACTCACTTGACAACCGTAGCCGTTGAACCAGTCTGTAAAACAATCAATGAATGAATGAATTTATGCATTATTACCACTGAGGAAATATAACACAATCAATTTAAAACATTTAAAATAATCTAAGATATAAGATTATTGAGAGCTTCGGAGCCAGTACCAGGGAACCCACGTTACAGATTCACATGCTACGTGTACTTTACTCTTCACAATATAAATATCTGCAAAGGAAACGTTTTATCTGTATTTTAGCTTTTTACACCCAAGCTAATTGGATTTTTTTTTTAAATACGGTATCTTATAAAAAGCTAAGGCATATCTTAATCACCATTAGGAGCCTAAAATATGATATTTAAAAAATCTGAGACGGATCGACCAATAACTCAAAATTAAATTAGTCTTAATCAATTCAAGTCCTTTCTAGATATTCAATACCCATTAATACCGATTATACCACACCTTTGAAATATTATGTATAATATAAGAAGTATCCCGTCATATAACTCAAAGCAGTCGGAGCCTTACGGTGGCTACCGACGCCCATACACACCCGCACAACCAGAGATTATGCAGATGTGTTACCCTCCTTTTACATATCCCCCAATGGGCCACTGAATACTCACAAACCCCATGAATCGCGACAGCATAGCTGTCACTGTACACCGGTATTATGCGTGCGAGAAGTACCACCCCGGTAGTGCCGGCCCAATTCGGCTGCAAGCAGCACCTTTACTACTCACGACTGCGGATGGAATCGGTCACCATAGTTGAGATTCCCCTTATCTGATATGTCAGCCACAGGCGACCAATATGGCCGTTATCTGATATAGACTTAGATCGGTACTCCTGACTACACTTGTTTACCGAATACATTGCACGTGTAGAAATAACCCGCATGAAACGTACTGATCGAACCGTAAACACAATACAAACAAACCAGAGATCAACGACACTATAAACTTTCGCCACAAAGTTTTAACAAAATTTATAGATACTTAAACTATTTAGTGCTTAATCATTTTACGTACGAATAAAAACAATGAACAGTTTACCCAAATATAAAAATCATCAGCTTATGAGCCATCATAAATTACGTCACATGAATTTCCTTTTTTACTCCTCCCCCGTCCTTGTCACACTCCCCATTGTGACGTAACATATTTTGCAATTTTCACATCTATACATACATATTATAATATATGTATCATCATCATCATCATCGTCATCATCAGCCGTTATCCGTCCACTGCATAGGTATATGTATATATTAATAACATTGGAGTGTATGCTATGTCGTTTATAAAAATAGAATTTTAGAAATACAAAACATACCTTTTTTTGGGAGATTTGGGAATGACATTTGTATTATATAATACTAGCTGTTACCCGCAACTTCACCCGTGTTAACTATTTTTTTTTTGCCTAAGTTTTGATTATGATTATTTTGCCTAAGCTACTCCTTATAACATCAGCTATCTACTAGTAAGTCCCGTAAAAATCGGCCCAGCTGTTTCAAAGATTAGCCAGAACAAACAGACAACCAGACAAAAATTTAAAAAAATGATGTTTTGATGTAAATGTCGTATATAGTTTCATATTATGCATTTAGTGAAAAGCTATTAATTTGAAATTACAAACAGACACTTCTATTTTCTATATTTTTATAAGTAAATTAAAAGTTTTAATAAATCGTTTATTTGCAGTACCTATACTGTCGTTTTGTTAACAATTATTTATTTATGTGAGATGGAGGTAATCTTTACATTTCTACTTACGAGGATGTTCAAATCTCTTCGGGAGATTACAGGTCGCGTATAAGTCTGAGGTCTTCAACTCTGGATTCTGTATTTCATGCTGCAGGCACGCTCGATCCATACAAGTGGCAGAACAATAGCCAGGCTGCTTTTCCGTTTCAATATTTCTTTGCTCTTCGCTCATAATTATAAATAAAATTAATAAAACAAAGTACCCCGTAGACCGTTCGCCTTATAAAACAACAATCAACAACTGTCGTTACCTGGGTAACCACGTAATCTTTAAAAATGTCAATCAATACTGGCCAGTAATATGTTGGTAGGCCTCCCGCTAGGTGGACCGACGTCCTGGTAAAGGTACGCAATCCGCTGAATGCGGGTGGCGTAGGACCAGGCGTTGGGGAGAACCTCGAGGGAGGCCTACGTCCAGAAGTGGACTTGTTTGGCCTGTTTTTTTTTTATTTTTTATAATATAATAAATAAATAATATCTATGGACGCTTCACACCACGTCAATCTGGTCCCGTGGTAAGTTCTTAAAGAACTTGTGTAACGGAAATATATTTAATACTTTTATACTATACATATATTTAAGATTTTTAGTATATAATACACATATTTAATACACATCCATGACCCAGGAACACAGAAAATATTTTTTGTTCCCTGGCGGTATTTGAACCCGCAACCTCCGGCTTGAGCACCAACGCGCTTACCACTGAGCCACGGAGGTCGTCAAAATTGGTTGTCTGTAAAGTTGGTTTAAGATAGTTTACCGTGACAATGTCATAACAAAACGCAAGCGTACAATGAGCGTAATGGGACATTCTTGAGTAAGTCCAGTCCAATCCATCCGGCGTTCATCAATTTATTAGACTTTGTCACGTCAAAAAAATGTTATTAATGCAACAAAAAATACAGCAATTTTTTAAGTTAGTAGTAAATATGGAAACAGGCAGGTATTGTGGTAGGTCCCCACCACGGTTCATGCCTTGTCGTGGCGGTGGGGCTCAGTAGCCTAGGGTGAGCCCAGCACCTTAGGCGAAGCTAATTGAGCCGAGGGGGCTCTTTGTACCCCTCTTATAAGAAGAGGGGACAAAAGAGCAGGGGGCAAGGGGTGAGGATGGGAACCTCACCCCATTGTACTGTCCCGACGTTGGGAGGGGTTGTTCTGTGGTGCGGGGCAACCCCTCTGTGGAGGTGGCGTCGGTCCCTTGCGGGACTGACTAGCCGTCGAGGTGCCCTGTTAGCTTAAAAGATCCGGGGCACCTCACCAAGGCAGCATTGGTGGCACTCGCCGGGTTTTAGTGGGTAGAGCTGCGTCCATTTACCATCTTTCGGGCGCAGCGAGTCCCACATACCCACCTGGGGAGACCCACTCCCCAGGCGGGATGCCTCAGAGCATTTTTCGGCGTAAAAGAAAAAAAAAAAAAAGATATTGTGGTAGGTAATATGTAATACATAATAATATCAACCCTTATATGTCTTACTGCTGGTCACGGGTCTCCTCTTCGAAATCAGGCGAGGAGGATATTTGGCCTTAGTTCACCGATGCGCTGGTCCAATGCGGGCTCGTGGACTTCACACACCTTCAAAGACTTTTAATCTCATCAGGCATGCCGGTTTCCTCACCATGTTTCCTTTACCGATGAGCAAGCGATGGTATCATAATCGGGTACCTACACATAGAAATTTAGAACCCATTTCTACGCACCACAGGGGCCAGAATCGAAACCGGACTTTTCACTGAAGAGTCCCAGTAGACAATCGTCACTCGATAATTTGTCAATGTTGCTCATACATAAATGTATCCGGAATACTTATTGAAGTGAAACTTCTTTGCGCGCATGAGCATGAAGCACATAGCCATGGAGTGAGAGTAAGTAAGCAAGCGAGTGAAAAAGATCGAGAGAGAGAGAGTGAGATAGAGGGAACGTCATATCGCAAGTCTCGGAAATATAAATCTTTAGATTAGTATAAATATAAACGAGATTTAAGAATTAGTTTGCCAAATAATTTTCACTTCTGACATGTGTACTTTGTACGCACGCACTTTTTTTATATCTCACGGTATTCGAACTCCCACAGCAGTCCGAGTACTACTAATAAATAACATGTGAGTCCTCTCCCTTCTTTATCAAGACGTATGCCACATTTAAGTTTGGAATACCTTACATAGGTATTAAATAACTCCCCACCATGGTTCAGGCCATGTCGTGGCGGTGGGGCTCAGTAACCTAGGGTGAGCGGTACACCTTGGGCGAAGCTAATTTAGCCGAGGGGGCTCTTTGTACCCCTCTTATAAGAAGAGGGGACAGAAGAGCAGGGGGCAAGGGGTGAGGATGGGAACCTCACCCCATTGTACTGTCCCGACGTTGGGAGAGGTTATTCTGTGGTGCGGGACAACCCCTCTGTGGAGGTGGCGTCGGTCCTTTGGGGGACTGACTAGCAGTCGAGGTGCCCTGTTTGTTTTCTAGATCCGGGGCACCTCACCGAAGGCGGCATTGGTGGCACTCGCCGAGTTTTAGTGGGTAGAGCTGCGTCCATTTACCAGCTGTCGGGCGCAGCGAGTCCCACATACCCGCGTGGGGAGACCCACTCCCCCGCAGGATGCCTCAGAATATTTCCCGGCGTTAAAGAAAAAAAAAAAAAAAAAAGGTATTAAATAACTAATATGTCATTTTCAGTTACATTTCAGTATATGGAGCTATCTATTTCCGTTATAGTACATGTAGAGTTCATTACTGCTAATGTAGTCAAAATGGGTGACGCTATCAGCGTAACTACTGAAAATGCAAATTATACCTAATGACAAACGTACACCAAAGACATGGCAGCTCTAGATCATACAATTGGCAGCACCAACCCGGAGCCGATCTGGGCATATCAGAGTTTGTTTGAACGCACATATGTCCGGAACTACCTATCAGAATTAGAAGAAAAATATTTTGTTAGCCTAACAGGCAATTTATTTTAGACGACCTTTTTCAATTATGTTGGAGGTGACAAGAAGAAAGGGGGGGGGTTATGTTAGTTGCATAGGCAAACTGGCAAACGTACCACCTGATAGTAAGTGGTCGACGTCGCCCATGAACATAAACTAGTATACCTGGAACGAGCCCATGCAACTCGTTTATGTGTTGCCTATCCTAAGACATAAGATGTTAAGTCTCGGTGCCAGTAATTACACTGCCTGTCTTGCCCTTCTCTCCGAAACACAGCAAAGCTGTTTAACGGGAGAAACAAGCAAGATGGGACAGATTAACTTGGCGTAAAAGCGTCTATAGATATTAGTATTATAGCAAATCGAGTCGAAAATATATAAGTATGACGTGTATTTTTTGTTTCGTTTATTGTTCTGCATTTTCGATCCTAAGAATTCAATTCAAGGTTTACATCTTTATGCATTGATACCACAGATTGATACCAATCCCCACCATGGTTAAGGCCTTTACGTGACGTTAGCCCAGCACCTTGGGCGAAGCTAATTGAGCGAAAGGGGCTCTTTCATCTTTGTATCCCTCTTATAAGAAGAGGGGACAAAAGAGCAGGGGGCAAGGGGCGACGACGGGAACCTCACCCAATGGGGTTCCCGGTACAATGGTACTGTCTCGACGTTGGAAGGGGTTGTTTTGTAGTGCGGGACAACCCCTCTATAGAAGTGGCGTCGGTCCCTTGGGGGACTGACTAGCCGTTGAGATACCCTGTTAGCTCATTAGATCCGGGGCACCTCACAAAGGTATTGGTGGCACTCGCCGGGTTTTAGTGGGAAGAGCTGCGACCACTTACCAGCTTTCGGGCGCAGCGAGTCCCACATATCTGCGGGGTGAGACCCACTCCCACGCGGGATGCCTCAGAGCATTTTCCGGCGTAAAAGAAAAGAAAAAATTGATACCAATAAGTGTAGGATTTCTTAAAACAATAAAGTATTGTACAAAATCGATGCCAGAATTGCGATTGAAACAATTCCATTGGAATAAAATGCACAGTTCAGTGAAAACTTATTTACTCGATAGAATTTGAGATGAAAACTTTTTAAATTGAAATTGTATTTTCAGCGGTTATAACTTATTTTTATTATGAAGATTATTCTTATTCATCCTAATATGAACGTCATAAAATAATATATTATTATATAGACTAGCTGTTGCTCGTGACTTCGTCTATGCTTACTGCTGACTATGGTATAGGTAACTACCAGAAATGTATAGAAATAATGTCATAAAACATTTTTTGGTAATCAAATAATATATTTATTTTAAACAATTATTTTATACAATACAAAACAAATAAAATAAGCTAAGTTTCATCAACATGATAGACGTACTAACATTTTTTAAGAAAATAGAAATGATATCAACGAGTTGTAGATATAATAGCAATTAATTCAAAGTTTTACAAAAATAATGTACATAGAGAGAGACTTTCCAGATCTCTATATATAAGTATGGATTTCAAATTAAACCATAAATAATATTGTATATACAACGTAAAATAGGTTTAAATAAAGGCAGTCCATCCTGTATGCTATCGTGGACGGAATATTTTTAGTGAATTTATGCACTTGTGACGCAGATTTTGCGCACTCAGTTGTATAAAAATTATCTACGCCTACTACGCATTACAATTTCGAGACAGTCCCATTAGCAAACTGAAGTAGCCGCCCAAGTTAAAGTATATGTATGTAAGTTTGTATTTATCTATATAATATAATAATAATAATAATATCAACCCTTATATGTCCCACTGCTGGGCACGGGTCTCCTCGAAATCAGGCGAGGAGGGTTTTTGTGCCATAATTGGATCGTTGAACTTCACACACCTTCAAACACCACCAGGCATGCAGGTTTCCTCAAGATGTTTCTTTTACCGGTGAGCAAGCGATGGTCTCGTGTTCAGGTGCACATAGAAATTTAGAAAAGCCCATTTCTAGGCTAGAGGTCAGGATTGAACCCGGACCTCTCGGCTCTCAGTCGAGAGGCCGAGCCCATACCCAAAAGACCATCGTCGCTCATATTTATGTATGTTACAACTATATTATAGCATCAATGTATGTGTAACTAGTGAGTACTATGGTACGTTTTTAACCTACTTAAAAAAACACAACATTTTTCATATACAGATCGCAGTTTCTTAAATACAATACTTGTTAAATATTCTATTTTATTTGGGTAAACATTAGAAAACAATATTTTACTTTAATCACTTATTAGTACAGTTAGAGAAAATGCTTTAAAGCTTCCAATTGAAATTAACTTTAGTGTTTAGTGTTCGTTGACCTTAGACAGTACATAATCGAACATCCTCACGATATCAGCATATCAGTTGAACACGAGTGGGTGTCAAACGCCACACCAACCAATGTTATGTTGTCAGTCTGTTTTAATCGCTTACAATTAATAGAAACTAAATATTTTTGTGTTATCTGTGTACATATAAAATCTTTTTCGATAAAAATTGGGTTAAAAAAATATATAAACACTTTTTTACAACTTTAAAAATATAGTGACATTCCAGGCGCATTTGATAACAATGAAAACAATAACAATAGACCAACCTATAAATTTGAGAGTCGTTAATCTTGAGTTAGACTTTACTGAGCTATTCCCAAGAAAGCCTAAGATAAAAAAGAAACCCAGAGAGATCAGGATTCCGACGGTAAATTTAAAAAAGAAACACGAAATACCAGCGGCCCCTGTGGTACAAAATACAAAACAGGTACTTATACGTTTTACAATTTCAATATACCTACTTTATTTAATATCTACTAACTGTTGCCCGAAGCTTCGCCTGCATTAACGTAGAAATACAGCCGTACCCGGACTAATGTTTATTATTGAATAGCCTGTGACAATCACAAACAATGTGGCTTTCTATTGGCAAAAGAACTTTCAAAGTCGGTTCAATGAATCCAGAGATTACCCTCTACAACCTCACGAACGTTACATTTTTATAATATAAGTATAGATTACAACTTAGCAAGTATTAGAAATTTGTAGTATAATTAAAACACTAAATGCTGCAATTCACAATAGCTGCACTACATACACTGAGTTATCGTATTTCGTATTATATATTTAAAACAATTGGACATTTAAAATCATAGAAAAAAATGTTTTACACAACTATACTAAAATGTATTACTAAAAATATATTGTAATCTTTAAACTTTTTAAAATTATCCTATCCTGAAGAATGTATGGATGTATATGTTTGTTACTCTTTCATGCAAAACCACTGAATGTATTTTAATGAAGCTTTACAATAACATAGCTTATACATAAAAATAACATATTATATGCTGTATTTATCCCTGTACTCCCACGGGAATTGAAGTTCGCGGGTGAGACCGCGTGGCCCTGCTAGTTTACTATAAAGTATATTGTTGAAATATGCAAACAATGTCAAGTAATATGACATCTTTATTTCCAATTGCATATTTCGGTCCCTAATTTTAGTCACTTCTTTTAAATTAATATAGTATAAAGGAATAACACACAGACAGACAGACATTTCATCAGACGTAGGCCTTTAGCAATAAACCACTGGTATATAAAAATATATAATAATCTGCCATCTTAAATAAAGTGCCTACCTAAGAGACAGTTCGAAAAAACTAAAAGATTGGCTGTTGACAAAAAACTTTTACAATATTAGGGAAATTCCTTGATAAAAAAAATTGTTAATAATCCATCGTCAATATAACCTTCAGCGTTTCAGCCTTAACATGCAAAGTTTTTTTTTACAGAAACGAGACGTTAAAGAGTTAATTGAAGAATTACTTAATGATATTTATTCGGATCACCGCGATTGGAACCACAGTAACATAGAATACTACAGCCAAGGGTAAAAAATACCATTATATTATTACTAAGCCCCAACTCAAAAGGACGGATAATATAAGTTTGACCGCTGTGTGTTTGTCTTTTTTTTATACGCAGGGAAATCCTTTATTGATGTAGCCAGGATCTTCGGGTAGATCCTGGCTATATGTGGGACTTGCACCTAGGAGTGCACTAGCTTAAACTAAAACCATTGCGTGCCTTCCGCCGCTTTTTGAGGGTACCGGATCTGCAGGATTACCTCGGCGATAGGCTAGCCCCGGCGAAGGCCAGAATACCCGGCCGCTACTGAGTAATCTCCGCGACGTCGTGTCATACTGGGTCCAGGACGAGCGGTGCCAGGGGCGTTACTGGAGGTGCATTAAGTAGCGCCTCCTACACACCCCTGTTCGTCGCCCGCGGGGGGCGGCCTCGTTGGCGGCCTCCTCTATCACTCACTCGTCCACCTCCTTCTAGGACTTTACTGCATCGCAGAAAGAGCATCGCGGTGATGACGCTCAGCAGAGATAAGTCCCTTTCGATGACTGATGTCAAATCGCAACGCAGCACCTCCCATCTCGGGCACATCTCGAGGGTGTGCTGGGCGCTGCGCCACATTCGTGACACACTGTCACCGGCTCTGTGTGGGCCGTCCGGCACAACTACTTATCAAAGCAATCATGTCCGGTAAAGTGAGGGGTTTGCGCTTACGGCGCATCCACCGCTCGAGGACCGGACGCAGGGCAGCCGAAGGCTATTGCCATATGGCTCCCTCTGCCTCCGCACGCATTAGCGACTCTTACCTTCTTAATTGGTGAACTCGCAGGATCCCATTAAGTGTAAGATAAGAGAAGAGAAAATATAGGAGTGCGTCTCGGCAAGTGTAATAAGGCATAAAATCAGTTATCAAATATCGGAATCTAAAACTTAAAAATTAAAAAATAATTAAAATGTATGTATGTATGTATGTGTATGTATATATAAAATATTTTAAGATTGTACACGCTAATTTTGCGGCTCTTTTTTTTAATTTTCCTATGGTAGGATTACTAGAAGAGATTCCATCATGGGATAAGTAGTGCCTTTGTACCATTATTTGTATTTGTTATTTCTTTGTAACTATCATACGTGGGTAACACTGAACATGTTTAGAACTGGCCAGTTAGAAACATTGAAAATGAAAACTTTTTTGGATTTCAATTTTAGAACTCTTTGGTAACCTAATGATCTGTACTGCAGTCACATGCATGAGTACTGAATAAAATTCTATTCTATTCTATTATATTCTATTCTAATGTAGTATATTGCATTCATTTGTCATTTGTTTTTGTGAATTGGCGGCAAATCTAAAACTCTTGTTACACGTGAAAATGAACATAACGCTAGAAAATTTTCGGTCAATGATTTATTATGACTTTCGTTGTGGGCTTACTCAACAACAAAGCTATGATAGGCTGCGATTAGCATTTTTTAATGAAGCCCCATCTCGTGCCACTATTTACAATTGGTTTAACGAGTTTAAGCGTGGACGTAGCGATCTCAGGGATGATCCGCGTGAGGGAAGTCCTTTAACAGCGACTACTGAAGATAACATCAGTGCTGTGCGACGCATGATAGAGGAAGATAAGAGAGTGACCTATCAGCAGATACGAGCAAGTCTAGGCATTGGTATGAGTCAAGTTCAAAAAATATTACACGAACATTTAGGCGTCAGGAAGCTTTGTACCAGATGGATTCCCCATACTTTAACCGACGACCAGAAACGCCTTCGCATGGACTGGTGTCGCCAAATGTTAGATAAGTTCAACGACGGTAACTCAAATGCTGTATTTGACATCATCACAGGTGATGAAAGCTGGATATATTGCTACGAACCCGAAACCAAAAGACAATCAGCTCAGTGGGTGTTTCCTTTCGAGGATCGGCCAACTAAGGTAAAGAAAGGAAGGAGTCAAGGAAAAAAGATGATTGCCTCATTCTTTGGTCGGAAAGGTCAGTTCGCGACAGTTGTGCTAGAAGATGGAAGGACAGTTACTGCAGACTGGTATGTCAATCGCTGTTTGTCTGTTGTCTTGGAAAAAATTCGACAGCAGCGCCCTCGAAGCAGGATCCTCCTTCACCACGACAATGCTTCAGCGCATTCCGCAAAAGGGACTGTTGAATATTTGACTATGGCAGGTGTCGAGATAATGAGTCATCCGCCTTACAGTCCTGACCTGGCGCCCTGCGACTTTCATTTATTCCCAAGAACTAAAGATAAAATTCTAGGTATTCGCTTTACGAGCCCTGAAGATGCGGTGAAAGCGTACGAAAATGCCATAGAAGAGACTCCTAAGGAAGAATGGGCCCACTGCTTTTCTCAGTGGTTCCATCGAATGTGACGATGTGTAGAAAGAAACGGAGATTACTTCGAAAAACAATAAAAGTATTGGCAACTTTCTACATTAAGCCGTTTTTCATTTTCTAAACATTTTCAGTGTTACCTACCTAGTACACCTAGTAGTGTACATAAATTGTTATATAAATAAATAAAACCGTATTAAAGAAACAAAAAACTGAAAAGTAATAAAATAATTGCTTCGATCAACAATTGGTATTGTTGATCGAATATTATTATATTATTATAAGTTTTTTTTTGTTTTTGTTAAATACGTTGTGGATTTTTAAGTAAAACCTTTTATATAACGCTACCTTATATTTCATTAGAAAAAATAAAAATATTTAGTTTTTTTTTAGACGAATATATAATATTATGCATTTACTTCATTTTATATTTCCACAGATCTACAACAGCGGCGTCTGTTGCGTCATCGCATTCTTGTTGCGAGGACCAATCAATTTCAATAGAAAGGAATTTTCTGGAATCGTTAGGTATACCATATATTTTTTATTAATTGTACTTTATCTTAAAACGTTCCAATTGCTGTATGATACGTAAATATAGAGATATGGATAAATTGTAGCGGATGAAATTGGTACCTACACCTACAAAATAACATACAGTAAAACCACAGTAAAACTAAAAATTATTTACCTTTTTTTATTTATGTAATTTGGATATGCAAACTGGCAAACGAGTACGTGGTCAGCAAAGTCCATGAACATAAACTAGTTTACCTGGAACGAGCCCAGGCAACTCATGTATGTGTTGCCTATCCTGAGACATAAGATGTTAAGTCTCGGTGCCAGTAATTACACTGCCTGTCTTGCCCTTCTCTCCAAAACACAGCAAAGTTGTTTCACGGGAGACACAAGCAGGAAACACTACCAGCGTGCTGTCGTGTATGAAACATTGACCTATTTGACAAAGGTATATTTGTCTAGAAATCTAACTAGGGGTGATCACCCATTTCGTGTGTTATTACATAAGCTAACCTAGCGATATATCCTTTAATATAAATTATTATATATTAAAGGATCATCATCAGTACGAGGATATCGTCATCAGTCTCTATCCGTCCAGTGTTGAACATAGGCCACCCTCAATGAACGCCAAGACGGACGATCCCTTGCCACGATGAACACGGACAATCAAACAAACAAACAATCTAACATCTCATTAAATTATTCTAATATCATATATGTATTAATCCAGCTGGACTACTTACGATAATTACTTCGACATGATTACCTATGTCTATGTCATGTAATTTACACTCGCATAATATTTAAAAGAGGCTAAAGATCTTAACTTTTTCAGTCTACTCGTCAAATCTGAGAAACCGAAAATGGAGCTGGTATGTGGGACTCGCTGCGCCTGAAAGGTGGTAAGGTGGATGCAGCTCTACCCACTAAAACCCGACGAGTGCCACCTATGCCGCCTTAGGGAGGTGCCCCGGATATGTTGAGCAAAAAGGGCACCTCGATGGCTGGTCAGCCACCGCCACTCCCAACATCGGGACAGTATAATGGGGTGAGGTTCCCATCCTCGCCCCATGCCCCCCCTGCTCTTTTGTATCTTCTTATAAGAGGGGTACAAAGAGCAGCTCCCTCGGCTCAATTTGCTTCGCCCAAGGTGCTGGGCTCACCCTAGGCTACTAAGCCCCACCGCCACGACAAGCCTTTAACCATGATGGGGCTATTCGTCAAACCTGAGAAACCGAAAAAGGAGACATAGCTTATTCTAACCAAACCTAAAATTGAGTCAGGAGGAATAAAAGTTTACCAAAATCGTTACCTAATCCATATGTATGTGTTTAGACCTACATCAACTGAGGATCCAGGCTCAAGACTGGGAAGCTAATTTGCGAGTCGCGGGAGAGCGTTTAGCGAGATGTTTGCGAATGCGAGATCGTCTGCAGCGACAACAAAGGAAACTATGTGCGGCTTTCACCGTGTTGCTACGTCATTTGAGTGAGCAAACAGTAAACATATAACTACGTCATGTATTACGTCGTGACCACCTATGTACATGAACTATTCTTGTACTTCATCGAAAGAAATAAGATTTACATACAACTATATTTAAAAATATACGTTTCGGATACTTTACCGTTTCTTATATATGTGTAACTTCTAGAAAGTGTTTTTTAATACTTAATTTTGATAAATTTTTATATATTATAATGATGTTTCATGTATTCCATTCGCAAAACCGATAAGATTTACTCAGTAAATACATTAACAAGTTACATTAACAAGGTTTTCATTGAGTGATCGGAACTACTTTAAAGCTTTCTACGCTCTTATGCGCCTCTGTAACGAGACTGACGTACACAGCCGCGAATCAATAGACGATGCACACAAAGGCAGTTACATAGGCCCCCCGCGCATGCCCATTGCGGACCACCACCGTGACACTTTACCGTAACACAGGCGCTGTATTTGTTGCTAAAATCCAATCGATTCAAAATAAAACCCGTACCGATTAAATAGAACAGAGTAACAGCCGCAGTGTTAACAGTCGTACATCAGCTGGCATGTGGAATGGCATTTAAAACGAACTTCGGTGCTACTTTTATCAATCTGTAACTCATTCATGACAATTTTTGTCCTTGTCTATTTGAAATGACGATAAGGCGCAGTGTTATTAAACAGTGTGAGTTTATATCGACTATATGAGTATATATCTACCGGTGGGTTTAGCGCGGTTGTGTTTGTGATGAATTTTGTGTCAAATGTCTGCGTTGTACAGAACAGATGAGTGCAATCCTGAACTCTCTCAGGAACTTGACAAGTTCTTCGAGGACAACTACAGGTATTATTTATTACACTTAAATGCTCCACAGATTACAATTTTGTATTTGTGCTTTATATTTACACTAAGTGTATAAATTAAATTAGTAGAAATATGATGCGAAAATGTATGTGTAGGTAGTATCTATAAGAAATGTTCGTAAAGTAGAAATAGCTGTTACATAAAATGTAGTATCGTATTACCTATATCAAGTGTTAGGTCATGGATAAAGATAATCACATTTTTATGACGCTCAATTCGATCATGACTACTAGCGAAAGAAAAGATCGTGAGATAACCGAATGCATGTTAACATTGAAAATCTTTGTTGGAGTTTGAAGACCGACCCGCATAGCTTTAACTCATAGGTGAAGTAGCCTAACACCCTCCCCTTGTGATTCTGAGCAAGAAACCCATACACCTCTTGTTCCAGTTACTACACTCTAACGTGCCAAACGTTGGAGTGTCGTAACTATGAGAGTCACTTATGCCTATTCCATTGTCTATAGCTGGCGATACAAACGCTCGTTTTGGCCTAACGCCGGGCAGCGAAGGCCCAGGCGAGGGAGGCTTCGCAGAATGGCTACACGCCATGCGCCTGGTGGCCCGCTTACCAGCCGGGGTACCACAACACTTTCGGAAGAAGGTAAAATCTACATTGTGTGTTTCACACCACACATTTTAGCTAAAAGCCTAAATACAATACATTATTTTAAAGGCTTAATATTAATAATAATAAACGGGATATGTCGCATGTTTTTCATTTTATTTTGTGAAGTTCGATATTTCGACATTGTTTAGGATTTAAAAAAAAACATGGTTACCATTATCCCGATTTAAATAAATACGAGTATGTTTATTTAAATTCTCTTACATATGACATAATCTATATAATTATTTCAAATTAGGTTAAAGATATATTTTGACACTCAAGGACGTTGAAACACGAATTGTCTTTAAGTAATTTTACATTTTATCTTTATATATATGAATTACGTGTCACGTTGTTTGTCCGCGATGAACTCCTCAACTACTGAACCGATTTTAACCAAATTTTGCAATTTTCTCCAACTTGAGAGATAAGATAGTTTATATCTGATCTATAGTCGCAATTTTTTATTCATAAATAATAATTGTACTGTATAGAATAGTTTACTACAATATATTTTAACGTATATCTTAGCCACAGCAACGCGTGGCCGGGTCTGCTAGTAAGTATATAAATCCTAAATTAAAACGTTCATTGAATGAGATAGTCATAACGCTCGAGGGACTACATATAAAAAACACATAATAATATAATTCTCCATAAAAACTCCGTTGTGACTCATGTGGTGATATATTTTAGATTCTCATACCAAAACCGATAAACCAGTCGAGTACATGTCGTTATATTTTCTAATTAAAACCATATCAATTGGTATATCATACATCTATACAGATAAATAAAATTGATGTGTCTGTTTGTAATATTATAATAACCGCTTTTCATTAAATGCATTTGGATGTATACACGGTACATACACCAAAATAGCCTTTTTCACAATTTTTGTCTGTCTGTTTGTTCCGGTTATCTCTGAAACGTCTGGGCCGATTTTGGTAGGACTTCTACTGGCAGATAACTGATGTTATAAGGAGTAACTCAGGCTATAAAAATAATCATTATCAATCCGCGTAAATCTAAATTAACGCCGGCGAAGCAGCGGGCAACAGCTAGTAAATAATATTATATTTTGGGTATATAAAATCCCTAAACTCTAACGCTATGCTACCGATCAAATTAAAATATTGCACATATTTTTTCCGTGCGGTGGCCGGTCCATTTTGGATCGGCTGTCTAGGCGTTCACCGTCGCTAATGAATGGTGTTGCTGTATGTACATATTATAAGTTTTTATTCCGTATAAAATTGGTATGTACATACTTTTTAGCGTGTAATATAGCATTATGTATATAAAACGTAACACAATTCATTTCATAATGGTTGTACAAGGGTTTATATTCTGTAGGTTGTGATTCTGAGTTTGCGGTTGACCATTTTTTGGAATATGACCGTTATATGACAATTTTATCTTATTAATAGATAAATCATATTATTTTATATCATTATTTATTTGTAAGTGCAATATTGTAAATGTAATAAACTCGCTGGAAATAATCGTTTCGCAACAGTTAATCAAAAAATTATAAACTTACTTTATTATACAAAAGAGAGTAACTTAAAAAAACTGAAAAATACAGAATATAAAATATGTCTGGAGAGTGAAGTATATAATATTATCTCGTTTATTTAAAAAAAGAATTACATTTTAAAAGCTGAGCATTAATATCTACTTATATTTTACAACAATCTGAATATATAGATGCAAACGAAGCGTAATATGTAAATTCTGATCAGTTGAATTTGTATTAAGATAGTGAGCCACAATAAAAAACAATTTATATGTAAATCAGTCGCATTACAAGAATGAGTTCATGACCTCTGTGCTTTATTAGGTATAATAATGATATATACTTCATTAGTCTAATAATTCATAAGACAGTTTTATGTTGTGATAGTTTTTATGTTGCTGGATGATATAATATAATAATATGATGCCAGAAAGTTTTCTTTTTCTAACGCTCGGCGTTACGCAGAGGTATTTACATGGTTTGCTATATCTACCGTGTTCAAATATATTAGGTGTATGTCGTGTATGCTAATATTTTGTACCATTTTCTTGGTAAATTTAGATTATCGGGATAAAGCTTTTGTGAAGTCATACGTGCAAATATAATATGTAACAGTCTGGATACAGCTACACTACATTAAAATCACTACGACTACGGCGTAGAAGACTACGGGCTACAGATTGGGAAATTAAAAAGCTTCGCTTAACTATAAGATAAGGCAGACTTTTTTTATATCGCAGGGAAATCCTTATGGATGCAGCCAGGATCTTCGGGTAGATCCTGACCCAATGTAGACTCGCACCTGGCTGTGCCCACCCTAAAATAGGGCAGACCGAGATTTTCCCAATCTTTATTTTATATAGTTAACGTAACTTAAAAGTCAAAATACCTTTCTTTAAAAGAAACTTACATATTTTTGTAAAACGTATGAAACTAGTACGAAAATAATCAATTAATAGATAACTTTAGAGCAGAATTTCAATCGTTTTAGGTCCATCTATTTAATGTGGACGCTCTTCTCAACATCTATGATGACAAATAAAAGAATTTACTATAGGATTTTGATTTTGGCTGTCAGTCACACTTGATTTTATTTAAAAACAACTTTTAATAATATAAATAAGCTTAAAGGACTTTTTCGTGCATAGCAATATATTTTACAATTACAATAATTATACAATGTACAGTACGTACAATCTTGCTATGCAAAATTTTATTTTATTTTATTTATATAATTATTTTTTTATAGAATTATAGTTATCGTGTGAAATGTTTCATGTAGATATGAATATTAAAGTCACATTAAAGGTCAGTCAACATGTCGGCATCATACACATCGTACGCATCACATCATACGCATCGTACGCATCGCATCAAACGGATCGTAGTTCCTTTGTATAGAAAAAGATATTGAATGCGATTCGTACGATGCGTACAATGCAGACACTAATACATAATAATAAAAAGTTATTTTATCAGACAACTGATAAATAGGTACTTATTCTATTTTAAATTAATTAATGTCTTATTTTATTATTATCTTATATGATAAAAAAAAGAAAAGAGCATACTCATACCTGAAAGGCCGGCAACGCACCTGCTAATCCACTGGTGTAGCGGGTGTCTGTGGATGTCGCTATTCACTTACCATCAGGTGAACCGACTATCCGTTTGCCCCCTCTTCTATAAAAAAAAAAAAAAAAAAAAAAAAAAAATGATATTCACACAATGGTGACGTAAACAGGAAATACTATCATATCCGTGGAGTTATTGGTCTACCTTGTGATCTAGTGTAAATACTTTTGACATAGAGTTCCTATACAAATCATTTTAAATAGCTCAGCGCATTTCGATTTCGAGTTGCGAAAATATATTTACTTCCTAAGTCAATCTCAACTGGATACGTTTCTCAGGAAATCTATTTTAGCCTACGCAGAAAAAAAACGCCTTGTAAAAAAACCCATTTTAGCCTTCATTGATGCCCGTGTATAGCGACTGTGTCATAAAATATAAAAATAAATGAAATAGGCTTATCCTGGGATCTGGGATTGGCGTGATGTAACTTAATGATTATTCTGTTTAAGATATTGAACTAAAATCTATATAACTGCAAACGCTTATGTATGAGAGTTTTGTTTGCGCAGACTTTTGTACTTAAGTTAAGAGGTTTTTGAATGAGTTGAATGACGTCAACTTGAACCGAATATAAGCGTCTATATTACAGTTCCGCAAAACAATACGACTTTTGAACGTTTTAAAAATATTTTAACGTTACGTAATCCTCTAATGTCTAAATGGTTTATTAATATTACATTACAGCAAGGTTTACTTGAGTTATGATTTGACAATGTTGAATTTCGTTTACAAAAACCAACCTTTTTTATGTTATAAGGAGGCAACCGAGCAGTCGGATGCGTTGTATTAATGCTAGAGCAATATGCCTTAACATAAAGAGAATAATCTGTATATTTCATCAGTTCCATATAAGAACTGCTTTTACCATAATTTCATTGGCGTGGCAATACTTGGATATTAATCAAGTTTGAAGAGGTTTGCGGTAAAGAAAGTATCTACAAAGTTATTTGTGTAGTCTAGAATTTCCTGGTACGTAGATATCGAGATAAGCAAGATAAGGTATTGTTCCAGCTATGGCTGACGCTAGCAGAGAAGCACTTGACGGCGAGAGGTATCGACTGGCCGTCGGCGGAACGTGCCTGTTTCCGAGGGACCGCACAGCCCGATGATACAGAATTAAGTGCACAGATCCTTAAGGTATTCTCATTTAACACAATTTTGCGTCTTATATAAAATACCAAAGAGTAACTGTTAATAACGGATGGCCGATGGGCCAATAAGGTTCAAGAGTGGGGCCGCATTTAGGTAGACGAAGTGTTGGTCGGCCATTAACCATGTGGGAGGACGATCTCTGTGCAGTGGTCCGTGTTGGATGTAAGTGGCAAGGAATCAACCGTCTTGGAGTTCGCTGAGGAAAGCCTATTTTCAGCAGTGGACAGATAGAGCTTTGGTGATGACGATGATGATGATGATGAACTGTCAATAATTACATGGCCATATTGGTATAAACTGAAAAGGTTGATAATGATGTTCGATGAATAATTATATCATTAAGTCAATTCACAAGTTTGCTATGAAAAGTGATATACTCAGGGGTCTCTTGCAAATGATGTGGTCAGATCTTTGACAGATAGGATTGATGAATTATACCATTTAGTGAATGAAAGTAGTACATATCACGCAAAGGATAAGCACGCGGGAGAAGCAATGTATTTCCAATATACGTCGAAGAAATCATAATCAGTAGTGGACGCCGAATAGATGAATTGACGTCTATGCAGTAGCCAAGTCAAGTTCATCACGATAAGCAAGAAATTGACCATCTTTATGTTTATTTATTTTTTAAATAAAACTTCTTTAGGCGCGACTAGAGAGATTTTTTTTTTCTGACGGAAGCAAAGCTCAGTATTATATATTCAAAAATATTCATTTCAAATTTGCATTGGTCGTTCTCCACGTTTCTTGACTTATACGCTAACTAGTGGCAAAGATGATAATAAGTTAGGATTTTTTTTTTCCAAACGGATGAAAGTTTTAAAATAAAAGGAAAATTCAAGAACCTGATAATAATTTTACCTGTAAAAAATGTATGTGTTGATATTTTGAAGTAAAACTTTAGGCGCGACTAGATATTAGATATGTATATTTTTTTTATGTTAGTCGGATAGGCAAACTGGCAAACGTGCCACTTGATGGTAAGTGGTCGACGTCGCCCATGAACATAAACTAGTATACCTGGAACGAGCCCAGCGGGAGAAACAAGCAAGATAGTGGATGCAGCCACCCATGCAGCCGGGAGCGCGGCACAGTGCTTCCCTCCCACCGGTATAATATAATAATAGCAGATAGAATGTTAAGAAGGTGTACTTACTCTATTAGGGATAAGTACACTACAGATTGATAATTCATTATAAACCCTATATTCAAAGTGTAGTCGTATCGCATAAATGATATGCAGAAAAAGTTAGAACTTAAAACTTCAGAAACAACATGCAATTCATTTTTTTTTTATTTAGATATAAAATATGTTACTCAAATAATGTTTTATAGGACTTGCACCGAACTGGTTGTTCCCTTTTCTGTGGGGCGGAGGGCAGAGAAAACCAAGCTATGTTACGTAGAGTGTTATTAGCATACGCAAGGTATGTATAAGGCATATGATTTTAAAAAAAATACCATAATATTTGATCAATTTTATCTATAAAAAAATTTCAAAGACTAATTGTTATGATTTTTAATGGCATCAATAGGTAAACCAGCAATTGGAGCCTTATGGTGACTACCGGGGCCCATACACATCCACACAACCAGAGATTCTGCTGATGAATTGCCCTCCCTTTCCCTATCCCCCAATGGGCCACCGGAAACTCACAAACCGCACGAAACGCGACATCATAGCTGGGATTTTACAAATACGGTGTTATGTGAGCGAGAGGTACCACCCCGGTCGTGCCGTCCCAGTTCAGCTGCAATGCAGCAATGGCACCCATTACAAGAATTTTTTAAATTTTCAAAAGTTATTTACATTTGCAATACACTAGGAGCGAAAGATTACGATAGTTTCCCAATCATTTAGTTCATTTACAAAAATTGTTGTATTATCAAAATAAACATTAATTTCAGGCAAATTTATAATTTTTCTAACGTGGTGATGTGTTGATGTGTTGATTATATTCATGATTATAACAATATTTAATTGTTTTCCAGGTGGAATAAAGATGTTGGATATTGTCAAGGTTTCAATATGTTGGCGGCTATTATACTGGAGGTTATGGATAAGTCTGAATCTGATTCCCTCAAGGTAAAGAAACGTTTATTTAATGAGATCATCTACTTCTTCAATACTGAAAGTTTTAATTATGAAAAAATGCATATTTGATCAATTTTATCTATAAAAAAATTCAAAGACCTAATTCTTATGTTTTTATCGCGTAAGGAGGCAACCGAGCAGTTGGAGCCTTATGGTGACTACCGACGCCCATAGACATCCGCACAACAAGAGGTTCTGCAGATGTGTTGCACTCCTTATCCCTATCCCCCCAATGGGCCGAATAAATAAAATAAACTGAAAGTGCAAAATAATACTGAAAGTTTGAGTTTTCTTAATGAAGAATATAGTCTTACATAACTTTTTTTACTTTGAATTACATAAGATACAGTTATATAAGCTTCTTGAGGTTATCATTATAATATGTATAATGAAACATATTTTACGGATTTTATCGCGGTTTATTACAAGCCCGACGTTTTGATGCTTTACAGTATTCCCGTGATCATGGTTCCTGTTAAGTATTCGAAACGTCGCGTCGGGCTTGTAAAAATCTTAATAAACTGCGATAAAATCCGTAAAAATTGTTTCATTATAATGAGTGAAATTTGTATAAACATCAGAAAATAAATCTTGAGGATATTCTTAGTTTTATTGTGTTTATTTATAATAATATAATATCTATGGACGCTTTCACACCACGTCAATCTGGTCCCGTGGTAAGTTCTCGAAGAACTTGTGTTACGGGTACCAGACAACGGAAATATATTTAATAATTTTATACTACACATATATTTAAGATTTTTATTATATAATACACATATTTAATACACATCCATGACCTAGGAAGTAGGAACACAGAAAATATTTTTGTTCCCTGGCGGGATTCGAACCAGCAACCTCCGGCTTGATCGCCAACGCGCTTACCACTGAGCCACAGAGGTCGTCAATTTATTTCCCATATGGTTTTAATTTAAAACCGTATTGATATGAGAATACCAGTACATACACAATGCAGCACAATGACATGTATCCAACAATAACAATTTTATATGAAAGAAAAAATAGGATAATATTCGTTTTTTCCCTACGAGTAAAAATAGCGTTTGGTCTTAGTCGTTTCTGTAATAAAATCAATTAGGTTTATGCGAATGTTATTGAATTATAATCTTCTAAATGTGAATAAATTCATATAAAAAACAGTTCCATCTCCAATATGATCCACTGCAGGTATTTCATACAAATTATCTTCACTTGACGCGATCCGAATCAGCGATTGCGTGTATGCGAGACCAGCTATCTATCCGACAACGTATATTTTTATGCCCCACTGCTGGGAACGGGTCTCCTTCTCAAAATCAGGCGAGGATGGTATTGTTCACCGATGCGGTGGCCTAATGTGGGTTGGTGAACTTCACACACCTTCAAAAACGATTAATCTCATCAGGCATGCAGGTTTCCTCACGATGTTTCCTTCACCGATATTTCAAATGTGCCTAATATTTAGTAAAAAAAACTACGCCCAGCGTCTACTATTTTGAAGGCAATTATCAGTTAATTATTATAGTAGAGAGCTTAATCTAGATTCTAGATCAGTTCACAATTTGGAGCTCAGGTCACGTACTGTTTAGGCTTATAATAAATCACTTCTTGACCGCCCGACTGACCCCTTGGCTAGACTTGACCTCAATTTCAGTAAGTGTGCTGTAGTATCAAACTTATTATTGAGTCACAGGCGACAGCCACCTGGACTTTGTTGAGGTCTTGCGTATGATCGGGAGCATATTAAAGAGATTTACGCTTTGCTTAGTATTTTTTAAAGTTACATAGTACATTCGTTTTATATGTCTAGGTAAGTAGTTTAAAATTTACTTACATACATTATCACCAGCTCTAATATCTGCTTTTTTTTCTTCTTTAACGCCGGGAAATGCTCTGAGGCATCCCGCGGGTATGTGGGACTCGCTGCGCCCGAAAGCTGGTAAGTGGACGCAGCTCTACCCACTAAAACCCGGCGAGTGCCACCAATGCCGCCTTTGGTGAAGTACCCCGGATCTAATGAGCAAACAGGGCACCTGGAAGGCTAGTCAGTCCCTTAAGGGACCGGCGCCACCTCCACCCTTGCCCCCTGCTCTTTTGTCCCCTATTCTTATAAGAGGGATACAAAGAGCCCCCTCGGCTCAATTAGCTTCGCCCAAGGTGCTGGCTACTAAGCCCCACCGCCACGTCAAGGCCTGAACCATGGTGGGGAGCTCTGATATCAGCTATGATAATCTTATTTTATAAATATTTTGTCGTTTCTATAATATAAAAATTAACGACTTTATATTGAAACAAAAAACGTCTCTTATGTTCTCACAAATGAGATCTTTTTGGACAAACTGTTAAGTCATATAAAGATTAATGAAACACTTAAACCTAGTACTCTCTGACAATGCAGGTAATGATATACCTTGTGGAGGCAGTGCTGCCGGAGGGCTACTTCGCTGATGATCTCCGAGGCCTCTCAGCTGACATGGCGGCCTTTCGAGACCTGCTCCGGATACGGCTGCCCAGGCTGGCCGCTCACATGGACCATTTGCAGAGGATATCTGATGGTACTATACATTAGTCTTTTCCGTATCTGTTTTGCTCGTGTATATACAAATATACGCATTAGTTTTATCAATTTTTTTTTCGTTTATTTTTAATAAAATTACAAAAACAAAATCTAAGTAATCGTTTTTCTTTTGTGAAAACAATAAAACTATTTTTATAATAACCTCTGCCTCTCCTATTTTATAGCCCAACAAGAAAAATATAAGCCTTCGGAATATTGCGAAAAATGTCGGAACTAATTTCTATATGTACTATAAGATACAGTGGCGACACCAATGCAGGGTTTATATATTTCTAGTCAGGCTATAAAATATAAATAAACTATTTTATAATTTTTCCATACTTGTCCTAATTGGACTAGATGCGTTTTCGTAAATACGCTTTTCAGTGTAATACAAAAGGAACAATCAATGGCAATCATTATCGTCAGGTAAACCTGTAAATAGTTTTAGCAATGAATATAAAATCATTATTTCTTATTTTTACATGCTACAAATGTGATTTAGAAATACATTCAAATTTAAAGTAGTAAACATAATTTTATTACAGGTGGCGGCATAGAACCTCCATTGCCAGATGTTTTCACTATGCAATGGTTCCTCACTCTATACGCTACGTGGCTGCCTCGGGAGTCCCTGCTCAGGATATGGGACCTGGTACTTCTGGATGGAAACGAAATTCTGTTGCTTACTGCCCTCGCGATCTGGGATATGCTACAGGAGTAAGTATGTGGTTAGGGACTCTATAAAACACACCCCTAAAGATACATTGAAAACATTAGATAGATACTGTGGATAGTTAATATAGTAAATCAAAGTTATAGTGACATTAATAGAATAAGTATTTATTCCACGTACTAAATGCGTCTGGCATTTAGTACGTGGAATCACTATAATTTTGATTTTGTAAGTCTGACACTGTAATTATTAATTAAGAAATTTTCTCGTCTATAATTGTAGGTATTCAACGTCGATAAATGCATCAGTCACAAATCCGTTAGTTGTCGGTTTTTGTGACCCAGATGAAAGGGTTTTAGCGCTAACGTTTGGCGTCTGACAGACATGTGGACGCACGTCAACAGATGTATCGCCAGACGTCGGCGCATGCATCTGCGCGATGCATCCGTCTACGCTTAAATACTTTCTAATTTGTATTTAAAAATTGTTTTACGACAATACAACTGCTATTGAATAAAAAAGTGAGGTAAGACTTATTGTAATGTTCTGCAGTCGTATAGTATCGGCGCGGTCAGCGGACGAATTCTACAGTTGCATGGGTGGCGGCGCGGGCGCGGTGTGGGCGGCGGGCGAGGCGCTCGTAGCGCGCGTCGTAGCGTTCGGCGCCGCCCCCGAGCTGCCGCGCCTACGCAGCCTGCACCGCTATCGCGTAGCACCTCCCGCACCGCCTGCCATCGCCCCCTCTGGCAGACCACCCGTTCACTCGGCGGTAATATATTTTGTACCAATATCATAACCATTAAAATACCTCTAAGAATTTAAACTTACTTCGGAGGACCAGTAAAAGTAAGTAATTTATTTACTGGAGGATTTTAAAAAATCTATATGTATATGGAACTGTTATTATCGAAAAATGTCAAGCCAACAATATTGCGGAAGCCCGATTATTAGATTAGACGATAATGAATGAATTATAGAAAATATAACTTTCCTTTAATTCACTGATTTGTAAAACTGACTTTATATTATATACTATTAATAACATAAAATAACCAACAACTCTGATGAAAATATAATGATAAAAACAACATACAAGTCTATTGTCTATTTACAATTGCTATATACTACTAATGCCATTAAAAAATAATATTGTATAATTTCTAGATGCAATCTATGACCAAAAAAGGACTTCGTCTGTTCTATTCAGAAGATGAAGGAGATTCAAGTGATGAAGGAAATAAAATGGCACTAGCTACGGTAACGTATAGTTTATATAAATATTAACAAATAAGTCCGAACATTCGATTCCTACTAGCAGCCTACTTTTGTTTCCCCACCATGATTCAGGCCTTGACGTGGCGGTGGGACTCAGTAGCCTAAGGTGTGCCCAACACCTTGGGCGAAGCTAAACCTTGAGCCTAGGGGGTTCTTTGTACCCCTCTAATAAAAAGAGGGGACAAAAGAGCAAGGGGGCAAGGGGTGAGGACAGGAACCTCACCCCATTGTAATGTCCCGACGTTGGCAGGGGTTGTTCTGTGGCCTCACCACAGCCACAGCCACAGCAACCCCTCTGTGGAGGTGGCGTCGGTCCCCTGAGAGATCGGACCACCTCACCAAAGGCGGCATTTGTGGCACTCGCCGGGTTTAGTGGGTAGAGCTGCGTCCACTTACCATCTTTTCGGGCGCAGCGAGTCCCACATACCAGCCTGGGGATACCCACTCCCCAGCGGAATACCTCAGAGCATTTCCCGGCGTTAAAAAAAAAGAAATAAAAGCATACTTTTGTGTAGTTAATATAAATAGGGGTAATGGACGTATGTGAGAGATCTTTGTGCATTAGACCTACCTTATCTTTTTCCATAAGTTACGAGTTGTGAGTCACTTTGCTGTGATTCACAAAAAAAGGGCAGTGTTATTACAGACACTCATACCTACCAGTCCAACCCGACGCCAGAAGGCCGTGCGGTCGTAGACTTCACGGTTGGTGGAGTGCAACACCCCACTAATAATCAATCTTAAGTGAGCCAAATCGGCTCTAAATAGACAGATGAAGCATTATGGCCTTTTGGCCGTTATCATAGATCCATACGAAAAAATCATACCTACAAAGTGTCCTAACCTCGGATTTTTTATTCCGTATTTATTATACTAATTACATATTCCTGGCAAAAAAATTCAAATGAATACTTATGTTCATGGGACTTTGAGCACTATCTATTTGCTCGCTTGAGAGAAGGTTACTTAATAAATTGGGATATTCAATCTCAACTGTAATTTATTAATGAGTTAATTGTTAATTAACATGTTCTTATATCTTTTTTAATTGACTTTAGGTGATACCTCGGCGTGAAGATCGATCAGGCACTGGTGACAGGCTTTCGTTAGACATAGGCGCACTGAAGAGACAGTACGCACGACTGCGAGAAAGGCAGCGCCAAGCTCATGTAATTTTAGCAGCAGCTTGCGCTCGACATGCAGCAGGCAATAAATTTTTATATTAATTAATTTTCGTTTAATATTCGTTGTTTTAATATTCTTTTTTTATTTTATTTCAGTTGGTGTCCCAACTTCTCCAACGTCCTTAACAGTAAATAATCTCTTATTAGGAAAAAGTGCAATTGTAAGTTCAAGAGGACGAAGACTAGGTCCACCTCCAGGTGCTATACCACCATCGCGACAAACAATAAACAATGAAAAGACTGAAAGCCATTCACGTAGATCATCAACAGAAACATTAACTTGGGAAGAGGAAAAATCTCGTAAAACTCAAAATAGAAGAAATTCAGTTCAATGGAAAGATGTTAAAAAGCAAAAGGACTTAGAAGTTAGCAGAAAAGCCTCGATTGACCTAGATGAAATTGGAGATGGTATCATTGTCTCCGAATTGGAAGCAAATGAGATAATAGCTTCAATTAGGTCACGAAGCTCTAGTGAGAGTTCTACTTATTCTTCACATTCGGAATCAAGCACTGACACAAGTCTTTGTGATGAGAATGAAAAAGAAAGCGATTCCGAGCTAGAGTTACCTAACGATGATAAAGAAAATAAGCTATCAACAGTGACGAAATCTATGAAAAAAGCCACATCCCCTATAACTACAAATAGTAAATCAAAGACGCCAAAACCTAATACGGCAACAACTGTTCACCCAAATGAACAAAAAAATATTAAAGAAAAAGGACAATTGACGATACAAAATACAATAAAAAGTATTAAATCTCCTAAAGAATTAAAATCAGAAATAGTTCCTGAAAATCATAAAACCTCACTCCACACACATCAAAAACCACACGAACCAAAATCTGATGCAAAGTATTCTGATGTTTCTGAATACTTAGATTCCGCCGCGGGTAAACCACTACGAACATATATAGATGGTTTTGATAGTAAATTAAATGAAAAACAAATCGTAAAAAGTGAAATAACAAATTATGAAGTTTTAAGCCCACTAAAATCAAGTCGCATTCCATCCCCCCAGGTAAGTTTATCTAAATCAAATTATAAAATGGATTTCGATAGCGAAAATACAAGTGACATAGACCGACCCAAAAGTTTGTCAAAAGCAAAGAATTTTCACGAACTAAGTCCCGTATCACCTAGTCACTCCTCCAATATATATAGCTTACGTTTCAAATATGATACTGAATCGACTTTTAGAACTGTAAATAAACCTGCAGATTACATATCTTCAAGACCCCCAGATATTATAGATAGTTTTGCAATGTATCCAAATTTTGTACCTGATATCGACTTATCTGATAAATGTACATCAGATCAAGAGAGTCCTCAACGAAGTCCAGGATCTGAAAGTATTCTTATTAGCGAAGATGAACCACCTATTCCATTGAAAATTGATAAATATTTCGAACATAGTCCAGATTTTTTTGGTGCTAGAATAACAGATCCTAATAGTTCCAATATTCCTAGTCGACGCCCACCAAAACGAAATTCAAGAATGCCAAAAAAGCCGGATTCTCTGACACTACATAATAATGGCAAATCTATTAAAAGTCAAGAATTAGAAAGAGCTTCTTCGCTGCCACAAAGTCACACATTTTCTAGTAAAGCCCTAGAAACTCTAGATGTAAAAGAAAATGAAGCTACAGTTAACGTTGAGTCCGAGAAAAAAGAAAATAGGAAAACGCCAGACATTACGGAGACGATAAAAGAAGAAGCAGCTCAGGATGATGGATTGGTTAATAAAGACTATACGCGTCTAGGTAGAAAAAATAGTGAGAGAGCTTTACAGATCATACAAGAAAACTCGCAAATACTAAGTAGAATATTAACTAAACAAAATGTTACAAACACCAGAAGCAATCAAACTATTGACAAGAAAGTCTCAGATACATATGAAAATAAGGTAAGAACAGATTCAAAACCATTAGATTCTCCATTACTAAAAGAGTCTACTTCGGATTCCTTAATTGGCGATATAAAAAGTAGAAGTATGGAAGAAGTATTAGAGAAAAATGATTTTATAAGAGTACGTCCAATATCAATAGATGATCCATTTTCTTTTGAAGTTCGTGACTCGCTCACAGTAGATAGAGAGTTCCAAGTCAAAACACCTAGGACACCTAGTAGTGAATGCTTAGGAAATAAGACTGATTATTATGGTTGGGAAAACAAAGGATTTTTCGCAAAATCTGGATATAAAAAAGATTTAGAGCGATCAAATGATAAAAGCGAAATCCACCATAAAAGAAAAAGTAGTAATTCTTTTATAGATACTGGTTTAAATATTGATAAAAATCTTGCTTCTGATAATTTTAAACGTTATTCGGTTTCAAGTGACGCAAAATCTTCTATTACCTTACCCTCTACAGAAATTAAAGATACATCTTATGAAAGACGATTTACTTCAGATGAATATAATTACCCATTTTCTACTCCTAGTAAGTACAACGATTATGTTTTATCTAAAGTTAGTGACATATGTAGCAAGTCGGTCAACAAAGAGCAAAAAACGAGTGATAGTTTATTAAAATCTGACATTAGTGATCTTAGTGATTTTAGTCAACGAGTTACGTCTTCAATTAGTTTTACTTATGAAGCTTCTTTAGAAGATGATTCACCGATTGGAGCGAAAAGCAACTCCAGCGATACGCTGTGTCAAATTACATCCCTGGACCAAGTGTCTACACCAATATCTCCAAAAATATTTCCTAGCAGTCAAACACCTATATTTTCTAAGGACACAAACGAGAAAAGTGATAAAACCAAAACTGAGACAGACGATACAGGTAGTGCAATAACGTCTCTTCTAGAAACTGACACATTATCATCGCTCTCCTTACCGAAGAGTCCGTCTACCAGCTCTTACCATCCCTTCCCTTCACGACCAGTCTTGCGTTTGCCAAAGGACATCGGAGTCAAATTAGGAATGTATCCCAAAGAAACCATGAACTCTCCTCAAAAGTAAGTGCAAATTGCATATAGACATTTAAAGTAATAGAGTGTGGTGTAATCTGATAAAACTTTATAACTACCTACGGTTTTTAGTATGATTATTATCTTCCAGTATTATGTAACAAGATGGACAGGTATGTTAAAATCTAAATCATTTTCAAATGTTACCGACCTACTTTCAATTCTAAAAATATTTTATACTTTTACCAATGTTTATCTATTTAAGTATCCTTGTACTGTGTGTTTTGTAAGTATTTTGTTGTGATGAGTTTAAGTTTTATATGTGTATTATTAAAATATTTTAAATAATTTTACTTTAAAATATTCTAAAGACTAACATTTCCTATGGCTATAAATTTCTTCCCACAAATTGTTTTGTATAAAGTAATAAGTATTAATATTTCAAATATGGATTACCGAATGCTTATACAATATAAGATAATTAAAGAATAGCGTTAGCAATATAAATCAAATGTACTTTGATTGTGATGGATTGAATACAAAACACGTTGCCTTGAATTCATTAATTATGTGTAATGTTCCCGCAATTTAAAATTTTATAAAAAAATAATAATAATAGATAGTACGCCTAAGGCCAACTTCATTTCTCCAGCATAATGTATAATATTAAAATGCAAACCATCTGTTATTACGTAATTTATTCTATGACAATATTGAACAAAATGAATTCATAATGAAAATGATTATATTGTTTTATTTACAACACGCTTAAAAGTCATCTATGACAGGCGGACATGTGCAGACGAGATGCTTATCACCGTACATATCGTCGATTCTGCTAACCGTAGGCCAAATCTTGGTCTCACCCTTTACGAAAGGCTGAAAAGAATCGTTCAAAGTTTAAGAAAGACATTTATAACAAATACTTGCTTAAGACAAAGAGGTTACGAGAAATATCATGCTTGTTACTATTATTCGCAAATAAGTTCACGCCAATAGGCAATAGCACCAAAGTAAAAAATATAAATGAAAAGAATATAAAAATCAATAAAGAAACTTACAATGGGAAACGCAGCTTGTTCTCTAGTGTAGGGACGGTTCCATTCTTCCGTTATAACTTCTTCTTGAGTATGTGGGGCCATCTGGAAAGAAAAATCTTCTTTACAAAAATCTCTTAGCAGAATACATTTATTGATCTTAAAAATATTGTACTAGAAGTTTCTCTCGGCTTTGTCCATTTGAGATTGCAACTATATTTTTTTCATGACCAGAATATGCCAGAGTGAAATTTGCAAATATGCAAAATTGCGCACATCTTTATTACACTATGAATAGCGCTATAATGACCAAATGGCTAATAAGTCTATCCGAGTAGAAATCATTAGATTCTGTCTAATCTAATCTAAACTGTAAAATAGTATGCATGTAGCATGTTTTAAGGCTTACATTAATTGTTTTAATTTATTAAATTTGATTTTTAGTCCTTTTTATTTTATGTTTGCAATTACCTTTAGAGGATTTATTCTTTTATCCATTATTCCATCTTCGATATCCTTAATCTCTTTTCTAATAGTAATTAAAGCGTCACAGAAGCGGTCTAGCTCCTGCAAGTCTTCGGATTCTGTTGGCTCAATCATAAGTGTTCCTGCTACTGGCCAGGACATTGTAGGTGCGTGAAAACCTGCAGAAAATAGGACAGAAATTAAAGAGAAAATACTTTGGAAATCCAAAATTCAAAAATACAATATTTAAAAAATACAAAAGTCAACATGAAATTATAAATATATATTATACATGGCTATATAGGTAGCCTTTATTAATATGTATAAGCCCGAACATGAGTCAACGCTTTCACATACATGCTACTTATATTTATAGCGCTTAGAAATGTTTGCAAATTTCTCCGTTAAATAATAATATAATTACGAATCAGTTACTGCATCATGATAAAGTCGTTTCTTGAAAAATACCAAATTATAGGCGCTATAAACAGCTATGAAGACCGTCCACAGCGGATGTCTGCGACGCACTATATAGCGCCTTGGAAATGAGTGAAACGCTAACCGAAATCCATAAGTCTCTTGGCAATGTCTCCTGGTTCAATGTTGGCAGTTTTCTTAAGATCCCTCACGTCAATGATGAACTCGTGAGCTACGAGCCCCCTCTCTCCCTTATACAGAGTCTTGTAATGGCCATCCAGTCTTCGAGACATATAATTAGCATTCAATATAGCTACTTGGGTCGCCCTTCTTAGCCCTTTTGGTCCCATCATCTGAAACGAGCAAAAATCTTTGGCCTTAATCATAATTAACTGAGTCTTAATTTACAATTCTAGATCTAGGTCATAATTTACAATTTATTTTACAGTTACTTCCTGAATAGTCTTTTGGCAAAATAAATTTCTTGCCTGCCATTTTAAACTACCTTCTACTGATTTGAGCGCCATCTATTAAAACTTTACAAAAGATAGCAGAACGTTACATTTTATATATACGGATACATTATAGGAGGGTCAGGACATTATTTGTGTAAAATATTTGAAATATTTGATTTATTTATGACCCATGGCAACATCTACAAATACTTTTTAGAATTTTTGCAAATATAACAATTAAATTTACCTTGATATAAGCCCAAGAGATAGGTAAGATGGCGGAAGATCCGAAGGGCGCAGCACTGACTGAGCCGAAACTGTGCGCAGCGTCGCCCAAATCTGCGAGCGGGTCCACTACCGGATGGGATGGCAGGAATGGGGCAAGGTGAGCTTTCCTACAGACCATTACAGAAAAACTATGAAAAACTACGATACACTAGAAACTGTCTGCGATTCTATAGAAACATCTATTGAAATTTTAAGTATAAAACAAAAAGTGTACAACTTAATAATTTAATATATATATATATATATATTAGACGCCGGTTTCTTGGTTGTCTTGCATTTCTGCATAGGCCTGCCCAAGTGTTCTCCACAAAGATCTGCTGCTGCTTTCCTCATCCATGTTGTTCCTACTATCTTTTTAATGTCATCGTCATCGTTGTTTGCCTTTTTTTATCTATTTATATCTAGGGCACCATTCAATCACTTGTTTGGCCCATTTTTCTGCCTTACTTCTTATTAGATATCCAGTCCATTTCCATTTTAATTGTTTGATTCAGTATTTTATATCCATAATATTGGTTTCTTTCCGAATAGATGTTAATCTGATTTTGTCTCTTAGTTTTATATTGAGTATACTTCTCTCCATTCTGTGTTGACAAGTGGCTAGAGATTTCATATTTTTGTTGGTGCAGCTCCATGTTTGACATCCATAGGTCATGCTTGGTAGAATACATGTGTCAAATATCTTCTTTTTATCTTTAGTTGGTACAGCCGAGTTTTTCATAACATCCTTAAGAGCCCAATACTTCATGGATTGAAGATTTGTTGGATATTGGGCTCTTAAGGATTGCCCTATTGATATTCTGTTTTTTATTTCTTTTGTCGTAAGATCTGTGGGAGATATTATTTGACCAAGATATGTATATTCGTTTACAGCTTGGCAAAAAAGAGTATGACGCGGTGACAGGTAGAACTAAATATTTAACTAAATGGAAACCTATAATGTTGACAATACTTGGCCGACAAATACTAGATTTTGAGTAAAGCTTAGTGTTTCACATTTATTTTTAACAATTTGATTAAATTATCTTGCCGATTTTCCATATTATGATGAGACCTAAGTGAAAGTGGCGCCCTCATTTTTTCCATACTCTTTTTTGCCAAGCTGTACATATTCCAATTCGATGGCGTTATTAGGTATAATAGGAGTTTTAATATAACTTGTCATCACCTTTGTTTTACTTGTATTCATTGATAATCCAACCTTTTTACTCTCATTAACAAGTTGTTCGATCATCTCTTGCAAGGATTTTGGATCTTCGCTTATTAGTATGAGGTCATCGGCAAACCTTAGGTGGTTTAGTAGCACTCCATTAATATTGATACCATATTTATTCCATGCGAATAGCCGAAATGCATGTTCGAGGGTTTCTGAGTAAAGTTTGGGTGATAGAGGGTCCCCATGTCTACATTAAAGACTTTTTGATTGAATGATTATCCGGCAAATACATTGAAATACATATCAAATAAATAATAAACCCCATTAATTCAAGTAATATGTACATTACGCGCATCTTCGTACTTAGGTACATATTTTGACTGAGTTTTAAACGCGCGTCGAAGGTTTGCATATAAAAAACATAATATAATTTCGGCCAAGTCAACAGAACAATTAGTTAGAACAATTTTAGCATTTTTCTAGAAGTCTGGTATGGTTAGTAACGGAATATTGTTTTAATATCGAACTCCGCGAAATAAAAATGAAAAACATGATAAATATCCCGTTTGAACAGTGTATAAATGTTGTTTTAAAATGTTTGATTATTGCTTACACTCCAATAGGCCCCATCCCTGGGCCGCCACCACCATGTGGTATACAGAAGGTCTTGTGCAAGTTCAAATGAGACACGTCGCTACCATAATCACCCGGCCTGCATAACCCCACCTGTGATGGTAAAAATAATAATAATATAATAATATCTATTGGACCCTTTTACACCACGTCAATCTGGTCCAGTAGTAAGTTCTCGAAGAACTTGTGTTACGGGTACCAGACAACGGAAATATATTTAATACTTTTATACTATACATATATTTAAGATTTTTATTATATTATACACATATTTAATACACATCCATGACCCGGGAACACAGAAAACTTTTTTTTTTGTTCCCTGGCGGGATTCGAACCCGCAACCTCCGACTTGAGCGCCAACGCGGTAACAAACGCAGTTCATAAGATTCATAAGATCCATATTCATAAGATTGTCGTACTTCTTTATTTATTTTTTCTGACTAACAAACTCCTCATATTCGTCGGTAGCGAAGGATCGCTCGTTTTGGTAATTGTTAAGTCATGGTCAGAAATAGGTGATAATCATGATTGATATACAGAGACACATCTTCGTCTATACAATAGACAAAACAAACGTTTAAGGGCATGACCTCTCAGTCTGCACGCAACTCAGATATAAATAAACCTAGATACAAGTATAGAAAACAATGCTACAATGCTTTCGCTAATTTAAGGTATTGTTGTATTCACCAACAATACCTTAAATTAGCGAAACTTTATTAAAATGAACGTACTGTTATGTGCGTTCATGTTGGAGCCTCGAATCATTAGATAGCGATAGCTCATAGCTACGGCAAAGAACTGACTGGTTAAATTATTAAAAACAGAATATTTACCATGTTTTTCACTTTTATTTTGAGACTCAAAAACATGTTATATATCGCGTCTTAAATAATTTTAGTAATGAAACTAGCAATGTTAACTTAAAATCTTACGTTATCTGTATAACGAAGATTTTAGTCCGGCCGTCTTTCCCACTGGGCACTCTAGGCACGTGCCCAGGGCCCCACGATCCATGGGGCCCCATTATTTCTATCAGAATATGATTGAGTGATATTACAAAAATGATAGCTGATTAGAATACCTAGTCCTGCCCTTATGACTAGGTTCTCTAGTCCAAAAATCAGGCTCACAGATCTTAAAATTGTTATTTTCGTCGGGGCCCCATTATCCTATTGCCCGGGGCCCCCAACGGGTTAAAGGGGGCATAGTGGATATAGCTACCTGCGCATTCATGTTAGCCCCATCGAGGTAGACCTGTCCGCCGTGCGCGTGTACGAGCGCGCACACGTCCGCCGCGCGCTCCTCGAACACGCCGAACGTGCTCGGATACGTCAGCATCAGGCACGACAGCTGCGCGCTGTGTTGCTCCACCTGGACAATCAGCCTATTACCGCTGATTCGTTACTATTCTATACATATATTATAGTGATTGTTAGTTTGGATGTAGGAGGACTTCGAAACTACTCGTCCAATAAAAAAAAAACAGTATAATGCTACGTAATGACATAACTCTTTAGTTACATAGGCTAAAAATTATCATTGTCAGGCAAAGCTGCGGACCGGTGAAGGAAACATCGTGAGGAAACCTGCATACCTGATGAGATTAGAAGTCTTTGAAGGTGTGTGAAGTTCACCAACCCGCATTGGCTCAGCGCATCGGTGAACTATGGCCTAAAACACTCCTCGCCTGATTTCGAGGAGGAAACCCTTGCCTAGCAGTGGGATATGTATTGGTTGATTTTATTATATATTATACTAGCTGTTGCCCGCGGCTTCGCCCGCGTTAACTTTTAAAATTTGAGGGGTTGACCACCCTTATCACTTAGGGGTATGAAAAATAGATTCTCAGACCTACTGAATACGCATATAAAATTTGGTAAAAATCGGTAAAGCCGTTTCGGAGGAGTACGGTAACTAACATTGTGACATGGAAATTATATATTATATTAGATTTTATAAAGCGGTGGACAAGTCAGTCAGACAGGACAGTCTAAAATAATGTAAATATGGACTAAAAGTGATGCATTCTTAAAATCATTCTTAAAATGGCTATTGACTAATAGCAGCCTTGTTTAAATAGCAGTGCCACAATGCAAATAACTAATATGAGTTGAACAAATTAATATGTATCTCTAATGGAAAAGAAACGCAACAACATAAAAATGATAGCATAGTAGCGAGATTTTCCTTTTGTCTTAGTCTTTTCCGTATATAAAGTAATAAAATAAAAAAGAAATTAAAAAAATATATATGTTGTCAATACGAAATTCCTCTACACTAAACACTTGGCTAATCTATACTTAATATTATAAAGCTGAAGAGTTTGTTTGTTTGTTTGAACGCGCTAATCTCAGGAACTACTGGTCCGATTTGAAAAATTCTTTCAGTGTTACACAGCCCATTTATCGAGGAAGGCTATAGACTATATAACATCACGCAGTGATATATAGGAGTTGAGTAACGCGGGCGAAGCTGCAGGCAACAGCTAGTCACATATATACTTGTTGCAATTTTTATCAAAAATCTGTACGAATATATTTTAAAAGTTGTAAAGTTTGGTTGAACGTGCTAACATTCGGAACTACGAATTGGATTTGAAAAAATATGTTTGCAATAATTGGTATCCCAATTATTGAGAAAGGTAGGTATTTATTTTAGATAAAAGTTTTTATTTTTATTTCGGAGCGGCTGAGCAAATATCTCGGGCCCGCATTATTTTAATCTATAGTTACAAATAAATAAAATTGGAGTATCTGTTGACTCTTTGTAATATCAAAATAACCGCATTTTACTAAATGCTTATGGATGTATATTCGGTACATATACCAAAATAGCATTTTTTACAATTTTTGTCTGTCTGTCTGTTTGTTCCGGCTAATCTCTGAAACGGCCGGACCGATTTTGACGGGACTTTCACTGACAGATAGCTGATGTTATAAGGAGTAACTTAAGCTATAAAAATAATCATCATCGATCCGTATACGGCTGTAAATCTAAGTTAACACGGGCGAAGCTGCGGGCAACAGCTAGTATATAATAAGTAAAATATTAAAAATATTACCATATCCTTAAGGTGTTCCATGTCTATGTCTCCGTTGGCTGTGACGCGGATGGCGCACACCCTCATGCCCGCCATGTGCGCGGACGCGGGGTTGGTTCCGTGCGCGCTCACTGGTATCAGGCAGATGTTCCGCCCGGTATCGCCGCGGAACTCGTGGTACCTCTTTATGGTACGCAGACCGGCGTACTCGCCTTGAGCACCACTGGAAGAATATACTTCAGTTTAAGTACTTCTTAAATAATGGCTCCCACGAGGATTTGCCAATGTTTTCAGTTTGAGTAACAAAAGAGTAATTTGGCATTGCTTCAAATACCCATATTTATCTAAAACTACAAAAACGGGATATTTATCATTGCCACTTTTATTTTGCGGAGCTCGATTTTTCTAAATCTACGGATGTATTGTTCACGAGACTCAAGTACGTGCGGGTAGATCTTGTCTCCATTATAATGTGTTATTTTTTTATGAGAACAGGGAGCAAACTAGCAGTCGGAGCCTCACGACGTCGACGCCCATACAAATCCACACAACCAAGACCACGCAGATGCGCTGCCATCGTTTTCCCAATCGCCTCCAATGGGCTATCGGAAACTCACAAACCACACGATTCACGAAACGCGACAGCATAGCTGTCACTTGACGCCGGTGTTATGTGAGCGAGAGGTACCACCTCGGTCGTGCTGGCCCAGTTCGGCTGCATTGCAGCATGGTTATAAGTAGATATTCAAAATCTTACACTGTCCATATTATCTTTATATATATAATTCTTCTGTGCGTGTGTCTGTCACTGAACTACTCCTAAGCGGCTGGACCGATCTTGATGATTTTTTTTGTGTGTGTTCAAGTGGATTCGAGGATGGTTTAGATTCACAAAAAAAAATATTTTGTACAGGACAACGTCTGTCGGTGCCACTCACAGAAATCTTAATAAATTTCTGGGTGCCACTAGTTTATAAGTATAAACGCAATGAACACAATTTGTAAACAATGCAGTTATCATAAAGAAAACCATCCTATATTCAAGAAACAGCTAAATCACTATATTTATAACAATTATGAGTAGTAATTACTTATGTATAATATGTTTTTTTATGTTAGTTGGATAGGCAAACTGGTAAACGTGCCACCTGATTGTAAGTGGTCGACGTCGCCCATGAACATAAACTAGTTTACCTGGAACAAGCCCAGGCAACTCATTTATGTGTTGCCTATCCTGAGACATAAGATGTTAAATCTCTGTGCCAGTAATTATACTGCCTATCTTGCCCTTCTCTCCGAAACACAGCAAAGCTGTTTCACGGGAGAAACAAGCATGTTGTTTCGCTTTGTGAATTTTCACCTATATATTATAAATATCCTCCACACGCTATTTAGACTATTTAGTATAGACTATAGACAGTAATGTCTTTCATCAAAGCTCCCCACAGGTTCAGTCCTACGAAGTCAACAAAAAAGAGTAAAATCAAATAGCTGGTAGCTCACCTGTTTGGTTGGAAGGAGACTCGGTCGTAACCTGTAACCGCACACAGATCCTGCGCCAATTCCGCGAACAGCCTGTGGTATCCCTGACACTGCTCCAATGGCGCGAACGGATGGATGTCCGTAAAGTGCTTGAATGAACACGGCATCATCTCTGTCGTGGAGTTCAACTTCATTGTACACGAGCCCTGAGAAATTTGATATAAAGTGGAATTTATTTTTAATATGATTAACATATATCCGTATTCATATCCAGATCCGAAATTTTATATCCATAACATTTCAAGTTCTTATACTTTATACTTAGACAGTCATTGCCTGGTGTAGAAATTACGTTATAAATTCATCTATAATTATATCAGATAGATATGTGTCCAATATTTAAAATAAATTATAGTTTTAAAAAAAACTAAAAAACACGCTTTAATAGCAAACCGAACTATAAATTTGAAAATAATTTTTAATAGAAGAATTAAATGGGTTAACAAAATAAATAAATGATATTACTTATTGTAAAAAAGCGTGAGGTGCTCGATATTCATTGTTAAAAATATTTCATCGGTATCTATTTTTTAAAAAGTAAAGTTAGTATAAAAGCTTAGTTACAAGCACCACGCTTTTTTACAATAAATAATATCATTTATTTATTTTGTTAACCCATTTAATTCTTCTATTAAAAATTATTTTCAAATTTATAGTTCGGTTTGCTATTAAAGCGTATTTTTTAGTTTTTTTTTTTAAACTATAATTTATTTTTTACTTTTTGGTGTCAATTTTTTTTTAAAGATTTTATTAATTTAAAGTACTCAACTAATGGCAATCACTTTAGAAATGAGTGAGAGACTAAAAACAACACAAGTGATGTGTTGCGCGCCTTATGCCTTCCTAGCATGTGCTATCCTGATTATCCTGATCAGGATATTGGAATAATTTTATCAAATTATTGTATTGTCATCGGTCCTCGATAAATCTACAAAGTTTGAATAAAATCTGGCCGTTTAAAGTGGGTCAAAATCGCGCCCAAAGAAGTCGGTTACAAACAAACATACAAACATACAGGTGACGCTAATAAAAGCGTGTAAAAAAAGTATTTTATCTCGGAAGTAATGAACAACCTACGCGCCCTGGGCGCCGTAAACTGGGAGGAGATCGGACAAGACAGAGCGCGGTGGCGCCATCTCGTATCGGTGGCCAAGATCCACGACGTTGAGCCAGCGGAGTAAGTAATATAATAATAATAATAAAGCCTTTATTTGACCAAGCCACATTCTATCTTAGTTACTAAATTAAATATAAATAAATTACTTTCTACTTGTTATACATTTTTAAATTTCTTTTTTTAACTTATTTTTGTTCACTTATTTATATGCTTTAAAAAGCTAGGTCCCCAGGTTGGGTGAAGGCCTCCTCCAAAGATGCCCACTTTTGTCTATCCTGTGCTATTTGCCACCAGTTAGAGCCAGCGACTCTTTTGATATCATCGTCCCATCGGGTAGTAGGTCTTCCTCTTTTTCTTTTTCCTTGCGGTCCGCTCCATGAGGTAGTATTAAATGTCCATCTTTTGTCTCTTAGCCTCGCTATGTGACCTGCCCATCTCCATTTTAACTTTAGTGCGTAGCTCAAAGCGTCCTTGGTTCTTGTTATTGCTCTTATTTTTCTATGGCGGATCTTTTCTACTTTTCTTACTTTAAGCATGCTTCTCTCCATTGCTCTCTGGCAGGAAGTGATTTTTTTCTTGGCTTTTGACGTAAATTTCCATGTTTGACACCCATATGTCAAGCGTGGAGGAGTAAGTATGTATTAAATTAAACAGTCTCAATTTTAATATATACTCACCAGTGGTATCATAGAATGAACCAATGATATATCCTTATTCTCAAGCCGCTTCATATATCTCACAATCCTTGTCTCCGAGTGGTGCATGTTGAAAACTGGATGAGTGAGGTAAGGGGACGTCCTTCGGAAAGGCCCCTTCAAAAGGCTGCGAGACCTGATGTCATCATTTTGTAAGATCTGAAAGACGTTTATAAAAATACAGTATTTAGAGTAGTAGTAGAGTACAAAGAAATACAAGTTTAAAAAAAACTTGAAATCTAAATTAAGAAGAAACAAAAAAGAAGGTAACCAAGTAAAATTAAAACTGGAATAACACATAATAGCAAATACGAAAGATGGCACTGTCAGTTGTCCTCCTCGAAAAGGTGAGAGGGAAATTAAATAAGTAGAGGGAAAAATTAAGTCTAAAAATACGAAAAAAAATCAGTGCAAATCTCTACACAAAATATAATTTGTTTAGACATGTAACGCCCAAAAAAGTTTGGTAGGATCATGAGAATAATCTAAGTCATAAAAATTGAGACATTACCTGATCCACTTTCTCACAGTCAAATATCCACAGAAGGTCATCAACGTCTTGCATGGTGGTCGTTTCATCCAACGCCACTCCCACTGCGCCATCTTTGAAGTACCGTAAATTTATCTTCTTCTCCTGAGCGCGTGATTTAATGGCATTGGCATCGTGGTCAGCCGATGGTACCACGTGAAGAGTGTCGAAATATACTTCGTTAGATTGCTTATGACCACGTTGTCTGATACCTAAAACATTTCATAGATCTAAAACAAAAGTCATACACATGATATTTAATTAGAGATATATTTTATCTATGATTCTGTCTTTTTATTGTGTATCTTATACACAGTATAAATTAAAGTCCCTTTTTGTCTAGATCTGTATGTGGTACCTATTTTTATTTATCTATTTTGATACCGTTTTCACCGTCGGCTTCGTTATAAACTAGGGCAGGTTCCTAAGTATCCATACGTCAATATTTTTATCATATTGAGAAAAGTTTTATAATGCGAAAATTTATATTAAATTATAAAATAATGTACCGACTACTTAAGTACATATAGTAAAATTCCCCTGTGCGTGTGTATGTCACTGAATTCCTAAACGGCTAGAATCTAGACCGATTTTAATGGATTTTTTGTGTGAGTTCAATTGGATTTGCGATTTAGATTCAAAATTCGAACAAAAATGTTTTTGAAGACAACGTCTGTCGGGTCCATTATTATTATATTTGACTTGTATCGGAAATTTGTAGAGCGAGACATTTGAGAGGAGTTTAGAGCTCCCATAATATGTATAGTGCTTCTACCGATTCAAACTTTAGATTATTCGCGATCATGTCACATGCAGCTCTCGCAAAAAATTTGGAACTCAATAGTACGAATGTCCGTAGAACCCCGCTAAATTAACTTACCTCTATTATTTTTTAAATTATATTCCATAAATTATTTAGAAATAAAAAACAAGTTTCAATACCGTAATCCAATACAAGTGTTGCATTGTGGACTCTCGTCGCTATGTCCCTCAGTCCCTGAGGTCCGTGGTACACAGCGAACATAGCGGACATGTTGGCCAGCAGAGCTTGCGCCGTACAGATGTTCGACGTGGCCTTGTCTCGTCGGATATGCTGCTCTCTCGTTTGCAGAGCCAGCCTTTACAAGAGAATCAAAATCTTGAATTTTCATTACAATTAATAAATAGATTATTGTCGATATTATTCGTCTCTTTTTTATAGTATTAATGAAATCGTGAGAAGGTAATCATTGGATAAAATTAGTAAGGTATGTAGTTCACTTATTTTAATTTAAGTTATAGAGTATAGGAGAATAAAATACTATATTTAAAATTCTAAATATTATGTTTCCTATACGTTTGTCTTATTTAAGCTTAAGTCCAAAAAAGAAATGTTTTTTTTTCATTTAACAAAAAAAAAATTAAAGAAAATTTTCAAAGTTTTTCAAGCTACTAGTTTACATAGAATAAAAATATATCATCATCATGATAAAACAAAAATATATACTCTCGAAATCCTAGTACTAACAATATTCTATCTTACCTATAGGCATCTCTTCCAGCGGCATCTCTCGTAACGCCCACCATGCGGCCAGGCATCAGCCTCACCAGCGCGTGCTCAGCAGCAAAGAACCCCGCATGAGGTCCTCCGTACCCCATAGGCACCCCCAGCCTCTGTGACGTACCAACCGCCAGGGCCGCCCCACATTCTGCCGGCGGCCGTAGCAACGCCAACGCAAGAAGATCAGTAGCAACTACTACTAACGTCTATTGAATAAAAACAAACTGCTTAATCTGTACATACATATATACAGATAAATAAAATTGAAGTGTCTGTTTGGAATATTAAAATAACCGTCTTTTATTAAAATGCATATGGTTGTATACACGGTACATATACCAAAATAGCATTTTTTACAATTTTTGTCTGTCTGTTTATATATAATACACATTTTCAATACACATCTATGACCCAGGAACACAGAAAACTTTTTGTTCCCTAGCGAGATTCGAACCCGCAACCTTCGGTTTGAGCGCCAACGCGCTACAAAAGTCGTCGCATCTACGTCATCAAAAAAATACTAGTTCCGGTGAAAGCATTTATCATTTCAATTGTAAGAAAAACAACCCACCCCATGCTCTTGAGCAGCGGCAGCTAGTCCTGAGTAGTCGTATACCAATCCCCTCGTATCCGGACACTGGAGCAACACCGCCGATATATCCCTCTGTGCGAAGTCAGCTTCTCGCACGTCTGCCATCACCTTCACTTCCAGTCCAAGGGCATCCAATCTAGTTTGCACTACTGATAGTGTTTGAGGATGTATGCGTTCCGAAACAACGAATTTTGTTCTCTTATTGTGCCTAAATAATTATTAGAATATAAGCGTATTTAGCGTCATGATCATATTCTTAAAAATCAGACATCAACATCGTTTAGCTGTACCTGTATAGTGCCTCGATGGTAAAGGTTTACCGAGCAATCGGTCATATGGCGTTGATTAAAAAAGTTAGGTCTGATAAAGTATTATCTAACGACAAATTTATCTTAGGAAAGTAACATGTCCAATTAAATTATATTGTAAAAAATTGGCAGTGATAATTATGTAAATACACAACAGACACTTATCTACTACGCGATACATAAGAAAACCATTATAATATCGTACATCTTTTCGCAAATTATTCTCATGTTACTACGGACTTCAAATATTTCCAAAATATATATTTGTATCAAGAGTATGATTATCATTGAAATCTAATTGAAATTTACTGTATTTAGAACGTAATTTTGTACAACCCTATTTGTAAAACATAGATTATATAAAATGAATAAGACAAATAAAACTTAAAATTTAATTTCCTTAGCGTATGACACGCTTTTTAAAATAGAATAAATCTCTTACAATAAATCTTCCAATAAAGAAATACCTGTGACAAAGGGACAGACCCTCGGCTGCAGCAGTTCCTTCGTCCAATAGTGATGCGTTGGCGACGTCCAGTCCTGTCATGTCACTGACCATCGTTTGGTAATTCAATAAACTCTCCAGACGCCCTTGAGCAACCTCTGGTTGATATGGAGTGTATTGTGTTGTCCTTAAATAATATTATTTGAATAAATATAGTTGCCTTAGAACTTTCATAGACCACAAGAAATCTCCACCATGGTTCAGGCCTTGACGTGGCGGTGGGGCTCAGTAGCCTAGGGTGAGCTGCTGCACCTTGGGCGAAGCTAATTGAGCCGAGGGGGCTCTTTGTACCCCTCTTATAAGAAGAGGGGACAAAAGAGCAAGGGGCGAGGACAGGACCCTCACTCCATTATACTGTCCCGACGTTGGGAGGGGTTGTTCTGTGGTGCGGGACAATCCCTCGGTGGAGGTGGCGTCGGTCCCTTGAGGGACTGACTAGCCGTCGAGATGCCGTTTGTTTATTAGATCCGGGGCACCTCACTAAAGGCGGCATTGGTGGCACTCGCGGGGTTTTAGTGGGTAGAGCTGCGTCCACTTACCAGCGTTTGGGCGCAGCGAGTCCCACATACCCGCCGGGGGAGACCCACTCCCCCGCGGGATGCCTCAGAGCATTTCCCGGCGTAAAAGGAAAAAAAAGAACTACTCGTAGATTAAGGTGAAATACATGAATTAAGACTCTGGCACTGGCAATCCACAGTACCCACTGAAGACATTTTACTCGTTTGTGTTTTTAAATTTTAATGCATCAATATTAATTTTAAAAAAATGAAAACCTGAGGTAACAAAGAAAATTCATGCCTCTGACACTTAAAAGCGTTATCGCGCCTATAAAATCAATGTTACCAATAGTACCAGATACTTTCAGTAAAATTTAATAAGTTAAATTTTTCAACTTTGTAAATCTTGTATTACATAATAATATTGTCATTACCAGCCAGGATTTTCGAACATATTCCTCATTATCGAGTGCGGCACGCAGCAGTTGTGGTAGCCCATTCCAATGTATGACCGCCATATTTGATTTTTTTCAGCTATTGTTCGAGCTCGGTCTATGAGGTCATATTCACCTGAAATAAAAAAATTCAAATTATAATGAAGTCTAAAATCTTATAATAAGTGCTATATTTATGATAATATTATACATACTCATAGGTTTGTCAATATCCATAAGACCGTGGAATTGAATCTGTTTCGGCACGGCATCGTTTGTCAGTTGATCGAGACTCTGAAATTTATATTTTTCATTTATATACTAGAGCAAGTAGATATACAAAAGCCTGAGTGCTTCCTAATCCGTGTATTGATTCTTGACATGTTTGATAAAAAAAACAGCTCAATCCAAAGCTATGACAGTAGGAGCAGAGAAGATGTAATAGTAACCATAGTACATCGAGCGTATTACCAGATAGAGTAGTAATTTGAGCCAGACAATTCTGAAACAGTGTTCGTCGCTATTACGTCAGTGATTTGTCACTGACGTAATAGCGATTCAACTAATCCCATTTATGTATGTACGTCCCATCGGCCAATCATTCATAAATAGCCGGTAATTCATAAATTAGTCGGTTATTTAGAGCGCAGAATCGGCGCAGCGTCGCAGCACAAATTTGGCGGAATTTGTTTTCCAAAACACACAACATTGCCGCTCCATTCCAGTTATGTCCTCGATACCATATTATGAAGTTCTTTTATAAATACCCACATTAACATGGGAGTGTTGAATTGTGTCGTAAAAGGAAAATGTGCTTACTAAACAGATCCTAAAAATTTGGTGAGGGCACCTAGTTTCCTATGAGATGATGTTAAAAAAATCACCAAGAGTGACGTGGTCAACACTCAATATTAGGTGGTTACGCCAGACTGCCTATCCAACTAACATGAGAAAACACTTTTAAGGATTTATGTCAAACTGTAATTAATATTTAATGTACCCGTAACTAATATTAAATTAATTACACAACGAAAATTTCATGAAGGTACCTAAAGACTGCACGGTATGCGTTGACCCATCTTTGGTCAAGCGCGCTCGGCGAATGCGTTCTATAGAATGGAAAGTGGTAAAAAACGATCACATTGCCTTGCTTATTATTATCTAAATTAATTATTTATTCGGAAATATTGTGCACAATCAGAATTTACTTTTTCTCTTTTTATCCCTTCAAAGCAATATACAACTAACATTTATTAATAATTGGTTTGCTAGAGCCCATTAAAAACTACAATATTTTCGTATACTCCAGTTTTATTGTCACTATGAAATATTTCATCACTAGTTTCATTTTAATGGTTTGCTTACCTTATATCCCAGGAGATCCAACATAGTTACTACATCTTGATCTCTAGGTCCAATATGTCGACTTGGAAAATCAACTCTTTCAGGGAATAAATTCTCCGTTTTTGAACTTTGGGTCACGCAGCGTTTCACATTTTTGAAAATTACATTTCCCTTTATATAAGAACTTTTTGATGCCCATCTGTGTCCTAATAACCTAAACATTGTCGTTGTTTTGTAATACTACTAACCATGTCAATACTACAATTATGGTCCGAGTGACAATGCTATACACGCTGATAGTAGGGTCAAAACTCATTAACATGTTGACGAAATGATAAGCAACTCCCAATAATAAGTTAAACATCTTAATTATTTGTCTATTTAACCTCTTATCGTTTCGTCGATTTGGGATATTACTTTCATCATTATAGATGAAATAAGAATTAAATTACGAAGCTTTGTTAGGTAATATTAGTTAATATGAAGGATTACGTGTATATTTTCTTATGTCTCCTATGTTTCTTATGTCTGTTGGTTAACCAGGTGGAACGACGATTTGCGTGCAGTGGCCGGTCCGTGTTGGATGCGAGTAGCGAGTGATCGGTCGTCTTGGCGTCTTGGCGGACCATCAGGCGTGCGATTTAGACAAGCGTCTGTGAAACAGCCTTTAGCGATTATAACTTAAGTGGTAGTTTCCACAGCGAGGCTGAACTGTGGTACCACTTGTAAGAAGAAAAAATATGGCATTGAATTTTCTAAAAAATATGGAAGGGACGGAACTGGTAAAGGATTCAGAAATGTTTTATCCGAGCATAAAAACTGCGCTTGCTATTTTACTGGCCCATCCGTGTACGACCTGTACTATAGAGAGGTCTTTCAGTACGTTACAGCGTGTCAAGACTTCGTGGCCCAGAGCCGGGAGCCCTAACGACTGAAGCTAGAGACACATTTTTGGATGGAAGATATTTTCGTGGTGTACGTAGGTGAGCAATAAAAAAGTGTTTTTGATAATTCGAATTATACATAGGTACAAATAGAGGTGCTATAGAGTCTCCACCATGGTTCAAGCCTTGTCGTGGCGGTGGGGCTCAGGCCGAGGCTCAGTAGCCTAAGGTGTACACAGCACCTTGGGTGAAGCAAATTGAGCCAAGGGAGCTGCTCTCTGTACTCCTCTTATAAGTAGAGGGGACAAAAGAGCAGAGGGACAAGGGGCGAAGATGGGAGGAGGGGAACCTCACCCGATTGTACTGTCCCGACTTTAGGAGGGGTTGTTCTGTGGTGCGGGTCAACCCCTCTGTGGAGGTGGCGTCGGTCCACTGAGGGACTGACTAGCCGTCGAGGAGCCCTGTTTGCTCGTTTGATCCGGGGCACCTCACCAAACATGGCATTGGTGGCACTCGGGTTTTAGTTGATATAGCTGCGCCCACCTTACCACCTTACCCGAGAATATTATTTTGAAAGTGGTATATATTTTCACAGGTATGGATTAGTGTGTATCATTAATGTTATAATGCAGTACGGTAATACCACCATTTGTTTGTTTAATGGAAGTGTTTTTCTATAGATATTTCCTAAAAATGAAGAATTGAAGCAAAAATTATGTAGTTCCTGGAAAAGTCAGTAGTGTGTGGATTACATTTTGAAAATAGCCTTGACATAGAAATTATAAAGTGTATGTATAACTAATAAATATTTAAATATAAGGTTAATTAAGAGCTTACGCAAAAATGTATAACTCTTGAATAATTTAAATTAATTATATTAAATTTTCTTTTGCCTTTTATTTTTGAGTGAAATCAATGCCTTCGAGATTACATATATTTACAAGTAGTACCACATCCCATCACCCATGTGCTACCATCGTACACACTTTAAGAGCAACGCTAGACAAAGTAAACTTGTTTTCTCCACTGACGCCCTCTATAACAGCCTGCAGACGTCACCTCATACACGTTTTGTGTGCCGGCCATCGTGCACGTATTTTTTCCTTTTAAAGTGAAATTTATAATCAATCAAAAGTTAAAAGTTTTTAGAAGCTCGTAAAAACGCAAGAATTACAAAATAAGAAAAATAATTGGAAGATAGTAATATCGAGTCTATCTTGAATATTTTACAGAATATTACACCAGAATATTTTACAGAATATTACAATTGAAGGTAAATCGAAAAATATATTTTATATAGTATTTTCAATGTTCAATTGAGTTTAATCTAAAAGATTTTTACCCATTTAAACAAATAAAACTAATGTTGTGTCGTTATCTTAAAGTAATGCACATAATTCTAAAACTATAATTGAGGCTAACGCATATTTTTACACAATATTAAACCAGAGAATACTATTGATGTTAAATCGAAATATTTTTATAAAGCCTTTTTTCAATGGACAATTGAGTTTAAACATCCTAGACTAAGGTGGGTTTATATAACGGTATGTAGCAATAATTATTATAAAGCATATAATTATGATTTATTAGATAATAATAATGAATATGTTGGGAGATCTGACCCCAAACTAGGCAGAGCCTGTATTATGAAAATCAGACAACTGATATATACTTCTATGTTTCTAAATACATACATATTATAGATAAATTATACCTAGACACTGATCAATTGATCATGCTTATCACACATGAGGGCCTGATATACATAAAAATATAGCTAGCCGATGAACCGATATTATGGTAACTGGGCTTAGAGAAAATATCTATCTATATCCACTCTTTCTCTATCACACTCAAGAATAAAGGCGGCAGTTAATGTGCCAAATGGTAGCCATTTTACGAGAAAAGCGAAATCAACTGATGTTACTATATCCGGTGTGGCTAAAATTTTTAACCTCATCATGAATGTTATTTAATCTCGCAACAATAACAATAAATCAGTAAAAATACTGAGCAATGTTAGTCGTATTTTATGTTATGTATTTGTAAACCGATACCAGAAAAAAAGCTAAAACTCATAAAAGCGACTTCTAAGACTGACGCTGAGATGAAGTTTTTCAGTAGCAAAGAGGAGACGTAACGTCATTACCATCCAGGAGACGTAACGAGCCATCCACCTCTAAGTCTCTAAACTAAAGGGGCCCGCCTCCAACTCCAGCTCCTCAGCCCACACAACATTTAAAAAAATTTATCACACCGGAATATAGAAATAATTACGGAGCTAGAATGTTAAGTTCTATCATACCTGTATTCGTTAATGAACTTCCAGAAGACCTACAAGAGCTATACCGGGACAAACGCAAATATAGAAGATTGTTAAAAGAACATTTATTAAAATCTTTAAGCATTTAAAAATTACATAATGTAGATAACCTAAGTAATTATTGGTATAAGATGGCGCGATACGGTATAAATACTATATTATAATATTTTGTCTTATGGTACGCGGCGCGGCGGCTTGTCCAGATAAGCTCTTGTGAGTTTTCGTGGCAAGCTTACATCTAATTTTTGTGTATGTTTTTTTTGTACTTTTTGAACAATAAAAAAAAAAAAAAACTGAATCCGAGCTTCACAGTAGGTGTGCGCAAAGGGCGGAGCGACGGTGCCTGTGCGCCGGTAGATAGCGCTCCTGACACAACTCGGCTTCAGCACCAACAAGCAGGTACGCTTTCATTCTTTAAAAAGGCATAGGCGCAGAATACGAGGGACCCTGTATTATCTTGGATACAAGGTTTAGGTGTACCCTTTCATTCTGCTGTGGTCTAGAGGCAATCATACCTGTGTTCATACATCTAAAAATATCATATATGACAGGGAAATAAGAAGTTAAATCCTTCTTTAGGTGCGATAATATATGAATGTTCTGGTCAACTTCTATCGCATATATTTCGATATATTTTAAGAAGTGTAATTTATTATGAAGAAGTGTAATGGTAAAATAGATTTATTTTGGACTTAAAATTTTTTAATAATTTTTATACCTGAGCTGCGCCACACTTCAAACTTGAAGGTTTCAGGACAGCGTTAAATCTTATAATGCCAATTTTTTCTAAGAAAGATATGAATTTCAAGTTTTACCACTTGGCTTAAACATTAGCGCTTTGCATTTTTACAAAAATTATGCGACCAGTTATGCAATGTTTAACTAATCGGGGCTTATTATCTACCTATTACATAGGTCGGAGATATTTTCTTATTACACAAATTATTGATAGTAATGGAAACAAAATTATTATCTGACAAAAAATACTAGTAATTTTGAGATTTACATTCGAAAAAGGAAAAATTCCAAGTCAGTCAATCTTATTTAGGTTTTTTCTGCTTGCCTCCTTGTTTTCTGTATAAAGCAAACCAACAGTTTCCAATTTCAAAGAGATGTAAACTGTGACGCTTTGCCCAATTGATAGGATTATTAATATCCATTTATCCAGCAATACAATGTATATGGAAAATGGTACTCATATACAAAGAAAATTTGAATGCCATTATCTTTATTTAAAATAAAATAAAAAAATACGGGCAATAAGGAAAATATTAATTTACCAAAACATTTCATCAGTGATTTCAACGGATGGATTTATAATATTTATAAAATCTTTAGCCCCATTCGGACAGACAATTATCGAATGGACAATTATAAAAATAGGTACTGCCTGTGCCGTCTCGTACAACATTCTTAAGACTTAAAAGTGGCATTTTTCACATTACATACTTTTTTTTTCAAAACTCTTAGAAAATAACGAAATTCTATTGAGAATTATTGACAGCTCCACTTCTTCCGCTGCGGTCATCTTACATAAATAGGATGGAGAGGGAGGTTATTCAGTACCCTCATTTAAACGATATTAGTAGAATAGTTTGTAAGTAGTCGGAACAAAAAGATATATATTATGTATGCGCATCCTACGAAACAACTATGAAACTGACGCAAAGTCCCGTCGCATTCATTCTGATCCTGAGTTGGAACAAAACCTTTGTAATAATTTTGGAAAACCAAAAATACAAAATCGTCGGAGTCGTAGTTGTACCATTATGGCTTAGTTAGCCTTAGTGCCCTTTGTTCACAAAACTACATTTTGTAGATTTCAGATATTTTCAGACGCGATGTTGTGTTAACGTCCATTACGGATAACATATTACATATATAAATATTTCCTTTGTATAAGACAACGGTACAAATTTTGTATGGTCAAGAAGATATTTTAAACCGCGTCAGTTTGTGATAAAATTCATTTTTTAATCAAATTAATCATCTTTCTTTAAGTAAATATGGGACCATTAATTCTGCTGAATTGGGTTTAGCACTAATTGTAGGCTCAAATATTGTAAACGACTTAAAAATTAAAAAATAAAATAAACGTAAAGGAGTGTATAATTTACGCACTCCCTTTCCAAAATATAACACATTTTGGGAGCCCACAAATGTATAAAATTATTTAGGCAGGCTATGTTATTATTATCCTAATGAAGAATAATCATTTGAATTATACTTGAATAAATCTAGTATAGTGTTTAAACACTAACGCTAATAAAATTATTAAATATTATAAAAAAATACAAATATAATTTTAATATGTTTTAATATATTTAGTATATTATATATAATATTAATATATATAATATTATGAGACAACTACTTGCCTAGCTAATACTATAATTTAAAATTATCTTCTGAAAAAGGTCCTAAAATTGTTATTTATTCCGAAATCGTTTAAGTATGTCAGTTCCACAGACTTGAGCCATTGGATCCCAGAGAGTGGGATTCAGATTCAGTGGGACATCAGTGTTTAGTGCCCACAGCGAGAGTTACGCAGCTCCTGCTGCGACCCGACTTAGTGTCAATATCTAAGACGTTAGAAAACAAACAGCTGGTGAGACTGGCAAATTACAAACTTTGCCAAATTTAACAATAGAGAAGTAACTACTGATACATCACATTCATTTGCTTACTCTCTTGTACGTTGGCTTCCAACAGGTAACGCTAATCTTATATTAATGTATAAATTTCATTGAGTCTGATTATTGCACTATAATATATGGAACATATTTTCTGATAAATTCTTTCGTTATATCCACACTGTGTTTTTTACAAGTGTAATTAGCTATTTCGTAGTTATCTAAACATCTACTTGTAAATATATGTAATCTCGAAGGGCGAATCACGAAGTTTAATAGAAAATCAAACGAACTTACCTGTAAGTGAAGTTCGATTGTTATTAAACGAAGTGATTCGCCCGAGAGATTACAACCCTCCCGGACCCTAATTACATCTTTAGTTTTTAAAATGTAATATCCCTTAGATTCGAAATAGCTAACAGGAAAGCCGTACACGACAGAAACGTGTATGAGGTGACGTCTGCAGGCTGTTATAGAGGGCGTCAGTGGAGAAAACAAGTTTACTTTGTCTAGCGTTGCTCTAAAAGTGTGTACGATGGTAGCACATGGGATGTGGTACTACTTGTAAATATATGTAATCTCTCGGGCGAATCACTTCGTTTAATAACAATCGAACTTCACTTACAGGTAAGTTCGTTTGATTTTCTATTATATTATTTATAGATCATTTAAAAATTCGGCATTAGTACTCGTGAGATCATTTTAAAGCAAATAATTTAAGACAGTCCGCAAAAAGTCTCACAATATCAAATCGTGTTGTCACTTCAATAGAACAGGAGGCACTTCTGCTTAGGGTTGGCGATCTGAAATCGGTTAATCGAAGAATCGATTCCACGGACAAAATAAATCGATTTTTTAAATCGATATGTTGTACTGAATCGATTCAGTGAATCGATATTTTACCCTTGAAAATCGACATTCGATTTTTTCTATTCCGGAGAAGTGTAAAATCGACTTATACAATTCATGCGTGTTACCTGTAGCGTCGATACCTACCTATAGACGTCTGTTAGCTAACAGTAACAACTAAATAAGACAGTCTATAATAGTCTATATAAGATCATAAATAACAGACAGCAAGACATAACACAACAGGATAATAAACAATATTATTATTATTGCCGTTATTTGCCATCACTACTGATTATGATTAAATCCCAGTAGACTTGACAGATTGTTGTTTTTAAAAAGCTTAGATAATAGGAAGCATTGGGAACTATTAAGCTATAATATTATCTATTTTCTTAACTTTTTAATGTAACAAATACATTTAGAAAATAAATGTCTTCTTTTATACCTGATCTGATATTTTGATATGGTAATAAAAATAATTTTTATTATCGACTTCCCTGAACTGAAAAATCCCTGATTTTACTGATAAGAGATACCAGAGATTGTTTATTATTGTATCATTCTTGTTTTTCATAAAATGAATTTATATTTACAAATTTGAAAAAAAAATCGATTTTTTCGAAATCGATCTTTTAGACCTCGATCTTTTTATGAATCGATTCATGATGTTACGATTTGAATCCATTCAAAAATCGATCTTTTTTGGAAAGAATCGCCATCCCTACTCCTGCTTAACGCTATTTCACACAGGCGCGTTTTTTGTATCTCAGTGCACAATCTTGTTATAATGTATAATATTATTGTCTTTGTGTCAGGGTATAAATTAATTAATAAAGTATGTTTTGTGAATATGTCAAAATTAAAGAGATGGCGGGAAGCATCGGGGCACGCCTAGGAACAAGTATAATATGGAATTGACATTCGCGTATACCCGAAAGAGACAGGCATATTTTACAGGGATACCACATTCATAATAACAAGTCTACTTATTTTCTTGAAACAAGTGAATTAAAAATAATAAAAAAACTGGTAAAGGTTGATAGATAACTATAAGCATTAGCCCTAACCAAACATTTATTGTAATTTTAGACAGCTGCATTTTTCCAGATTATCGAAAATATTATGTAATGACTAATAACAAACCGCTAAAAACATAAATAATAAAAAAGAAGGCTATATACGTCTTAATATGTATGATCTATAGTACATAGCCTTTAAGAATAGCAATAAACATATTTGTTTTTATTGTGTTTATTTCGAAAATTCCAGTCACCCTTTTTTTTAATAATACCACATTCTTGGGTAATCTGCTTATAACAAAACTGGTATCACCATACCTACATAAGCCGACCAAATTAAAAAGTAGTACAAAATGGCGGCATATTTTACAAACTGTTCGCGAGTGAGAATGTTTGTATGGCATTCAAATTTAGTCGACAATTTTTTGTTGGGCACATCCTTGTTGTGCCCAACAAAAATTTTGTAGTGGTTTTCTATAGTTTGTTTTAAAAACTTAATCTTTTTATATTGTGATTGGTTGGCGAATCTTGTGGAGGACTGTTCTCTTTGTTGTTGAGTGGTTTTCTTAGAAGGACTGTTCTGGCGGTTTTCTATAGTGTTTGTTTTAAAAACTTAATCTGTGTAATATATATGTGTAAGTTAATTTTGTAACTAACACACTAACTATATTATATGGGCACTTTTTTGCCTGAAATAAACATATTCTATTCTTTTCTATGAAATTGGTTGGCGAATATTGTGGTGGACTGCTCTGGGTGGATGGAATAGGGAATGATAGTTGATTGATGGGGGCTAGAGGGGCGAAGCCGCGCTATTTGGGGTTTCCCGCGATTACTCCGTATAGCAGACTGAATATTGTATTTTGTATGGCTAATAGCCTAGTAGATAATGCCCTTATATGAAAATAATAATAATAATAACATAATGTCAAAAATAAAGGTGAATGGCGGGAAACATCGGGACGCGCGGTTGTGTTTTTTTGGTTTCCCGTTAATTAATTGTTATTTTGTGTTTTGTCCATTCAGAGTGGTTTTCTATAGTGTTTGTTTTAAAAACTTGATCTTTATATATTGTGATTGGTTGGCGAATATTGTGGTGGACTGCCTTGGGTGGATGGAATGGAGAATGATATTTGATTGATGGGGGCTAGAAGGGCGAAGCCGCGCTCCTTGGGGTTTCCCGCCATTTCTTCGTATTACAGACCGAATATTGTATTTTGTATGGCTAATAGCGTAGTAGCTAATGCCTTTAAATGAAAATAATAATAATAATAATCAAAAATAAATATATTATGATTGAATTGACGATTGTCAATTGTCATACGTGAGCACTCTGCATCTGCAGTACTCTGCACTGAGCTGCAAAGAGTTTAAAAACACACTTGTTTGAATTTGGCACCAAAAAATAAATTTTTAAACTTTTATTTAAACAATCCGATTGTCCGTCGTTTGTCCGTCAATGTCCGATGTAATTGTTTATTTGTCCGATAATTGTTTATTTGTAAACAATTAAACAAATTTTTACTTGGAAGATAGCACTTTCTTGATTAAATCGACTGTTTTTTTTCATTTGATCGGTAATTATTTTTTTAAAGATTGTCCGATTAATATTTTTATTTGTCCGATTGTTTTTCTATTTTTAATTAATTTTTTTGTGAAATTAATTTTGAATAAATTTTTTAAACTTTTATTTAAACAATCCGACTGTCCGTCGTTTGTCCGTCAATGTCCGATGTAATTGTTTATTTGTCCGATAATTGTTTGTTTATAAACAATTAAACAAATTTTTACTTGGAAGATAGCACTTTCTTTATCAAATCGATTTTTTTTTCATTTGATCGGCAATTATTTTTTATTGATTGTCCGATCAATATTTTTATTTGTCCGATTGTTTTTCTATTTTTAATTAATTTTTTTGTGAAATTAATTTTGAATACATTTTTTAAACTTTTATTTAAACAATCCGATTGTCCGTCGTTTGTCCGTCAATGTCCGATGTAATTGTTTATTTGTCCGATAATTGTTTATTTATAAACAATTAAACAAATTTTTACTTGGAAGATAGCACTTTCTTTATCAAATCGTTTTTTTTTTCATTTGATCGGTAATTATTTTTTATTGATTGTCCGATCAATATTTTTGTTTGTCCGATTGTTTTTCTAATTTTAATTATTTTTTTTGTGAAATTAATTTTGAATACGTAATTGTTATTGCGCATGCGCGAAAGTATATGACGTCACAGCAGGGACCGCCATATTTATTTATATCTATTGTGGGAAGCGTTCTATCTGATTATTATTATTATTATTTAAAAAGGTATTTCTTATGCTCGACTCTATGTCGGTTATTTTACAAAACTCGGTACGGGCTTACGCCAAGTATCCTTGTTTCTTTTTGTTGATGTAGATAGTGACTAGTGGTGTGTGTTTAGTGTTCCATGTGTTGAAATGTTTGTGGTGTCTCTGTTATCATTAAATGCAAGCATAGTTGGATCTAGGAAACGACGGACTATTGAGCATGTGTCAAGGACTATTGATTTCTGTAGAGGAATGTATGTGGCAGCAGGTAACTGTAATGTTTTTAAAGCAGTATTTAAAGTTTTAGGTACTATGCCAGTAGAAAATGTGATGATGGGGACTATGGTGACGGTATCCTGGTGCCACATCTGCTTGATTTCGTTGGCTAGAGGTATGTATTTCTGTATTTTTTCTGTGTGTTTCTGTTTTAGGTTGTGTGTGTTAGGTACGGCGATGTCTACGAGGTATGTGACTTTAGAGTGTTTAAGTGTTAGTGTAATGTCAGGTCTGTTACTTAGGATGGTTCGATCTGTTACGATGTCGCGGTCCCAGTATAATTTTGTGGTGTTATTTTCTAAAACGTTCTTCGGTTTATATTTGTAGTAAGGTGTGTAGGCGTCCAGGAGCTTATATTTTAGGGCGAGTTGCTGGTGAATGTGTTTGGCGACGTTATCGTGGCGATGAGTATATTCCTTGTTAGCCAGTACACTGCAGCCTCCAGTAATGTGGTCGATAGTTTCGGTGCTTTGGTGACATAATCTACATTTATCACTTTGCATTATTTCTTTAAGTATATGTCGGGAGTAGTTGCGGGTTTTTATGACTTGGTCCTGAATAGCTATAAGAAATCCTTCAGTTTCACCAAATATGTTGCCTTTCATAAGCCAGGTACAGGATGCATTTTTGTCTACGTGGTCTTGCTGTAGTTGATAAGGGTACTTTCCATGTATCGCTTTTCCCTTCCAGTGTTCTATTTTTCGTTCCTCTTTTAAGATTTTTTGTTGCGGATCAAACTCTTCATTATTCAATTGAAGTGGTGTTCCAGAAATAGATAAATTAACTATTGCTTTATGTATATTACTGCTGTTAGCTTTGTTGAGAAAATATGACCTTAAATTGTGTATTTGTAGATAATGTAAGTTTTTAATATCTATAAAACCACGACCTCCAAATTTCCTTTTTAGGGTGAAACGTTGAACTGCCGAATGAATATGGTGAATTTTATGTTTGTAGCATGAGGATCTTGTGAGAGTATTTAGAGCTTCTAGTTCTGTGTCCGACCACTTGATAACTCCAAACGAGTATGTTAGTATAGGTATAGCATAGGTGTTGACGGCTTTTGTTTTATTTCTAGCGGACAGTTGGGTATTCATTATATTATTTAGTCTATGTTTGTATTTTGATTTAAGCGTATTATTACTGTATTATTTTATTACTGTTATTATTATTTTTATTATTATTATTATCGTTGTTGTCGTTGTTATTATAACTTTTAGTTTCAAATAGTTTTGCATACTAACTTACGCACAAATCGTAAGATCTGTAATTACTTATGACTTTCCAGGAGACTAACTTACGCACAGGTCAATAGAAACTCCAAGTTTCATATTTTTTTGTATTAATTATTCTTAGTGATTATTAATTATTTTATTATTATCATAAACTATTATTATTTTTGTGTCATTGAAATCTGGTCTGGAAGTACTGAGATGATTGTTATCTTTTCACTTGAATTTAATTTATTTTTTTCCTGACACATAGTAATCGATAGACGCTATGAAGTTATTATTGAATAAAAAAATTAAACAAATAATAGAGGATAACAATTAAATAGAAAAAAAGAGAGAAAGTGAGCATGAGTGAAAAGAAAGTAAAAGTGAGTAATAAAAGAAAAAGCTTATAAGTCGCAAGTGATAACTGCAGGAGGCTGCCGTACATTAGCGTATTCTCTCTGTATTCATTCATAACAACTTTACTTAACCATGTATGCACAAGCTATATTATTATTTATATACATCGGACATTGACGGACAAACGACGGACAATCGGATTGTTTAAATAAAAGTTTAAAAATTTATTTAAAATTAATTTCACAAAAAAAATAATTAAAAATAGAAAAACAATCGGACAAATAAAAATATTGATCGGACAATCAATAAAAAATAATTACCGATCAAATGAAAAAAAAATCGATTTGATAAAGAAAGTGCTATCTTCCAAGTAAAAATTTGTTTAATTGTTTATAAACAATTACATCGGACATTGACGGACAAACGACGGACAATCGGATTGTTTAAATAAAAGTTTAAAAAATTTAGTTAATAGAATCAGGCGTTACTTTGCGGAAATCCATTATATAAGATATTAAATTATATTATATTAATTAGCAATTATCCCGCGAAACACACAGTCTTTACAGCAAATGTGTGAGTGCACCAAACAATCTTGTTTGGTGGTGGTCTTTTACTGTAGTTGTGGTGCATGTGGGGGTGGTGGTGCATGCGAGTGTACGCATATGCAGTGTGGGAAAGGAGGGCGGTGCTATATGCATGCATATGCGTGCACTCACACATTTGCTGTAAAGACTGCGTGTTTCGCGGGATAATTGCTAATTAATATAATATAATTTAATATCTTATTTTAAAAAATTATACAAAATTAATTTCACAAAAAAATTAATTAAAAATAGAAAAACAATCGGACAAATAAAAATATTGATCGGACAATCAATAAAAAATAATTACCGATCAAATGAAAAAAAAATCGATTTGATAAAGAAAGTGCTATCTTCCAAGTAAAAATTTGTTTAATTGTTTTTATATAAACAATTATCGGACAAATAAACAATTACATCGGACATTGACGGACAAACGACGGATAATCGGATTGTTTAAATAAAAGTTTTAAAAAATTATTCAATATTAATTTCACAAAATAATTAATAAAAAATAGAAAAACAATCGGACAAATAAAAATATTGATCGGACAATCAATAAAAAATAATTACCGATCAAATAAAAAAAAAGTCGATTTAATAAAGAAAGTGCTATCTTCCAAGTAAAAATTTATTTAATTGTTTATAAATAAAACAATTATCGGACAAATAAACAATTACATCGGACATTGACGGACAAACGACGGACAATCGGATTGTTTAAATAAAAGTTTAAAAAAATATATTTTTTGGTGCCAAATTCAGACAAGTTAAAAACACTACGCTGTGAGCACAAACTATATATAAACGTGCTGCGTGATGTGACACAGAGTACCTTGTATAAACAGACTACAGTACCACAGATTATGTACAGTACTTGTGACTACTGACTTGTGTGATCATACTTTTAACTTTAGTTAAATATTTAACAAATATTCAAGAAAACGTTGAATATTATAAGAATAAAAATTCAAGAAAACGTAATAATAATAATATTCCCCGTATTGTGTGTTTTTATATTTTCTAAAGAAAAATTAAAACCCAATTTACATAAATAATGACACATTCAGAGTATGATCGACTGAAGCAACGGGTGGTTTTTAGTTTTGGAAACAGTGAGAACCACTCTCATTTATTAAGCATATTAAAAGAATTTTACAAAGATGATATTGATTCCATAAGAAGGTACGAACAAATTAATACTTTTGGAAAACTGTTGCGAGTTTTAGAAATAAGGGATGTTCTTTCTGAAGACAATGTTACACCTCTTAAAGAAATAAGCCGTAGATTGTGTGACAACAAACTTTTGGAATTAATAAATGAATATGAAAATTCTCATAAACCTAGAGAATATATAAATTACTATGGTAAATCAGATATTTTAGTACACACTGAAATAGTATTCTATATTTTAAACCTGTACATTTTTAAATATATATTTTATTTTAGCTGTTCAACAACCCAATATAGAAAAAGAATCAACTCCGAGCCTGTATACGCATCCATATGGAAATCTGAGCCTCAGGAAAATAAAACGAATAGATGATACACTTGTACAGCAGATTGGTACATTCTGGCGGGATTTAGCAAGGAATTTAAAAATTCGTGAATGTAACATAGATGAAATTGATAGCAAATTTACGAAACTTCCTGATAAAGCTAAAGAAGTGTTAGAAATTTATAAAACAATCTGTGACCCACAGAGATGGTTTTTTATACTTTGTGATGCTTTGGAAAAGTGTAGGAGGAAAGATTTATGTAGATCACTTCAAGACATTATGGCTATGAACATATAAAAGTACAAAATTGGAAGAAATGAGCTAATCATTAAATTTGTCCTTCCCAAATTTGTGGGAAAAGAAAAACTGTATTGTCTATATTAGTAGTGGCCAAATGTTTGACCACTCAGTCAACTATAAGTCCAGTCGATCATGGCAAGGCAATAACATATAAATTAAAAATGTTGAATAGACTATGCAACATAATCACCAACTGCTGCATGCATTATCTTGTATAATTTTTCAATCACTGTTTAACAATTGGCAATTTCTAACTACATACACACCTGATTTTGATAATATATTGAAATATGCTTACATTGTTCACACTGATATAAATAAGTAGTTACTAACAATAGTTTTCAGTTTTATATTTTCCCTCTTAATAAAATAAAGAATACTTCATAATAATTGTGTAGGCACTGAACTATGATGTTTCATTTGAGATTTCAAGAAGTATGTAAAAGTCCATTCAACGACGTAGATTGTTAATAACAATGTGACTTTTTTTTGTTTTTTTTTTAATAATTCTCCAGACGGGAATCTATTCTGAAGCCTCAGAAGAATAGCTCAATAAATGAAAATAAATTGTAGTTTAACAGTTTTATTACACTTGCAATGTTGATCAAGCTACATGAAACTGATTATTAACTAATGCATAACTTATTGAAAAATCGCGATAAAAACTATTATCGGCGGATCTTTCGAGTGCTTGATATTTTTTAACATAAAAATCTAATATTTAACATGTTTAAATAACATTTTTTGTTAAAGTGTTCGAAGAGTTTAATATATAGGTATAGAGGTATAACCCGAGTACCTGTTTTCGGGCGTATATTCAATCCTTGTTAAAAATATAAATATTCGTCCTACAGTTCCGGAAGTCGAAGGTATTTTTAGGAAATTTCTTCCTCTTTTGAACCTTTTTTCAAATTTCAAATATAATCACAAAACCAAACCCATATTAAATTGTTTATAACTTTTGTAAATATTGCGAGTGCATCTTCAATTTTGTTAAAAACTATATTTTTAGGAGCCGGTTTTGACCGAAAAGGCAATTGTCGACAATACTATAATTATTGGTAGATTGCACAGTGTTTTGTCAGTAAATAATAGATCTTGGGTGTAATCAAGTTGGCCACCCCTGATATATGTATAATAAAAACAAATTATATAGTTCATATATATTTTGTAAACAGATTTTCTTATAATACAAGATGCATATAAATAACTGAACCAATGGAATGATTTCTTGTGACATAAATTCATTTATAATTTGTAAGAAAGTATATTTGTTTACATCTTTCATAATATATATCTGCAGCCACAAACATATAAAATACATTTTTTTTTGTATATGACTATGGTTTATTAACAATGATAAGTGTAAAGTCAAAGAAAATATTATATAGAATTTATTTAAAATCCAAATTAAACATATTTTTATATAACTATTTATTTCATTTACTTAACTTAAATATTACATCATGGACAACATTTATAAAGCACAACATTGAACTTAATTACTAAGGAATGTAACAAAAAACAATATAAAATATTTTTTTAATAGCAAAGAACTCTGAGCAGAACCTAAGAATGTTGTGACGCCCAAAGGTATGCATTCTTGAACATTTTCAGCCATGGTGAAGCTTGTGAAGTGGGTACTACAGGTGAGGCGACGCACGGTGGTGGGGTAGGGCATTGCCAGCGCAAGACGCAACGCTCAGGATGTGGCATCATGGCCAAGTGACGCCCGTCTATTGATCTTACACCAGCTAAACCACCTATGACAAGAAAATATTCTTAAAATAGATGACAAATATCATTTTTAATTTGCATTGAATTCAAAAATACTATAAATGTTATGAAAATTACTTGAGGTTTGAGTAAAAACTAAGGTTTGGGTTTTAAATATTTAGAAATAGGTAGATGTAAAAGACAGGTCGATCGTTGTGTTTAAATGAGTTTGATGTATGATATGCTTAACAATTCTTGTTTGTGGAATTTATATGTGTAAACTTTGGATTGTTAAGACTTTTTTATATTATACTACTCAACCAAAACAATTAGGCGCATTTCAGCGACCGCCCGGACCCTACCTTCGCCTTACCTAATTGTTTTGGTTGAGTAGCACCTAGTATAAGGTATATGAAATATAAGTTATCACTACTAATATGCTAACAAAACTTAGCGGTGACTAATTGCAATTTGAGTTGAAGAGTATGTATTAATATGTCCCTTGCTCTATATATACAAAGTAACTGGTATTAATTAAATGAAATGGCAACCATCTCACCATCTTTAGGTATGTAATTCTCATAAACAAGTCTTAAACACAGTGAATGTGAAATATCACAACATTTGCTAGAAATGTGGTGGCCTGTCTTATATTTTATTAAGCATTAGTTATGTTACCTGGACTGCCGTTGGGGTTCATTGGATACACCTCGGTGGGCTGTCCGTCATCGTCCACGTAGTGCAACGCTCGCTGGTGGGCGCGGAGTGGGCGGGCCAGTGCGAACCGCCCCTCCCCGTGCGCCACCCACACGCCCAGCACGCTGCCGCCCATGCCCGCGAACCACGGGTCGTCCGCTACCTCGCGCACGCTCACCGCGCTCCAACGACACTCGAACCTGATACATTATTATTATTAATAGGAAAATTAATTGTAAGATACTTAAAGAAGGAGGTGTTACTTTGCGGAAATGTATTATATTATGACATATCAAATTACAAGTGCGAGCGTATGGTTGCGGTTTTTATTGTGGTTGTGCATGCAGTGTAGGAATGGAGCTAGGTGCTACATGCATGCATATGCCTCACACACTTGCTGTAAAGCCTGCGTGGTTCGCGGAATTATTGCTAACGTATATTTAATTTTCCAACGGGTGTTGGAAGATAATAAGATCATACCTCTTAGACAGAATGAAAGGTGAATAAATTATTATAATATCAACCCTTATGTGTCCCACTGCTGGGCACGGATCTCCCCGGATATAGGCCCTCTTCTAGTGTTGGGCCATAGTTCACTAATGCGCTAGCCCTATGCGGGTTGGTGAACTTCACACACCTTCAAAGACTTAATCTTTTTCACAGGAAAATCCTTATGGATGCAGCCAGGATCTTCGCGTAGATCCTGACCCAATGTGGGACTCGCACCTGGGAGTGTCCACCCTAACTAAAGCCACTGCGAGCGCCTTCAGCCGCTTTTTGAGGGTCCCGGATATGCAGGCAACGAAAGGCTGGCCCCGGCGAAGGCCGGACTACTCCTCGTAAGGGGGGACTGCCCGACCGCTACTAAGCAGTTCCCACGACGTCATGCCATACAGACCCAGGTTCCCATCCTGAGCCCGACAGGGGCGTGTCATCCGCGTAGCATATGACAGCCATCCCGGGGAGGAGGCGGCCTCGCAGGACCCAGTCGTAGCAGATGTCCCACAGAATCGGACCAAGAACCGACCCCTGTGGAACACCGCATCCGACTCGCCATCACTCTACGGACCCACACCGGTTCTCGCAGGCTACCCTCCTCTCGGAGAGGTACGCCTCCAACAGCCTCCTTAGATTTGGGGGCACTCCGAAGAAATTCAATGCCTCCCGTATTACACTGTGAGGGAGGCTGTTGATGGCGTTCGCGATGTCCAAGGACACCGCGAGCACCACCTCCCCTCTGTGTTCCGCCTCAACCGTCACCGCCCGAAGGCGTTGGAGGGCGTCGACTGTCGACCGGCGTGCCCGGAACCCAAATTGGGACTGAGAGTCCCTGTCCCGGGCCCTCCAAAGACTTTTAATCTCATCAGGCATGCAGGTTTCCTCACGATGTTTTCTTTCACCGATGAGCAAGCAATGGTCTCAGAAAATCGTTTTAACAAAACATAGCTATTAAACCCAAAGTCAATCTGATCTTATCCGATTACCCTTAATATTGCTGTCTTTTGCATGTTTCCTACCTTAGAAACCACTAGACGTAATATTTCATAAACCGGAATCTAAGGTCGGACGGGATTCTAGGGTCACATAACACTTGTGGATTCTTCGAAGAATGTTTTAAATGTCGTGGACCAGTTTCACTTCGAATGTCAAAGTACTGCAGCAAGCAAACCGCTCTCGACAGCTCTTGGCTGATGTCGACCATTGTTAAAAGAAAAGTGGCCTTCTTTGGACACTTGCAAAGACAGTACGTCTTCGAATCTCTACGGACAATCCTCGAGAGCCACCAGAAAGAGCATGGCGAAAGTGGGATGACGAGATCATGGATTGGACGGGACTAAGATAGATAAGAATATCCCATGATCGCACGGAGTACCAAAAGCTGATCTCCGAACTTCAGTATGAAGATGGCACCCCAGGATGATGATGACGTGAAACTTCTCTTAAAATATATATAATTCTCTTTCAGCTCTTGGTTGTATTATTGTATATGGAACTAACTATAAATATTAAATGTAATTTCACAACAAACCTTTCAGAGTGATTATGGTCTAGGAATATTTGTGTTTCTCTTGTTTTTTGTGTCGTTTCGGGATCCACCCATCCAAGTAAAGCCATCAGCTGACATCCGTTGCACACTCCTAACGAAAATGTATCGTTTCTGCTTTTGAAGTGCGAAAACTGCTTGTCTAGAGATTCCGAAAAAAGTATGCCCGCGGCCCATCCCTTTGCTGATCCAAGTGTGTCTACAAACCACGAATTTAGTATTGAAAAACTATATTTCCTTGATTAATAATAATTATTGAAATTATTTAAAAATGTAACAAAAGATAGTGTTTCTCATTGCATATTAGGTGAAAACTGTGTAAAGAGGCAGGCTGAATTGCCCATTACAATGACATTTGCCAACTGGCATACCTAGCATTGCACTTTTCGGTACCTTTGACACTTATTATTATTATTATTTAAGGGTGGGGACACCAGCGAGGCCAGACGGGCGATCAGTCCTCATCAGCGGGACCATTTCACCCAATTCCCCAGGCTCGCCTCTGGGATTAGATGCGGGGACGGGTTACCAATTGCCCCTCTGGTGTTACCCCCTCAAACCTACGGGTTGATCTACAAAAACTACTTAGCTGACTTATAGTTAGATATGCTAAATCTTCCTTCTTCAGCTCGTCCGCTCCAAACAGCTCCCATCTTGCGTATGCAAATGCAGGGCATTCCATTATGAAGTGCAGACTGGTTTCTTCTTTCTCTTTGCACTTAGGGCATAGAGGGTCCTCTGTTAGCTTCATTATTGACAGGTGTCTGTTGAGTGGGCAGTGTCCCGTCAATATTCCTACAACTGTTCTGATGTTGTTCCTATTTAGTTTAAGCAACTCTTTAGTCTTCTTGCTGTCAAGCGTCGAGATGAAGAATTTCGACTGTCTGCAGCTCTTCATGTCATTCCATCTTTGGTTCGTTTCTTTGTTTATTCTCAAGGTTATAACATTTTTTGTTATCCTGTGTGCTATTGGCAGTCTCGGCTCAGGGCTATGAACGTCTCATCGGCACCTTCTCTCGCCAATCTATCTGCTTCTTCATTGCCCGTATTTCCCTCATGTCCGGGTACCCAGGCAATTTCTAACTCAGTCTGGTCTGCTAGATCTTGCAGGGTGTTTTTGCATTCTTTGACCAGTGCTGAGGTAGTCTCCCTCTTACTGAGGGCCTTCAGTGCCGCTTGACTGTCACTGTATATGACTGCCTTCTCAATCCTATGTGCGCTAATGATGTTTTGTTTAATCATGTTGGCACATTCACGTATTGCGAATATCTCCGCTTGGAATACGCTGGAGAATCTGCCTAGATTGAACGATGCTTTCATTTCAGTTGGATGGCTGATATATACGCCAGCCCCTGACAGCTTTGTCGATTACTTCCTGGATCCATCTGTGTAGCCGACCATCGTTGTTTTTGGGTGGTCGATGTCAATGTTCCAGTTATCTCTCGAGCCTATGCTTATCCTGTATTTCTTGTCGAAGATTCTCTCCTTCTTTATCAAATCATTGTTTGATATAATCATGGATAGATTTTCTTCGTACTGTTTTGCTATCTCGGCATGACCATTGTCATAGTGCCCTCACCTTTGACACTTTGTCCCTAATGATTTTTTTTTCTAAATATTTAAATTTATAGTATACACTGCACAGCCTGGGTAATAAATAATCTGACTGTTAAAAGGGACGACTAATAAATATAAAATAAAGTACATATTATGTACTCACCGGCATAACTGAAACCTCCTGGGAACACCAACCCCTGGAAGGCGTCGAGCGAGATCTTTTTAGATTGCAGGTCACTCATGGTAACATCGTATACCTCGAAATTAGCCATCATCAACGAAGCAATCATCTCTCTATCGCCATTAATACCTGAAGATAATATTTCGAATGATAAAGAGAATATCATGCAAAGGGAATTCGTCAAATAAAATTTGTATTCTAAGATTTCTAAGACCTAGTCAATAAATTAAATAGAATATGTAAGTAATCTTAAAATATTACAAACTGATATAGGTCTATAACCTATATTATATAATATGTAAACATTACAGTACAGAACAGTAAAAAAAATGTTCCTACCTTCCTCCCTAAGTACCGCAACACGCACAGAATTAGTCTTCAAGATGGCCGCTGATGGGTCAAATGTTACGTTATATTTCACACCTTTACGTTTTTCCAGACCTGCAAATAATAAAAAATAACGTTTTTCTTTTCTTTTAAATAACAGAACGAATATTATTTCAGCATAGAGGAGAAGTACTCACTAGGCTACATTTACTGAATAGTGATAAAAACATACCATTCCATTCCTGTTTGACACAGTTGGAGTTAGCCTGTAGACATTCAAGTTGGTAGCTGGTTTCTTCCCACATTCTGAATACATTTATCAATGTTGATTCAAACACCAATTTTCCATTCACTTTTACTACCACCTGTAATTATGATAAAATTATAAAATAAATCGTCTCTATAATTAATATTATTTGAACTAGGTTATTAAAAAAACTTAATATTACCTCAGAATTCATTCCGTATTTGCCCGTTTTGCCAATGAGTTTAGCAGCCACACCTTGTTTCTTATATTCCGCGAGCACATAGGAGACATCACTGGGAGCCACTTCCAGTACAATTCCGAGCTCCTCGTTAAATAGCGCCTCTATAGCCGACACGTTGTTCTCTACAGCCACATCGATTTCAAGACCCCGCACGCCACCGATGCCCATTTCCAAAACAGTGGTTATGAACCCACCTTCGCTGATGTCGTGACCGGACAACAACTTTTTCTCTGTGAAACAATAAGGAATGTGTTAACTTAAATAGTATATGAATTAACACAAACTCCTGGTTTTTTTTTATTAGGTAAATTCATCTTAAGGATGCGTTTCCACAGACGAGGAGCTAGTTGGAGTAGCGATAAGCAGATAATGAATTAGCTAATCACAGTGCTCGAAATCTCCACTCTGCATAATTTACAACAGTGGGACAGCTCTGTGTCAATGGAAACGCACCCTTAGTGTAAAATGGTATATTTTATACACAACAAATAAAAATTTAATTAGCAGCTAGTTAATAAATACCTGAATAACCTTATCAAGTTTGTTAAAAGTGATAGAAAAACATAGGTGAAGAAAAACATCGTGAGTAAACCAGCGTGCCTGATGAGATTAAAAATATTTAAAGGTCGCCTGATTCAAGGAGGAGACCCGTGCCCAATAGTGGGACATGTAAGGGTTGATGATGATGATGAAACGTGATCGACATACGATGATGGTAAAGTTGGTGGACAAGTACAATATAATATATTATCATAATCATGTTGTCTTTTCGTAGGGTGATGGGTAGTCATTAACATTGAGGGATGTTTCTACATTACCCTTTCAAAAAAATTTTGTTGGTTATTTATATCTAGCTACTGGTCTATTATTTACTTACCTTTCAATAATTTTTGTGTCATTTTAAATAGGGACTTCAACATCATCGGATCATCTAGGTCTGGTGGATTATCACCCAACTGTTTGTAGCACTGCGCTAGGGATGAACCACCAAGTCTAAAATAAAGATAATTTAACAGACTAGACATGTTTGAATTTTGCACTTATGCTAAGCCAGTGAAAAAAGTCATAGAAATATGTATATAAAAAGTAGCTATATGAAGCCTGATTTTATTAAAAGAAGCCCTACCTATATTTCCCAGGAGTGACTGGTACATGGATTAATGCAGATCCTTCTTCTAACAGGGCGGGTTCTATCTTCACTGTGACATCGGGACAGGGAGCGTACATCGACACCACTAATGTGCCTGGAGACTTCACTGTAACATAACATAGTATTCATTGTTATTAGGGAAAAAAATACTCTTTGTTTAATGATGTTTTATATACTTTTCAGCAACATGAAAAATTATTGTGATAAAACCCGCAATAAGTTACACGAAAACATAATAAATAAGAACAGAATATACATTAAAAATAATAAACCTTACATTTGGTAGCAATAAGCTTTTTAAAAACTAGAATAAGAGCAAGAATATAAAACAAGAACATCAATGAAGTAATAAATATCAATTACCAGTCTGTCCGTTGACGCTGGCACTCATAGACAATGAGTCCTTCCCTCCGTCGACGGCCACGCCCAGCGCCGCGAGGGCGTCACACAGCGCTCTACAAGCACGTGTCAGGCTCGCACCGGCTCCACCCACTTTCCCCGCCCACATCCAATTACCAGAGCATTTAGCATCTTCTAACGCACTAATACCAGCAAACACCTGTGAGAAAAATAATATAAATTAAAATTATGGTACATATATAAGATATATTTAATATCCTTCTACAATTGTTTAAGTATAATTGTTTCATTTTATGAATTTAATTGGAATATATTTTTGTTATATTACGATACTGGTTGCATCTTGTATTTAATGGAATTGAGAATGAGTGGTTAAGATAGGAGAGAACTTTTATTTTATTTTTATACATTTTTGTCCTTCCTATCTTAATATAATCGAAATAATCTTACCAAATTAGTGAGTGATTCGCCGACAGACAAGCGGGCTCCGGCCTCTGGGTTCAAGAGACCCTTGATGTTCTGTGTTCCGATGGAGGTGGCGGCTCCCACCAGGTCGTTGTAGGATAGAGCTATGATAGCGCAGTCCGCGAGGGGCGTGTGCAGGGGACCCACACACTGTTGCTGCGCCACCAAACCGGACACACAGCGATCCACCTACAAGACAACAGGATAACCACATTTAAAATATAGTATATTTGAAAATATTAGTTCTAAGTACTGGGTTTGTTGATGTTTACAAAAAAATATTTTGAAAAAAGACCCGAGAGGATTAGCTTCGTAATAACATATCTAAATATAAGAATGGTTGCGATTAGTTTGCACGAGATTTAAGGGCTAATGTCGAATTTAGTTTATTTTGCTTATGAGCGATATTGCCTTTTTATAGGAATTGTATACATGACAAAATAAAAATTGTATATATTCAGATTCATTTCGATTTTCTTATTATAAAAATGCATCATAGAAGATAGGTTAGGGGTTCTTATAATAAATGATAATAAATACCTTATTGGTCAAATATCTTTTGCTAGCTACATTCACCAACCTAAGAACTCGATCAAGAGCCTTTCCCACTGTTATATCACTTGGTAGGTTCAACGGCATTAATGTCCTTTTTTCTTGTCTCAGATCGAATGTTTTTCTTGGCATATTACCTATATAAACAATATTATCTTAATATTTTTAACTAGAAAACAATTGAATGACTTTTGGTTCTATAGGCTCTATGTCAAATCAGCAAATCATAAAGAAAAAAAAAGTTGTAGAATAAAAAGCTGTTTAAGAGTGCGCCCAACGCGAAAATTGAGAGAAACGGTCTATTTTAAGCCCATAGTTTAATGGGAAAGAACCAAATAATTCAGATTAAAAAAATTATATAGGTATGCAAAAACTCTGTAGAAGTCGATTAACCCAGTAGAATTATGAAAAAATATCTGGTTTTTGTAAAAAAAAATAAAAACTTCGCATAGAAAAAAAACGGTATTAATTTAAATTCTCAAAATTATCAGCGACAACACCACATTATTTTTTACTAATTAACTAGCTAGACTGATGTTTTAATAAAGTAACCCAACCCTTTTTTTTATTTCATGCCTATATTTTGAATAATTAAATAAAATATCAATTAAAATTATAACCTAGAGCTCAGAGCCACTCAGAGCCAACTTATCGTTAACAGCTGTTATCATGCGATTTTCGACTCTAAACTAAGCGGATAGATGAAAAAATTATGCACGGAAACTAGTCAGATATCGAGCAGCGCTCGATGAGAATGTACCGACCCGCACGCTCTTTTCCAGACCAAAAAGACTTAATTTATTCAGAATGTTTTTTAGTTTCTAGTGTAAATAAATATTGTAAATTAGACTGTATGACATTAGTATAGGGTACATAATAAACATAACTACTTGGTCACTCAAGTTCTATAACCCCGGTTTCATTCAACGCTTCTCCTAGTCAAATATGTTTTATGGATTTTAATATAATACGGAGAAGCGCGGGACGAATTCGAACGGGCGCGCGGGGGGGGGGGGGGGCGTTGTGTTATCATGTACTACGTAATACAACCGACTTTTAAAAAAGGAGGAGTATATTCGAACATAACTCCGTCATTTACCAACCGATTTGAAAAATTCTTTTTTTGTTTGTTTTGTTTGTTTGCCACTATAGGTCTGATGATGGAGACCATAGACAGTCGAGAAACTCCTCAACGGTTTACAATAGCTATCTTGTGTTTGAACTTAATTCATTTATATTGATGAGAACTTTGCAAACATATGGTTTATAAGTGCTCTACAGGTCTGATGACGGAGACCATAGACAGTCGAGGGATCTCCTCAACGGTTTACAGTAGCTATCTTGTGTTTGAACTTAATTCATTTATATTGATGAGAACTTTGCAAACATATGGTTTATAAGTGCACTACAGGTCTGATGATGGAGACCATAGACAGTCGAGGGATCTCCTCAACGGTTTACGGTAGCTATCTTGTGTTTGAACTTAATTCATTTATATTGATGAGAACTTTGCAAACATATGGTTTATAAGTGCACTACAGGTCTGATGATGGAGACCATAGACAGTCGAGGGATCTCCTCAACGGTTTACAGTAGCTATCTTGTGTTTGAACTTAATTCATTTATATTGATGAGAACTTTGCAAACATATGGTTTATAAGTGCCACTACAGGTCTGATGATGGAGACCATAGACAGTCGAGGGATCTCCTCAACGGTTTACAGTAGCTATCTCATGTTTGAACTTAATTCATTTATATTTATGAAAACTTTGCGCATATACAGGTTATAAGTGCCACTATAGGTCTGATGATGGAGACCATAGACAGTCGAGGGATCTCCTCAACGGTTTACAGTAGCTATCTATATTCAGCGATGGACGGATAAAGGCTGATGATGATGATGATGATGACGATGATTATGATGATGGTGATAATGATGATGATGATGATGAAATACTTACATCTTATTTTACTTGGATAAGCGAAGGACGGATAAAGGCTGATGAAGATGATGATGATGATGACAATGATGATGGTGATAATGATGATGTTGATGATGATGAAATACTTACATATTTTACTTGGATACGAACTTGGAGTGTCGTGTAAATAATATAAATTATAAATTGTCATAGAATACATAATAGTATTATTACGTTATATTGTAGTCGTTGTCGAAGTCAGTCCTATAAGTTTGGCGATGTTGCTAATATTATGATTATAACATCGAGCATAAAACCGGATTGAGTGGTAATGTCAACCATAAAAATCCGAAACTGATCAGTGGTCTGGTCACATTACGTCAGTGACAAATCACTGATCAGTTTCGGAACAATTTAAGTGGTAATGTGAACAAAGTAGTAATGAGAACTTTATACCTAGATGATTGTGACTGTAATTAGGGATCTGAAGATGAAGTTGAAGGACAATTAAGGGAACTACTAAGGGAACAGGCCAGTCAAATTGAACATTTCGTTTTATATTGGCATTATAGTTGTTTTTCTGACAGTGTGCCTGCGTACCTACTTACATTACGATTCACGCCTAAACTTTCGTAATTTCTTTCTTATTCATAGAAAAAACTCATTATTTAACTATAGAAACATATTTGTAGCTTTGTTGAAAATAACTAAGTAAGTAGGTACTTCTACTATGTACAGACTACAGAGTACAGACCTAATCTTTTATCAATTCACTGTAGGTACTAAGTAGTAGACCGTACTTTCCTATGACTGAATATTTCTGTACAACACCTGATTATATTTCTGTAAAAAAATTCGCGACGAAATACAAAGGGGCTCACTTTGTAACTACCAAAAATACAAATATTTTTTATAATAATATGTTTAACGCTAGTGCCCACGCGCGCCTACTGCGCATGCGCCTCGTGACATCGCGCACCTCTCTCCGTCTCACTCCCATTTTCCAGAATTTGATTTGTAATAATGTAAAAAAATTTATAAAAACATGATTGTTTTCTTTACTTCCAACCAATTATTCCTAAAAAAAAACTCCATTCTCACTCAAAACATAAACCGAAGTAGGTACCTAGCTAATATTAATTATTTTATGCACTAAATCACGTATGTTTTTAGTCATTTACATGAATAAATCGTTGATACTGTGCTATCGAGGAATTCTTTTAACATGACGTCACAAACAAGTCACGTGATTTATAAAAAAAATATTTCTTCATTTAAAGTTGAAATATGAGAATTTTCCACATTGCTTATTAATATTATAATTTATAATAAAGTTTCTAAATCATCAATCATCAGCCTTTATCCGTCCACTGCTGAACATAGGCCTCCTTCAATGAACGTCGAGACGATCTTCGTGCAGTGGCCGGTCCGTGTAGATTTCGAGTGGCAAGGGATCAGCCGCCTTGGCGTTCATTGAAGTTAATTCGTATATAAGTTTATAAATATAAAAAAATGATATTTTTTAAACACCCTATTAAACATTTCGTTTTATGTATTTAATAAGTACCTATATAATATTTTTATCTCAAAGAATGCTAGCCGTACGCTAGCAGTCTTACATCACGATAAAATTTTCGTAATTTTTAAAGTCTTAGCTCTCTCTTATTCATAGATAAAAGTTTAATATTTAATTAAAATTTAATGTGTAATTATTTAATTAAAGAATTAAATCAAAAACCAAGCATAATATGCCACAGATTAAAGATGCAGTTAGCACTTTCTGCGTAGAGAGGACTTATTAAAATAATGATGTATCATAGGGTAGTTTCGAATAACTTTGTAACATTAGGACATCTGTCACCTCAGTCCTCCCGTGACTATGGTTGCTGTAAAGTATCCGAAACGTCGGGCTTGTAAAAATCTTAATAAACCGCGATAAAATCCGTAAAAATTGTTTCATTATAATTAATTAAAGAATTAAAATTGTAACTTTGTTGAAAATACTACATCTACTCTTCAATTAATTCACTGTACTACTACTATGACTGAATATTTCTGTACCACAACCAACTGTATCTGACTGTATCTACATACACACTTACTCTTCTAAAAAAAACTACATAAATATTACATTAAAAATAAATGTTTCATTAAAAATAAATGTAAGTATTAGATTTTTCTGACTTTATCCCATAGGTATATAATAAAAAAAAACATCATAATATTGTATGCCGCCGGCCGCGCCGGACGCGAGTCGCGAGCGACATGTTGTATTATGATTTATGAATGGAGCATGGACGGCTGTACGTGTGATTGCATTACATCGCGGCCAGCGCTTGGCGCGTGGCGCCTCGTGGTCGTTTTTAGAACTAAAGCAGAGAATTCGGAATTTTTGTTGGCGTAGAGCGCGCTCTTAAATGTAAAATTTAATATTTTGCCATAGATTGATTTTATGGGGTATCATAGGGTTTATTTTATGTTAAAGTCCTACCTAAGACAGCTTCCAAATGTAGATCATAAGGCAATTTGGACTTGGTCTCTTGTGTAAGCCGCTTCGCTCTATCAACATACACATCATTATAGGAGTCTTCAATGAGACTCACATATCCGTCCCCAGTCACCTCGCCAACAAAAGACACAGGGCATCTCTCCCGACGACACAAGTCTGTAATTAGCACATGAAGACAAAAAATATTTATAAAGTATAATAAATACAACTATAATGTTACTTTGAATTTAAGTTGAAAGAAACCAAAAAATAATACAATAAAAATGATGTCTTATAAAATATTTTAATTTATAAGAATAATTGGTAATAATAAAGTAAAATTAAATCAAAATAATAATAATTCTACAATATGGAATTCTTTTTTTTACCTTGTATAACGTTTGGTAAGTCCTGCGCAATATCAAAGATAAAAATTGTAATATCATAACTTCTCAGATGAAGTAAAAAAAGGTAGATGACGCACGGCCTTTGCTAATACTGAAGCCACAAAACTCAGCTCCTTTCATGTAAATACACGCGCTCACGCACACACATGCACCAAAACTAAGCTCATTTTGTATGTGTAGTAGTAGTATCTTATATTTTTATAGTTATCATATTTGCCAAAAAATACAGTTTTGTGTAATTTTATGGTGTAAAAACAATACAAAAGTGACCAAAGAGTCTGAAGAAATATCGTTTCACACATAAATAAACACAAGACTATATTCTTTTAAGATATTTTAACACCATTTTGAGGTTAATCAACATAAATAATATTAATGCCTTGAAATGACGTATCGGGAGAGTGTTGCCAGAAGTTAGTATTTCTAATAGCCCAATAGTGGGTAAGTCAATTGCAGGCAAAGCCATAGCAAAATAATTAAGTACAGAGGTGACATAATTATTATTTTATTATTTGATCACTATATGACTGAATCGAAATGACCTCGTGACCTCGTATAACCTACGTTGTATTTTTTTGGGACTCACACACCCACAACGGGACTATCTATTTAATTATGTAGTACAGAGGTGACATAATTATTATTTTATTATTTGATCGCTATATGACTGAATCGAAATGACCTCGTATAACCTATGTTGTATTTTTTTGGGACTCACGCACCCACAACGGGACTATCTATTTAATTATGTATTTATAAATTTAAAAATTTACCATTTAATAAATTAAAAAAAATGTAACAGCGTGGCTTGCAGAGAAATGTTTTATAAGTTAAATGTTTTTTTTTTTTTTTTATGGAAAACTACATATTATGTATTTAATTTAAATTGTGTATTGATAAAATGTTACTTTCTAATTGCCATTTTAATCAATTATTTTGAAACTGATATTCTCTGACAATGATTTTAATGACATGTTGTATTTATCAAGTTTATTTAATTGTAACTATTTTTTCCTGTTAATTTATATTAATTGTTTATTTATGTAAAGTTTTATTAACCGACTTCAAAAAAAAAGGAGGTTCTCAATTCGTCTGTATGTTTTTTTTTTTTTTTGTATGTATGTGACACGATATCTCCGCCGTTTGTGAATGGATTTCGATGGTTATTTTTTTGTTTGAAAGCTGGTGTTTCCAATTTGGTCCCATATTAATTTTATTAAGACCTGACAAGCCGTTTTTTAGTTATTCCCAATAATGCCTATTTGGTTGGTTTTGTTTATCTTGATGATATGATAATTTTATTACGTGTCGATGTAACTAACAATTGTATAGGATGCTTTGGTAGCACACCATAGTATGTCGCGGTCATCGTAATCATCATCATTATCACCATCATCACCATCATCATCATCATCATCATCCTTTATCCATCCACTGCTGAACATGCCTCCTTCAATGAACGCCAAGACGACGAATTTCGGAATCACTAAAAATTAAGAAGTAAAAACATTTTACAAAAAATTTAAACCGACTTCAAAAATACTAAACTAAAAAGTAATAAAATAGCAGTTTCTTTAATTTTTGTGCTTACAACATATAATCAACTTAATCTTCTACTAATGTACAAACTTTGCGTTTACCACGTCATTATAGTTACTTTTGGAGTCGGTGTCGTATTTGTTGCTGTACATTACCTACCTACCTTGGCTGACACCGACTCCATTTATTTTCACACACCATGTTATGGTAGTACCTTGCTTTTTTAAATATCACCTATGTATTTACTACATTCATGGGAATAAATAAATAAAACAATTGTGTCAATAAGATATCTATTGAGACAGTTTATAAAGTGATCCTACACGCCTCCTACATATTCGTAATATTATTGTATTTTATAAAAATATTTTTCTTCATATGCAATTTTAAGGGATATTAAAAAAAATCACACATACTTTAAAAAGTGGCTTCACTTTCTTGTTCCACGTGTATCGCTAATCGCTATCTACCTTTTTTTACTTGATCTGAGCATAACTTATATTTTACACATAATTTGCTCTAAAGATCAAACAAATCAAAGAAACAACCTCACCTTCTAAAACAGTCCTGTTTTTCTTTGTACAAAGCAGAGCATCATTTTCCTGGTACTCAGCTCCCCACAGCTCAAGGGTTGTTATAGTTGGATCTCCCAATTGAAATTCTTTGGTGAATACCACAGCTCCCTCCGGTTCAACCAGTTCTTTTAAAACATTGCCATTACCACCGGCACCTTGATCGTGGATTGCTATGAACAAGTATTTTACAATCAGTTAATAACAAAGTAATACATGCAATTCTTAAAATTTTCTGCATTACTCTGATCCAGTGCCAACCACAGCAAAGTATCTTAAGGGTTTTTAAACATAGTCTTATAATAACATTTATTTGAAGTATAAAAATGGCGAAGTAATAAAAAAACGGACAATAATTAAGATTAAGACCATGAGGTTTTTTTTTCTTTTAGACCGGGAAATGCTCCAAGACATTCCGCGGGGGAGTGGGTTTCCCCACGCGGGTATGTGGGACTCGCTTCGCCCGAAAGGTGGTATGGTGGACGCAGCTCTACACACTAAAACCCAGCGAGTGCCACCAATGCCGCCTTTAGTGAGGTGCCCCGGATCTGTTGAGCAAACAGGGCACCTCGACGGCTAGTCAGTCCCTCAAGGGACCGACGCCACCTCCACAGAGGGGTTATCCCGCACCACAGAACAACGCCTCCCAATGTCTCACCCCCCTGATCATTCGTCTCCTCTTCTTATAAGAGGGGTAGAAAGAGCAGCTCCCTCGGAAGACCATGAGGTCTATGAATGTCTTCTAAAAACCATACACATGGCTAGTAAAAATCGGTGTGGTTGTCACTTGCCTTGATGACACATACTATTGTAATTACTAAATAGTACTTACCCTCAATGGGGTTATTGTCTGCTTCTAGACAACCTCTAACAACCCTATTCAGGCGGTTACCCATTTCAGCATCACCTGTTAATATACACAATAAGACATTCTTAATCAAAACATACATTTATACTTATATATAAAAAAACTAGTATTTTTGATCACAATATTAAATTATTCTAACGACTTGAAAATTATTATTTGTTAAATTGCATTATCATTTAGCACAATCACAAACATACAAAAAGTATAGTACTCTGCATATTTTTTATATTAAATGTAACAATTTTATGTATAATTTTGTTCATTTTTTAAACTCCTTTAATGGGCCTTAATACAAAAGATATAGTCAGCAGGTAAATTGTTATGTAAGTACCTCTCTGTACAGCACCAAAATCAAGGGCGTGGTCTCTCGAGTCCCCGCCCTGTACAGCTACGGACGATGCCGCGCCACCGCCCACACCGATCCGGTATACGGGACCTCCCACTTTCACTAGCAACATGCCTAAAACATAGTGTAATAATAAACAAAATATTCGTTTCGATTTCTTAGTAATGTCATTTACCTGGTAAGGGCTAATTTCAGATACTGACTGATGGATCTTCTGCCAGTTTACAAGCAGTAAAAAAATTATTTGGCTGTCATTACATAACCTTATTAACTAATCAATATATAAGCAGTTCAATTTCACAGTGGCTACATTTAATACTAACTATAAAGCTTTATTATTTGCTGGCTTACTAATGTTTTTCACATTGATTCGTAACTGTACAGCATGAATCCAAATATTTAATATTTTATGAACAATCATGAAAATTGCATTTTACATAGTTGAAATAAGGGCTCTCTATAGGAATAAAATTATTATTTATCGAAATTACCTTTGTCCGGCTTGTTCTTTTTAATCATTGTGTGAGGCATATACCCAATGCCCCCACTAAACATAATGGGCTTAACAAACTCCTCCCTAACATTGTCTCCATTTTTCAAACCATAAGACTGGACAAAACCTATAAAACAATTAATCATGAAAGAAAAAAAATATACCGTTTTTGGATTACAGTAAAATATTATATGCATTTTATTTATTACACCATATCACACACCAAATCAATGTTAAGTAACAATATAAAATTAATATAGCTTTTTAATTATAAATATATTGCTTTGTACCTAATATTTTCTTCTATACAATATAAATATGTGTTTAAATGCTTCCCTGAACAAGAAGGTTTACCTGTAATGACTGGTTCTCCAAACTTATTTCCGTAATCCGATGCACCATTGCTGGCATCTATTATTATTTGTAATGGAGTCGCAAAATTGTTTGGGTATTGCCAGTCCTTATCCTCCCATGGCAAATCGTAACCTATAAAGTAATAATAAGTTTAGACGTTATCCTAGCAAGCAGCTATACTCTGGAGTCTGCCGAAGTATGGCAACATATGGTCAATGCCGCCTTTTACTTATTTGGGAACTGGGCACTAGGATAATGGGATCCCTTTTTTTTCTTTTACGCCGGGAAATGCTCTGAGGCATCCCGCCTGGGGAGTGGGTCTTCCCAGGCGGGTATGTGGGACTCGCTGCGCCCGAAAGATGGTAAGTGGACGCAGCTCTACCCACTAAAACCCGGCGAGTGCCACCAGTGCCGCCTTGGTGAGGTGCCCCGGATCTGTTAAGCTAACATGTTAGGTACCTTGACGGCTAGTCAGTCCCACAAGGGACCGACGCCACCTCCACAGAAGGGTTGTCCCGCATCACAGAACAACCCCTCCCAACGTCGGGACAGTACAATGGGCTGAGGTTCCCATCCTCGCCCCATGCCCCCTGCTCTTTTGTCCCCTCTTCTTATAAGAGGGGTACAAAGAGCCCCCTCGGCTCAATTAGCTTCGCCCATGGTGCCGACTCACCCTAGGCTACTGAGCCCCACCGCCACGACAAGGCCTGAACCATGGTGGGGATAATGGGATCCCTATGATAAGTCGCACAAGCTTGTCTGTTAAAGATTGATGGAAATTATGGGGCCGCGTTAACCACGGCCTAATGCCTAATGGCAAAGTTGGTCCTACATATGGTGCACCAATCTGGCCTTCCTTACCGCGAGGAATAAGGCCAAGCCGCGCTCGGCGCAGAGGGTCAACGTGACCACCCGTGGGAACTCATAGCGGAGGTTCTCCTAAGTCTATGCTGAGACGTGCTCCTATGCCTCGGATAAGAGGTTTCTCGGCGAGAGCCTTACGCTGGACGGGATCCTGCGGGTTCACCAACTAGGGCAGGTGGCGCTAATGCGGAGGTGGGGGAGCACCTGGCACGGCAGCCATATGGCAAAAGCCTAACGGCTGATCTGCGTACAGTCCTCGAGCGGTGGATGCGCTGTAAGCGCAAATCCTTCGCCTTATGTCTGACACAAGTGCTCACCAGGCATGGTTGTTTTGATGAGTACCTGTGCCTAACGGCCCACAGGAAGCCAGTTACAGCGTGTCACGATTGTGGCGCAAGGGTGGACTCCTGAAGTGTGCCCAAGATGGTCGGTGCTGCGTCACAATCTGACATCAGTCATCGGCGAGGACTTGTCTCTGCCGAGCGTCATTACCGCGACGCTCGGTGACGAGTCCTGGACGGCGATGGTTTCCTTCTGCGAGGCATTAATGTCCCAGAAGGAGACCGACAGGCGGGTGAGGCGGCGTGAGCGGGCCGCCGACGAAGCCTCACCCCGCGGGCGACGTACATTGGTGCGTAGGAGGCGCCTCCAGTAACACCCCTGTGCTCATGTCGAGCTTGAGGATGAGAACCTGGGCCCATGGTCCAGCAGCCACCGCCTATTTTTTCAATGAACGGTAATTAATTGTCTGCGCAGATGTAAAACATGTCGATTTGGTAGGGTGTCGAAATTGTCTGATTAACAGTAAATTTTTTATTGAAATTGTAAGATAATACGATAATAAATTCGAAAAAACAATTGTCCTACAAAATCGATGAGCCGTAGGACTTTGTGGCCATTCAATTATACTAATATTTACTAAGCTGCATACAAAAAAATCAGGTAGTTATTAATAATTTTTATGACCTTGTTATTTCGGCATATTCCGCGTGGAGGATGCTCCAACTCAAATCATCGATTTTGTAGGACAATTGTTTTTTCGAGTTTATCTTAAAATTTCAATAAAAAATTTACTGTTAGTCAGATAATTTCGACACCCTACCAAATCGACATGTTTTACATCTGCGCAGTTCATTACCTACCTCTTTAAGTCTCGTCGAACCAAAAAAACTTACGAAGATTCAGCCTGTTATTAATCACTGAAAAAAATAGGCGGTGGCTGCTGGACCACTAGTACGACACGACGTCCTTTGCCGGGTCCAGCCTGTCGCTGAGGTGCTCCTGTTGCTTGCAGATCCGGGATCCTTAAAAAGCAACTGGAGGATTTCCCTACATCCATAGGGAAATCCATAGGGAAATCATAGTGATTTCCCTACGATATAAAAGAAAGACTAAATAGAGGGTCAGCTTCTTATGTGGGAAGTATGGGTTCAATCTAGATAGTGTTCCTATAACTGGGATTTTATAAATTTTCCAGTACACCTAACCATGAGAACATTGCTTGCTCACAGGTTAATGAAAACATGAGAAAACCTGCATGCCAAATGAGATTAAGCCTTTGAAGATGTTAAGTTCATTACCTAGTATTGGGCCAGCACATAGTCAAACTATGGCCCAACACCCTTCTCGCCTGATTTCGTGGTGGAGACCGTGTCCAACAGCGGGACAATTAACCGGAAAATCATGATAAATACCTTTTAAAACTGATGCATTTTACGTGTACAAAATAGTAATTTCAATGTAACCAACCTGGTATGAGTAAATTCCCAACACTATACCCAGCAGTGCCTGCAACTGTATGACCACCACGACCAACCCCCTGTACATCTCTGATCCTGCCACCAGTACCTGTAGTGGCACCACTAAATGGAGCCACAGCGGTAGGCATATTATGAGTTTCGGCAGTGAATATAATATCCGATTCAACTTCTTGCTGCACAACTTGAGATGGCCCTATCACAGTTGTTGGCTTTAGTTTAGTGTGTTTAAACCCTTTTATAGCACTGCAACAAACATTTAAAATGTGAATATATAAAAGTTTGAGGTATATATAGTTCTTGTTCTTTTTCGTTGTTACAATCTTGACAAAGCAGTTGTGGTCCTTGCTTCAGCAGCTTTGTTGTTGGTGACCCGCCTCACAATACGATGCCATTATTTTCTTGAAGCTGCTTTTTCTGAGCATAACATGTGTGCTCAAAAATGCAGCTTCAAGAAAAGTTATTTTGTGATGGTTTTTACTAGCTCTGTCCATCTTGTCGGTGCCCTGCCACATGCTCAAGTGCCCTCAACTCCACCCTCAGCAATCAAGCGCTCGATGGAAGCGTCACTTCAGAGAGACAGGGAGTTCTATTCAAATGTAGTAGTTAGCTACTGCTAATATTGAAAATGAAAACTATAATATATTATCCATAAAAATACCTGCTATTATCACCAAATTTAATTACATTGTTGTCATTTGATGTTTTCTGTGTTGAAGCAACCATATCAATAAGAGATTCTTGCAATTCTTCGCCATCTAGTATAATTTTACCCTAAAATAAACACAAAAATACTGTATAAAATATATAAAATATCCATGTAATACAATATAACATTTTCAAATGGCAGAAATCATTTAAATTATTTATATATAAATTGAAAATGTTTTCTAATGTTTACGCAAATTTCACTCATAATGAAACAACTTTTATGGATTTTATTGAGGTTTATTAAGTTTTAAAAATATCCCTCATAAACCCCTCCCATGACCACGCTTACTGCAAAGTATCCGAAATGTTAGGCATGTAAAAACCTTCATAAACCACAATAAAATCTGTAAAAGTTGTTTCATTATAATGAGTGAAATGTGTGGAAACAGAAAACAATAATTGAAAATGTGTTTGCAATGAAATATATAATATCTACATTTTCTAAATTAAAATGTGATATTTTTAAATTGAACTAGTAACATTAAATATTGCTAAAGATGTATGGATATTTCTTTAATTATATTCCTTTATGAAGCAAAATAACCTTATACAAAATCAGTCAACATTATGATAACTATTCTAAGCTGTACAGATGATGATGATTGATATGTTGATAATGATCATTATTATTGAAATCATTTAGTCAATAGCAGATGTTGTCATACCTTGAAAAACCAATGCCGTGAATGTTCACTGTTGCTCTGAGCAAGATCAAATAACTCAACACTGGTAGGATCTCTCTTTAATTTATTGACAAATAGATCCATATAGAAATTCATATCCCATGAATCAAAGGCAAGACCTGAATGATTAGCAGAATACAAATTTATAAAAGAAATTGTGTACTATTATAAAATTAACCAAAAATTATAATTATACTCAATAAACAAATCATATAGGACTAAAAATATATATAATTGGTAACTAAAAATAATCCTATGCTGAAATAGTAAACTTTTTAATAGATAATATGAAACTTTTTCATAAAAAATATTATTTGTGTGATTTAATTAATATATCTTGTCAAATGTGAACTCCTTATCTGTATTTATTTGTTTTTTATATATTTCACCATACATATTGTGATAAAGTGAGAGCATTACCTAATTTATTATTTACTTTTTCCATTGCAGCCATGCCTTCACTTTGTAATGGCACCACATACCAAGGTTCCAAATCCTTTGGTAAACCTTCATTGAAACTCTTTCTTGGCAAGTTCTCTGATGTATAAATACATTGGGTCATTCTATCATGTAGAGGAGCAGCCAGTTGTTGAAATAAAGTTTTGGAAACATCCTTCGGTTTATTGAAGGTAATGAGATACCTGATAGAAACTTCCAGACGAACCACATCGTGAAGTCCTACACTCTCGCAAATTTGGACACTGTTACTTGAATCAGCTGTAGAAAAATTAAATCTGTAATAAAATCAATAATAACATATAATAATATCATATAAAACATACATAACTAACATTCCATTTTTTTTTTCAAATATAGATGTCCTTGTTACCTAGGTCCAATTTCAATTATTGTCTGATTATCCTTCACAAATTTATACATAGATTCATTCTTCAAACAATGTGGTTGTAAAGGGGAACTTAATAACCACTGTAATATTTTAATTTGATTAATATTAAGATAATCACAGCCTTCCGCCAATTCTACATGATAACATATTTCAGTTGATAGTTCCTGTACTTCCGGATCAACAACTTTTAATTTATAAAGAATTTCATTAGTCTTATGAGCACTAAAGGCTTCACGAGCAAAAAACCTTACTATGCACATGGTGTTCTCAAATTCAACTGTTGTTTTGACTTTTGACGACTGACAAAAGACCTTTTATTACATTTCGTAGATTATATCTTACATCAATGTCAAAGTTCAAAGCATATCAATTGATAATAATTGACGCTGGTCGATCAAATTCTGCCACTAACAAACAAAATAGTAAGCAAAACAGGCTTATGCAATATTAATAACGTCGTTAAAGTTTCCTAAAATATTTTATAAGCGGTTTTAAAATTGGCTATACAACCACTTTCTACTACTTAATAACAATCTTTAATATTATATTAATATGTAATTCTTGTGTGCGTTTGTATGTCATTGAACTCCTTCTGAACGGCTAGAACCATTTTGATAATTTTTTCTGTGTTCAAGGGCATTCGAGAATTCGAGAAAAATGAATAATAGATAACATCTGTCGGATCCTCTAGTTCATTATAAAATTTGGTATCGTATTATGTTTAAAATAGTCATTCATATCCATTGGGCGTTTTTCCACTCACCGGCACGGCCACGGCACGGTCACGGCACGGCGGTGGCACGGTTACGGCCCGGCACCGCTGCCGTGGCTTCGTTTTTCCACTGTGCCGTTGTCGATGACGGTTTACGCACGTTTTCGTAGTTCAGTACTGACACCGACTTCAGCAAGACGACACGTAGATCATAAAATTATTATAATTTATACATGATGATGATGATAATGATGACATGTATCATCATCGGCCTCTATCCGTCCACAGCTGAACATGACCTATAATCAGCTGTGGACGGATCCCTTAATTAACGCCAAGACGACCGATCCCATACCACGACATTACATGATAATGATGATATTATATATATCAGTATCAGAATTGATCCGACCCATGGCTGGTGATAGGCCTCTCTCACTGAACACCAAGACGGCCGATCTCATGCCACTACATTACATGACAATGATAATATTATATATATCAGTTGCAGAATTGATCCACCCATGGCTGGTGATAGGCCTCTCTCACTGAACACCAGGACGGCCAAATTTTTGGCCGTCCTTGTGGATGGCGATATAATCTTGATGATGATAATAATAATAATATAGGTAATCATAATAATTTATAATATGTTGGGAATGTGAGTTCACATACGGTCATCTGGCCCATAACTAGACAGAGCCTGTTGTTATGGCAACCAGACAACTGATACATACAGTTTATATATTTCTCAATACATACATAATATTATTATTGATAAATTACACCCAGACACAGAACAAAATATGATCATGCTCATCACACAAACATTTGTCCTGAGTGGGAATCAAACCAACGACCTTCTGGATTAACTTTACTTTACTTAGTAGTAGTGTAATTCAATTTCGGTTTGGTTTGACAGCTCGTGTCTGTTCCTCTATTCCGCTAGGTATATTAACTTTATGGCTGGACCGGATAGCGTCAAGCCCGTGTCACATCTTGGCCACGTGAATATTAGCTAGAATAAAGAAGCACTTTTTTTTTTTTCTACAATCGCAAGATACCTAGGAATTAGTATCATATGGAATTGACATTAGCGTATACCCGAAAGGGACAGGCATATTTTACAGGGATACCACATTCATAATAACAAGTCTACTTATTTTCTTGAAACAAGTGTATTTAAAATAATAATAAAAAACTGGATAAGGTCGATAGATAACTATAAGCATTAGCCCTACCCAAACATTTATTGTAATTTTAGACAGCTGCATTTTTCCGGATTATCGAAAATATGTAATGACTAATATTAACAAACCGCTAAAAACATAAATAAAAAAAGAAGACAATAAACGTCCTCTTAATATGTATGATCTATAGTACTTAGCCTTTTAGGATAGCAATAAACATATTTGTTTTTATTGTGTTTATTTCGAAGATTCCAGTTACCATTTTTAATTAATACTACATTCTTGGGTAATCTGCCTATAAAAAATTGGTATCACCATATTTTTTTATGCCGATCAAATTAAAAAGTAGTACAAAATGGCGGACATATTTGACAAACTGTTCGCGAGTGAGAATGTTTGTATGGCATTCAAATTTAGTCGATATTTTTTTGTTGGGCACATCATTGTTGCGCCCAACAAACGAAGAGTGATATTCTGACAAAGACAAAAGAAAGTGTCTATATCTCTGTCACTCTTGAAGTTTTTCGTATGTTGTTATCTCGTTCCAATTCGGTATTATTATTAGCTTGTCAAATCAATTGATACTTGATCTTAGCAAGATACCGTTTGTGATTTATGGTCCATTTAATGGACCGGTTTGTCTATCTCGGCCGTTAGTTCTCTTAAAATATTTGTTATTGGAATCATCAATAAAATGCATCTATCCATTTTTAAAGATCAGTTTATTCTCTATAATTTTTCTAAAATATTCGTACCTATTATAGGTACGTAATATGAGGAATACAAGAATAAGTGGTTTTTCTTTAAGTTAGCTTTGATCGAAATTTTATTAATAATATCATTAGGTAGTAATATTGATTGTTTATTGTTCAAAAAATTTAAGCTTTCGCATCTCATCGTAGTTTCTTAAAAAATAAAAGATAAACACGTCCTTTCACTTTTTTGTTCAAAACTGAAATTTGTGCACTCTGCTGGTGCACGTGAAAGATTATTATAGATTAGCATTTAAAATAATATTTAGCACAACTTGGAATAATCGAGCTTACAATCACCATTATTTGATTGAACATAGACAATCATAGCATTAATTGTTTTCTTTTTATATTGTCTGTTGAATATAATAATAGTCAATAGACAATTTGAAAATTGGTTATTGGAATCGTTCCGTGCGGCAGACATCTTGGTTTAATATGGCGGTTAAGTTGATCACGTTTGCGCTTGGATTCATATAAAATGTGCTTGGAATTAATTGCCTAAAATGGATAATTATATTCTCCAGAAGACTTACGTCTGAAATTTGTGGTCATAAAAATATATCATAATAAAGGTTATAGTGTCGACGCGTAGTATTTTTCTGCCTTTAGGGGGTTACATTAGGACAATTTTATTTACCTATATTGATTTTTGTACGCTTCAACCATGATGATGTACACGGTAAGTTCACGTCTCACGACACATTTAATTCTTTATCTAGTCAGTGATTTAAACTGCAATAACATTTTTGACTTCAGTTTCATGTATTTTGTGAATAATGGTTATTCTTCATTGGGTGTCTTTATGACTATATGGATAATTTAAACAAAATATGCTGGTTTGCCCATTATTTTGCCTTGAAATTCGAATAAAAGTGGAAATGCTTTTTACTAACCAAATTAAAGACAATTTTTACTAACCTGTAATATTTATTAGTTAGAATTTGATAGATATTCCTTGCAACCTATAGAAAACTTCTTAAGGTATGAGAGAGTATAGTACAAAACCGTAATAGCTCTAGAAATACATAGGTATCATTTATCAATAGCCACCATTTTAATCATCATCATCTTATTGATTTTGATGTCTGAATTACTGGTTTGTGTCTGCTTCTGCAGCATTAGGTATTAAAATTTCCCTTCTATATTAAGAGTTTATTTAGAAAACTATTGACACTAAATATGTATTTAAAATTTGGTGGATAATAATTGGTACGTCTTGTCAGTTTGAGATCTGTTTTTCTACTGTAGGTACTTAATTAGTTCCTGGACATGATATTGTTACCTATCTGGCTTCGGCTCTTTTGAGAGAAGTATCATAGTTGACAAAGACAATATGTTGCAAAATAGAAACTGATTGTGTTCTAAGAAATAAAGATTTTTGTTGAAGAAGTTAGTTTAGTTTGCATGATGTGTCTAAAATTAATTTATTTACCAAAAAAAAGTCAACTTACTGTCATGTCATAAAAAAGATTATCAAGTCATTACAAAAAGGGTTTTTATAAAGGTATTAATGTGATAAAGAAATCAAAAGATTGGTTTTTTATTTCAGTTTATTTTTAGGGTTTGTCAAAATGACAAAATGAAATCCTTTTAGGATGATTGCTGTTCCAAGCAAAACCCATTGGGTACTTCTCATTGACATGAAATTTGGCAAGAAGCTAGTCTCACAGGATAAGTGAAAAAAAAAATTAAAACTATTGATTTGTTGTCACTAAAAATATACTTTTCACAGAACCATCAGCATACAAGTTAGACTCGCACTTGTCTAGTTTTTACTATTAGAATAGGACTTGTTTAAGATTCATATACCTAACTTTCTTGCAAATGTAATGGCACTCAATTATTTTTACAAATAAACACAAGCTTTTTTCTTCATATTTATAAAACGAATAGACAAACATTGCCTTCGACTTTCAACCTAAAATACATACATAAGACATACATACATAAGATTGCAATATTTTCTGAGTTCAGGATAAAAATAGATCCCTTGGTTGAATGTCTAGGTATAACATACTATATTATATGATATAATATATGATATAATAACCAAGATAAAAATAATATTATTAATCCAGCAAAGATTTTTTATTTATCAGGGAACTAGTACAGAGCAAGACACTCGCTTCAGTGATAAGGAAAAGAAGCTAATGAAGCAAATGAAGTTTGGTGATTGCCTCACTCAACAGGTATGTACATAATATGCATAGATAAGTTACATTAAAAATAAAATTTCATGTAAATTTTCTAGTTATTAAAAAAATGATTTAACTTGAGCTACTAATAAAATGTTTTTTTAAATACATATTGTTTTTTATGATGTAGGTGGACATGTCCAAGGTGAAGCTGGACGTGCTGAAACCATGGATCACCCAGAAGATCACTGAGATACTCAAAATGGAAGATGATGTAGTTATCGAATATGTCACCAATCAACTTGAAGAAAAGGTGACTAGTATAAACATTTTTGATATATTTGTAAACTCTATGTAATCATTGCAGTTTCTTTATTTAATTTAGACGTGTTTGTCGTTAACTGTAGTTATCGTGATATGATAACGTTAGCGTGATAAAGAAACTGCAATTGAAGTATTTTTTAATGTATATTGATTGGCTATGGCTATTTTTATGGTCCCCACCGGTTAGCGCGCCGCCGCCGCCCGCCACCGCAGCCGCTGCCTGCCGCCGCCGCCCCGCTACACTCTTACGGAGGCCATTAGCATTCTCAATCGGTATTTACGGGGAATTAAATACTTAAATGCTATATAACTGATACGCTGACGATAATAAGAAACACTCCGAGGGCGTTGAGAGTGATTTGACTCGCGGTAGGGAAGTATCCCGTAGGCTTTGCGGTCAGCATAATGTGGTCGTTCGCAAAACCCTTCCAGATGCAAGAACGAAGAATGATATGCGGTTCGTCGGCAACGCGGCGATAGCGGTACGATCCGGGCGACGTAGCGGGCTGCGCGCGTCGCGGAGTCGCCGGCCCCGCTTCGACGCCGCCGCAGCGCACAGAAACCGTCACATCTGATATAATGTACACTGTAAACGCTTCCCTACCCGAGTCATCTCTATTGCTATACATGTTAGATTTTTACGCAAGGCACTACCTCTAAACGCCACTCGAGGAGTAATAATTTTCAGTCAACGAATATGTGTTCAGAACTATAAAAGATTTAAATAATAACACATGGGATTGGATACGAGTTAGCAGTATGTGGTTGTTTGAACATTTGACTTGATATTAATTAAAATGTTTTTTTCTTTTCCGCTCCGTATCCTCTTAGTTTCCTTGTCCAAAGAAGATGCAGATCAATCTGACTGGATTCCTCAATGGCAAGAACGCGAGGCTGTTTATGGGCGAACTGTGGGAGCTGTTGCTGAGTGCGCAGGCCAGCGAGAATGGCATTCCCGAGTCCTTCACTCAGCAGAAGAAAGAAGAAATTAAGAAAAGGATGGTTTGTCACTTTTAGATTTTTAATTAGTTTAATTTAATTTTATTATTTGTAGATTTTACTTAAACCCTTTATGTGATGACTTCGTAATAATCTTTATTTTTTTATGTTAGTAACATAAAGATTTTTATGCCTACTACTATGTTTTAGTTTGTACTTTTGTTTAGGTTATATGTATTAAAGAAAAACATTGTTAAATTTGATTCAATATATAAATTAAATGAAATGTATATGGATATTATGTTTATATGTACAATGATTAAGTTCCACACATAAAATTGGCTCAACAGTACATTATAATCTACCAAGGTTTACTAAATGGCCGATCAAAAGTTTCCAACACTGCGTCATATGAGTTCGTTCCGTAGGAAGAGCAACATAAGGACAAAGATAAGGACCGGCGGCGCACGCGGTCGCGGTCGCGCTCCCGCCGCCGCTCGCGTGACAGGGACCGGCGCCGCTCACGCTCCAGGGACCGCTCCCGGGACCGCTCCAACGACAGAAAGTGAGTACAAGTACATTGGGAAACTTTTATCTATAATAATAAACTCCATTGCACACATACATAATAATTTACACATTAATAGAGATATAGTAAATAAGTACAATTGGCGGCCCTATCGCTATAGAGCGATTTCTTCCAAGCAACCACCACAGGAAGCAAATGCACTTTCTAGGTCTTTCTCATCTGTGCACAGACCAAATTTAAATCAACACAAACAATAAATAGATAAAAATATAAGCCAATAATAACAACCAAAATAAAACAAAGTAATAATATAGAATAAACAAATATACAAAATAAATAAAATTGTCTGTTTGTAATATTAAAATAACCGCTTTTTTATAAATGCATAATATGGATGTATAGACGGTACACATACCAAAATAGCATGTTTTACAATTTTTGTCTGTGTCTTTTTTTTGCAGCTAATGTCTGAAACGGCTGGGCCGATTTTGATGGGACTTTCACTGGTAGATAGCTGATGTTACTAGGAGTAATTTAGGCTATACAATAATAATCATCAATCCGGGTACGGCTGTAAATTCTTAAGTTAGCGCGGGCGAAGCTGCGGGCAACAGCTATTAATATTAAAATTCATAATTAATAGTTATTACGAACGTGTAAGAAAATATAGAATAAAGCAAACAAATGAGTGCCACGCTGATTGCCATCTTGAAGACATCAAATGCCACAGCACTCGAATCGATCTACTGGCCAAGTAGGGCCAATAGACTTTTCACTTCAAAAAACTACATTGCAGTAAGTGCTATTTAATCTGTAGCCCGATTCACGTAACAAAACTTCAACGATATCGTAGCGACATCCACGGTTTGACAGCGTTTCGTATGCACGTAACAATTAAAAGACGATCGAGAAACGATCCTATTGTAGTTCTATCGACGAATCGTTAGGGGGTATTCATGTACGTCAGACGGACGTCAACCGTGGCTTGCGCGTTATTCACCTTTATTTTTCGATTGGCTGTCAACGATTAAACGTCAAACATTCACGGTTGACAAGCAGTTGAAGAAAGTTAGTTATTTGGAGTTGTTGTTTAACTTTTTCTCGGCTTTCTTAAACTTTGAAGATTTGTGTGATACCCTGTAAATGACCCTTGACTAGGAGGTCGATAGACCGTGTTCCCGTATTTTTACAATGAGTCTCGGCTTAGCCTGTAGCCCGATTCACGTAACAAAACTTCAACGATATCGTAGCGACATCCACCGTTTGACAGCGTTTCGTATGTACGTAACAAATATAGGACGATCGAGAAACGATCCTATTGTAGTTCTATCGACGAATCGTTAGGGGGTATTCACGTACGTTAGACGGACGTTAACCGTGGCTTGCGCGGTATTCACCTCTTTTTTTCGATTGGTTGTCAACGATTAAACGTCAAACATTCACGGTTAACAAGCAGTGGAAGAAAAGTTAGTTATTTGGATTTGTTGTTTAACTTTTTCTCGACTTTCTTAAACTTTGAAGATTTGTGTGAATGACCCTTGACTCGGAGGTCGATAGACCGTGTTCCCGTATTTTTACAATGAGTCTCGGCTTAGCCTGGCTTCTTTTAGATGATGCTGATTATTATTATTATTATTTAAGGGGTGGGGACACCAGCAAGGCCAGACGGGTGATCAGTCCTCATTAACGGGACCATTTCACCCAAACCTCTATTCTTCCTCTAGCTTTCTTCGTTAAAGTTTAAACTTGTTTAAGATACCTATAGGTGCCCACTATGGTTCAAGCCTTGTTGTTGCGGTGGGGCCCAGTAGCCTAAGGTGAACCTAGCACCTTGGGCGAAGCCAAGTGACACGAAGGGGCTGCTCTTATAGGAAGAGGGGACAAAAGAGCAGGGGGACAAGGGGCGAGGATGGGAACTTCACCCCATTGTACTGTCCCGATGTTGTGAGGGGTTGTTCTTTGGTACGGGATAACCCCTTTGTGGCGGTGGCGTGGGTCCCTTGAGGGACTGACTAGCCGTCGAGGTGCCCTGTTTGCTCATTATATATGGGGCACCTCACCAAAGGCGGCATTGGTGGCACTCGCCGGGTTTTAGTAGATAATAAAAGACTAATTATTGTTAAGTATTTTAGTACTTTTTTTTTTATAAATACTGTGATTGTAATATAGATTATATCAATCAATGACCAAAAATATAGACAGGGAAAAAAACTGTGTTACATTTAAATATTAGTAGCTAAATATTGTGTAAAATATTTAAATATTGCTACCTTAGGTTGAAAGAGAATAAAAGGCTTATTGTTAAGTATTTTAGTACTTATTTTTATAAATACTGTGATTGTAATATTGATTATATATCAATTAATGACCAAAAATATAGATAGGCAAATTAAAACAAATAATAGTTTAACAATAGTTTAATTAAAACATTAAAAACACTTTGCAGCCCATAGCTCACGCACACTAACTTTGGAAGCTCCTGCCTACTTGTTTCCTGGGTACTGTTTTCCTCTACTGAAGTAGGTGGTATGGTATCCTGTATATGACTAAAGCTTGCTTCATTACAAATGTTGTGTAAAACACAACAAGCGTTTATTATTCTAACAACTGTGTCCGGATCATAGTGAAAAACCCTGTGGCCTAGGAGACATCGCCACCTATTCTACAGAACACCCATAGTATGCTTTAATGTATTGCGTGCCACGCAATGAAACTTGGTGTAGTGTTCTTCAGGTGAGCCAGCCGGAGCATTCAAATAGGTGTCATCATAATAGATCTTTGGGCATAGCACGAGTCTCCTAAAACATATAATTATTGCAATATAATATTAATCTATGAAACAAATGACCGCTTTCTTATGATTTTAACTTAGACTTAACAAGTAAATAAACAAGTTCCCCAAAATTTAAAAAGGAAAGAACACATTTTAAGATTCCTTTATAATGTTTATGTTATTTGCCATTTTAAAGGTATGCCAATTACTAAAAGAATATACCTATTAATATATATTATAATTAATTTGTTTAAATTGTATAATATATCAATATTATAATATATACAATTTAAAGGTATTACTAATATAAGGAAAGGCATTATTAAAACTAAATTATACAATTACAGAATCCAAGAGTCAACTCACAATTAAAACATTTCCTAAGTGAAATCCTTTTCTCTTATAAAACCTCTCATTTTGGGCTGGATGTATGATAGCCATAAGAGTACTATCAATAGCTCTTACTATGAATGTTATTTGGAAGTTTTCATATAATCTGAAATTAATGTAAATATTATTATATTGTAAATAATATATAATATAAATATATATATAAAATATATAACTCAATAAGTCAAATAGATTATTATAATTAGCACTTATTTGATTTATATTAATAGATAGGTATCACATAATATGAAGAACAATGTAGAACCAATCGATAATAAAATAATTTGAGATATAGTATTTTTTATGTATCCTACAATTACATAGGCCGTAAATAAAGAGAAAAGAAGAACTGTATATGAGGTTAGTTTATAGATATTTCTATTGACATACTAGATAGTAGATACAAATCCAAATCGCTATGAATAACTTCAAAGCTCCTTGCTGAGGCGATAATATCTCTTAAACTCATCATTACTCATGGTGAACGCATTATTGGCATATAACGCGCCATTCTTCTTAGATTTCGCCTTTGTCTTAGATCTATCCTTTGAAGTTACCCAAAAATAAGTGCCAATCGTGCTATAATTTTAATAAAAAACACTTTAAGCAACGCAATCGAACACTAAAAACTTATTTATGTTGAAATGTCAACTGTGTAAATTCGATCCCAAACTCAATTTCGAAGTCGATACGTCAACGTCAAAATATCAATATTTGAGATACAATATTTTTTTTAACACAAAAGCGATGTTTCTTAAGATCTAACTCATGTATTAGTCATAGATTGAGCTAGAATTGCAGAAAAGATAAATCATCATACTTTCGTGAGTAATTATGCAAATTATTTTATAATTTTTTGTAACAATCGTGCTGGCAATATTACGCGATAAATTCTACCAAAATATTCATTTGTCGTTGACGTTTCGCTGAGTTTCGATCCTATTAAGTTTACGTCCTATTGAAGTAACACATTTATGACGTGTTTTGAATAGGACGATTTCTGAACTTCAACGACATTTGGATCCGTAATAGTTACGTGAATCGGGCTACTGACTTGACTTAGAGTTGGCTAAAGTGACAAAGGGAATGTAAATAAGTCATTTTGCAAAATGGTTGGACCCACAGGCTCAAAATTATGCTACCTTCGATCTGGCCAAGTATTTTTCTACAAATATGTTGATGTAATAACCCGCAAGACATTCTATGTTAAAGCAAATAAACGTCGAAGGCGTCTATTTTTTTTCGGTCTATGGCTCTAATAGTCAGTTAAAGCAGATATGCATAGTTTTAAAAAAGCGTCTTTTATGAAATATTGTTAATTTTTACTAATAAAAAAGAAATATTTTAGGCATCGCAACGGAGGCAGCCCTCGGCGCTCAAGGAGACGCAGCCGAGAGAAGAGGAGCCCTTCAAAGACATCTCACGTTGATGAAATAAAATTACCAGAGACTAAAGGTGAGAGCATTTCTTTGAATAAGGCTGGCTTGAGAGTTTCATGACAACCTCACATTATCAGTCAGCCAGATAAAACGTAACTAATTTTTAGGTATAAGGCCAAGAAATTCAATCTCTTATAATATATTGCAAAATACAATACCATCCAACTTGGTAATAATTGCGAAACTAGTAATTGTGCCAACTGACTGTAATGATGTAATGAAGTTGTGTGTGTAATCATGAAGAATGTTATTTGTTTTTTAGAAAATGGAAAATCTCCAGAAAATAATGAACCTGAAGAAGTTAAGGAAGTCAACCATAATGTGGAAAAAGATACGGTGAAGGAGGAAGTTGTTGAAAATTCAGTGAAAACTGAAGAAAAACCTGAAGCAGAAGCTAAATCACGTTCTGCATCACCGGCCAAGTAAGTTGCATATTTTATTCATGACCTAGATTGAACACTTTGATTACTAAAAGATAATTTTCATATGAGGGTTTAAAAAGTTCATGTAATTCATGGAGAGCTACGACCACTTGGCACCTTACTTATTAGAAAGTTAAATTAATATAATACTCATTTTCTGAGACTGGAATATACCCAACAATACATATTTAGTAGTAGCAGTACATTTGTTTTCCAATTTCATGTTTAAAGGAGTATACATGCAACTTGTAGTATGGATGCTTCCATTACTGGGATATCAACCATCCAACAAATGTACTGCTACTACTAAATATATATTTTTGAGTATATTTAGAAATTATGTGATGTGCCGCACTCCCGGCTGCATGGTTACAATCATTCTGCTTTTTTCTGTTTAATTACGCCCACCTTAGATTAAGACTTAACATCTTATGTCCCAGGATAGACACGACAAAATTTTGTCTACGCCTTTGCTCGTATTATTTCATATAAGTAATAAGAGAAAAGGGGTAGACAAAATTTTGTAGTGCGCGCATGCTAGCCATTCTGGGCTAGTTACAGTTAAACTAGTTTATGTTCATGGATTACGTCGACCACTTGACTTCAGATGGCATGTCTGCCAGTTTGTCTATCCTACTAACATAAAAAAAACCATCAAGTAATAATAAATAAATGTTGTTTAGATCTACAACGGAGAAGGAGCCTGCTGAGGAGAAACCGGCTAAAAAACGGCACTCGTCGAGCGAGCGGCGTTCGTCCTCCGCTTCGTCACGTAATAAATATTCTTATAATAATGAAGAGAAAGAATTTCATATGTTTGAATTCTAAAGTGTTTTCGAGCTCAGAAACCTATAATTTTGAATTTTTGAACAAACTGAAATAATATTTGTAATAAACAAAAAATACAAAAATGCTATGAGGATATCATTGCTATAATGCTCCAGGATACAGGGTCCATTTTTGCACTTGATTACTATGAAGCAAAATTTCCGTCATTCCGTCCTTCATTTTGATGAGACGCCCAACAATTCCCTGTGTGAAAATTCTTGATTGATCTTGATCCTTACTACCTTCGTTAGCTACCACAATCGAGAGATGTCACACATGAAGCTCCTTATGGAAAATTTGCTTCATAGTAATAAAGTGCATAAAAAGGATCCTGTATCCTAGATCATAGGGTCTTTCTTCTATCTATAGTTTATTATAATTTTATAAGAAATTTAAAAGAAATGATACATATGGAATATAAGGGAAAATAATAATATACTGGTATTTTGTTACAGGTGGTAGTGTTAAGAAGAGATCATCTCATAAGAAACGTCACTATCGTTCCAATAGAGATTCATCCACCAGTGTCAGCCCTCGCAGGAGTTCACGTCGAGAGAGGTAACTGCTTTAAATGTTGAACTTACTATCAATATTTAAGCTACAGTATACGCATTTCAACTTTATTGTGCTGGAATTACGTGAAGTGACATTGCTATCTTAGTGATTGTTAAAAAAAGACAGCATATGTGCTATATTACTTAACCGCATTAAAGCAGATTGTTATATAAATATGCATTAAACTCTGTAAAACTAGTCAGTTTTACACAGTTTAATGCATTTTTTTTACGAAAGAAGACTGCAATGGGCCAACTAGTTTAGGCTTCCTGTCTTCATTGAATTTATATAAAGAAAAAAAAGTCCATTTACGAACTGTATTGCTTGTTAGACTTAATACGTCATATAAGTCAATAATACTGACATATTTTTGTAGGAGCAAGTCCCGTCGTCGAAGCAGTCGGCGTAGGTCGGTCGATCGTCGCGACCGTGAGAGGGAACGCGAACGTGAGAGGGAAAGGGAAAGGGAGAGAGAAAGACGTCGCAGAGAGAGAGAGAGACGAGAGAGGTATGCGATTATTCTGTTTTTAGCCTCTTATATATTTGAAAAGTATAATATTAGCCAGTCAAATTAGTCATCAACTCGTAATACACATTTTTTTCTTTCCCATTTGTTTTTATTTATAATCAATTCTAAGCTGCCTTTGATTCTGAATTGTGATTAATATAAAATATATCCTTTAGTGTTAAATAAATATTACTTCAATTGATATTTTAAAGTACAAAATTACAAAACCAGGTCGCGAGAACGTCGCCGATCGCTTGAGAGACGTAGTAGACGTTCGCGATCACGCTCTCGACGGCGTTCAAGAGACAGGTAATTTTTATTTTGCTGTATATTTCTGCTTTTTTTTTTTAATTAATCAATTCAAGCAACTTTAAAAAAGACACATATAGGTAACATTGTATACAGGTTATGTCAAAGATTTTTCAATTTATATATTTGTTTTGAAATGCTTAAATTAAGAACTATTTTAAAGTTGGTTGTTTTATTATTCTATATTTAATTTTTAATATGTTTTTATTGTTTAAAACAAAAGTAGATATTGAATTAGGACACCCTTTTTACAATTGTCATTTTTAAACATCAAAATAATTTTTAAAATATCCTTTCTAAGCTGATGTAAACGATAAATCTTTATCAACATTTTTTAATATTTACTGGTGAAGGAAACATCACGAGGAAACCTGCATGCCTGATGAAATTCAAAATCCTTGTCACCGGTCTGAGAAGTTCACCAACCCGCATTGGGCCAGCATCAGTGAACTATGGCACAAAACCCTCCTCGCCTGATTTTAGCAGGAGACCCGTGCCCAGCAGTGGGACATATAATTAATTGATATCATAATGAGGACTGATCACACGTCTGGCCTCGCTGGTGTCCCCACCCTTAAATAATAATTATACATATTATAAACTGCATAAAACCGCATAATCCTGAAACGATTAACAGATAATATTTTTTCTCCGAGACGAAGTGACGAAAATATGTAATGGCTCTTTAAAATATTTAATATATAATAACAAAATTCAAAATTGCCAATATTAATGATCCAATTAAGAAAACCCATTTAAAGGTATCCCAGAGGGTCAGGATCGAACACGGACCTCTCACTCAAGAGGCCGAATCCATACCCACAAGAGCACCGTCGCTCACATGAGATATCTATATAAATAAAAAGGAATCGCTAAATTCGTTACTAAGATCAAAACTCGAGAACGTATAGAGTGTATATTATTGCGATAACTCAGGTCACGAGACCGTCGTCGATCCCGTTCCCGCAGACGTTCCCGCTCGAACCGCCGCTCCGGACGGCGCTCCCGCGACCGCCGGTCCAGAGACAAGCGCTCCAGAGATAGACGCTCGAGGGACAAATCCAGGTAAACTATAGTAAAACATGGTCTAATTAACTACTAATAGATCTAAATTGTAAACGTCGGGAATGTGAAAATCTTTTTAAATCCTCATAAAATCAGTAAAAAGTTATATAAGAAGTATAATTATTCGCTTAAACATTAGAAAACGATGTGAAGCAAGTACTAGGGAACCAGGTATTATTAGTTATTAGTTTAAATGGAAAAGTCTTATTTCATTCAACCTTATGAACATTATTATTATATTTTATTAACATATTCATTCAATACTAAATGTTATGTCATACCATGGAAGACTAAATGTCTCTGATTCTGAGAGTCTAATAGCATAGATTCTTTTTGCTTGTTTGAAAGTGATGATTAAAAAAAAATATTTTGCACTGACAAAAGATTTTGGCTAAAATGTCGATGTTATGTGAATAACATTCCCAAGGCTTTCGCAATAATTAAGTTACACTGACAAACATGATTAGCCTTAAATTTTACGTAGATTATATAAATAATAATTATACATATTTTTGTTCATAGGGACAAAAAGTCAAGAGATCGCACCAAGGACAGGAGATCCAGAGACAGAAAATCTCGTGACAGGAGGTCCAGTGACTTAAAAGAGCGTCTAGAGAAATCTGTTTCCATACCACGTAAAGGTATACAACATTAAAGTAAAGAAATTGCATGATATAAATTTAGTTAAATAGCTCAAATATAAGGTTTTTGCATCAAAGCTGAAATTCATTTTAAAACACTAGATATCTCCGGTTAGATAAGATAGGTCTAGATCTCAAACCTACTAAACTCACAACCTACTTAAACTACATCATAAGGTTCTTTGTTACAGAAAATCTTGACAAATTACGCAAGAAGTCTCCTGAAAGAATATCAATTCCACGAGAACAATCTAAAGGACATGCGTCAAGTTCAAGCCGAGAGTCATCTGTAGCAAATGAAAAACCTAATGTAGAAAATAACAGCCAAGAGAAAATTGCTCATTCATCTGATGACGAAGAAAGGGATGATTTTATTCCTATTCCAACATTGCGTGAATATTCTAAGAGTCTTTCACGTACACCTTCACCATTCTTAAGAAAACATGAAATTGAAAATAACAAAAAGTCCGACAGATCCGCCGATGAAGCTTCAGGCAAAGAACAAAATGAAGACGAGTCAACAAAGACTCAAGAGGTTAAGAAAGCAAAACGTAAGGGTCGTCAGTCAGAATCAGAAAGCGAAAGTAGTGAAGAAGTCGTAAAATCTAAAAGCAAGACCAAAGTTAAACGTAAAGAGAAAGCTTCTTCAAAAAAAGCAAAGAAACCTAAAAAGGAAAGTTCCTCTAGTGACAGTGATTCTGATGACTCATCTTCTAGCGACTCTGAGGAAGAACGGAAAAAGAAAAGTAAAAAGAATGCTAAGAAAAAACTATCAAAGAAATCGAGGAAAAAGAGGGCTCGGTCTTCAAGCTCAGAATCAAGTTCTGAAGAAGAAGTAAAGCATAAGAGTTCAAAATCTAAGCAAAAGAACATTCCAGATGAATCAGATAATGACAAAAAATCTAAGAAGCGTTCTAAAGATGTTAGTCAAGATCGCGGAAGAGCTGAAAAGGGGGATGTCAAACCAGCCAAGGCAAAGAAAACTCAATCAAATTCCGAAGACTCGCATGATGATAGTTCCGAGAGTGACGAGAAGATCGCTAAGAAAAAGGCGAAACACGACTCGACCTCATCTGAAAAGGAAATAAAACGTAAAAAGTCAGAACCTATAAAAGAGAAGATCACATCACCTGATGTTGCAAAAAGTAGGAAAGGTGAGGATAAAGGGGGTAAAACTAAACATGTAGACGAAACAAAGCCAAAATCTCGTGAAGAAACTGATAAGAAAGCAAAGAAACGTGAGAAGGAAGAATCCTCTTCCGATTCCGATCAAGTCTCTAAAAAGAAGGCTAGAAAAAAGGTTTCCGAAAGCGAGTCAGATTCTGACAGTGATGAGCCCAAAAAATCTAAGAAAGCTAAGAAGCATAAGAAACACTCAAAAAAGCACAAGAAACACAAGAAGCATAAGAAATCATCCAAAAAGAAGGATGATTCATCTGATAGCGAGGAGGGTGAGGAGGAAGAAGAAAATAAAGTGAACAACGAGGACTTAGAGAAGAAGCTTCGTGAACGAGCTTTAAAGTCTATGAAAAAGCAGACTAGTGCGTCAGGGTCTGACTAGCAATCTAGGTTTCTGCTATCTTATTTATAAGCTACTTTAATGACATTAAATATAATGTTTTAATTTTACGCTATGTAACAAAATTTTAATGAGATAAGATACATGATTCTAAGGTGTATGTCCTTGTTAGCAATAAAATTTAACAGAAGATCGGTGTATTTATTTTAGCTGTTCGCTGCTCTTTTACTCGTTCCAAAATTTGAATAAACAGAAGTTAGGTATTCGACCGGTAGTTCCGGAAATGGGCACTTTGAAACAACTATAGTAATTTAGTTTAAAATAGTTTATCTTTATTATTTTACTACATAATAGCAAAGTATACAACTATTTGACTGTATCTAATGAAATTAAAATGATGCAAAGAAAGGAATCGACATCGCAGATCAACTTTCGTCGAGGACTGTGGTCCACTGCGTAAAAGTTTGACGTGGTATAAAAAATCGCTATTGGTATCTCATTCAGCGTTGCCATAATCAATTAATTCCCTTTGAATATACGATGAGTTTAGAAGTGGATCTAAATTGTCTGTTTAAAAGTACATGAGCAGTTGATAAGGCATTTTATTGGACCAGCGGTTTCAACAAGGGAAGTACACTGACCTGCAAGAATGCCTACCAAATCAACCCAACTGGCCCACCTGGTCCCTGGAGCATCTCGTTGATTGGGGTCGACTAGGCGCGGAGCTTGTTTTGCGCCCATACGTAGGGTCGGCCCCGGGGGTCTCTATTGAGACACTCGAGCATCTCCAGCCAGGCCTCCTTGCCCCTGCGTGACCCTACGCAGCGGCAATGCCCCTGCGTGACCCTACGCAGCCTGTCCTCCCTGTCGATGTCCTGGTGTCGCCGCCTGCTCCGGGTATAAAGCCGTTTGGCCCGGTTGCAGGTGACCGGCTATCACAGCCGACCGACAGTAAAGTGCCCACCGCTGGGGTGGACGTCTCGCGGGAGGCATGGCTGCTTCGCAGACCGCGGTGAACGCGTCGCAGAGCCGGTCAACCTCCTTGTCCACCTCCAGTTCTGACAGCGGCGGGGGGCTCCATCGGCAGACGATAGCGGCCACCTCTATCAGTTCCCGGTCGAGCTTTGTGAGTGCCCAACGCGGAAACTGGCTTCTTCCTCTGGACGGCAATGACGACGACGACGCCGGAAGCACTGGAGCTGGAGATACCTCGAAACTTATGGAAGGGAAGGTCCGAGAGTCCACTCTCCACCACTCTACTCTGCGTCTGGCCGGCGTGGTGAACGTGACGTTCATCACGGAACCTTTCGACCAACACGAGCACGTCTGGACTGTCCCTGTGTTGAGCAGGGACAGTCCGGCAGCTAGCGCCCACTCCTCCACTTCCCTCTCTTTCAGGATCGAGTAGTTTGTATTCATGGGTTCTAGCTCAGTGGTGGGGTCCCCCTTCTCAATCGTCCCCGCATCTGTCTTTCTCCGTCCTTCCCGGCAAAAAGGGTCATTTTTACTACGTCAAGTTATTTATTTCACGACTAGCTGGTACAGTGGTTAACGTAGCGGGTAAGGCGTTACGTTACGCCAGCGGTGGCGGGTTCGAATACCGCCCAGGCCATGGATGTTTATTTATGCATTATATGTATTTCTATAATAAAATCTATTTCTAATTAAATACTAAAACTTGCCTTTTACTGCAAAACACAAAGTCAATGGCACATCATCCAAAATCGGAAGAAGGGTTGTGTACTACGTAATGTTAATGTTAAAAAGTACTGTGACTACCGCGGTACCTAATACCTATCTGATTTCTGTTATTTATTTCTATAACTAGATTAGACTTCAATTAATGTTTAGCTACTTTTTTCTATTCATGTTATAACATCAATTTTATGAATGTTAATGCTATTATTACTTTATTATAGGCAATGGGTTTAAACGCAGAGTTTGAAGACGAAAGTCTTCAACGAATGCGTTCTCCCCACAGATATTTGAAATAAGGATATATAGTATTCTCTTTATAGTTTGTGGGATATATGTTATTTTATTCAAAATGTGCGAGGACTCATGTCGTCACTTTTCCCCTTCCACATTTCGCAAGGCCGCGCGCACACATAGCTATACATAAATCATAACGTTCTAAAGAATAAAAAATAAACCTTATGTTATCTTACACAGCGCTCATTCAACATGCACTGTAGATACGGATCGCTCGGACTCTTTCTAAGCATTCAAATTTAAACCTTATTTTATCAACCAAAGGGCTCATCTTAGTAACAGAGCAACAACTCTCTCTCTCTCGTTCTTTCTTGAAAAGTGATGTACTATATCGGAAGGATGTCGATACTTTGATTTATTTTTGTATTTTTTAGACTATTATGGTCAGATATACTATAAGAATAAAATGATCAGAAAATAATTTATTATAAATAAAAAATATGTTGCACGAAATAAAATGAAGTAAAATGTTTTATTTTGCTTACTTTTCATTGTCATAATTCTAAATATCGCTTCTTATCCGAATATCTCATAACTACACAGTAAAATGATAGAAATTAGTAAAAAAAAAACTATTTGTAGAACTATACGGTTGACAAATATTAAAATTTGGCTATAATTCATATATTATTTCGTTAAACAAACATACAATAAAATAGCAATGTAAAAAGACGCTTAACGCATAATACACTAATCAGTTGAACACTTATAAAAAATACATAACATATTATAACTAAAATTAAACGAGTACATACACACAAAATGTATAATTAACTGCAATAGAAATAAGTCGATCGATAATCGACGTGTTGACGGTAGCTTGAATCAGTTGCTATGTAATGAGCATCACTGTCCCGACGACAAAAAACAGTATCGTTTACATTGCGTGTCCAGTCACTCCGCAACATACTAAGATAGTGGTTAAAAAGCAATATATTTTGCGCTACAGATATTTTACGTATACTTGTTTTTTAAGATTTTTAAGTAAAATATACTAACAATGTAATATTTAGATATGATAACAGATTCCATAACTTGTTAAATGTTTGATTTCACTTCTGTTCTTACAACAAACCACTGAACACGACGGAATTGGTATATGTTTTCTCGTTTGCGGGCGACATCATACTGATTTGCGCTGCCGGTCATTTTTTAAATGTATGCCCGGTTTGCTCAAGCAGAATCTACGCGGACACGCCTCCATACCACTTCTCCTATTCTTAATATTTCTATGGTTCTCCCCGTTATGACCTACGGGGATGAAACGTGCCCTCTAAATCTACGACTAGTCCGTAAGTTTGCCGTAGTTCAACGTGCTATGGAGCGTGCTATGCTGTTTTTTTGACAGATAGGATTCGGAACGAAGACATGCGCCAGAGAACTAAGGATACTAATATCACGCAAAGAATAAACTCGTTGTAGTTGCAGTGGGCTGGTCACACGCGGATGACCGATGGGCCAATAAGATTCTAGAGTTGAGGCCACGTTTAGGTAGACGGAGTGTTGGTCGGTCATTAACCAGGTGGGAAGACGATCTCCGTGCGGTGGCCGGTCCGTGTTGGATGCGAGTGGCAAGGGATCGGCCATCTTGGCGTTCAATGAGGGAGGCCTATGTTCAGCATTACGGACATGGATGGACGGATAGAGGCTGATGATGATAGGCAATGGAAATTTAACATCTCTATTAACGTCTTAATACTATTTACATTTTTTAAATTCATATTACATTTCTTTGCTTCGGGTTCTGAGGAAGACTCAATTCATAGTATTCATCATGACAGTGAATTATATGAAATATGTGTACCTACGCGCGTGAGGAAAATAAGTGCTCCAAACGAAAATAATGTAATAAACTTCCAAATTCTAGATTAAAAAAGGTCAGCAAATCTTTACAGCATAGGTACATAATATTATGTTAAACCGCCTCTGCGATGATATCTAAATATGCTCGCTATAAGATTTATTTACGTCGACGTAAAGAAAAGCGCACTTTCTTCAGACAGACATGAGCATCAAGCTTCTCCTGATAACAGGAATATTAGTAAGAGCCGAGGTAGTGCCATGCTGCTTTGCAGCCGAATTGGGCCGGCACGACCGGGGTGGTAGGTATCTCTCGCTCACATAACACCGTCGTCAAGTGGCAGCTATGCTGTCGCGTTTCGTGCGGTTTGTGAGTTTCCGGTGGCCCATTGGGGGGTATAGGGAAAAGGTGGGCAACGCATCTGCATAACTTTTGATTGTGCGGATGTCTATGGGCGTAGCTAGTTACCATAAGGCTCCGACTGCCTCGTTGTAACTTAATAAAAAAAAAATTGGATGATTACGCACAGGAAAACTAGGCGACTAGAAAAATGAAATTTTAAATAATAATTTTAAATTTCATTTTTCTGAAAATAATTACGTTACAATCTTGCGTGTTTATTATTTGCAGGAGAAGAATATCATCTGAGTCATCTACAGTTCTTTATAAACTCCTTTCTTTATAAAACCTGTTGTTCCGTTGTTCCGTTCTTTATAAAACATGTTGTTCCGTTGTTCCGTTGTTTATAAAACCTGTTGTCTACATTAATCGCTACTCCATAGCAAATTAATACTAATAAGTAATAACCAATAGCAGCTATTGGTTTAAATGGATAATAAAATTATACTTCAGTTTAAATTATATAATCAATTTAAATATACAAATTCATTAATTAAAATATATTTATTAACTACAATAAAAACATATTATTATCTAATGAATACATAATACAACTTATATACTGGTATTTAAAAAACAATATTTATTTTACTGGATATTTATACTTACTGGTATTTGGTATAATATTTGGTGATTAAATATTTATTAAGTAATTATTTATGGCTACTTTATTCAAATAAAAAATAAATTATTTAATTAAATAAATTATATTTGGCTCATGTATTTTAATTATTTACAAAAACATAATATTAACATTAGCGCTTGTGAATTATTTACGCGAGTAACCTCTGTACCCTGTAACTAAGCTTGGAGTGATTCCGTTATTATAAATGTTGCCATTGCCGGGGTTTTTGTTGTAATAACCGTATCCAAGATGGCCGGCTCCTTGATAGCTGGGGTTGTTGTATCCGTAGTATGAATTCAATCCGCCGTTCCCACCGTAACCCCCATACCCACCGTATCCAGACGAACCATATCCCTGTCCTGATCCATAGCCTCCGATTCCAGAAGATCCGTATCCCTGTCCGGAACCATAGCCTCCAATTCCTGAGGATCCACTGTACCCGCGAGATCCGCTGTAACCGTAGCCTGAGTCTATCCCTACCCCACTATATCCGCCATCGATCCCGTTTTGATTGTATCCGCCGTATCCTTTATATCCTCCATAATTCACATCGCCACCATAACCATCACCCCCATAACCAGAAACTCCACTCCTGCCGACACCATCGTAGCCGCTTATTCCATAGCCAGTATCGTATTTGTTTCTGTCATCAAGGAGTCCATAGCCCGTTACTGAGTAGCGGTATCCGCCTGGATTACTTCCACCCCAATTGGAGTATTGACTTGTATCTGTGAAAAGAAAAATTAGCTTTTGTCAGCGTTGCGTATATAGAAAAACTTTTTATTTGTGTTTAGTGAGATTATGCTACAAAGGTTACGGGGGCTTTAAATTCCCAACATGGTTCGGGCCTTGTCGATGCGGTGGGGCTCAGTAGCCTAGGGTGAGGCCAGCACCTTGGGCAAAGCGAATTGAGCCGAGGGGACTCTTAGTACCCTTCTTATAAGAAGAGGGGACAAAAGAGCAGGGAGCAAGGGACGTGGATGGACGGACGGACGGACCTCACCCCATTGTACTGTCCCGACTTTGGAAGGGATTGTTCTGTGGTGCTGGACAACCCCTCTGTGGAGGTGGCGTCGGTCCCCTGAGGGACTGACTAGCCGTGTAGGTGCCCTGTTTGCTCAACAGATCCGGGGCACCTCAACAAAGGCGGCATTGGTGGCACTCGCCGGGTTTTAGTGCGTAGAGCTGCGTTAACTTATCATCTTTCGGGCGCAGCGAGTCCCACATACCCGCCTGGAGAGACTTCCCCGCGGGATGCCTCAGAGCATTTCCTGGCGTTAAAGAAAAAAATGGGCCTTTGAATTGCTAAATGAAAACAAGGATACAAGTCGCGTAGCTCAGATTTTACGCCCAAGGCTGCGAAAGCAATAAAGTTTTAATGGTTCTGTTATGCGTTGCTCTATGCTTGTTTTTGCCATCAATTAGAATTTTGCTTTCATTATTATTATTATTAGTTCACATGCGTTTAATGTTTATATAGTATTTTAAGTCTTAATGACTATTGTATTGCCAAATCTCAACTCCTTGTTATGTAGGTACTATAATTTTGATTTCTGCTTAACTTTTGTAAAAATTATAATCAATAGAAATCCAACCAATTTAGATTTTAGATTAGTTTTACAATCGGAAAAAAATAGTGAATAGTATGTAATATAGAAAAATAAATAATTATTTGCGTTTATTCAACACCTAAGTAAATATGTCAACTGTAAGGATGTTTGGATGCATGACCTTGACAATATGTATGCAACCTGCATACAAGGTTATGCATATTGTCAAGGTCATATTTGAAGATATTCGAAGAATCCTATTTTTAAAGAATGCACACGTCAGGCTACAATCCAGACTTCTTTCTTTGATGCCGAGTCGATACTAACTTGGCCAGAAATCTCTTATCATTTCACACACACCTTTCGCTCACATAATACCGGCGCAAATTAACAGTTATGCTGTTGCGTTTCGTGTGGTTTTTGAGTTTCCAGCGGCCCACTGGGGGGGGGGGGGGGAAATAGAAAAAAGGAGGGCAACGCATCTGTGTAATCTATGGTTGTGCGGATGTGTAAGGGCGTTGATAGTCACCAAAAAAAAGGCTTCGACTGCTCGTTTAACCTCCTATGCTATAAAAAAATCAATCAGGTACTCTGTTTTGATAATAATATAACAACAACAACAAACAACTTACAGGTACTGGCAGCCGATTTTAAATCTTCTTTAATTTTATTTTCTGGGACGGCTCTTCTCTCCGGGGCGCCATTTGCAATTCGTGTCACCAGCAGGAGGATCAAATAATTGCATATCAGCGTCTTCATGCTGAAAATTATGTAACGTTTTAGTACATTCTGAAGGATAATTCAATAACTTAATTGACATTTGTAGCCTAAAAGTATTAAATAAAACACAATAAAATAAGTACACTCATGATACATGAATACATGGCCCATATAATATGCCCATACATGGCTTCCTTTACCATCGTAAGATGGTATTGATTTAAAATTTAAATAATTGAATGTCTACTGTGTGTCAGTCAACTCCTGCGAAACATTTAGGCTAACCGCATACATACAACTTTAAGTTGAACAAATAATTTAGTCATGGTTCCTATGTTTATATAATTATATTGCAATAATCAAATGAGCGCATATTATATTATATCGATATCAACTCGATAGTTGCTTTTGTAGTAGTACAAAAAAAACAGAAAGCCATATCGATCAGAAAGTTGGACAACTATCGATCACATGCTCAGCTGGTTTTGAAGTGTATTGAAGTGCGCATGCCACCAACCACACAGCCTGGGCACTGGGCTGTGAGGTCGGTGGCGCATGCTATGACAAACAGTAAACAGTCGATGATCGGTCCGCGACTGTACAGTACAATAATTGCGACTTGCGCATGAGTGTTGGAAGCGGTGCCACTGCCACGTCTCCGGCACAGTACATTCATAGTACTGTATCTCCGGAGATCGGATTTAATAACTCGGGTGCTCTTTTATTAGCTTAAAATTTACCGTATTAAATATTCCACAAGATAATCTGTCACTGAATATCCTATATTGTTGTATGTACACAACATCTCCTTTTCTTATTTCTTTAATATTGCCTATAAAGCAAAGCATAAACTAGAATTTTCTTGTTCTTTATTCAGACGTTGCCGAAAGAAGATTAGTCTTCATTGTTCTTGGTTCTAGTAGTCGATTTGGTTACGAGCTAAAAATATCGACAATCGAGTTAATCGATAATATGCGCACCTCCATCAACTATGAATGGAATTCACGAAAGGCTCACAAATCTAAACTAAACATAAAACAGTTCAGTCGATGTAAAAGTTGTATGTATGTAGTATGTACCTATGCGCTAGCCCTTACGTAACCAAAACTGCCTGACAAAATATATAACATTTTTTAATTAAGTATACAATATGATAAGGTATATGTAGTCAGTCGTAACATTCCCAGACACGTTCAGGAAGAGGTACGTATTAGATAAGATGACGATCTTACAGTCAAGGTCATTCGGTTGATCACGAATATGCTAATTGCCAAAAGTCGGTTAAGGTTGGGGCTATACCTACGCTAGACTATACTCCATTGTACGTTTTAATTATCATCTAATCAACACTTAGGTATGGTTCCGCATTTGATTTGAAGTAAGTAGTAATGTTTTTTTGTCCAGGTTCTTCAACTCGTTATTTTAATGTTAATTAATAGGCTGACTAGCACACTTTAAAATGTGTCTTGAAAGACTTGATTATCCTAAACTTCTTCGTTAACATAGAGGCATAGCATAGAGGCGTTAATATATTATAAGCATTCTTTTAATTTAATCGTATTCACGATAAAATTAAAAAAAATGCCCTTATCCCATGCCCTTTATACCCTTACATTTCAATTGAACCATCCATTTAGTAAAACAAAAAGCGAGTCTTTTTATTATTAATACTTGGACCAAAACTTGTTATAAAAATACAGATGAATTGAGAAACTCCTCTCTTATTGAAGTCGGTTAAAACAGTTCATATAGTGCGACTCGGTGATCTAAACCGCCTTATCAATTTGTATTTAAAAAAATCGGTTGTCTGTAAAGTCGGTTTACTGACGATAGTTGAACGTGATAACGTCATAAGAAAATGAAACGCCTCAGAGCGAGGTAACGCCGCATACGTCATCGCATACGTCATGTTTTTCGCTCGTGCAGCCGGCTCCATCGAATTATAAAACGTTATAACGTCAAAAATTATATTTAATGACAGTACATGAGAAACAAAGGATCTCTATGTACATGATAATTACTGGTAATTATGTACATACATACCTTTCTGAAGGTAATACACAAGTCATACAACGTCTTACTATTTGGCCTCTACGTAGCTGACCGCAGCGGCTACACGTAGGTACAAGTTTGCATTTTAAGCACTGCCTAATGCATTGTAAGCCATTTAAAGAATACAATTCAAACATGTTCGTAGGATAGGTAATAATAATACAGCCTTATACGAGTTACTGAAGACAGATGTATCTTTGAAATCTGTTGACTTTTGTAGTTGAAAAGAAATTTGAAATGGTTTCTACTCGAACATTCACTCCACCATGGTTCAAGCCTGTTGTGGCGGTGGGGCTCAGTAGTATAAGGTAAACCCAGCACTTTGAGCGAAGAAAATCGAGCCGAAGGAACTGCTCTTTGTACCCTTCTTTTAAGAAGAGGGGACGAAAGAGCAGGGGGACAAGGGGCGTATGGGAACCTCACCCCATTGTACTGTCCCGACTTTGGAAGGGGTTGTTCTCTAGTGCGGGACAACCCCTCTGTGGGGGTGGGGTCAATCCCTTGTTTGCTCAAAAGATTCGGGGCACCTCACCAAGGCGGCATTGGTGGAACTCGCCGTATTTTAGTGGGTAGAGCTGCGTCCGCCTTACCACTTTTCGGGCGCAGCGAGTCCCACATACCCGCCTGGGGTGACCCACTCCCCCGCGGGATACCTCAGAGCATTTATCGCCGTAGAAGAAAAAAAAAGCTCGAATAAAGAGGAAAGTTGAAATATATTCCTAATACCATGAAATCTAAAATTAAGCTATATTTTTGTATGACAATATTTTATAATGTTACTAGCTGTTGCCCGCAGCTTCGCCCGCGTTATCTTTTAAAATTTGAGGGGTTGACCTCCCTTATCACTTAGGGGTATGAAAAATAGTTAGTAGCCGATTCTCAGACCTACTGAATACGCATATAAAATTTGGTAAAAATCGGTAAAGCCGTTTTGGAGGAGTACGGTAACTAACATTGTGACATGGAAATTTTATATATTAGAAAGAAGATTTACGTTATATACAGAGTGCAATTGAAATCATGAGCATCCTTTTAAATTTAGACACTGCCCATGTAACTACTAATGTTACAAATACTAAAAATAAAATTAAAGCATGTTATTGAAAACCCTTATAATTAAATCCTGTCATAAAAAGTATCAAGTCCGGTTAGGCGCAGTTTGGTTTACGAAAATGCCGCCCGCGCCGTGTAGAATACGTAGACCTCGCGTCAGTTATGTATATGACGGATACTTATCTATTAGAAATAAATAGCTTGTAAATAAATAAATAAATCCCTTGCTTGCATTTTTTTTATAAATCAGCTTATTATTAGCTGTAATGCAAATAGTAACATTAGTAGTGTCTAAATTTGAAAGGATGCCCATGATTTCAATTGCAACCTGTATATTTTACTTGTATTATATTTACACTTTCTGTTCCACGAACTCATCATTCCAAAGACTTCTGTCGTCTGCTATGCAACAAATACTCAATTTGATTCACTCAAGATACTATTAATCGATTATATTATATACTATTATAGTAAGAGCAGAGAGGGGTGCTATAGGTGTCTGAAATTGCTTTTAGGTTCCTATATGCCGAGAAAAAATTACATAATTGAGGATTGTAAGTTAATAATCATACCAGGTGGCCGGTCCGTGTTGGATGCGAGTGGCAAGGGATCGGCCGTCTTGGCGTTCATTGAGGGAGGCCTATGTTCAGCAGTGGACGGATAGAGGCTGATGATGATGATGATACTTAAATAAAATCAAGTAGCATCAAGCAGTATAATATTATAAATGTGAAAGTAGCTCTGTCTGTGTACCTTTTCACGCCCAAACCACTTAACGGCTATTTTAGCTTAAACATACAAAAGGGACATAGTCTATTTTTTATTTAATCCTTAAGTGGATAAACTTAGACATACCCTGGTCAAAGTTTGTATGGAAAAATAGAAATTACTTATCTGATTGTATTGAAAATTGGTAGAAAGTTAAATTGGACTATCGGAATGGATGTAAAATAATTTAGAGAATTTTACCCACAGGAGCTGCTGCAGCTGTAATAGTGAGTTGAAAGTTTAAGTCAAGGATAGGTACTTTAAATTTTACATGATATTTTTTGTGTCATAAGGAGGCAACCTAGCATTCGGAGCCTTATGGTGACTACCGACGCTCATAAACATCTGCACAACCAGAGGTTAAGCAGATGCGTTGCCCTCCTTTCACCTATCCCCCCAATGGGGCACCAGAAATTCACAAACCGCACGAAACGCGACAAAATAGCTGTCATTTGACACCGGTGCTATGTGAGCGAGAGGTACCACCCCGGTCGTGCCTGCCCAATTCGGCTGCAAAGCAGCATATAGCACTGCCTCTTCTAAACTTTGAAAATGATAACATTTGTATATAGAAACGGAAAAAGTGCTCAGGGAGTGACTAATATATTTAAAAAAAAAGATTTTTGCACGCCTCATAAGCGAAGCGCGAATTTGTTATTCATATAGGTACGCACTTATAGGTTATTATGAGTGCATTTATATCAAGTAAAATAACCTGTCAAAAATTTCAATTACAATTATTTTGGATAACATAGTAAATAATAACATTAAAAGTAATTCTGGACGTCCGTGTGGCGATTGGTATATGCTTAGAGTATATTATATAATATATAGAGTGCCCGTCACAATGTATGAACTGTAAGCACGGGTATGAACATAGACAAGACCATTGTGTTGGAAACGTTCAATCAGTGTTAAAGCAACGCGCGCTTTTCATCATATTTGTTTTTATGTTAAAATGGTGAAAAATATGAAGTGCCAATTTGTAAGAAACCTAGAATCAAAATAAAAGAAAGCTCATTTCTGTTTTGGCGTTTATTGTGGGTGCTTGTGTTTAGCAGTGGATGGATAGAGGCTGATATGGGTATGACGATGATAATGAATGTCCTAATTTAAAATATAGATATTTTTTAGTGCATTAAGCATGTCACTCTCACAGCGCTTTACTATAGATAAATATCTATATAACGCATCTGCTTACGATCGGCACACTGAAGCGGCGTGACAGTAGCACTGTATATATTATGTATACTCTAAGGGTACATTTCAGGGAAATTGGTCGAAAAAAATTTCATACCGAAATATTTGATTTTATCATCTAAAGTTGTCACTGTGGACTTGTTCAATTAATATGAGCGGTCAATATTCACTGTCGTTTAATTACATTTTATTATTCATTATTATTATTTATAAAAAACTAAGATACGACTCTGTATTTTACAAAAATATCAGAGTGTTTATTCGTTGCTAATCAATTGACTCGTCAGTATAATAATATATTTAAATATTGTAATTAATAATCAATTTTATTGTGGAAATTGAGATTACAAGGCGTGTACTTTTGGATTTTCCAAACTTTTTTTATATTCAATATTTAACTCCAAAGAGCGTACATATGTGGGATGTATGTGGAAAGCCCCAAAGGGAGATCTCCGACCGAGCGAGATGGTATGCTCGGTCAGGCCGAAGCCCACGTGCTATCAATTCAGCTGTTGTATGTATAGCAAAGAGCTGTGGAACTTCGATAGCGTGATTCAGGAATGTGGCGTTGATTGGTCCGCCACATCACTCCCCCCCGAAGACCGGAGGTCCAATGACGAATCTTGAGTCTTCCTGCTTGAGTCACCAGTGTCAGAGAGTCCCAGTGAGTCAGGAGTTGCCAGTGCCAGAGAGTCCCAGTGAGTCGGAACTGTGCTGCTGCTGCACGGGCTCCAGTGAGTCGGAGTGCTGCCGTGTGGGGCCGATGCTACGTGCTGACCGGAGAGATGTGCTCTGCTTGTGACCGGTCATGTAATGAGAATGCCCGTTGAAGCCGATGAGGGTTCGACCAGGGCCGCGGTGCGTTGGGCTGGTTGGTCGAGGTACCCGAAGAGGCTGAAGCTGGCTGGCGTGGTGCGGAGGGGTGGGGGAGTGATGATAATGAAAGTTCAGAAGGAGGCGTGTTCTTGTCGAGGGTCACCAATGTGGGGGAAATATAGGTGTGTGCCCCAAAGGGAGATCTCCGACCGAGCGAGATAGTATGCTCGGCCAGGCCGAAGCCCACTTGCTATCAATTCAGCCGTTGTATGTATAGCGACGAGCTGTGGAACTTCGATAGCGTGATTCAGGAATGTGGCGCTGATTGGTCCGCCACACATACCTAAAAGTTTACCTTACAACCGTCACCAAGGAACAGACTTGATTAACAAACGCGAGCAAAGCCGCGGGATAAGTAATTAGTAAGGGTTAAGATTATTTTATTTTCAGGTTCAACGTTCGCTGCATTTAAAAAGATGGGGTGAATAGTAGACGCCGATTGCGACATAATAAAATTGAAATATTTTTCTTACCCTTTTGCTATCGCACGTTAAATATTTATGTGATATGCATTGAAAAACTAAGTGACCATGTTAGTTATTAAACCGTAAAAGAATGCAATTGCATAATAAAATAAAAATAAGTACATAATACGAAATAAAATAAATTTAATACTGACATTTGAATCATTAGTTTGAAAGGCAACCGATCCACTTAATGGCAAGTGGTCCACGTCTCTATAAGCTTTAACTAGTTCAAACGGAACTAGCACGAGTGATAGGCAACATTGCCTACGGGCAGGATCGCTTCAGGTTGTCTCCGCGACCCTCAGGCCAAAGGTAACCATGGTTCAAGCATTGCCGTGACGGTGGGGCTCAGTAGCCTAAGGTGAACCGCGCACTTTGGGTGAAGCCAATTGAACCGAGAGAGACGCTCTTTGTACCCCTCTTATAAGAAGAGGGGAAAAAAGAGCAGGGAGGGACAAAGGATGAGGATGGGAACCTCACCCAATGGCATTGTTCCGACGTTGGGAGGGGTTATTTTGTGGTGCGGGACAACCCCTCTGTGGAGGTGGCGTCGTTCCCTTGGGGGACTGACTTATAGCCGTCGAGGTGCCCTGTTTGCTCAACAGATCCGGGGCACCTCACCAAAGGTGACATTGGTGGCACTCGCCGGGTTTTAGTGGGTAGAGCTGCGTCCACCTTACCATCTTTCGGGCGCAGTGAGTCTCGCATACCCGCCTGAGGAGTCGCCCCTCCGCCACGGGATGCCTAAGAGCATTTCCCGGCGCAAAAGAAAAAAGGGTAGTGTTGGTAAGATGTAAAAGAGTCTTAGAAAAATAATTATTAAATAATAACAATCTTAATACTGAATACTGAAATAAAGTTTTTTTGCATGTGTTACGCCTGTGAGGCTCTGTAAGACGAAAAAAATGTAACTATTTACAATTATAGTTTACAATACGCAGTCGAGAATGCGACCAGTAATTACTTATTAGGCTAGAAAATTTACATGTAACGGAGGCATGAGATTCGGTAAAATATTATAAATAGGTAACTAGCACTACAATAATATACCTATTATTTTAGCTATACCTAATAACGACGTAAAAAATAAATACACGAAAATTCGAAGCCGAAGTTCCTTATAATAAGTAAGTTTTTATAGTATTTTATTCGAATAATAATGTGTTAAATATTTACACTATATTAAATTATTTTTAAAATCGAATGTAAAATTAATTAGTTCCATTTGAATATAATTGTTATTATTATTTATATATAATTATTTTTCGATATTAAATATGGTTTACTATTTTATTAATTTTCATTAATATTTAAAGAAATATTTTAATAAACAAACAGTACTCACATTGTCACGTTACGTAAGACTGCGGATGGTAAGTGCCAGTACGGATGTACAGATGTTAGGATGCGCTCTGCGTGCGTACGACCGCGGCGGTACCTTTATAAACCGTGAGACTTTTTGTCTTATTGACAATGCTCGGTGGAGAGGTAATGAGTTCGTTTGTAAGCAGCACGTCCTTCCATAAAGATGACGCAGACCAATTTTAGCATTACACAATGTATCGTTCTATAATAATTTCAATGCTGCGAATGAAGTCAACTTGTTCCTTGATAATGTTCTATATTTAGGGTAGACTAACCAATTTATTCATGACTAGCTGTTGCCTGCAGCTTCTCCCGCGTTACTTAACTCCTATAAGTCACAGCGTGATGTTTTATAGCCTATAGCCTTCCTCGATAAATAAGTTGTCTAACACTGAAATAATTTTTCTAATCGGACCAGTAGTTCCTGATATTAGCGCGTTCAAACAAACAAACAAACTCTTCAGCTTTGTAATATTAGTATAGATATACCAAGTGGTCCACTTGGTATATCTATACCAAGTGGTATATACTTGGTGACTTAGTATCAATTTCCCAAGACAATTTTGAGTGGCGATGGTGTAGTAGTCCGTCAACTAGACCATCGTCACTCCCCACCATAGTTCAGGCCTTGACGTGGCGGTGGGGCTCAGTAGCCTAGGATGAGGCAAAACCTCACCCCATTTTACTGTCCCGACGTTGGGAGGGGTTGTTCTGTGGTGCGCGACAACCCCTCTGTGGAGGTGGCTTCGGTCCCTTGCGGGACTGACTAGCCGTCGAGGTGCCCTGTCTGTTTATTAGATCCGGGGCACCTCACCAAAGGCGGTATTGGTGGCGCTCGCCGGGTTTTAGTGGGTAGAGCTGCGTCCACTTACCAGCTTTCGGGCACAGCGCGTCCCACATACCCGCGTGGGGAGACCCACTCCTCCGCGGGATGCCTCAGAGCATTTCCCGGCGTTAAAGAAGAAAAAAAAGACCATCGTCACTCAATCAGCTTCGAAATGAGAGGTCAGATTTCGATCCTGACCGATGCACCTAAAATGAGTTTTTCTGAATTTGCCCAGGCACCTGAACATGACAACCGCGCTTGCTCATAGGACTAAGGAAACATGCATTGTAGGAAAATTGAGAGAGGGTCCTAAATGGCTCACATTATGAATGGATGACCTCTAACAACCTTTACATTATCAAAATACTGACTACTGAATAATATGTAATATGTCGTTTTATTTTATTTTTAATCAGACTTAATCGCTGTACTTCCTCTGAAAATTAGAATAGATCAGATAGACTATTGTATGTAATGTATTTCATGGTGTATTAAGAAGCGGAACCATTTTGGCCTCGGTACGTTGCTAACGGAAGCTTCGGGGAAAACCGTTGATAGATTAATTCATCTATAATCTATACCCACATAAGAAAGCTAAAGAGTTAGTTTATCTGAAAGTGGTAGTCTCATTAGAAAACTTACAAGTCGCATTTGAAAAAATAACATAAATACCTAGGTAACACTGAAAATGTTTAGAAAATGAAAAACGGCCTAATGTAGAAAGTTGCCAATACTTTTATTGTTTTTCGAAGTAATCTCCGTTTCTTTCTACACATCGTCGCATTTGATGGAACCACTGAGAAAAGCAGCAAATTCTTCCTTAGGAGTCTCTTCTATGGCATTTTCGTATGCTTTCACCGCATCTTCAGGGCTCGTAAAGCGAATACCTCGAATTTTATCTTTAGTTATTGGGAATAAATGAAAGTCGCAGGGCGCCAGGTCAGGACTGTAAGGCGGATGACTCATTATCTCGACACCTACCATAGTCAAATATTCAACAGTCCGTTTTGCGGAGCGCGCTGAAGCATTGTCGTGGTGAAGGAGGATCTTGCTTCGAGGGCGCTGCTGTCGAATTTTTTCCAAGACAACAGACAAACAGCGATTGACATACCAGTCTGCAGTAACTATCCTTCCATCTTCTAGCACAACTGTCGCGAACTGACCTTTCCGACCAAAGAATGAGGCAATCATCTTTTTTCCTTGACTTCTTCCTTTCTTTACCTTAGTTGGCCGATCCTCGAAAGGAAACACCCACTGAACTAATTGTCTTTTGGTTTCGGGTTCGTAGCAATATATCCAGCTTTCATCACCTGTGATGATGTCAAATACAGCATTTGAGTTACCGCCGTTGAACTTATCTAACACATGGCGACACCAGTCCAGGCGGAGGCGTTTCTGGTCGTCGGTTAAAGTATGGGGAATCCATCTGGTACAAAGCTTCCTGACGCCTAAATGTTCGTGTAATATTTTTTAAACTTGACTCATACCAATGCCTAGGCTTGCCCGTATCTGCTGATAGGTCATTCTCTTATCTTCCTCTATCATGCGTCGCACAGCACTGATGTTATCTTCAGTAGTCGCCGTTAAAGGACGTCCCTCACGCGGATCATCACTGAGATTGCAACGTCCACGCTTAAACTCGTTAAACCAATTGTAAATAGTGGCACGAGATGGGGCTTCATTAAAAAATACTAATCGCAGCCTATCATAGCTTTGTTGTTGAGTAAGCCCACAACGAAAGTCATAATAAATCATTGACCGAAAATTTTCTCGCATTATGTTCATTTTCACGTACACGGTAACAAGAGTTTTAGATTTGCCGCCAATTCACAAAAACCAATGACAAATGAATGCAATATACTACATTAGGTTACCAAAGAGTTCTAAAATTGAAATTCAAAAAAAGTTTTCATTTTCAATGTTTCTAACTGGCCAGTTCTAAACATTTTCAGTGTTACCCACGTAGCTCATTTAGGAAGGTTGGGTTATTTATTTTTGAAATAAGCTATTTTTTAATTTTCTTACAATAAATTCGGAGGACACAACCAGTTTAAAATAAGACAATGGTGTCTTATACGGAGAGTAGGAACTGATTACGGGAGGCCGACAAGGATACGACGACAGAGGCCCTGGATATAATCCTCTTACCTTTACTTGTGTGACACAATTAATAACAAATTGGTAGCGAAACAATTGCAACTGAAATTCTTTTGAAACGTCATTCATCATCATTATCATCATCATCAGCCCCTATCCATCCGCTGCTGAACATAGCCCTTCTTCAAAGAACACCAAGACGAACGATCCCTCGCACTCGCAATCGTCATTGGCAATATTAAAACTGGACCAAGTAGACCATGATTATCTATAAATTATATAATTTATAGATAATCATGCGACACGAAATATCTCTTCTTTTCAGGTTCAAGGTTCTGAATATTTCATATAATGCAGAAATGACACAAACCACCAAAAGACCCAAAGAGTTAAGAGGTAGTGCCATGCTGCTTAGCAGCCGAATTGGGCCGGCACGACCGGGGTGGTACCTCTCGCTCACATAACACCGGCGTCAAGTGACAGCTATGCTGTCGCGTTTCGTGCGGTTTGTGAGTTTCCGGTGGCCCATTGGGGGGGGTTAGGGAAAAGGAGGGCAACGCATCTGCATAATCTTTGGTTGTGCTGATATGTTTGGGCGTCGGTAGTCGCCAAACGGCTTCGACTGCTCATTGCCCTACTATGCCATAAAAAAAGAAGGCTGAGTTTATATATTTTGTAAGATAAGATAAGAAAACCAATACTCGAAAAGTTAACTGATAGTAAGTACTAAGTACCTACTCAACAAAAGTCTATTTAATTTAACTAATCACCCACAACCTCTATTCCCTTAATTAAATAGTAAATATTAATACATCAATGCGTACCACCATTTCTGGCAATTAATTTCGTATACGTTATATGTACAAGGAGGCAGGTGGAAAATATTGTTTTCAATTAATATTTCCAGGTAAGGAATCAGAATATGTAGAACATTACCTATGCGTATAGCGTTAGTCTAAAATAAACAGGATTAACCTTGTTAGCGACGATGGCCTAATGGGTATGGGCTCAGTCTCTTGAGTGAGAGCCTAGAGGCCCGGGTTCGATCCTGTTCGATCCTTCTAAATTTCTTCGTGCACCTGAACATGAGACCATCGCTTGTTCGCCGGTGAAGGAAACATCGTGCATGCCCGATGGGATTATAAGTCTTTGAAAGTGTGTAACCAGCATTGAACCCGCTTTCTCCAATCAGCATTGAACCCGCTCATCGGTGAATTATGGCGCAAAACCCTCCTCGCCTGATTTCAAATAGGAGAGCCATGCCTACCAGTGGGACATATAGGTAAGGGTTAATATTATTATTATTATAACCTTCCTTAATCATGGGGCCATTCTATTGATGGTTTCCTGACAGTGACGGACTTAGGCTTGATGCCGCCCTAGTGGCACTCGCCGGGTTTTAGTGGGTAGAGCTGCGTCCACTTACCAGCTGTCGGGCGCAGCGAGTCCCACATACTCGCGTGGGGAGACCCACTCCCCCGCGGGATGCCTCAGAGCATTTCCCGGCGTTAAAGAAAAAAAAAAGGTCCAATATCCTTTTAACCTAATATTAGAAGGAGACCTGTGCCCAGCTGTGGGTGATGTAGGTCGATGATGATGATGATGATGATTGTAATTTTAATAACATAATAAATAGAGTATATCAAATTCAAATCGGTGAAATGATTGTAGTGAGCGTGTCCTACGGTTGGCTGCGTTCAATGACACGGGGCCCCGGGCTATAGGGCCCCAAGTGTGTCGGAAAATTCTTAAAAATATCCAGAATCCCATTTCAAATTTTCGCCTGACATGTCGATTCGGGAACTAGAACAAGCTACGCACTGCTTGGCTCCCAAACTAAATTAGCTATTTTAACTGCGAGTCTATTCCCACCTATATTCCATGGGATATTTTTTATGATTTTGTTACAAATAATAAATATATATGAACAATCACAGAAAAAATATACAGACCCTCCGGATATATTCAGCACAGTCTGTACCTAGCGGGAATCGAACCACGACCTTTGCGTGTACAAGCAACCTAAACACTTCAGCCCATCGCGTTGCCAGACTATTTTTTACAAAGGCATGCATAAGATATTAAAACAAATACGAGAAACAATCTATAACCTTTCTATACTGTTTTACTTGACACTGCACTGTGGTTAATCTCATTAGAGATTCATCTGAATGGTTATAAAGAGGTTGACTTATAAGAGGTAGTGCCATGCTGCATTGCATCCGAACTGGGCCGGCAATACCGGGGAGGTACCTCTCACTCACATAATACCCCCTCACAAAGTCGGGACAGTACAATGGGGTGAGGCTCCCATCCTCGCCCCTTGTCCCTTTGCTCTTTCGACCCCTCTTCCTATAAGAGGGTACAAACAGCAGCTCCCCCGTTCAATTTCCTTCGCCCAATGTCCTGGGCACACTAGGCTACTGAGCCCACCGCCACGACAAGGCTTGAACCATAGTGGGGAGCCCTTCTGACCCCTACTGATCTAAACCATAAAGGCTTACATGTGATCGGCCCACTGCAGAACGAGTAGGAAGTAATTTAGATCTGATAAGCATACACGGAACTGGCGAGGTATATCAAATTCAAATCGGTGAAATGATTGTAGTGACGTGTCCTACGGTTGGCTGCGTTGAGGACGTCGCGGCAACGCCCGCAAGGCCACCACTTATGTATTGTTTAATTTTGTGAATTCTTAAGATGATAAAATACCTATAAATGTTCATAACAATGTGATTCCGTTCTTGGACACAATTTCTTGTATGGTTCCGGGTTCCCGCTGCTTTGAATATTCAAATATTGTATACAGAACTAATAACTATACTGTAAAATGCATACTTAAATAACCAATTAACATATTATTTCCCCACGGAAGTCCGGAATAATGATAAACTGATCTATGGAAACATTATGCGTCTAAACGCAGATACAGTACGAGCAATTGTTTTATATGATAGTCGGATAGACAAACGGGTCGTTCCTTGGTAGTTTTTAGTAAACACAATACTTATAAGAAGAATACATTATCACAACTTATAACATAAGTTGTGATAATGTCCCCACCATGGTTCAGGTCTTGTCGTGGCGGTGGGGCTCAGTAGCCTAGGGTTTGCCAAGCACCTTGGGCGAAGCAATGTGAGCCGAAGGAGATGCTCTTTTTACCCGTCTTATAAGAAGAGGGGACAAAAGAGCACGGGGACGAGGGGCGAGGATGGGAACCTCACCCTATTGCACTATCCCGACGTTGGGAGGGGTTGTTATGTGGTGCGGAACAACCCTTCTGTGGAGGTAGCGTCGGTCATCTGAGGGACTGACTAGCCGTCAAGTTGCCCTGTTTGCTCAATAGATTCGGGGCACCCCACCAAAGGCGGCATTGGTGGCACTCGCCAGGTTTTAGTGGGTCCATCTTTCGGGCGCAGCGAGTTTCACATACCCTCCTGGGTAGACCCACTTCCTAGCGGGATGCTTCAGAGCATATCCCAGCGTAAAAGAAAAAAAGGTAACTCATTCATGTGTTGTCTATCCTGAGACAAGATGTCTCGGTGCCAGTAATTACCCACACTGCCTAGATTCTAAATGTCCTTAAAAAGACCAGAGTTTACGAGAATCATAAACACAGCAAAGCTTTACGGGAGAAAGTGGTACAGCATATTGCAACCCTCCCACCGGTAAATTGAACTTGGACGGAGTGAAGTTAGGTAATAGTGATATTCCCCACCATGGTTCAGGCCTTGTCGTGACGGTGGGGCTCAGTAACCTAGGGTGAGCGGTGCACCTTGGGCGAAGCTAATTGGGCCGAGGGGGCTCTTTGTACCCCTCTTATAAGAAGAGGGGACAGAAGAGCAGGGGGCAAGGGGTGAGGATGGGAACCTCACCCCATTGTACTGTCCCGACGTTGGGAGGGGTTGTTCTGTGGTGCGGGACAACCCCTCTGTGTAGGTGGCGTCTGTCCTTTGCGGGACTGACTAGCCGTCGAGGTGCCCTGTTTGTTTTCTAGATCCGGGGCACCTCACCAAAGGCGGCATTGGTGGCACTCGCCGGGTTTTAGTGGGTAGAGCTGCGCCCATTTACCAGCTGTCGGGCGCAGCGAGTCCCACATACCCGCGTGGGCAGACCCACGCCCCCGCGGAATGCCTCAGAGCATTTCCCGGCGTTAAAAAAAAAAAAAAAGGTAATAGTGATATTGAACTTGCTCAGAACTATGTAAAGCTGACTTCAATGTGGTCGAGTTGAATTGCTGGTACTGTATGATTTTAGTTTCCGACTAGGTTGCTAATGAACGATAAGAACCTACCCGGGCAAGGTTAATGTTGTATTGTTAAGTGTTTATTGCTGTCGAATTTTATTGGCTTCCCGTATAGCGGTATAATTGATTTATACATTTATATTCACATCAAATTTTCTTGAATAAGGCATTCGCACACAATTCTGGAAAAAGCTCCGCGAAATAAAAGTGAATAACATAATAAATGTCTCGAAAAAATGGTTTTACTATGGATTTATATATATTCTTTTGGATGCGAATGGTGAGGGATCAATCGTCTTGGCGTTCTTTGAGGCAGGCCTATGTTCAGCAGAGGATAGGGGCTGATGATGAATGAATGAATGAATGAATATATTCTTTTGGAACTTAGTTTTTCCCAGTTTTCTAATAAAGGAAATTTAGATATGCTCTCCAAAAATATATAATTTCTACATCTTAATTAAAAATCTTTGTTGCTCTGTATAGAAGGGAAGATGACACCTCTGTAAGTCTCTTTGTTGAAACTTAGATCAACTTACACTGGTAAGACTTTACTCTTTAGTGCTCGTTACTTGTTTAAAAGAGAAAAACTCGTGCAGCCAATGGTAGAAAGTTAGCAAATCGTAAATAAAAAGGGATTTAAATATGTTTATTCTATATACTATGTAATGAATAATTTAAATATTATTAAACCTATTTTTTACATTCAATTTACATGCGAAATCTATATATACAGGAGCTGTTTTAGTAGAGTAGAGCTCAGCTAAGAACGATTTAAAGAAATTCCTCCCCCTCTCCCTTTGACAAAACGAAGTCTGTACGGGGAGCTAGTAAATATATAAAAAAAAAACATATTGACTTAGAAACTTGTAATGATATGTAATATTATTTTAAAATTATTTTTAAATACTACTAAGCAATTTGAAGATAGCCAACAAAAATTAAATAATTATAATTATTCAGAACATGATGTGACCACGAAGGTTTTACTGCCGCAAAAGGATATCGTAATTAATAAACATCCAGGCATTTATTGTATATATTGCTCATTGTTATGCTTGCGATTTTATTATATCATTATAACATTATGTCATGAGGATGATTCACCAGAATACATTTTATCTAACAATAGTCTTTTTTATTTTATAATTCATTATTTATTTAATTTTGTGATAAAATGTCTGGATCAGTCATTTTACTGAATACGTGTTAGTGTATTGATCAGGTTTATTTGCGTCGAAAGACAGTCTATAACCTTTTGGCCAATATAATTCTGAATCGCATAGCGTGCTGTGTTGCCATTAGAAATAGTAGTATATATTTTTTTTTCCTTTTTTAATATATAAATAATGTAAATTTGTCTATATGTATGTATCATAAGATTGTAAATACCGTTAGATTACAAACCGTTAGATTATATCGCGAGATTGTAAACTGTCGAAAAATTGTGAGCCGTAACATACTGCTTACTATTTAACGCATTATTATTCGGTAGATACCTATATGAATACACAAAGGGATATAGAACTAACTACTGTAATACGAACCGATCAGGAACAGCCTTTGGACAGTTAACAATTTAACGCGCGACAGATTGTGATTTGATGGTTTTACTTTGATAGATTATAGTCGGTATGTTACGGTTCACAATCTTTCTATAGTTTACAATCTCGTGAGATAGATTATAATATAACGATGTTTACAATCTTACGGTGACATATTATACATAATAATATACATTAGCGCCCTGTTTGGAATAGGGGACTAATTTTGTACGTTGCTGTATGTGTCTGGTAGGTCAACGGATTCAATGTAGTTTTTATTAAAGAAAACAATTTGGTATATTATAATATTCGTTTATTTACATGTACTGTATTAAAAGTACAAAAGTGATTCGATTTCGTGAGTTAAGTTCAACAATTTCTTTATGGACATTTCATTTCACCACTATTTTACTTAAAAATATTAATATCAAAAATAAATATTAAATTATTCTCAACCGTACAATTTTGAAATCGTCCAAGATTGGTCGGACGTTCTCAAAATTGTTTTCGTAAGTTTAAAAAATTCGCTAATAAAACACTAACTCTTAGTGACTGCCTTCTGTCTATCTGTAACTTCGTCGACGACTCTCGGATGCACCCTTATCCTCCTCAAACTCTTACGCGGTGGCTTAATCTCATTCTTTAATAAGTTCTCTAATTGTGGTAGATTTGTGATCTCTTTTAAGTCGTTGAAATTTACGCTTCGACCTCCATTCAATCTGCCGAAGTATTGATAGATGTCTCTGTTGCGGGCTTGACATTGAGCACAGTTGTATGGCACTGGCACTGCATTCGGGAAATTCTGCTGAGCTGTGTTCATATCTGTGTTGTTTCCGGGGCAATATGGCACAAACAGCACAGGGATGAACCCAATTATACCGAAAGGCGTGTAGCCGGGGTTGTAAGAAGCTACAGCAGTTTGCTGTGGCGGACTGTTTTGTTGTGTTTGTCCATCGTTAGTGTTGTTCTGCCCCGGGTTGATAAGGTAGCAGGGGCAGGAGCCAGGGCTTGGTACTATTGGTAGAGGGTACGGTATGACGTATATCGGGAACGGTGGCATTTGGCCTTGCGGAACATAAACCGGTGGCTGAACTCCTGTGCCAGTTGGCTGCCCGACAGAATCACCTCCTGTAAATGAAATTCTGTGTGTAAGTTTTCATTTTTACTAAACTAAATACTACCAACGTGCTTTTCTTTGTTTTAGAGACAGTTGGTATTTTATCTTGAGCTTTCATAATAATAATAATAATTAAATTATTTATTCACACACACATACACACATCGGTATATAGATAAATAATTTACAGAAAATACAAAAAAAAAAAAACAAAATTATAACGTAACAACTCACAACAAAAAAAAGCTTTGTAGATGGTACCAATACTATATAAACACATAACTAAATTATAAACTATGAACATTTTAAGCAATTAAAACAAACACAATAAATTTAAACATCATGATCTTAGATACCTACCCACATAAATACAATAATAATAAAAATAAGATAAAAATAAAGAAAAAATAGAACGAAAGTGGCATCTGCATAACGATGTATTGATGGGAGCACTAAAATGGAATGATGCTCGGCATTTGTTGAAGAATCGAGATTCTTTAACGGCAATTTTCAGCTTCACCCGTAAGTGGGGAAGCGGAGAGCAGTTCATAATATAATAAATGTACAAATAAAGCAAATAACAATAATACATGTCAATAATTGGTACACATGTAAAATACATAATCATAGATATAAATAATTTTACATATTATAAGACATAAGTTGTTTGATATGCTATAAATAATACTGGTAAAATGAATTATCCTATTTACCATACTGCAAGTATGGAAAACCAACCACGATTTTTTTTCTTATTATTTTTTTACTAAATGGTATAATCGATCGTAATAAATAACAAACCCGTCGGCCTAAAACAGTAAAAATTAAACAATATATCGACAATATTAGTTTAGTTTGTGCTCTAATATTTATGCGAATTTCACTCATTATAATGAAACAGTTTTTACGGATTTTATGGCGGTTTATTAAGATTTTTACAAGCCCGACGTTTCGGATACTTTACAGCAACCATGGTCACGGGATAACCGCGATAAAATCCGTAAAAATTGTTTCATTATAATTAGTTTGTGCTACTTTTAAGGTAAAATTATTAAAGTTAAATTATGCATTTAGATAAGTTTACATTCGAAGGCAACCACAATTAAAAGTTCAATCAATAATTAATCATTGTTATTCGTATTATTCATTGCACCCCAATTTGTTTTCTTACTTTCTATAAACTGTATTTTATGTATATATATAATACTGGGGGATATTTCTTACCGTCTGATCCCGGATAGCCTTGTTGACCAGGTTGTCCTGGGCCGCCTTGTGCTCCCGTTTGTCCTGGGATGCCTTGTGCTCCTGTTTGTCCTGGGGTGCCTTGTGGTCCCGGTTGTCCTTGCGTGCCTTGTGATCCCGGTTGTCCTGGTGTTACTTGTGGTCCCGGTTGTCCTTGCGTGCCTTGTGATCCCGGTTGGCCTGGGCCGCCTTGTGATCCCGTTTGTCCTGGGGTGCCTTGTGATCCCGGTTGTCCTGGGGTGCCTTGTGTTCCTGGTTGTCCTTGCGTGCCTTGTGATCCTGGTTGTCCTTGCGTGCCTTGTGATCCCGGTTGTCCTGGGGTGCCTTGTGATCCCGGTTGTCCATGCGTGCCTTGTGATCCCGGTTGTCCTGAAGTACCTTGTGGTCCCGGTTGTCCTGGGGTGCCTTGTGGTCCCAGTTGTCCTGGAGTGCCTTGTGATCCCGTTTGTCCTGGGGTGCCTTGTGGTCCCGGTTGTCCTTGCGTGCCTTGTGTTCCCGGTTGTCCTGGGGTGACTTGTGGTCCCGTTTGTCCTGGGGTGCCTTGTGATCCCGGTTGTCCTGGGGTGCCTTGTGGTCCCGGTTGTCCTTGCGTGCCTTGTGATCCCGGTTGTCCTTGCGTGCCTTGTGATCCCGGTTGTCCTGAGGTGCCTTGTGGTCCCGGTTGTCCTGTGGTGCCTTGTGGTCCCGGTTGTCCTTGCGTGCCTTGTGGTCCCGGTTGTCCATGCGTGTCTTGTGATCCTGGTTGTCCTTGCGTGACTTGTGATCCCGGTTGTCCTGGGGTGCCTTGTGATCCCAGTTGTCCTGGGGTGCCTTGTGATCCCGGTTGTCCTGGGGTGCCTTGTGATCCCGGTTGTCCTTGAGTGCCTTGTGGTCCCGGTTGTCCTTGGGTGCCTTGTGATCCCGGTTGCCCTGGGGTAATTTGTGATCCCGGTTGTCCAGGAGTGCCTGATGTTTCAGGTCGTTCAGGGTTGCCAGATGATCCCGGAGGTCCTTGTGGACCAGGTTGGTTAGGATATCCTGAAGTTCCGGGGTACCCAGATTGGTCGGGTGAGCCAGATTGGCCAGGTGTACCTGATTGACCTGGTTGTCCTGATGAACCTGGTTGGTTAGGGTGTACTGAAGATCCAGGATGTCCTTGTTGTCCAGGTTGGTTAGGGTATTCAATTTGACCTGGTTGGCCTGATTGTCCTGGTTGATCAGGGTATCCTGTGTGACCTGGTTGTGAACATGGTAGACCAGGTCCTGAAGATCCTGGTTGGCCAGGGTATACAGAAGATCCATGTTGACCTGGTTGACCTAAAACGAGATATAACAAACAATGTAAGAATAACTTCTAGTAAGCAAGCAGGTAGCAACTAACTAGTTGCTATCTCCGATGAGGTAGAGGGTAAAGGCCTTAAGACCTTGTAGGACCTAACGGACGGTATATGTATGATGATCTAGCTCATGAGAATTTCTGTTAATAGGCGTGTTGAGTGTGATGAATGGTCTATAATATACCTGTTGGTCCAGGGTTGTAGCTTCCAGAAGCACCGGGAGAGCCGGGTGTGCCAGGAGAGCCGGGGGTACCAGGAGAGCCTGGAGTGCCGGATGGGCCTGGATATCCAGGTGTCCCTTGGGAACCGCCTGGCCCTACAATAACCGCGCTTTAAATTACTATCACACTTTACATGAGCCACTAGCTGGTGAGAACGTTAATGTAGTGAACGATATAGAGGATGAAAAAAAGACAAAGCATAATATTATGATCATCATAATGAGCATGATTTTTATCCAATTACATATAAAATTAATCGAACCATTATAGTAATGGCATACAATGGTAATTAGGAAGTGAATAAGAAAATCTTACCTTGTCCAGGGTTATAGCCTGTACTGGGGTATCCGGAGCCTCCTGGTCCACCAGGTGTGCCCGGGCTACCGGGAGAACCGGGAGTGCCAGCAGGGCCTGGGTAGCCAGGGGTTCCTGTGGTGCCTGTTCCGGGGTATGAAGGGTAGTGTCCACCCGGATAGTACCCTGGTCCTATGAGGTTACATTATATTTTAGTTATAATTTATAAAGAATATGTTGTATGTGTATGAAAGGGTTAATTGATTCAATTACACATACATTCAAATGAAGCAATGATTTAATGCTCAACCTTATTTTCGTAGCCTTAATATTTTATAAACCAGATGAGCCAAGACAATAAATATTGTAATAAAAAACAAATATTACAAGTAATGGTAGAGATTGCAGGAAACTTATGTGGGCTTTTATCATTTAGGAATAGTTGACGGACCGCCGTCGGTAGTTCTTTTAAAGAAGAGGGGGCAAACGGACTGTTTCAACTGGTCGTAAGTTATAAGCGACATCCAGAGTTACACCAGAGGATTAGCAGGTGCTTTGCCGACCTTTCAAATATGAGAATGCTCTTTTCTTGAAGGTCCCTAAGTCGTATCGGTTCAGAAATACCGCAGGTGGTAGCTGGTTCTATAATAGTGGGTATCAAAGCAGGAAATGCCGTAAAAATCGAATTGTTGTGAAATTCAGGGACTGATTAAAATTTCAGGGGATTTTCGGGATTATAACGCAATGTCCGGTGGTGGAATTCTGCTGCAGGTAAGGCTGGTGTATTTATTAGTCCGAACTATTCCTCAGAACGATCCCCGTGGCAATTGCGGTAGAAGATGCAGACCGATCCGACATCTCTACGTATCGCCAAACAATCAAGCCGATTGGAGAGAACCTTGTCATCGACGGTTCGAGCCGTCCGGCACGGCGTTGAAGATAGTCAAATGGTAGAAGGTGTTATGGGGGGGGGGGGGAGATTTTGGCTAAAAGAGATTTGATTTCAGATTCATCAAGTCATCAAGATTTTGTTCCGACACTCATCGAATTGTTCCCGAGAGACAGGTATTAGGACGGCCTGTGTATAAGGCATCTCCGGTGCTGTCGTTTGCATTTTTTTTATGTTAGTTGGATAGGCAAACTGGCAAACGTGCTCATGAACATAAACTAGTTTACCTGGAACGGGTCCAGGCAACTCATCTATGTGTTGCCTATCCTGAGACATAAGATGTTAAGTCTCGGTGCCAGTAGTTACACTGCCTGTCTTGCCCTTCTCTCCGAAACACAGCAAAGCTGTTTCACGGGAGAAACAAGCAAGATGGTGGTACCCATGCAGCCGGGAGCGCGGCACAGCGCTTCCCTCCCACTGGTAACAATGAATGCCGCTAGTTGGTCTAAATTAATTATTGTCTTCAAACTCTGGCATTATGTAAGGAAAGAGTTGTTTCTGTTTAGAAACTAAATACATAATATTATGTATTGAGTTACCTGTTCCACTCGGGTTGTATCCGGGACTGCTGGGACCATTTGGACCACCTGGACCTCCTGGGCTTCCGGGACCACCTACGGTTACAAAAAATAATAATAATATGATTCCTTAGTTATTTAATAATTTAAATATAATTATATAGACACTTTTACAGAAGTAACATATTCGTAATATTTTTGAGTTACTAGGGTAAAAAATTGACAACTTAATTAATAAAAAATGTTCTGTTTTGGATTACTAATAAGTTACTTAAAAACATAATTTATATATTTTTTTAGTTTATTTATTTTCAAGGAACACAAACGGTTAGATACTATTTATCTTAAAATTGGTTTCAAAAATTACACAGAAACCAGTGAAGTGTCCACTTAAAATATAAAACAAAACATTAAAACGTCGTCAAAACAATAAACTAATAAAACAAAATAAAAAAAGATCAAAATAAGAGTAAGAATCGTGAATATAAATCGTAAGAATACAAATATACAATTAAAAAAAAAAATATTTATAGTCTAGAAATTATTTCCCTAATTTTTGTTTTAAATGCACCGAATGAGCATCGTAATGGGTCGGCTTCAGAGAACAATTTGTTATAACACCTTGTCGCAGGAGAAGTGTTACTCGCATAGTTTATAATAGTTCTGCACAGTGGCACGTCAAATAAGCTATTTACATTGCGTGAGCATGATCTGTGACATCTGAAAGATATATAACTCAACAACTTAAAAGAGTCAATTTTATTATTAAGGAGCTTATATAAGAATAATAATTGATCCCGCTCTGAGTGTCTGTTCACTAAAGGACAAACCTATCAGGGTTCTGCCCCTCATATGTTTCAGAAATCTACTCTGTATAGCTTCAATATTGTCTATGTGAGTTTGGTACTGCAGGTTCCAGACAATGGACGCATAGTTAAAGAACATACCTGGGCTTCCAGGTGTTCCTGGTGTTACTGAAGAGCCTGGATAGTTAGTGCTACCAGTGGGGCCAGTTGGGCCAGTTTGGGAACCTGTAAACAATTATTAAACCATAAGGATAAAATGAAATTATGATTCCTAGTGAGACCCAATATGGCAATAATATCATTATTTTTATTTTACCGCGAGAATAATTTATTCCCTCGTAATTAATTCAACCTGCGGTAATTCCTTTTTGTGAAGTTATATAAAACCCTCATATAGGCGTGCACTACGTCTATATGAGGGTTTCTTTTCCTAGCTAAATATGGATAAATGAAAGCTGAAATATCGGTATTATATTGAGAATAAATAATCAGTAAAGAATAAATATACTTTTAGTAGAAGTACTGAAAGAATAAAAGTCGAAAGTAAGAATTTTTCTATGCGGACCTGTGTGGATTGGATTGTAGCTTCCAGTACCGCTAGGGCTAACATGGCTACCAGGGGTTCCATTAGAGCCAGGTGTGCCGGAAGCTCCAGGTGTGCCAGGAGTACCGGGAGTGCCGGGAGTTCCAGGTGTGGCGGGTGTTCCGGGAGTGCCGGGGGTTCCAGGTGTGGCGGGTGTTCCGGGAGTGCCGGGGGTTCCAGGTGTGGCGCCGGGTGATCCAGGAGTGCCGGGGATTCCAGGTTTGCCGGGTAATCCAGGAATGCCAGGCGTTCCAGGAGTTCCTTGGAAGCCACCTGGCACTATAGATATGACAAATATTTAAAGTTATATTTTGTGTCTTATTAAAAAAGTAGAGGTTATTCTTTCGCCGGTACTTTTACTTTATCGACGTGATTTATATGCTAGAGTATATATTATATACCTTAGTATTTAGAAACTTAATACACACAATAAAACCCGCTTAAGATGATTTCACAGGGACCAAACCAAAAACGGGTCTTAAGCGAGAAATCGAATTATGCGGGATACGGAAAATAAAACTTAATATTTACTAATTTCTTGTTGGTAATGCATAATATTTTGTAGAGTAGTGAGAAAGCTATTACAAATAAAATTATGCATATTATAGTGTATTTATAATTACGTAACTTAAAATAATCACTTATTTTTGTTTGACTAAAGGACAAACAAGCATTAGCAAAAAGGCATTAGCAATAACAAGATTTTGTATATAATTTTACTTTTCTAGTACATTTTCATTTTCACCCAGAGAACAACGTGGATTTTCCCCCTTACATATCACTATAAATTAGGACATCTACTTAAAAAAGAACGTATACGGCGCGCGTTATAAAGTTTTTTGGTCCTTAATTTTGCAACAATTCGGCAAGTGTTGCCATCCATGTAAAATCTTGTTGTGCGACTGTGTCTGATTCCCCACTAATTTGACAGTATAATAAGCCGTGGCCAGCAAATATCGTGTCTTATATATATATTTATATAGCTATCTTAATAAAATTATGAAAACTTGAATCAGGTTTCAGGGACCGTTCTACTATATTTAGTTACCTGTTCCACTAGGGTTGTATCCGGGACTGCTGGGACCAATCGGACCACCTGGACCTCCGGGGCCACCGGGACCTCCTGGGCCGCCGGGACCACCTGTACGGTTACAAATAACAATTATATTATGATTCCTTGCTTATATTATGACTGAAGTTTAATTTCATAGATACAGAAGTAATATTTTATAAGTTACTAGGGTGAACAACTTGACAACTAAATTAATAAAAACAATTTTGTTTTGTTTTGGATTTGCAGTTAAAAAAGGCAAGTTATTTAAAAGCAGAATTTATAAAATGATTTTAGTTGATGGATATATATACCTGGGCTTCCAGGTGTTCCTGGCGCAACTGAAGAGCCTGGATAGTTAGTGCTACCAGTGGGGCCAGTCGGGCCAGTTGGGCCAGTTTGGGAACCTTTAAAGAATTATTTAACCATAAGTATGAAATTAAATTAATATTTCTAGTAAAACCAAGACATCGTTATGGCAATAAATATTTTTTAAATTTTTTTTGCGAGAATAATTTATTCTCCCGTAGTTAATTCAATTTGCGATAATTCCTTTTTGTGAAGTTATATGAAACCCATATTGGCGTACACTAGATTTGTTTCTTAGCTAAATATGGATAAATGGAAGCTAAAATATCGGTATTATATTAAGAACTAGCTGTTGCCCGCAGCTTCGCCCGCGTTAACTTAGATTTACAGCCGTATCCGGAGTGATGGTGATTATTTTTGTAGCCCAAGCTACTCCCTATAACATCAGATATCTGTCAGTGAAAGTCGCGTCAAAATCGGCTCAGCCGTTTCAGAGACTAGCCGGAACAAACAGACAGACAGACAAAAATTGTAAAAAAATGCTTTTTTGGTTTTGTTGGTTTTAGGTTGGTTGGATGTACCGTGTATACATCCATATGTATTTAGTAAATGGCGGTTATTTTAATATTACAAACAGACACTCCAATTTTATTTATCTGTATAGAGTATAGATAAATAATGAAAAAGTATCATATACTTTTAGTAGAATTACTGAAAGAATAAAAGTCAAAAGTAAGAATTTTTCTATGCGGACCTGTGTGGATCGGATTGTAGCTTCCAGTACCGCTAGGACCAACATGGCTACCTGGACTATCGGAAGAATCGGGGAAATCATATTAAGCACGATCGTATTAAGCACGATCGTATTAAGCGGGTTCTACTATATTTAGTTACCTGTTCCACTAGGGTTGTATCCGGGACTGCTGGGACCATTCGGACCACCTGGACCTCCGGGGCCTCCTGGACCTCCTGGGCCTCCGGGACCACCTGCACGGTTACAAAATAAAATTATAATATGATTCCTTGGTTATATAATAATTGAAATATAATAATTATAAAGACACTTTTACAGAAGTAACAGATTCGTAATATTTTTGAGTTTCTAGGGTAAAAAATTGACAACTCAAGTAATAAAGAAAAAATCTGATTTGGATTACTAAATAGTTACTTAAAAACATGATTTATAAATTTCTTTTAGTTAAAAAATATACCTGGGCTTCCAGGTGTTCCTGGTGTTACTGAAGAGCCTGGATAGTTAGTGCTACCAGTGGGGCCAGTTGGAACAGTTTGGGAACCTGTAAACAATTATTAAACCATAAGTATAAAATTTAATTAATATTCTTAGTGAAACCCAGATGTGGGTATGGCAATAATATAATTAGTAGTTAATTCAATCTGCGATAATTACTTTTTGTGAAGTTATATGGAACCCATATTGGGGTACACTAGATAAATAAGAAGCTTTCAGTGCCACTAGGGCCAAAATGGCTACCTGGGGTTCCATTAGAGCCAGGTGTGCCGGAAGATCCTGGCGTGCCAGGAGTGCCGGGAGTGCCGGGGGTTCCAGGTGTGGTAGGTGTTCCGGGAGTTCCAGGGGTTCCAGGTGTGGCGGGTGTGCCGGGAGTGCCGGGGGTTCCAGGTGTGGCACCTGGTGTTCCGGGAGTGCCGGGGCTTCCAGGTTTGCCGGGTGATCCGGGAGTGCCGGGGGGTCCAGAAGTTCCTTGGAAGCCACCTGGCATTAAGATATGACAAATAGTTAAAGTTATATTTTGTTACATAGTTAAGATATAATAATTGTTTTAGAGATTTGAAAACCGTCGCTGATTTATTATTTTTGGTTATAATTATTTAAAATTAAAGTGGTAAAAAAATTTATGTATCACCTGTATGGTCTGGTATGTAGCTTCCAGTTCCTCCTGGAGTGCCGGAAGTACCTGGGGAGCCAGGAGTGCCGGGTGAGCCTGCAGTGCCGGGAGTTCCAGGAGAACCTCCTTGCCCTATAATTAACACAAACACATTTTTAAAAGTTGAGTATTGATGACAATAGTAAGGTCAGAAGAAACAGGTCAGAACAGTTATGGCCAAATATTTATTAAAATATTTCCTTACATTGTCCAGGATTATAGCCTGTACCAGGGTATCCGAGGCCTCCTGGTCCACCGGGTGCACCAGATGTGCCCGGGCTACCAGGAGTACCGGGAGTGCCAGTAGGGCCGGGGTAGCCGGGGGTTCCGGTGGTGCCTGTTCCAGGGTATGAAGGATAGTGTCCACTCGGGTAGTACCCTGGTCCTACGAGGTTACATGATACGTTAGTTACAAGAAACAAAGAATAAGTTTGTTAATTACAGAGTTAATTTATTAAATTAGACATAGGTACTATATACAAATAAATCAGCTATGTAATTCTCAACCTTTTTTTCATAATCTTAATTTATTTAATACCAGACGGACCAAAACAATAAACATAGCATTAAAGAACAAGAATAACACGTAATGGTAGAGATTGCAGAAAAATAATATCTGGGTTTCGAACATTAAAGAATAATTGCCGGGCAAGCGATAGGGTTTAGTTTGTCAAAATTAATTAACTAAATTCATTGTTGTTTTCGACCTCAGATATTATGATGGAAGAAAACAAAGCTTTTTATCAGAGTATTTAGAAACTAAATACATATTTATTTACCTGTTCCACTGGGGTTGTATCCGGGACTGCTGGGACCATTCGGACCACCTGGACCTCCGGGGCCACCTGGACCTCCTGGGCCTCCGGGACCACCTGCACGGTTACAAAAAAGAATATGATTCCTTGGTTATATAATAATTGAAATACAGAAGTAACAGATTCGTAATATTTTATTACTAGAGTAAAAACTTGACAACTTAATTAATAAAAAAATGTTCTGTTTTAGATTACTAATAAGTTACTTAAAAATATAATTTATAAATTATTTCTTTTAGTTAAACATACCTGGACTTCCAGGTGTTCCTGGTGTTACTGAAGAGCCTGGATAGTTAGTGCCACCAGTGGGGCCAGTTGGGCCAGTTTGGGAACCTGTAATTAATTATTAAACCATAAGGATAAAATTAAATTATGATTCCTAGTAAGACCTAGTATGGCAAAAATATCATTATTTTTATTTTACCGCGAGAATAATTTATTCTTCCGTAATTAATTCAATCCGTGGCAATTATTATGTATAAAATGTGAAATAGTATAGTTGTTGTAGACTTGACTCGTTTGTTAGTTAGATATGGATGAATGGATGGTTAAATATCAGTATTATATTTAAAATAGATCATCAGTAAAGTGTTTATTACTTTTAGTAGTGTTACTGAAAGAATAAAAGTCCAAAGTAAGAACTTTTTTATGCGAACCTGACTGGATTGGATTGTTGCTTCCAGTACCGCTAGGGCCAACAGGACTACTGGGACTACCGGCAGTGCCGGGGGTTCCAGTCGAGCCAGGTGTGCCAGGAGATCCGGGTTTGCCAGGAGAGCCGGGAGTGCCAGGGGATCCAGGTGTGCCGGGGGTTCCAGAAGTTCCTTGGGAGCCACCTGGCACTATAGGTAAGACAAATAATGAATGTTATATTAAGAAAATAATTATACTTAATGTAAAAATAACATCATATTTCCTTACATTGTCCAGGATTATAGCCAGTACCCGGGTATCCGGGACCTCCTGGTCCACCAGGTGTGCCCGGGCTACCGGGAATACCGGGAGTGCCAGCAGGGCCGGGGTAGCCGGGGGATCCTGTGGTGCCTGTTCCGGGGTATGAAGGGTAGTGTCCACCCGGGTAGTACCCACCCGTGCCTATGGAGTTAGGTGTCATGTTAGTTACAAATGAGCATGAAGAAGTAATGTTTGTTAGTTGTTGTGATTACTTTTAAAATAACTCTCAATCTCTGTTTAATAATATTTGTTTCTTTTTTGCATGATTGCGAGTATTATGTCAAGTTGCTCGAAAAAACGTTTATCCCAAGATATTTTTTTTTTTAATAATTAGAATTTCTTGTTAAATATTGCTAATAGATATTACAATGAATGAATGAATATGTTTAAGCATTATTGCAAAAAAAAAAAAGAAATAAGCAATTTGAAACTAAAAGTTGATAACAATATATTTAACATAAGAGTTTATGTACCTGTTCCACTTGGGTTGTATCCGGGACTGCCGGGACCATTTGGACCACCTGGACCTCCGGGGCCACCTGGACCACCTGGGCCTCCGGGACCACCTAGAAGGTTATACAATATAATGAATAAAATATTTAATATGAGTTTCTGGATGGTAAAATATTTTTTTTTAAGATATAAGAACTTACCGGGAGCTCCTGGGGAGCCTGGCCTGCCAGGTTGATATGTGCCAGTTGGTCCAGATGGACCAGCAGGGCCGTTAGGACCAGTTTGAGAACCTATAAAATAATATTTTTAGTTCCATTTCTATTGTATCGTCGAGTTGATAATAATAAATAGTTTTGTAACATAGTTGAAGATATTATAATGTTTTAGAGATTTGAAAACCGTCGCTGATTTATTATTTTTGGTTATAATTATTTAAAATTAAAGTGGTAAGAAAAGGTATGTTTCACCTGTATGGTCTGGTTTGTAACTTCCAGTTCCTCCTGGAGTGCCGGAAGGTCCTGGGGAGCCAGGAGTACCGGGAGAGCCTGCAGTGCCGGGAGTTCCAGGATAACCTCCTTGCCCTATAATTGACACAAATGATTAAAAAAAATGATTATTGATGACAATAATGAGGCCAGAAGAAAACATTAATACAGTTATGGCCAAATATAAATTTAAATATTTCCTTACATTGTCCAGGATTATAGCCTGTGCCCGGGTACCCGGGGCCTCCTGGTCCACCAGGTGAACCAGGTGTACCCGGGCTACCGGGAGTACCGGGAGTGCCAGCAGGGCCGGGGTAGCCGGGGGTTCCTGTGGTGCCTGTTCCGGGGTGTGAAGGGTACTGTCCACCCGGGTAGTACCCACCCGTGCCTATAGAGTTACGTGTTATGTTAGTTACAAATGATAACGCATACAATATGTTGTTTAATAGGTTATGAAGACATTACATACAAAAGCTTAATGTGGTAAGTATTGCTCTGTTCTTAAGTAATCAAAGTTTTATTAACTGTAATTTCATATGTAAAGTTGTTTTATGTGAACGCATTTTTACGTCAACAAAAAACGTATTTTTAATGATTCAAGTTTTGCCGTCGTTAAATTTTATGAATTTAAAATGCCCACAGTTGTATTCAATAGTTAGGCAAATGACATATTATGTTATTATTTTGTAAGCCTAAAAAATAATGCGTTTTATAATAATACCTGTTTCACTGGGGTTGTATCCGGGACTGCCGGGACCATTTGGACCACCTGGACCTCCGGGGCCACCTGGACCTCCGGGGCCTCCAGGACCACCTACAAGGTTATGGAATATATTGTATAATTTATTTAATATTTGGTTCGTGGAGGTAAAAGCTAATGCAACAAAATAATTTATATAAGAACTTACCGGGAGCTCCTGGGGAGCCTGGCCTGCCAGGTTGATATGTGCCAGTTGGTCCAGATGGTCCAGCAGGGCCGTTAGGACCAGTTTGCGAACCTATAATAAAAAAAATCATTTCATTAGTACAAAACTAACAAAATATATTTATTTTATTTGTACCTACATAAAATCGTTAATAAACTGTACAATAAAGTGGCCAATTCCAATTCAGAAGTGGGAAATGAGTTCGTTAGATCGTTCAAATAGATTTTAAATGCTGTTTCAAAAACATATATTTTAATAGATGTGTAATACTTGACAGTTGATTATACTGTTATACATATCAACTGTCGAGTGCAAAAGACACCTTTAGACATTTTATCTACAACTGGTATAAACACGCTTAATCTATCTAACATCTATAGGTTGTGATTTCAAAATGTTAATGGACACACGATTACGTGGGATATTTTTCGGAATATGTTGGTTCTGAGTTTAAGGCAGTGCCTAAGTTAACATCAACAGATAACATTTGGGGATTTAAGTAAACGCAGTTGATGTTTGTACTAACTCTAAACAAATAACCTCCTCCTTTTTGTTGAATTCGGTTAAAAACTCATACCTGTTTAATGTTGTTAAAATTAGGTACAGTAATAAAAAAGACAATGAAACCATATTATAACAGAAAAATATAAACTTTTTACCTGTATGGTCTGGTTTGTAGGTTCCAGTTCCGCCTGAGCTGCCAGGAGTGCCAGGAGAGCCGGATGTTCCGGGTGAACCAGGAGTACCAGGGGAGCCGGGTTTGCCGGGGTAACCAGGGGCGCCGGGTGATCCGGGGGAACCACCTGGCCCTATAAATAATAAATATTTTATTTATATTAACTATCACGTATTTTATAATTTATAACATAACTAACTAGCTTTTATCCGTGGCTTCGCTCGCGTTAATGTAGATTAAGAAATAGATCAAGCCTTTTTGCTAGTCCTAGGTGACGAATAGAACATTTTTAAGATACTTATATTTACAACCTTCATTAGATTGGTTCAGCATCCAAAACCTGACGGAATTGGGTTTTGCTCCTCAGATTCTTGGATTCTAGCAGCCTATTGGAATTAATCCTGTGAGGCATTATAATAAAAATATAAATATTTAAAAAATAAAGATATAAATCTTTTATATTTTGAGCTTATTATATTGTTGCACACGTGGGTAAGGGTTTGGCCTGTGTGTTTATATCAAATTTTCTTCCCTTATTTTATCCTCTTAGGGGTAGAATTTTAGAAAACGCTGAATTAAACAGCTCATTATTTTTGACGTACTTAATTCCTATGAAATTTCATGCAAATATTATGTCCAAGGAATAAAAAGTTTCATACAAAGTTTGATCTATCTCTATTTCACCCCCTCGAGGGTTTAATTAAAAAAACACATGCCTTATTTGATACCTACGTCATAACAGAAATACGTATGCGAGATTTTAAATTTCCAACCTTAAGGGTTAGGCCAGTGCGTTGATTTTTCAATCAATAAATTTAGCTTTTTATTTAAAATGTTCATCCCCTATTTTACCCTCTTAGGGCTTGAATTATAGAAAACGCTGTATTAGGAAACTCATTATTTATGTCGTTCTTAATTAGTTTGAATTTTCATGCAAATATGTCCAAGGAATACAAAGTTTCATACAAACTTTGATCCCCTATTTCATTCAAATTTCTAACCTTAAGGGTTTGGCCTGTGCGTTGATTTTTCAATCAATAAATTTAGTTTTTTATTTAAAATTTTCATCCCCTATTTTACCCTCTTGGGCTTGAATTATAGAAAACGCTGTATTAGGAAACTCATTATTTTTGTCGTTCTTAATTAGTTTGAATATTCATGCAAATATGTCCAAGGAATACAAAGTTTTATACAAACTTTGATCCCCTATTTCACCCCCTTGGGGGTGGAGTTTTAAAAAATCCTTCCTCGGAAGATGTTTACGTCATAAATGAAATACGTGTGTGACGTTTAAAATTTGTAGCCTTAAGGATTTGGCCTGTAGGTTTATTTAAAACTAGCTGTTGCCTGCAGCCTCGCCCGCGTTACTCAACTCCTATAAGTCACAGCGTGATGTTATATAACCTATAGCCTTCCTCGATTAATGGGCTATCTAACACTGAAAGAATTTTTCAAATCGGACCAGTAGTTCCTGAGTTTAGCGCGCTCAAACAAACAAACAAAGTCTTCAGCTTTATAATATAAGTATAGATTTTCATCCCTTTTTTAGCCTCTTATGGGTTGTATTTTAGGAAACGCTGAGGTACATAGTATTTATGTACCTCATTAATTTTACCGTACTTAATTCATATGAAATTTTATGCAACTATTATGTCCAAGGAATATAAAGTTTCATACAAACTTTGAACCACTTTTTTACCCCCTTGGGGGTTGAATTTTAGAAAATCCTTCCTTAGTGGATGCCTATGTCTTAAGGAGAATACGTGTACGGAATTTCAGTTTATAGCCTTAAGGGTTTGACCTGTGCGTTGATACATCAGTCAATCACGTTTGCCTTTTATATACCTATGCTTTCTTTTAGTGAGTAAATAATTTGTATCCCCAAAAGTTAAAACGAGGTGCCCGTTTTAACGTTTATATAATCTATTTCATAAAATGAATTGGAGCATGTAAAAAGAATGTAGTAAGCATTACCTGTATTAAATGAACAGAAAGTGGATTGCATTAGTGGATATCTACGTCATAACAGGAATACGTGTGCGAAATTTCAATTTTCTAGCCTTAATGGTTTGGCCTGTACGTTGATACATCAGTCAATCATGTTTGCCTTTTATATACCTATAGAGATTAATATTAAGTTGTACTGCTTTCTTTTAGTGAGTAAATAATTTGTATCCCCAAAAGAAAAAACGGGCACCTTTAATCTATTTCATAAAATGAATTGGAGCATGTAAAAAGAATGTAGTAAGCATTATCTGTATTAAATGAACAGAAAGTGTAAATATGATAACGAAATAACGCCTTACATTGTCCAGGATTATAGCTTGTATCCGGGTATCCGGGGCCTCCTGGTCCACCGGGAGTGCCCACAGATCCGGGGTAGCCGGAGGTTCCTGTGGTACCTGTTCCGGGGTATGAAGGGTACTGTCCACCTGGGTAGTACCCACCAGTTCCTAAAGAGTTATGTGTAATGTTAGTTACAAATGATCTCGAAGTAATACTTGTTATGTTTGTTTTCTTGTTGTTATTATACATAAAAGCACACAGAAATACTATAGTCTCACTTGAACAATATTTGTTATTTTTTTATATGAAGGGTAGTGTCCACCTGGGTAGTACCCACCAGTGACTAAAGAGTTTTGTGTAATGTTAGTTACAAATGATCTCGAAGTAGTACTTGTAATGTTTGTTTTCTTGTTGTTATTATATATAAAAGCACACAGAAATACTATGGTCTCACTTGAACAATATTTGTTATTTTTTTTATATGAAGGGTAGTGTCCACCTGGGTAGTACCCACCAGTGTGGACTTACGTGTTATGTTAGTTACAAAATATGAGTGTGAAGGTGTAATTGTTTGTTAGTTGTTATTTATATTATTAACATAAGAGTTTATTTACCTGTTCCACTGGGGTTGTATCCGGGGCTATTGGGACCATTTGGACCACCTGGACCTCCTGGGCCTCCAGGACCACCTATTTGGTTATAAAATATATTGTACCAATATGTAACATGAGGCCAGGTGGTCAAAGCGAACATTTTCTTGAATTATCGAGTCATGCAATAATATAATTTATATAATATCTCACCGGGAGCTCCTGGGGAGCCTGGACTGCCAGGATGATATGTGCCAGTTGATCCAGATGGACCAGCAGGGCCGTTAGGGCCAGTTTGCGAACCTATAATAAATATTACTTACTTCAATTCCGTTTGTGTCAAATTGAAAATACAAATTTTGTACAGCTTCCAAAAGTGTCGCTGATTTTGTTATATTCTCAAATAATAATTATTCTTTAAAGTTTTTTTTTATACGAATTAGAGAATAGGAGAGACCGAAGAAATTTGTGTTGTTACCTGTATGGTCTGGTTTGTAGGTTCCAGTTCCGCCTGGACTGCCGGAAGTTCCAGGAGAGCCGGATGTGCCGGGTGTGCCAGGTTTGCCGGGGGTTCCAGGAGAGCCTGGAGTGCCGGGAGTGCCTGGGGATCCGGGAGAGCCTCCATGCCCTATAAAAATACAGTTTTGTTTATATTTATAAGAAAATTGACAAAAATAAAAGTAAGATCAAGAGTTGTCGGTAATAGAAGTTTGCTATTTCTAAATGTGGTAATGCACCAATAGAAAATGATTATAATGATAATTCCTTACACTCTCCTGGGTTGTAGCCTGTACCCGGGTATGCGGGGCCTCCTGGTCCACCAGGTGAACCAGGTGTACCCGGACTACCGGGGGTTCCGGGAGTGCCAGCAGGGCCGGGGTAGCCGGGGGTTCCTGTGGTGCCTGTTCCGGGGTATGAAGGGTACTGTCCACCTGGGAAGTACCCACCAGTGCCTAAGGAGTTATGTGTAATGTTAGTTACAAATGATCGCGCATAAGTACTTGTAATGTTTGTTCTGTTATTGTTATTACACGTAAAAGCACACAGCGATACTATGGTCTCACTTGAACAATATTTGTTATTTTTTGTATGATTGCATGATTATTAATTATTTATTAGCGTGTTTGATAAAATTATCCAAAACTGAGGATGAAATGAATTTTCATCTCAGATGTTGATTCATGATCTTGATGAAGAAATATTATAATTTCTACACTTACCTAATAATAACCACAAAAATAAAATTATATTTACTTCATTTTATAAAGATATTTGTTCGAATTAATGAATAGTTAATAGCAAAGTGGTAACAAAAATAATATTATATACTTCCCAAGAGCAATAACAAACCAAAAGTTAATAACAATAAATTTTGTTTATGAGGTTATATACCTGTCCCACTAGGGTTGTATCCGGGACTGCCCGGACCATTAGGACCACCTGGGCCTCCGGGGCCACCCGGACCACCTGGACCTCCGGGACCACCTACAAGATTATAAAATATATTGTATAATATAACATGTAATATTAATTTCCGGGAGGTAAAAGCGTATGCAATAAAATCATCTTACCGGGAGCTCCTGGGGAGCCTGGCCTGCCAGGTTGATATGTGCCACTTGGTCCAGATGGACCAGCAGGGCCGTTAGGACCAGTTTGCGAACCTATAATAAATATTACTTACTTCAATTCAGCTTGAGTCAAATTGAAACAACAAATTCTGTACAACTTCCAAAAGCGTCGCTGATTTTGTTATATTATCAAACAATAATTATTCTTTGCAGTTTTTATTTTAAACAAATTAGAGAAAAGGAAATACCGAAGAAACTTGTGTTGTTACCTGTATGGTCTGGTTTGTAGGTTCCAGTTCCGCCTGGACTGCCGGGAGTTCCAGGAGACCCGGATGTGCCGGGTGTGCCTGGTTTACCAGGGGTTCCAGGAGAGCCGGGAGTGCCGGGAGTGCCTGGGGATCCGGGAGAGCCTCCATGCCCTATAAAAATACATATATATTGTATGTAAAATTATTATTGTGAAACTGTTTGTTGACCCAAATAAATGAAAAAAAAAATGACAAAAATAAAAGTAAGGTCAAAAGTTGTCGGTAATAGAATTTTGCTATTTCTAAATGTGGTAATCCACCAATAGAAAATGATTATAATGATAATTCCTTACACTCTCCTGGGTTGTAGCCTGTACCCGGGTATCCGGGGCCTCCTGGTCCACCAGGTGAACCAGGTGTACCCGGACTACCGGGGGTTCCGGGAGTGCCAGCAGGGCCGGGGTAGCCGGGGGTTCCTGTGGTGCCTGTTCCGGGGTATGAAGGATACTGTCCACCTGGGTAGTACCCACCAGTGCCTAAGGAGTTATGTGTAATGTTAGTTACAAATGATCACGCAGAAGTACTTGTAATGTTTGTTTTATTGTTGTTATTACACATAAAAGCACACAGCATGGTCTCACTTGAACAATATTTGTTATTTTTTGTATGATTGCATGATTATTAATTATTTATTATGTACATAGCGTGTTTGATAAAATTATCCAAAACTGAGGATGAAATGAATTTTCATCTCAATGTTGATTCATGATGTTGATAAGAAATATTATAATTTCTACACTTACCTAATAATAATCACAATAATAAAATTATATTTACTTCATATTATAAAAATATTTGTTCGAATTAATGAATAGTTAATAGCAAAGTGGTAACAAAAATAATATTATATACTTCCCAAGAGCAATAACAAACCAAAAGTTAATAACAATAAAGTTAGTATAATAGGTTATATACCTGTCCCACTAGGGTTGTATCCGGGACTGCCGGGACCATTAGGACCACCTGGGCCTCCGGGGCCACCTGGACCACCTGGACCTCCGGGACCACCTACAAGATTATAAAATATATTGTATAATATAACATGTAATATTAATTTCCGGTAGGTAAAAGCGTATGCAATAAAATAAATTAAATAAAAACTTACCGTGAGCTCCTGGGGAGCCTGGACTGCCAGGTTGATATGTGCCACTTGGTCCAGATGGACCAGCAGGGCCGTTAGGACCAGTTTGCGAACCTATAATAAATATTACTTACTTCAATTCAGCTTGAGTCAAATTGAAACAACAAATTCTGTACAACTTCCAAAAGCGTCGCTGATTTTGTTATATTATCAAACAATAATTATTCTTTGCAGTTTTTATTTTAAACAAATTAGAGAAAAGGAAATACCGAAGAAACTTGTGTTGTTACCTGTATGGTCTGGTTTGTAGGTTCCAGTTCCGCCTGGACTGCCGGGAGTTCCAGGAGACCCGGATGTGCCGGGTGTGCCTGGTTTACCAGGGGTTCCAGGAGAGCCGGGAGTGCCGGGAGTGCCTGGGGATCCGGGAGAGCCCCCATGCCCTATAAAAATACATATATATTGTATGTAAAATTATTATTGTGAAACTGTTTGTTGACCCAAATAAATGAAAAAAAATATGACAAAAATAAAAGTAAGGTCAAAAGTTGTCGGTAATAGAATTTTGCTATTTCTAAATGTGGTAATCCACCAATAGAAAATGATTATAATGATAATTCCTTACACTCTCCTGGGTTGTAGCCTGTACCCGGGTATCCGGGGCCTCCTGGTCCACCAGGTGAACCAGGTGTACCCGGACTACCGGGGGTTCCGGGAGTACCAGCAGGGCCGGGGTAGCCGGGGGTTCCTGTGGTGCCTGTTCCGGGGTATGAAGGATACTGTCCACCTGGGTAGTACCCACCAGTGCCTAAGGAGTTATGTGTAATGTTAGTTACAAATGATCACGCAGAAGTACTTGTTATGTTTGTTTTATTGTTGTTATTACACATAAAAGCACACAGCATGGTCTCACTTGAACAATATTTGTTATTTTTTGTATGATTGCATGATTATTAATTATTTATTATGTACATAGCGTGTTTGATAAAATTATCCAAAACTGAGGATGAAATGAATTTTCATCTCAGATGTTGATTCATGATGTTGATAAGAAATATTATAATTTCTACACTTACCTAATAATAATCACAATAATAAAATTATATTTACTTCATATTATAAAAATATTTGTTCGAATTAATGAATAGTTAATAGCAAAGTGGTAACAAAAATAATATTATATACTTCCCAAGAGCAATAACAAACCAAAAGTTAATAACAATAAATTTTGTTTATGAGGTTATATACCTGTCCCACTAGGGTTGTATCCGGGACTGCCCGGACCATTAGGACCACCTGGGCCTCCGGGGCCACCCGGACCACCTGGACCTCCGGGACCACCTACAAGATTATAAAATATATTGTATAATATAACATGTAATATTAATTTCCGGGAGGTAAAAGCGTATGCAATAAAATCATCTTACCGGGAGCTCCTGGGGAGCCTGGCCTGCCAGGTTGATATGTGCCACTTGGTCCAGATGGACCAGCAGGGCCGTTAGGACCAGTTTGCGAACCTATAATAAATATTACTTACTTCAATTCAGCTTGAGTCAAATTGAAACAACAAATTCTGTACAACTTCCAAAAGCGTCGCTGATTTTGTTATATTATCAAACAATAATTATTCTTTGCAGTTTTTATTTTAAACAAATTAGAGAAAAGGAAATACCGAAGAAACTTGTGTTGTTACCTGTATGGTCTGGTTTGTAGGTTCCAGTTCCGCCTGGACTGCCGGGAGTTCCAGGAGACCCGGATGTGCCGGGTGTGCCAGGTTTACCAGGGGTTCCAGGAGAGCCGGGAGTGCCGGGAGTGCCTGGGGATCCGGGAGAGCCTCCATGCCCTATAAAAATACAGTTTTGTTTTATATTTATAAGAAAAACACCTTATGTATTAATCTGTGGTTAACGGTGTTGGTTTCATAATTATGATGTGTAGTTGAATATATATTGTATGTAAAATTATTATTGTGAAACTGTTTGTTGACCCAAATAAATGAAAAAAATAAATGACAAAAATAAAAGTAAGGTCAAAAGTTGTCGGTAATAGAATTTTGCTATTTCTAAATGTGGTAATCCACCAATAGAAAATGATTATAATGATAATTCCTTACACTCTCCTGGGTTGTAGCCTGTACCCGGGTATCCGGGGCCTCCTGGTCCACCAGGTGAACCAGGTGTACCCGGACTACCGGGGGTTCCGGGAGTGCCAGCAGGGCCGGGGTAGCCGGGGGTTCCTGTGGTGCCTGTTCCGGGGTATGAAGGATACTGTCCACCTGGGTAGTACCCACCAGTGCCTAAGGAGTTATGTGTAATGTTAGTTACAAATGATCACGCAGAAGTACTTGTTATGTTTGTTTTGTTGTTGTTATTACACATAAAAGCACACAGCATGGTCTCACTTGAATAATATTTGTTATTTTTTGTATGATTGCATGATTATTTATTAGCGTGTTTGATAAAATTATCCAAAACTGACGACGAAATTAATTTTTTTCTAAGATATTGATTCCGATAATGTTTCTACACTTATCTAATAATAATCACAACTTATAATTTTTGTATTATATTTTCTGTAATACTTTTTATATTATTAAACGGCATCGCATGGACTATCATAAATTATGCTGATTTGATAGAGATGTATGCAGTGATACGTCTTGTGATAAGTGGACCACTATACTAGTTGTGGTGGTGAGCCCAGCATGTGAGCAGGTGAGCTGGAACTTACCGGGAGAGCCAGAAGTGCCTGGTTGATAGGAGCCAGTGCCGGTGGTAGTTCCAGTGCCAGTGCCAGTGGTTGTGCCAGTACCAGTACCAGTAGTAGTGTTAGTGCCAGTGCCTGTGCTAGTGGTTGTGCCTGTGCCAGTGGTAATGCCAGAGCCGGTGGTTGTTGGGGTATCTAAGACAATTATAGTTAATTTAGTTCAATTAAATTACGAACAAATAAAACTATGAAAAAGAAACGAATATTAGGAAAGATGTTGAAAGTTTTGTCTCATTTCTACCAAGTGGGAGTTAAGTTTATTGACCGACAGAACCACTTTAAATTGATACTAAAGTGTTTCAATGTAAGTACTAATTTTATCTTTATCGATGGGTCCTGTGTAAATGGGCTCAAATGCAAAATTACAACTTTATAGGAGATGCTTTCAAAGTTTAAATTTACTACAATTTTAGATTGATAAAACCAAAGCTTACGAAACTTAGCTAAGGATAGTTATTCTCCTCATTTACACTACAGTATTTTATTTATAAATTTAGCGCTTATTTATTTACGTCACATTGGATCTTCTATTTTAGTTTTCGTTAAAATTAATTTTCTTTAAAAACGCCCAACATTACGCGTATTACGCTAAGTAGCATAATGTTATAATATATGTTTTTTTTATTTTTTACTCAAAAAGTCAATTAAAAATTAAAGTAGTTGGTAATTCCTTAATTAAAATAAAAGCTATTTGGATAATTAGATAAATAAGTCACATTTGATTAAGAGGTAGTGCCATGCTGCTTTGTAGCAAAACTGGCCGGCTACCTCTCGCTCATAAGACCGGCGTCAAGTGAGAGATATTATGCCGTCGCGTTTCATGCGGTTTACGAGCTTAGGGTGGCACATTGGAGGATGTAAGAGGAGGGCAAAACATCTGTATAATTTTTGTGCGAATGTATATGGGCGTCGGTAGTCACCATATGGCTCCTCGGCACTTCGGTTGCCTCCCATGACATAAACAAAAATTTGACACTTATACTTTTTAAAATTTGCTGACCGACTAACTCAGTTTTAGTTAGATAACTTTAATAATAAAAAACACACAATTGTTTTATTCATTTATCAAAATGAAAATTGACTAAGCCTTAAAACTACGATCATGGGCCCATTTCCAGTTTTTTTTGGTGTTCTTATGAGAATAAAAATTAAAAAAAAAAATTGAAAAGGAAACTGTTGCTGAATATCTTAATTTGAAATTAACAAAATCACGTAATAAAAATAATGTAGGTACTTCACATTATCATTTTCTTAATGAAATCGCGAAAAAACCTATCTAGCGTAAATAAAAAAATATATATATTTGCAGTAATACAATTAAGTACCAATATCAACATTACATGGATATAATCATTAGGTAATGATTGTGGTAAAAATGAAGACTTATTATCGCTTTCATTAATTAACACAATGAATTTAGATGCCACAATTTTTTTAATGTTAGGTGGATAGGCAAACTGGCTGACGTGCCACCTGATGGTAAGTGGTCGACGTCGCTCATAACATAACCTAGTTTACCTAGAACTAGACCAGGCAACTCCTTTACATGTTGCATATCCTGAGGCATAAGATATTAAGTCTCTGTGCCAGTAATTACACTGTCCTGCCTTTTTCTCTCAAACATTACTATTTTTTACTGAATTTAAATTGTTTAGCAGCGTATAGATACTTTTTTTTTTTTTTTTTTTTTTTGCCGCTGGGGAATGCTCTTATGCATACCACCGGGCCCGGGGGAGCCCGGGGGTTATGTGGGACTCTCTGCGCCCGAAGAGATGGTGATGGTAATTGGACGCAGACACGGGTAGTGTCTGCGTCCAATTACCATCACTAAACCCCAGCGGTCGACCGCGCACAGGTCCCTCACGGCGGTGCGACCGCCTGTCGCCGCCGCGCTCTCCTGCGAGAAGGGGCACCAGTGCGCTCCCTCTCCCGCTCCGCCTCCTCCTTCTGCGGCATTATGACCTCGCAGAAGGAGAGGACCGCCTCCCATGCACTCTCACTGGCGATCATCGCGTGGATGACCGCAGGGAGTGAAAGGTCGGCACCAACCTCGGCAACGAGGTCCGCCCTTTCTAGCGCCCACGCAGGGCACTCCGCCAGGGTGTGGTCAGCAGTGTCCTCCTCACTGCTGCAGTGATGACACCCTGGCAAGTTCTCCGAGCCTGCCACCCTACACAGATACCTACCGAAGCAGCCGTGCCCCGTTAGGATCTGCGCAAGGTGGAAGGTTATAACGCCGTGCCGCCGGTGAACCCACTGCTCCAAGATTGGACCGAGCGTATAGATACTAGCATAATATAACATTTAGCAGCGTTTGGCCCATATACATAGATTCCGTCGTTATAGCAAAGCGCCTATCGACTTGAATAAGCATTGATTTTTTTGTAATATTGCTTCGCAATAATACTTGAAATTGTGTGTTTGTCTGTGTTAAATTAAGAGTGAAAATGGTACCTGTTTGACCTGGTTTATAACTTCCAGTGTCACCTGGAGTACTGGGCTTGCCGGGGGTTCCAGGGGTACCTGGAGTGCCGGCACTGCCGGGCTTGCCGGGAGTTCCGGGAGTGCCAGGGGTTCCGGGAGTTCCTGGATGTCCGTTAATATTACATGCATTTTTCAATGTAATTTTTTATTTAAAGGATGCTCAGCAATAGTATTTATTTTTTTGTAACATAGTAATATGAGTAATAACTAATGCAAATCATATTATATCAAGTTAAAATTGTTTTTCAAAATAACAAGACTATAACGCAGCATAACTAATTAAAAAAAAACATAATTCTATCTTTTCATTACGCTTTTAAAAGTATTACAGAGTATTTTATTATCTTATAAAAATGGAAAGCTGTGAGCTCAAAATAATCTTAGTCTCGAACATTATTATGCAGAGAAAAAAAACTTAGAAAGCTTTGCAATTATACCTGTTCCCATTGTATCCGGGGATTTGAAAAAAAATGTATAAGAAAGGAAAAAAGGTGTTGTTGTGATATGTCTACTGAATAAAGTAAAAAAAGAATGACGAATTACATCTTGTTTACCATATCACTGTATTCAGTTTACCCCAAGAAAGAACCCCAAATATGTGACTCTACAAAAGAATGTCTAACTTAGAATGTTTTGATATTTTATACTCCTTAAATTGGTAATCTATAAGAAGCACCTAACATTTATAAACTTACCGGGAGTTCCTAGAGAGCCAGTTGTGCCAGGTTGGTAAGTACCACTGCCAGTTGTGCCAGGTTGGTAAGTGCCACTGCCAGTTGTACCAGGTGGGCCACTTGGGACAGGGGAACCGCTCGTACCGTTTTGGGATCCTATAGGTAATAAATATTCTTAGAATAACAACAAAATTTCTCTCGGAATGTTCTGCTACCATTTTTTTTCAACTAATTCAGAGAACTAATTGCCTTTAACTTAATTCTAGATTTATTGAAATGTGCCTAAATTGATATAAACAAATCCCTCATTTAGAAGTGTTTTTTCTATGTTACAGTAAAAAAAGGTCCATGCTTTAAAATAAAAGTCTAGCATTTATAGTAAATATATAATGGACGCTAATAGAGTCAGGCATTACTTTGCGGAAATCCATTACATAAGACCCCCGACACCGAGGGGCGAAACGTGCGTAGATTGTGTGATGGTGGGCTTTCACTGTGGTGTGTGGTTGTGGTGCATGTGGGGTGGTGGTGCATGCAAGTGTATGCATAATGTATATACAGTGTGGGAAAGGAAGGCGGTCCTATATGCATGCATATGCACTCATACATTGGCTGTAAAGACTGCGTATTTCGCGGTATTATTGCTAATTAATATATAATTAAGTATTTCCTAGGTTATAATGTGCACACTGATATTGCCTGATTGAAATTCCACTTATGGAATACCTTTATACCAGTACCTTTGTACCAGTGTTTGTTAACATTATTTCACTATGTGTGTTTTTCAGTGTACATAAATTATTAAATAAATGAGTACATTTTTTTATTGTTTACCTGTATGATCAGGTTTGTAGGTGCCGGAAGTGCTAGGACCACCAGGACCACCGGGACTGCCAGGGGTTCCAGGAGAGCCGGGAGTGCCTGGAGTGCCGGTTGATCCGGGGGTGCCTTGCCCTATGAACACATTTGAAAATATTTTTTTATCTTATACAGGGTGTCCGCTGGCAGATTTTACACTTTAAACTGAACTCACGGCGTGTAGGAAGGCGGCAGGGGGGGGAGCGGGGTATCTTTCGACGCGGGAGTGTTGCGGGTTATTTAGTAGCCATGAGTCAGTGGACGGGGGCGCACCGCGTTTTTGCGGTTGAGGCGTATTTCGCGAACAATAATTCGATCAATGTGGCGAGGCGTCGGTTTTGTTCTCAGTTTGATATCCGACGATTGAAAAATGGCCCGTTGAACCAATTGATATGGGCGTGGGTACAGAAGTTTAGAGAAACTGGATCAGCCTGTGAACCTCGGCCTGGACCTTCAACGACTATAACTACTCCTGAAAACGCAGAACTAGTGAGAAGGGAAATCTTGCGAAATCCGCGTAAGTCTGTCCGAAAGATTGCAGCATCAACGGGTGTCAAAAAGACATCAGTTCACAAAATTATTCGAAAAAAATTAAAGTTCCATACAAGCTCCAAATCATCCAGCAGTTGAAAGAAAATGACTACACAAAAAGGCTGAATTATGCTAGAGTTTATATAACATATTTTTTAGTGACGAAGCGCATTTTTACATAGGGGGTGAACGTTAATAAACAGAATATGCGTTATTGGAGTGCGAGCAATCCAAAAGAAGTCCATGAAAAGCCTCTCCACAGCCCGAAGACCACAGTTTGATGTGCCATTTCTGGAAAAGCCATAATTGGATCTTATTTTTTTGGCAGAGGTGAAACAGTTAACGCACAACGACACCACGCGATGCTGGACAATTTTTTCTTCCCGGAGCTGCATCGTCATGTTGGTTACAATAACAGAATACATTTTCAGCAAGATGGGGCCACGGCAAACACTGCTAGGGACTCAATGACTAAAGTGCGAGACCTTTTTCCTAGAAAATTGATAAGTCGCTTCGGCGACATAGCATTGCCGCTTAGATCCCCCGATCTGACCCCTTGTGATTTTTTCTTATGGGGATATCTCAAATCTCGCATATACAGTAATTCGCCATCAACAATAGAGGTCCTACAAGAAAATATCCGACGAGAGATTGCAGCTATCAGTCCAGAACTTTGCAAGCGAGTTTTCGCCAATATGAAGGAAAGATTGTAAGAATGTTTGCGGCTAGAAGGACGCCATTTGAGTGGAGTTATTTTTAAAAACAGAAATCCGCATTATTCTTGAGTACGATATTAAATAAATAACTTTGATTGTATTCATATTTTTTATTTTTTTTATTTTTTTTAGTATAAAATCTGCCAGCGGACATTTTGTATATGTATAATTTTTATGATTGTTTCGGAATTGTCAGCATTATTAACTAAGAGTGATTCATTTTCACCAATAAAAAGAATCGAAATAATTATTTTACATTGCAGTTTCTAAACCCCCCAAGAAAATATTATAATGACTAACTAATAATTGTAAAACTCCTTACATTGTCCAGGATTATAGCCTGTACCAGGGTATCCGGGGCCTCCTGGTCCACCGGGTGAACCAGGTGTACCCGGGCTACCGGGAGTACCGGGAGTGCCAGCAGGGCCGGGAGAGCCTGCGGTTCCTGTTCCGGGGTATTCAGGATAGTAACCACCTGGGTAGTATCCACCGGGGTAATACCCACCAGGGTAATACCCACCTATGAAGTTGTATATAATGTTAGTCACAAATGGCAATGGACAATATTTTTAGGTAATTTAGAAATTTACGCATAAAACGATACAGTTATTAGTAATAATTAGGTAAATAAATATAATGATAAACGATAGGGCCCCATGCCCTATCGTTTATCAAAGCGTTACTGCATGTGTCACAGAAAACAAAGTATTTACTTCCCGACTTTAATAAATATCAGCAATTATGTATCTTAAAGCAGTAGTAAGGTTGCTTAGGGTGAGAACATAGATTCAGAAATGAATGATGAAATCGGTGAAACAAAGTAATTTTTTCATGATAAAAAATAGAATCATACCTGTTCCACTTGGGTTGTATCCGGGGCTGCCGGGACCATTGGGACCACCTGGACCGCCGGGGCCTCCTGGACCTCCTGGGCCCCCGGGACCACCTAGAAGTATTCATATTAATTATCATTGTTTCTGTCTCTTCGTATTCAATGGAACTAAAACTTTACCGAAAATTTGAGTTTGAAAATAGAACACTTGGAACATTTTTTTGATTCAAACACTTTCTAAGAACTAACCGGGAGTTCCTGGAGTTCCGGAAGTGCCTGGTTGGTAAGTGCCGCCGCCAGTAGGGCCAGATGGACCGTTGGGACCGTTAGGGCCAGTTGGAGTACCTTTGAAGATAATAAATTTTTTTTTATTTCAATTAATTTAAATACACATGTTAGTTGATGAAGCTATAAAGATGCAAAATCCAATGCGGCGCACACCGAGGCTACGCACTTGTGTAAAATGTCGATTGCAAGAAAATGTCAATTAGTAGCGTAGCGTGTCCATGAGTTGCAGTGGAAACAATCGCATCCATTTTTTTGCAAAGTTAAACTTGACAGACGTGCGTAGCCTCTCCGTGCGCCGCAGTGGAGGCGCGTCCTAATGGTATAGACAGGGCCGGACTTAAACATAATGCCGCCCCTGGGCACCGATAAAAATGCCGCCCCAATACTGCAGTTTCACTTAAATTTATAGTTTATTACCTCATTTTTCAAAAATAAAATAACTAATTTATTATAATATCTGTGCATATTATATATTGCCTATTGTATATTGCGAAAACATAAAAAAAAATTGGTCCCAATCTAAATGTTATCAGTACATCTGATTTGATGCATAGAATATCTACCAACCCGTCGCCAGGAGGCCGTGTGGTCGCAGTCTTTACGGTTGGCGGGGGGCAAGCCCCACTTTTACAAACCAAAATTGAGCCAAATCGGCTCACACTAATCCGATGTAGCATTAGGACCTTTGGGCCGTTAGCATAGATCATTCCGAAAAAAAATAGAATATCTAAGCTATTGAGCCTATTTGCACTTATTGTAGAACGTAAGAAGTTTTTACCTCTTTTCAAACATGAAAACGATCGTCCTGGCGCTACAGTTTGTTGCAGCTAAAATCATAAATCCACGTTTGTAAACTCAGTGTAAAGGTCCTTTATATGTATTATGTAAAAATGAATTTCTTTAATTATCTATTTAATAAAAAAATATTTATTCAAAGAATAAACTAATTATATTGAACCATCTTGATAAGACTGGAAAAAAATCAGTTTCTAAATTTTGCCGCCCTAGAAAACTTGCCGCCCTGGGCACTAGCCCCGACTGCCCCTATTGTAAATACCCCACTAGGTATAGATATAATAATAATATTTATTTGCAAAAAACATGGTTACATACAGGTGTTAAAATCAATTCTTGAACATCATTTTTTTTTGCTAAGATTACATCAGCATGCAAAATGAAAATTTTATGTCTATAATGTTAAATAAGAAATACATTTTACACAAATATTATGCCCTTTTATTAATAAAAAATATAGGTCCTTAAAGCTATAAAAGTTTGATTCATTTAACCATTTATATAATTGTGGCTTAAACTGTCTACAATTTAATTTCTTTAGATTGTTTGGCATTTTATTGTACATGCGAACACACGTAATTAGGCAGTTTTTAATATATTTAGTGGGTCTGGGTTTGTCGGGAACTACGAGTTTATTATTAGATAGTTCAAGTTTTAATTTACACAGCTTTGTGTGGCACGGCTACAGTGACAGTGATGCGGCCATCATCGTTCGAGCAACAAGTCGTGTTCGTCAGTGCCACACAAATTAAAGCTGTGTAACAAGCGCACGCACACTTTTTAGTTAGAGTTAGTGCTATGCTTTGCAGCTGAATTGGGCCGGCACGACCGGGGTGGTAGCTCTCGCTCCCAAAATGCCGGCGTGCTGTCACGTTTCGTGCACATTGTGAGTTTCCGTTGGCCCATTGGAGGGGGGAGGGGTTGGAAAAGTCAGGGCAACGCATCTACATAAGTTTTGGTTGTACGGATGTCTAATTGCGTCGATAGTGGCCAAAAGGCTTCGAATTCTCGTTTGTCCTCTTATAGATTATAGTGCCGCGCGCAAACCTTAGTTGAACTATCTATATAATAGAATATAATGCTGCATGTACTACGGTGGTTTAGTATATTTACCTGTTTGTCCTGGTTTGTAGCTTCCAGGCCCGCCAGGTCCGCCTGGTCCACCAGGGCTGCCGGGTGTTCCGGGAGAGCCGGGAGTGCCGGGTGTGCCGGGGGATCCAGGAGATCCACCTTGCCCTGAAATGAAAATTATTAATTATATTTAATTGATAACACTAATTAAATAATTAAAGCTGTATTAAAGTTCTCCTCGTTCTGCTACTGTGGACCACTAGGTGGCCAGTGGGCGTCCTCGGCTTTTCTTATTATTTGGCAGGCAGCCCTGTTTTACGACATGTTGTTCGGGGCGTCTCGTAGTAATAGGTATGATAAAATGCAACATAATCATAATAATATCTATGAATTGTAACAACGCAAAAACGAAGTATGTATTGCATTTTATTACAAAATTTAAATGTAAATTCGTGGGAAAAAAAATACATTGTCATAGTTGTAAAAAATAAAACTGAAAAGAAAATGTTTTATTTACAAAAGATTCTTAAAAAAACCATTCTTACATTGTCCTGGATTATAGCCAGTCCCGGGGCCACCGGGACCTCCTTGTCCACCGGGAGTGCCAGGTGTACCCGGGCTACCGGGAGTACCGGGTGTGCCAGGATAGTATCCACCGGGATAGTACCCACCAGGATAGTACCCACCAGGATAGTACCCACCTGTTATGAATTGATGCCAAGTGTTATTTACAAATGTAGATGAATATTCATGAAATGAATGTTGATTGACAAACTGATCAACTTCGGTAAACAGGTAGCTTATTTTTATATGTTAGCGCATTTGTGACAATTTGTAGGGTATTAATTATTGGATTTAAGGGCCCCTTCTCCCAAAACTATAGGTATTTAACGCACCGAATCGGTTTGCACTTGCGTTGCGCGGGAGATGTCTTTATATGAACTCAGGTGACCTACCACGGCCGGCAAGCACGCCACAGTATACGAATATGCAGTAGATTGACTATGCTCGAATTATTCTTAGATGTGATAATTAATAATTATGCATAACAAAATCTTGTTGTTGTTATAGTTATCTAGTTTTGGATTTATAGAAATACTAGCTGGTACCAGCGACTTCGTCTGCGCAGGATAAAATAGTTTTATTTCTTCACTAATTAATCGAAAGGAACTTCGATCCATTCGGGTGTCCCTTGACACCTCTCTTTAGTTTTTTTTATGTAAAAAGTATCCTATGTTACTTCTAATACCTCCAAGAATATGTGTACAAAGTTTCATGATGATCGGTTAAGTACTTTTCGCGTGAAAGCGTAATAAACATCCATGCTTTCACATTTATAATATTAGTAAGGATTAGGAAGGATGAATTAGCTACATAGGTCTAAAAGGTAGTGCCATGCTGCTTGCAGCCGAATTGGGCCGGCACGACCGTAGGGGTACCTCTCTTTCACATGATAATGGCGTCAAGTGACACCTATGCTGTCGCGTTTCTTGCGGTGTATGAGTTTCCGGTGTCCCATGGCACATGGCATGGTGGGATGGGGTAAAGGAGGGTAATGCATCTGCATTATCTCTTGTGTGGATGTTTACGAGGACGACCTCTGTGGTTCAATGGTTAGCGCGTTAGCGTTCAAGCCGGAGGTTGCGGGTTCGAATCTCGCCAGGGAACAAAAAGTTTTCTGTGTTCCTGGTTCATGGATGTGTATTAAATATGTATATTATAAATAAAAAATCTTAAATATGTGTATAGTATAAAATATTAAATATATTTCAATTGTCTGGTACTCGTAACACAAGTTCTTCGAGGTGCAAAAAGCGTCCTTAGATATTATTATTATTATGGGAGTCGGTAGTCATCTATGGCTCCGAATGCTCGTTTGTCCCCCTAAGGCCTAAGCTATAAAAAAATCAATCATTCTAAGAATGGTTAAATGCTTAAATGAGATTAAAAAATTGTAGACAAACATATTCTTTTATACTATATTAATTGTTTTAAAATTCAACAAAATTTAGTTGTCGTATGCTAGGTCCAGGTTCATTTTCATCGACCCATACATCATCGATTAATGTTAGACACGGGTCTCCTCTGAGAAGAGGGTCAAGGCCATAGTCCTCACGACACTGCCCTGTGGGTATGGGGCTAGGAAATGATTGCAAATCAGAAATATTTTGTGATGAAGGTTCCTCATTTTCTTTATTGTCGGACAATTTGAATTCTTCAAGTGTAGCGGAAGAAGACATCACTACATAGTATAAACTATAAAGCAAAGTCGCTTCACGCGTCTGACTGTATGTATGCTTACATCTTTAAAACTACACAACGGATTTTGATGCGGTTTTTTTAATAGATAGAATGATTCTAGAGGAAGGTAATAGGTACATACATAATATAGTAGATAAACACTGATAATTTTAGAAGTGTCTGATGTGATGTCATAAATAAACACATTTTTTGCACTTACATTGCAAATGCTGGATGAACCCTAACAGATAGATCACAATAATGTACTACATTATTATACACCTTTGCCGGGCCCGGTTCAGAATTAATTATTATTGTATCAATGTATGGTAGAATTGTGTATCCTAAATATCCATACTGAAAAGTCCGCGATGGCATAATATGTCTACATTAGTTAAATATAACATACTACCTATATCCATTTTAATACTTTAAAAAATTGCCAATTATAAAGCGGTAATGTAAAAGCTATTCACAAAAATACGGTATTAATCACTACATATTATAAAATAAAGTCCTACGCCAGTCCATAGATAAATAATTATCATCAATGCGTATATGGCTGTATATCTAAGTTAACGCGGGCGAAGCTGCGGGCAACAGCTAGTTTGTGATAAAACTGTATTAAGATTCTTTTTCTTATTTTATATTTTTTATTCGCCATTTCAATTAAATAACTAGGTACTACACAAACTCAAGTATCTATTTATTTACCCTAATTAAAGGTTTTGTATTACAAACTAATTACAACTAAGAACAACAATTGTTAGTAAGTATTAATAAAGCTATATTATTTACACTGTGTCGTCTTATTTATTTCAAGGTAATAATTTGATTTGCGCGGAAACAACGTTGTCACGAGCAAAAGTGGCACAGGTCCTACTTCGATGACGCCCGACTGGGCTCTGGCGGGACGTGGTGTGATGCGAGAGAGCCTTCTTATCGTTTTTTATTTTTCAAAAATTTTTGAAGTGACATAATAAAAATCTATCCAATCATTTCCCCGTCATCTCCGTTTAGCAATTTAAACGTAAAAGTTTCATTAAAATTGAGTTACCCGAAGTTACATACTACTCAAACTGCTTTTAAAATCGACGTTACTTTAGAATTTTTTTTGATCATTTAAAATGTTAAATATTGTATTTTTATCCAAAAAAATCCCTAGATCAAAGATGTATCTATACCATATTTTTTTATTATTATTTTAAAGTGACGACTTCTATGAAAATACCTCGATCTAGAAACAACAATTTGGGATAAGGGGCCCTTAAAATAAAGTGCGATATTTAATATTGTATAGTATGTGAATATTATATTTTAGTGAAAGCGGTCTTAAATTTTTTAGTAGTGAAAACAAATAAAAATTGCGAGGGTTATGTATCAACCTGAACAATGAATAAGATCATATTATAATGTTATATGTTTATTACTATGAAAATTATAAGAAATAATTGTATTTAACTAAAACAAAATTATTCTTACCTGTTCCACTTGGGTTGTATCCGGGGCTGCCGGGACCATTAGGACCACCTGGTCCTCCGGGGCCACCTGGACCACCTGGACCACCGGGACCACCTTTAAATATGCATGACATAAATTTATAAGTGAAAAGGTTTCAAAGTTATTTAAATTATGCGAATATCAGATGTTTGAGTATATAACAAATATTTTTGCTTCAAACTTCAAGAGCTTACCGGGAGTTCCTGGGGCTCCAGAAGTGCCTGGTTGGTAAGTGCCGCTGCCAGTTGGACCAGAGGGTCCGTTGGGGCCGTTTGGACCAGTTTGAGTACCTTTGAAGGAAATTCGAACATTTAATTTCAATTATAATACATACATTAAATTATGGAAAATTACGTATTTATAAGTTAAATACCTGTTTGTCCTGGTTTGTTGCTTCCAGGCCCACCTGGACCGCCTGGTCCACCAGGGCTGCCGGGTGTTCCAGGGGAGCCGGGAGTGCCGGGAAGTCCGGGTGTGCCGGGGGATCCAGGAGCACCACCTTGCCCTGAAATAGATTTATATTATATTAGAAATTGTAATACTTTCTCTAACTGAAGTCTGAATTTTTTTATTTTAGTATCAATAGGATATTTAGATATTATCTAATTATAATTGATAATAATTATAAAGACGCGAAAATTAAGCTTTATATTCTTTTCCCAAAAATCAAATACAGTAAATTAGGGGGAAAAAGCCAAGAATAATATTACATTGTAAAATAGACTTGAATGAAAGAAGGTAGTAATTGGTATACTAAAATGCAACATAATCTTACTATTATGTCTATCAATTATGACAACGCGAAAGTGTTGTCATAAAAAGTGGATAAAAAACTTACATTGAAATATAGAGAAAATATGATAATTAAAGGCAACATGCTGCGCCCATTCTAAATATTTGAAGAGGGTTGAAGATGATGATGATTGCAAAACCAAACATCAACAGAAAATGTTTTATTTACAAAACGATGAAAATATTTCTTACACTGTCCTGGATTATAGCCTGTCCCGGGGCCTCCGGGGCCTCCTGGTCCACCAGATGTACCCGGGTTACCGGGAGTACTGGGTGTGCCGGGATAGTATCCACCGGGATAATATCCACCAGGATAGTACCCACCGGGATAGTATCCACCAGGATAGTACCCGCCTGTTATGAATTGATGCCAAGTGTTAGTTACAAATGGCATGAAAAGTGATAGAAATAAAATGTTGATTAAAAGCTTTACACACACAAGTATATATATAGATTTCTGTCGGGAAGAAGGTTCTTTAATAATAATTGTATGCTAGCACATACGTAGTATAAAATGATTAAGTAAAATTAAGAATCGAGGATGAAAGTACAAAGAATAAGAGTGCTGCCCTGCCCCTCAACACAAAAAAATAATAATATGAATATGTATCGAAAGTTAATAACAAAAATAAGTGTTCCTTTATTATAAAATCTTTGTCAAATAAATTATATATTCTTACCTGTTCCACTGGGGTTGTATCCGGGACTGCCGGGACCATTAGGACCACCTGGACCTCCGGGGCCACCTGGACCTCCTGGGCCTCCGGGACCACCTGTTATTTTACACAATATATTTTTAATAGTATTAATATAATAATGTATTTTCACTTATCATGCAAATGCAGTTGCTTGCTTTTTTTTACATAATCCCTAGCTAAGAACTTACCGGGAGTTCCTGGAGCTCCAGGAGTGCCTGGTTGGTAAGTGCCGCCGCCAGTAGGGCCAGATGGACCGTTGGGACCGTTAGGGCCAGTTTGAGTACCTTTGAAGATAATAAAATATTTTATTTCAATTATTCGACAAACAGGTTAATTTTTACAAATGCATATCTACTATATATAGCATTTGATGTATATACTGCAGAGTAGGTACGGTACGACAAGTCGATATATTTTAATGAATTATGTTTGGCTTAACTACCTGTTTGTCCTGGTTTGTAGCTTCCAGGCCCGCCAGGTCCACCAGGGCTGCCGGGTGTTCCGGGAGAGCCGGGAGTGCCGGGTGAGCCGGGGGATCCAGGGGAACCACCTTGCCCTGAAATGAAAATTATTAATTGTATTTAAGTTATTTTAGACATTATGTTTAGTATGCACTAAAGAAATAATAAAAGCTTTATTAATAAATAATTATCTTGGATAATCACGCAATAGTTTACGTTTGCTATGAAAAGAAAATATAATTATTATTACGAGACTTCGTAAATTTGCTTACATTGGCCTGGGTTATATCCTGTACCAGGACTAGGTCCTCCAGGGCCTCCTGGTCCACCGGGGGAACCGGATGTGCCGGGAGTACCGGGTGAACCGGGTGTGCCGGGAGTACCGGGTGAACCTGGAGTTCCTGTAGTGCCTGTTCCTCCAGGGTAGTTGCTACCTGGGTAGTGACCACCTGGATAGTAGCCGCTTGGGTAGTACCCACCTGGTCCTAAAAAGTTTGGCGCCATGTTAGTTACAAATGACAATGCAAGCTTGCTAAGTTAGTTTATTGACAGAGAGTGATATTAAATATTGATCTAAATTGAGTCATATTTGTTTAGAAGAAGAATTCCATTTATTCATTTTTTAACCGACTTCAAAAAGGAGGAGGTTCTATTCGGCGGATTTTTTTTGTTGTGTTTAATTTGATTTGACTTATTATCACTTATAATTTTCTTATATTTACGCGAATTTTAATCATTATAATGGAACAACTTTTACGGAGTTTCTCTATCCTTCGTTTTACACGTAGATTTGCTCGATCCAAACTGCTATTTTTTTCTTGTTAAGATACATATTATGTGTTTTATAAAGGTAAGTCAAGGGACTACTTGCGTTATAAGACACAAAGCAAAAAGTACATTTACAAATGTCGGTGAAATGTTACGTAGTAACTTACCAGTTTGGCCTTGATTAGGTGAACCGGGGCCACCTGGACCACCGGGACCGCCGGGAGATCCGGGACTGCCGGCAGATCCGGAATTGTCGGGAGAGCCTGAATGTCACCAAAACATGTATTTTAGTAGCAGTAGTCCAGAATAGCCCAGAACGACTAGAATATCACGATTCACGACCAATCATGATAATAGGCAAAGTCATGTCGTCAACCGGTGGGAGGGAAGCGCTGTGCCGCGCTCCCGGCTGCATGGGTACCACCATCTTGCTTGTTTCTCCCGTGAAACAGCTTTGCTGTGTTTCGGAGAGAAGGGCAAGACAGGCAGTGTAATTACTGGCATAGAGACTTAAATGTTATGTCTCAGGAGAGGCAACACATAAATGAGTTGCCTGGGCTCGTTCCAGGTATACTAGTTTATGTTCATGGGCGACGTCGACCACTTAACATCAGGTGGTGCGTTTGCCAGTGCCTACCCAACTAACATAAAAAAAAAAAACAATGTTAGTTATAGATGATTTTATTATAAAAAGATTTAATTAATGTGTAATTCGTTTTATTGATTTTGTGTTCATAATAAATAAATAATAAAATTGAATGAAATTATGTTTTTAGATCAGCCTGACTCTACCCAGTCGGGTAAGTAAGCATATTCTTTCGTCTATCCTGTCTCAGCTACTAATATTTATCGAAATTCAACAAGTTATAAAAATGTTGCAAGAATACTTTAAAAAAGAAATGATTTTGCAAAACATTTGTCTAAAATCTACTGCTATAAAAAGCCAATTGACTTAAGAAAAAATGGTATTCTTATAAAAATTTTGCGAAATTTGCATATTAATAACGTACAAAATAATAAAAAATATATTATTATATATACCTGCTGCCAATGCTTTTGCGTGCTTATAATAATTTAGTTTTTGGTATAGTACAATTACCTTGTCCACCTGTGTGTGTTGGAGTAGTAGAGCCAGACCCTGGGCCTCCAGGACCTCCAGGGCCACCTGGCGATCCGGGAGTTCCGGGAGTACCGGGAGTACCCGGAGTTCCGGGTTTTCCGGGGGTACCAGCGCCGGGGGTACCTTGTCCTGAAATAGAAGGAAGTGAGTTCGTTTTTTTGTTATGCTTTCACGCCTTTATAAAACTTTGCAAGAAGACATTATATTATTATAAGGCCTTTTTATACAGGCTTTTGGGAGGATATTTAAGTAGGTATGATATCAGAAATTGGCCTATCTCTTTTAAATTAGTATTTATAATGTGATATAGCGTACTAGCTGTTGCCCGCAGCTTCGCCCGCGTTAACTTATCTGATGCAAAAAATAGATAAAAACAATCCTTGATGCGGATTATATATCATTCTAAAATTTCAGCTCGATCGGTGCACAATTATTATATTATTATTATTATATTACCTGATCCAGGCTTGTAGCTTCCGCCAGCTGGTCCGCCAGGACCACCGGGGCCTCCAGGGCTTCCAGGACTACCAGGGCTTCCAGGTAAACCGGGTGTTCCAGGTGTGCCTGGAGTGCCAGGATTACCTGCAGTACCTGGGCAACGATGGTATCATGATCAACAAATATTCCATTGATTATTAAAAATGTATATCTCAGTGTATATTTTGACTGGCCTGTTGGTCTAGTGATTGGTGATCCTGACTTCTAAGCCTGAAGTTCGTGGGTTTGACCCAGGACAAATGTTTGTGTGATGAGCATGATCATTTGTTTTATGTCTGGGTGTAATTGTATTGATGTTATTGTATACATCGCTTATTATTTGTATCGTTTAATAATAACCTGTTCCGGGTCGGTATGGTCCATTAGGTCCACTAGGTCCGTTTGGTCCTCCTGGTCCATTTGGTCCTCCTGGTCCGTTTGGTCCTCCTGGTCCGTTTGGTCCCCCAGGTCCGCCTGTTCCGTGTGGCCCATTAGGTCCGTATGGTCCATTAGGTCCGTTTGGTCCATATGGACCGTTAGGTCCCCCTGGTCCGTTGGGTCCATTGGGTCCATTAGGACCGCCATTTGGACCATTTGGTCCGTACGGTCCGTTTGGTCCACTAGGGTATTGTCCGTTGGGACCATTTGGTCCGTACGGTCCGTTTGGTCCACTAGGGTATTGTCCGTTGGGACCATTTGGTCCGTACGGTCCATTTGGTCCACTAGGGTATTGTCCATTGGGACCATATGGTCCGTTCGGTCCGTTTGGTCCACTAGGATATTGTCCATTAGGACCATTTGGTCCGTAGGGTCCGTTTGATCCTCCAGGATATTGGCCGCTAGGTCCATATGGACCGTTGGGTCCGCTGGGATATTGTCCAGTGGGATAATTGCCTAAAATATATAAGAAATTAAAATTATCCTTATACTTTAAACAAGCGAAAACTCATAACTATAATTTGTTTATACTAAAACCATTTGTGTATCTTTCCCTATAGGATCTCGTCGATATATTGAATAATATAATAAATATACTAGAATTTTAAAAGTTGTTATAAATAAATAAATAAAAAAAACATTAATATGTCTTCGAAAAAATAACGGAAACTTACCTCCTGGGTAAACTACGCCGGGATTAGGATTGCTGTTCTGTCCAGTACTGTCTGGAACGGTCGGAGGCTTTTGTGGCGGTTTCTGTGTTGTGGGCTTTTGTGTCGGTTTCGGTAGAGGTTTGGCTGGTATGCCGCCGGGAGTCTTTCCACATCCTTTCGGTAAATACAATTGGTTCCATGGGACTAACACTCCTGGTCTCGGGTCTGGTGTAACGGAACTGTAAAAAGGATAGTGTTGATACAGTAAATGTAATAATTTTCATTTTTGAAGAAATAATAAATAAAATTAAATGCCCCATTACGACGTGTCAGGTAAATTTGTTGTTTGTTTTTTCTGATTTAATCTGCAATTTTTTTTATTTCTAAGATTACTCTTCAGGTCAACAAGTTGATAATGTAAATAAATAAATAAAGCTCGTAAATTAATTCTTTGAAGTGTTTAAAATTGGCTTAATTTTAAATTTTTGAAGTAAACACTTCTTTTGGCGCACCGCATACAGATTTTTGTAGGCTGTGAGTGAGGCTAATCCATCACGCTCGCACGCACGAGCGAGAATTATACAATCAGTTGCTCTTTGCTGCGGAGTGCTGTGTTGCTGTGTTACACACGAAAAAGAGACACCTATATAGTGCGCAAAGGGACAAAAAATGACAATAATATGCAGTATGCCTGCAGTAGGTGACAATAATTGTAATAATTCTGAAGTGTAAACTTTTTTATGTCAAATAATTGCAATAATTGCGTAGGTACAATATCGTATGACAATTATTGCATTTCACCACATGACAGTACTTTCTACTGATAAACAAAAATTTTAAGTTATAAGTTTTCATAAAAAGTAATTTATACAAATTATTCATTTTTAAGACAGCCTTAGTATCCAAAACGTAGGGCATGTAAAATATTTAATAAACCGCGATAAAATCCGTAAAATTGTCTCTGTTAAATTAAATTTATAAACAATAGAGATAGAGTTTCGGAAGTTAAAACTTTTTTATTCGAAATATCGTCTTTTTTGAGGATCTTTTTAAAACTTTCTTAAATTGCTGCGATATTTGTGAGTGACCAACAATAAACTATTCATTTATTTAAAATTTCAGATAACTCGATGTGCTAGAGAATCTTGATAATATATTTATCTAGGCGTTTATATACTTTATTTCCTTTTTATATCTTTCTACATGTTGACTTTACATACATATATAATAAAAAAAAAATAACGCTAGCGTCATTATATATAAAAAGCATACTTCTCGTTGTAGCTGTGTTCATCTTCAGGGAAAACTTCAACAGCCTTTTCTGGCTCTATGACCCGATAGCCGTGGCTATCAGCGACATAGTGGGTAACCCGGAGGTAGCCATCAGGGTCGACGTAACCGTAGCAACCGTAAGTTACACCATCAGGACCACGGTTTTCGTGATGGAATTGACCGTTTGGTCCCACATCGTAACCAAATCCATACGCATCTAGAAAAATAGAAAATGACGGTTAGGTTATATTTTGCTATTAGCTGGGTTAGCGTATAGGGTATGGAAACGACGATCAAACTGATTTGTCTCTGTGATATACGTTCTTATTATTATAATTAGATGGACTTGTATATACTTTGACGACCTCTGTGGCTCAGTGGTAAGCGCGTTGGCGCTCAAGCCGGAGGTTGCGGGTACGAATCCCGCCAGGGAACAAAAAATATTATCTGTGTTACTGTGTCATGGATGTGTATTAAATATGTGTATTATATAATAAAAATCTTAAATATATGTATAGTATAAAAGTATTAAATATATTTCCGTTGTCTGGGACCCGTAACACAAGTTCTTCAAGAACTTACCACGGGACCAGATTGACGTGGTGTGAAAGCGTCCATAGATATTATTTTTATTATTATTATATTTAGACTCAGTGATAGGTCTTGAAACATCTAAGAGTGTATTTTATGATCAGTAGTTATTGTTTTTTTAGTTTCATATTCTTGGAATTTGCATTTTATAGCGGTTATCGTTCATTGTTGTTTTCGAAAAAGCAAAGTTTATGTAGCATACTTACTAGTATCGTAGTTAGTTGAATAATACTGTGTCTTTTCGTCGTCTTCTATGTCTACTACAATTTCTTTGCTATTTTGATCGTTGTCTCGTGCTTCTTGTGCCTGATCTTGTATCAAAGCTCTCGTTTCGTCAGCCGATCTGTCATCACTGGCTTGTATTACAGCCAGCGAGATCTGTAACAAGAAAATAAATTGTTAGATTCACATTTCTAAAGTCACTGCTTGTATTGTACTGGAAGTGACATTCAAAGGAAGTTTTCTAGGATATATACAATTAGACGATCCCCATGCAGTGGCCGGTCCGTGTTTGATGCAAGTGGCGAGGGATTGGTCGTGTTGGCGTTCATTTAGGGAGGCCTATGTTCAGGATAATTAGCAACTTTGACTTGGACAATTAACTATTTATCATGCTCCACTGCTGGGCAAAGGATAAATTTTAATAAACTTTGTGGAATTATTATTTCTTCTAACATAACTATAAGGCCCGTAAAACTTGTCACATGGGGCCCCATGCGAAAACTTATAAAAATAGAGTAGGATCCATTTTGCCTGTCATTCCTTCCCCAATTACGCCACTGCAAACGTTTTTCATAAGTTGTAATTTGGAATGAGCACACTGCACATAAATATTACGATTCAAATAGATTGCTCTTAATGAATAGACACTACACAGAGTTTTAATAATATTAACATTGCATTTGTATATTATGTGACCTGAGGAATGAGGATTGCAAAATTGAGCTTCGCAGTGCATCTCGCAATCGGTTACTAAATATTGATTGTCTTGACGAGTGATTTAAAAAAGATTTTATATGTTTATTTTGATAACTATCTTGACCTCTGCTATAAATATTGAATAACTTTATTTAGAGGTTAAACGTTTTTAGGCAGAACACTTTTAATTGGGCACGACACGACAATCGGGATATAAAAGTTGATTCTACCGTCCATTAATGATTTATTGTGTAATAATAATTTTGATATGAACAGCTATGATTATTGGACGTTTAGGCATTTATTAGCATGATCACTGCTAACCTATTGACATCAATTTTATTATAAATGATTTTTAATATGATTATTGTGATTGGTTAGGGTCAATTGACTTACTGTTGGATTCGTGAAACTGGTGTTTTTGATTAATTGGCCATTAAACAGTTGTGCAATCTTAAGTTCTAAAGCTTTTAAGTTAATTGACTAATGAACATTGTCAATAATTAATGAATAAGCAAACATTATTTATGAAACCAATGACGATTGAGCAAACTGTCGGCTACACCACATGCATGATCACAAGTTTGAGATGTATGGTTTTCTTCGAAGCAGCTTTTTTCTATTTAACCGACTTCTAAAAAAGGGGTGGGGGTTCTCAATTCGGATGTTTGTATGTTTTTTCCTGTTTAATGATCTGAGATTTTGCGTCTCCGTATAGAGAATGGATGGGCGTGTGTCATAATATGAACTCGATTACGTTATGGGTGACGTTGACCATTTAACATTAGGCGGCGTCTCTTAAATCATAAAGCTAATATCCAAAAGTAAAGGTAAGTAAAATATTAAGAAGATATATTTGGAAATTGAATGTCATAATAATATACGTTAGTTAATAAAAATATATAAAAACGACAAGATATGCGAAGCCTCAAGGTACAATTAAGTGGGACAAACCGTCGTTGCCGAGTTATTTTATGGCTCGTATACATATAATACCAATTTGACATAGTCCATCGCTGAATACAAATATCGTAACGTAAAATGTATTTACATAAAAAAGTAATTTTAAGTACAGATGAGAAATTCTTGAACATAATCTGTTCTAAGAAGGATATTTTTGGTCTGTGGGATTTTTTTTTCGGTTTTCGTTCATATTTTTGCACGAATATTATTGTACAATACTACTCATATTTCCTATTTGGTCATAGTTGAGTATAAAAATAACGGTTAATATAATCGTGTATTGTGATTATAGGATTAATTTCATTTGAGACCCGTCCTCAGCATGGCTAAACACAGTGTCTGTTCTCTAAAATATAAATCTTATTAGCTACATCAATCAAATCCGGTATTTAAATTTACCGGTGGGAGGGAAGCGCTGTGCAGCGCTCCTGGCTGCATGGGTACCACCATCTTGCTTGTTCCTCCCGTGAAACGGCTTCGCTGTGTTTTGGAGAGAAGGGCAAGACAGGCAGTGTAATTACTGGCACCGAGACTTAACATTTTATGTCTCAGGATACATAACACATAAATGAGTTGCCTGGGCTCGTTCCAAGTAAACTAGTTTATGTTCATGGGCGACGTTGACCACTTACCATCAGGTGGCACGTTTACCAGTTTGCCTATCCAAGTAACATAAAAAAATCAAAAAGATCCTTATTTCGTAAGTAATAAACTTGAACACTTGAAACACGTCAAATAAAGTTAATAAAAAAGTAAGTCATAAAAAAGCGTTTTAAAATGCAGCCTCCCCTTAAGAAAAACAAGAAAATAATTAGGGTGGCTCTTTCGTCAAAAAAATAATTCATACATAATATATTTAAAAATCTTCATCATCATCATCATATCAATAGGTATTTAAAAGATAATTAAAATATGCCTTAAAAAATAAATGAGTCTAAAAACTAAGTATCATTATCATTATCATCATCATCAGCCTTATCCATCCAACGCCAAGACGACTAATCCGTTGCCACTCGAAATCTAGTCTGTTATAAAAATAGCCGCTTTTTACTAAATTAATATGAATTATTGATGTATACGTGGTACGTATACCAAAATAACATTTTTTACAATCTTTGTCTGTCTGTTTGTTCCGGCTAATCTCTGAAACGGATGTAAATCTAACGTAACGCGGGCGAAGCTGCCGGCAGTGGTTATCTTCAGATATAATTAATTGAACCATCAAATGTATACAAATCTTTTCAAATTTCAGAAGTATTTCCTAATTATTTACGTATTCAAATCTATTTATAGGCTACCTTTGGGTATATAAACATTCAAATTAAGATGAAGGCGAGAGAAACAGGCATTGTAAAATATTACACACGAAGTTTATTAAAATGCTGTGTATAGCGAAAACTTAATATGTGAAATGAGCTTACACTAAGTCCTATTAAACGGGTCACGTGATGTTCATTAACACTTGCGAAATAAATTAGCAGTACTAACAAATATTTTTGAATTATGCTCAAAGCTCTAAGTTTCTTGCAGCTGCGACTTCGATCAACAATAGCACGTTGATCGAAGAGCTGCAAGTGTATAAGAACCGTCATAATATGACGGCCGGCTGGTCTAGAAGAGATGACTGGACGCCATCAAGATTATAATCGGATAGAGTAGTAATGATATCCATACAATTCCAAAACTGGTCAGTAATTTGTCGGACGTAATAGCAATTCAACCAACCAGTGATCTGTATGTACGTCCCATCGGTCAATCATCTATCAATGGCCATCAGTCGGCCAATCAGAGCTCAGAACCGGCGCAGCATCGCAGCACAAAATTGGCGGAATTTGTTTTCATACATAACACAACATTACCGCTCTTTTCCGGTTATATGCTCGATGCTGGACGCAAACGCACCGGTCGCGGGTTAGAATATCTATAAGGGCAGATAATTTGTATGATGAATATAGATGTCTGCCCCAAATAGGGGGTGGGTGTACATATCTATACAGATAAATAAAATTGGACTGTGTGTTTGTAATATTAAAATAACCGCTTTTTAATCAATGCATATACATCTGTAAATAATTTCGTATGATATGTTGGAATGTGTTGGAACTACTCATATACGGCCATCTGATCCCAAACTAGGCAGAGCGTATTCTTAAGGCAACCAGACAACTAGTACTTAGTTTACTTATATATTTCTAATTACAATACATATTATAGATAAATTACACCCAGACATAGAACAAATGATCATGCTCATCACACATACATTTGTTTTAGCAGTCAGGTTCACTAACCACTAGCCTAATAAGCCAGTCGTATGAGCTACAATTGTTTATTGATCATAATTGTGATAAAGTTCTATTTCACGCCCTTGGCGCTGAATACTTTATAGTTCTTACAAACTTTACCCATCAGTGAAACCTTGTGTTAGTAACTAGTAACTACTATTAAGAATACATGACCTACAACGATATGGCGCCTAGTGGAATCACTTGACATATGTATACTCAACTTAAATATTTTTATACACGGGAAATTATCTTATAGTACCTTAATATTATATTTTTAAAGTATGTAATAGAAACGCGTTTAAGTAGACGAAGTGTTGGTCGGCCATTAACAAGATGAGAAGACGATCTTCGTGCTGGGACCGGTCCATGTTGGATGCGAGTGCCAAGGAATCGGTCGTCTTGGCGTTTATTGAAGGAGGCCTATGCTCAGCAGTGGTCGGATAAAGGCTAATAATGATGATGATTATGATGATTTAACGTAACAAAAAAAATTCTAGCCCTGGAAATAGGCTGCCTAACCTAACACACTAGGTCCTTTTCTTCCATCAACATAAAAATAATCACAGATGATAAATCATGTTGCAAAAAGAAGAAACAAGTGTAGTTAGTAGTCGGTTAAGTGATTAGTGTTACACGCATACAATGTCGAATCTAATGTACAAACTTCGTAAGTTACTTCGTTACTTAGTATACCTAATAATTTACTTCTAACTTTAAGTTACTTTGTAACTTAGCATTATGTTTGAACATATGATTGTATGTTACAAGTGGCAATGCTATCACTATTGTATCTGGGGACAAATTCTACAAAAGTTTTAAACCGATTTGTTACGTCAGATTTTGATGATTCGCAGACAGAGAAATATTGAATCTCTGATGTTGTTTCTGAACAAAAGTTTAGAATTTACTCATCAATATCAACATGTCGCATACCACTTACCACCAGGTGAAACGACTGTCCGTTTGCCTCCTCTTCTATAAAAAAAACATCTACCTATTTTCGTCCCAAGTTTTCTTTTTCATCGAGTTGGGAGTCAACGAACCCAGAACAGAAATAAAAAACTAAATAATCTATACTCTATACATATAAATAAAATTGGAGTGTCTGTTTGTAATATTAAAATAACCGCTTTTTATTGAATGCATATGGATGTATACACGATACATATACCAAAATAGCCTTTTTTATAATTTTTGTCTGTCTGTCCGTCTGTCTGTCTGTCTGTTTGTTCCGGCTAATCTCTGAAACGGCTGGGCCGATTTTGATGGGACTTTAACTGGCAAATAGCTGATGTTATAATTAACCTTAGGCTATAAAAATAATAATCATCAATCCTCGTACGGCTGTAAATCTAAGTAAACGCGGGCGAAGCTGCGGGCAACAGCTAGTTACATATATCAGTATCACCTAAATATAAAAACAGATACAAAAAACTCAAGAGCTTTATACAGAATTTTGTAAAACCACATGTTACTTTCCTTTAAATTTATAGTGTAAGGATTCAAGTTTATCGCGAGTGACAACCGTAATTTTGGACTCATCGCAACCCGTATCACGTGCGTGTTTTATATTAGCAATGACTATGGTGTCCGTGGCCTTAAACTCAGCCTTATGTTTTGGAATCACGTCCTTAAGACAACAACCAAGAAGAGTCTCAGATCCACCAAAATACGTGTGAGAACTCGCAAGCTTATTAACGAGTGACTTATACGGAACAATACCGCGGCACAGAAACCTACATGATTGAGTCGCGTCGGCTTTAGTTTGGCAATCGCAAGATTGAGGTTTTTATCAACCTCTCATCGGTATTGGTACATTGATGAAATGTATAGAAATATGATGATACTATTTTTATTTGATTTCTCCAGAAGTTTAGGAAGTGAATAGGTTATTGCAGCGTTTAAAATCGTCAATGTTGTGTGCGGTTTAATAATACAGGTTTTCATTAATTGACTTCAGGCTTTATCCAAACGCAGAAGGTTGTACGTAGTAAGAATTGGACCTAGCTATAATAATGGCTACCCTATTTTTTGTTTTCTGTTCGCTGGGGAACTGCTGCCGCAGTGAAGAGCACTCCACATTAGAGTGGAGAGTCCTCCGCCACTGCCACTATCCACAGATAACTTCCGAAGTAGTCGTGCTCCGTCAGGATCTGCGCAAGGTGGAAGGTGATAATGCCATGCCGCCGGTCAATTCACTGCTCCAGGATTGGACCGACGGCTGACAGGGCGTTCCTAGTGCAGGATACTACACCGTGTCAGCCAGCTTTTTCATAATGACTACCCTATAAAAATCCAACCAACCATGCTCTTGTAAAATAATGCACTTATTTTTATTAAATAAACCCGATGTAATCCTTTAAAAACTTTACAATGTCTTTAATACCTACAGACAATAAGTTTTCTCCTTGTATAACGTGAACTACGTACATTAATGGAACTAATTACATGAATTAAATGAAACTATTAAACAAAATTGTACAAATAAAACAGACACATTATCAGTGGAATCCTAGATATCATGGTATGATCATTTAAATAAAGTCAAGTGAATCATTCGTCTGAGAAAATGTGTTGGAAGTCTTAGAAATCCGGTTTGAGACCCAAGCATAATGCTACTTTACTAGAGTGTGGTGTATTTTTATGTTGTACATGCTAATATAAATACCTGGCGCGTTAGACACGGATCTCAAGTGTTTTGTCATTAATAGATTTTATATACTGGTTTCTTGAACAGGTTTATTAACTACAATATGTAAAAGGGGAAATATTATGCGTTGTGAAATTTAAAGGTTTCTCCCAACTGTATTTTACCTATGACCCTACGTAATCTTTTATAAATAACTCTTTTGTACGTGTGTATGTCACTGAACTCCTCCTAAGCGGCTGGACCGATCTTGATGTTTTTTTTGTGTGTTCAAGTGGATTCGATAATGGTTTAGATACACTAAAAAATAATTTGTACAGGACAACGTCTGTCGGTGTCACTAGTAGTATAATATATAATTCTTCTGTGCGTGTGTACGTCACTGAACTCCTCCTAAGCGGCTGGACCGATCTTGATGATTTTTTTGTGTGTTCAAGTGGATTCGAGAATGGTTTAGATACACTAAAAAATAATTTGTACAGGACAACGTCTGTCGGTGTCACTAGTAGTATAATATATAATTCTTCTGTGCGTGTGTACGTCACTGAACTCCTCCTAAGCGGCTGGACCGATCTTGATGATTTTTTTGTGTGTTCAAGTGGATTCGAGAATGGTTTAGATACACTAAAAAATAAATTGTACAACGTCTGCCGGTGTCACTAGTAGTATAATATATAATTCTTCTGTGCGTGTGTACGTCACTGAACTCCTCCTAAGCGGCTGGACCGATCTTGATGATTTTTTTGTGTGTTCAAGTGGATTCGAGAATGGTTTAGATACACTAAAAAATAATTTGTACAGGACAACGTCTGTCGGTGTCACTAGTAGTATAATATATAATTCTTCTGTGCGTGTGTACGTCACTGAACTCCTCCTAAGCGGCTGGACCGATCTTGATGATTTTTTTTGTGTGTTCAAGTGGATTCGAGAATGGTTTAGATACACTAAAAAATAAATTGTACAACGTCTGCCGGTGTCACTAGTAGTATAATATATAATTCTTCTGTGCGTGTGTATGTCACTGAACTCCTCCTAAGCAGCTGAACCAATTGTAATGATTTGTTTTCAGTGTGTTAGTGGATTCAAGAATGGATTACAATTCCCTCCACTACAAAATGTTTTATACAGGACAACGTTAGTCGGGTCCGCTCATGGAGCAATTATAAGTGCTCCATGGGTCCACTAGTTATTATATTAATTTTTAGTGCCTCTCCGTACTCACATTTTTTGATCTCTCAATTAATGATTAACACAATTTTTATTTTTTATTAATTAGGGATAAAAAACAAAAGATGCGGAAAAGTAGTAGTTATTAATATTAAATCGGCGTTTTTTTTAATCAATGGTTCGTTATTTTATTTGTTTCTGCACACGCTACATTTAAAATTGAGGATTTCTCAAATTAAATCGTTGTATTTATAATCATTAAACTTTGATAGCCGGAAATCTAAATATCGTACTAAAACAATTCGAGGAACATCCTGCTTCAGTAGACCGTATTTAAAGTTGAAAATATTGTATCGCGAAGATATAATCTTTTCCAGACACGAGGATGTGGGTTTTAATGTGGTCCCGTTCTCGTGAATTTGCATACTTTATGGTGTTAAGATAAAAACCGAGTCACGAAAGAGACTCGAAATGTTTTGGAAGTAATTATTTTTATGTACGTTGACCGCAGCCTCGCCTTAGATTTACAGTCGAATCCGGAGTGATGATGATTATTTTTGTAGCTTAAGTTACTCTTTGTAACGTCAGCTATCTGCCAGTGTAAGTCTCGTAAAAATCGGCCAAGCCGTTTTAGAGATTAGCCGGAACAAACATACAGACAGGGAGACAAAAATGATAAAGAATGTTATACATATTGGAATTTTTATATGCATTAGGTAAAAGGCGGTTATTTTATTATTACAAAAAGATACTTCAATTTTGTTTATCAGTGTAGATCATATTATAATATTTCACCTACATATTTACTTATTATCTTTTATAAATCTCATGTACCTATACTTTACATTAGTAATTCAAAACTCAATAAATAACAATTGACTCCGGTTTGTGAGACATTTTAACTTGATCTTTAACCTTTTTCATTTTGATTATATCTTTTAAAATACCCGATAATGTCTACTGCTTTTCTTGTATTTTGTGAAGTTGACAGCCATTATTTTGGAAAAAGCTATGACTTTTACATAATTTATTGCCATTGTCCTTGTCAGTAAACTATAAAAAATAGGTTGTTGTTTTTATCGTATCCTGATAAATGAAATATTTTAAATTCAATATCTATTTGTATTTGTAAAGTGTCATCGCAATCGCTTTAGTGCTTTCCAATGATAACGTATGTTAACTTGCAAACAATATAAAGCGTCACTATTTCTTTCCCCTTTTTTCCGGTATTACCCCTGTTTATTCTCATAATTGATTTCTTACTATACAATAATATAATGTGGTAATACATGAATACACCTGTTACTACATGATATGGTTATAAATAAAAATCACTATAATTTTTTATAAGGACGCATTGAACAAATAAAAATATCAATATTATTGGGTAACATCCGTGGCCTTGTACTTGGGTGAGGTTGAATTTTTATAGCCACAGATTTAGTGAGTAATAATTTCATAAAAGTAACAGTTGACGGTTGTATAGTGATATCCTTTTATCTTAACTTACCAACATAAATTCTTTATTTAGTTCTTAATGCCACTTCGCCATATACCTACTTACGATACGTAAACGATAAGTGAAGTAACTAGTTTAACCATCATTTGTGGTAAAGCAAACAGTCTTTGGTGTTCATTGATGGACTAATCACTGAGGTTGGTTATTATTATTGACGTTAATCATATAAGGATAAACTAACCGGAGATGAAACTCCATCAATAATATCTTAAAGGGCTCTGTAGGTATACCTACTTAAATAAATATAATCGATTTACGTTAAAATATATGTATCAGGAATATATGATGATGATGATGATGATACAATTAATCATCAATTTGTTGTTTATAAGCACTTTATAAGTCTATTAAAGTGAGCTAGAAAACCTCAGCTGATCAAAATGGACTGTTAGTAAATCGAGATAAGAGTTTGTTTTGGTTAAAACTTCTTAAAATCTTATCTATACTAACTACGTCTTACATACACTAACGAAGCTGAAGAGGTTGTTTGTTTGTTTATTTATTTATCGGTCTCTGGATCTCTCAGTCGGATTTGAAATAATAAAAAATTGCTAATATTATTTGGAAGCTTATACATCATCATACATGGTGCAGTGAACACGTAAATTAACGTCCTCCACAAATAATACATATATCAGTGCAAATAGTGCTAGTTAGTGGTATCTCAGCACAAAAATTTATTAAGTGTGACACCAAAAGACATTATTGGTCAATAATCACAGTGGAAAACATAAAACTGGAAGTAAAAACTAAAATAAAACGCAAGAAATTTGCAAATCATAAAACAGTGCTAATAATATTACAACAACCTGTCAAGTGTAATAAGGTCATTCTGATATTGTTTTCTAACACTACGTCCAATTGTAAGCCAGATCGACTCACCAACCTACAGACTGGCTAAACATGTTGCCCATGTACTTTCGCCGCTGCGTGGACAAACCAGAGCACATACACGGGATTCATACCACTTTGTTAATGAGATCAAACACCTACATCTCAGCAACAATGAAACTATGGTTAGTTTTGATGTGCAATCACTCTTTACATGCTTACCGGTGGAAGATTGCATTAATATTGTATCAAGAAAGCTAAGAGAGAATGACATGCCAATAGAATATGCTGAACTTCTAAAACATTGCCTGACATCTGGCTACATGTTGTGGAATAACCAGTTCTACCAGCAAGTAGATGGCGTAGCTATGGGCTCACCAGTATCCCCCGTTGTTGCCGACATATTCATGGAGGACTTCGAGGAGACTGCTCTGCATACCTCACCAATAACACCCAGGTTCTACAAGCGGTATGTAGATGATACTTTCACAATATTGCCATCTGATAAAGTAACCATATTCTTAAACCATCTCAATTCCATCAATACTAAAATTCAATTCACAATGGAATTGGAGGCAAATAATTCTTTAGCTTTCTTAGATGTATTAGTTATCCGTAATCCCAATAACACCTTAAGCCACACAGTGTATAGGAAACATACCCATACGGATAGGTATTTAAACGGCGAATCACACCACCATCCAACACAGTTAGCTACCGTGGGTAAATCTTTGTTACAGAGAGCACAAGGGATCTGTGATGAGCAGCACCTGGAGACCGAACTTCAACATGTCAAGCAAGTACTGCGTGACAACAAGCTTCGGGTACCGCGTCTCCGTCACAGTGAACGTGTGAAACCAGCCACCGTCGAGCGAGTACCTGCTGTGCTACCGTTTATGAAAGGCGTCACTGACAAGATTGGCTTCATCCTAAAGCGAGCTTCTATAAAAACTTATTTCAAGCCGCCTAAAAAGATAGGTCAATTCTTACCATCTGTCAAGTGTCATATACCCTTACAAGATGCAGGAGTATACAAGCTTGATTGTGATTGTGGCCTCTCTTATATAGGCCAAACCAAAAGATCAATTAAAACTCGCGTTAAAGAACATATAGCTGACTTAAAACACCGTCGCTACACTAAGTCTGCAATCTGTGAACATAGTCTAGACAAAGCTCGCCATTATATTAGATTTGATAAACCACAGATACTCGCAAAAGAACACCGATTCCAACCAAGGATGATCCGCGAGGCTATTGAAATTAAAAAACATCCAAATTTCAATAGAGAAGATGGCTGGCTCTTACCACCTGCTTGGGATCCCATTATTAAAATAATTAAATCAAAAACCAAGCATAATATGCCACAGATTAAAGATGCAGTTAGCACTTTCTGCGTAGAGAGGACTAATTAAAATAATGATGTATCATAGGGTAGTTTCGAATAACTTTGTAACATTAGGACATCTGTCACCTCAGTCCTCCCGTGACCATGGTTGCTGTAAAGTATCCGAAACGTCGGGCTTGTAAAAATCTTAATAAACCGCGATAAAATCCGTAAAAAATTGTTTCATTATAAGGTCATTCTGACATTGACAGTTGCAAGGTGACCAACATTAATAAAAATAACTACCACTAAATCAGTATTGCCAGAACAAAAATAATACCCTAAAAATGGATAAAAACATGGAACTGTTGTTGTCACGGTTGGACGAGAAATTTAACCAACAAAATAAAATTATAACGACAGCAGTAACAAATAAAATTATGGAGGCAATAGACGAGAGACTGAAAATAATAACGGAGGAAAATACTAAACTTAAAGCAAAAATTTCTACATTGGAGCAAAAACTTCATACAATAGAATTGGAAAAAAGAAAATATAATCTGGTCTTTTTTGGAATCGAGGAGTCTGGTAAATCAGAAGCAGAGTTGGTGGACTACTTAAAGGACATTATAATAGAAACTGGAACTCATATGGACAGTCAGGAAATTAAAAACATATACAGAATCGGCAAACACAACAACAACAAAAGTCGAAAAGTCTTTATGGAAAAAACATATCATATTGAAAAATAAGGCTCATCTACCACCAGGTGTGTATGTTAAAGAGGATTACACTAAAGAGGTTCTTGAAAAGCGGAAGCAACTACAACCACAACTAGAAGAGGAAAGAAAGAAAGGTAACATCGCTTTTCTTAAACATGACAAACTGATAGTAAGGAAACCAACTGACAAAACCAGGGATAAAAGGAAGAGAGAAGAGTCAGGCTCACCCAACTCATCATCCCAAAAGAAAATAAGCGCGAAAGACACCTCGATGCCACCATCAGCCAAGGGCACCTCAAAAGAAACCATGAAACCAAGTATTCTTAGTTATGTTGAACGAGGCAGAACCACTTCACTATCTGAAATATCAAAAAACTAGAAACGACCACCGGCACCAGAAACAAAGCTACAACAAAGAACACAACACTAAACAAACCAACCTATGATAAAAGCACCCCAAGCCGGCTGGTCACCGTGGGGGAAGTGGACCACTACCCTCCAATAAACCCCGCAAATAAAAACAATAAAAATAACAAAAACTTTACGTCGCAACATATAATACATTAACACTTAAGTCGGAAGAGAATCTATAAGAATTAGTAGCAGCACTAGAACGGATCCACTGGAACATTATCGGTTTAAGCGAAGTGAGAAGATATGGAGAAGGTATAGAAGAATACAAGGACTTTATATTATGTTACAAAGGCGAAACTCCGGGACGGAATGGCGTCGGATTCCTGATTAAAAAACAGCTGAAAGACAGTATAGAGAAGTTTGTCGGTGTATCAGAAAGGATTGCAGTACTGAATCTCATAATTCTACCAAGCCGGAAAAAATGGACCGTAATTCAAATTTATTCTCCAACTGAACAATCTAACAGAGCAGACATTGACAACTTTTATTCGAGTTTGAACGAAACAATTAAGCAACATTCACACAAGAACTGCATAGTGATGGGCGATTTCAATGCCCAGATAGGCAACAGAAGAAACGGAGAAGATATAATTTTGGGGACTCATTGTTCCGGCAAAAGGACAAGAAACGGTGAAAAACTAATAGAATTTGCATTTGAAAATAACTTAAAAATACTTAAAAGCTGTTTCAAAAAACGTTTCCAAAAAAGGTGGACATGGATTTCACCAGGTAGCAACTATAAAAATGAAATAGACTATATACTAACTAACCGCAGTGCGCTCTTCAGTGACTGTAGCACAATAAGTAACCTAAACTTCAACAGCAACCACAGAATGCTTCGAGCAAAGCTACGCACTGAACTTAATATAAAGACAAGACCTTTTAGAGCCAAGAAAGCGGGATATAATATACACATGCCAAGCGAAACCTTGAAAGAAAAGCTAAAGTCACTCCAACTAACAACACTAAACCATCTAGACACCCAAGCAAAGTACGACGTAATACACGGTCTACTGACAACCCGACAACTCAACAATAAACAGAATACTGTAAAACAAGCATATTGGTCTGACAAAACAAAGGAAATTTTTAATCGCCGAGCTATAATGATACACACTAATAAAAAAACCAAAGATATTAGAAAAGAAATAAGTAACCTCAGCAAAACTTTCCTGAAAAATTTGAGGAATGATCGAAAACGTGTAAGGCTAGACACTTTAAAAAAACACATTGCGAAAACCGGAGGTATCAAAAAAGCAATCAAACTATTGTCTGACAAAGTAGACTGGATACCAAGGATAAAAGACACTACCGGAAAGAACAAATTGAAAAGATCCGATATTATTAAAACTGCTACTCTATTTTACAAAAATCTCTACTCATCAAGCAATCACAAACAGACAAGACCACTAAAAAATAACACAACTGTTCCACACATACTAAAAAGTGAAGTAAAAAAAGCAATAGAAACGCAGAAAAAAGATAAAGCTCCTGGGCCAGATATGATCTCAAATGAACTGCTTTTGAACACTAAAGAGATAATAGTACCACTTACGTATATTTTCAACGACATACTTCAGAGCGAATCGATACCAACGCAATGGACAAACTCGTCAATAATATTAATACACAAAAAAGGAGACAAAAACGATGTGAACAACTACCGTCCTATTAACCTTATGTCCAACTTATACAAAATCTTTTCGAAAATCATACTAAACAGAATCACAAAAGTGTTAGATGAGAACCAGCCAAGAGAACAGGCCGGTTTCAGGAGTGGCTTCTCTACACTCGACCACATACATGTGGTTAAACAAATATTTGAGAAAAACAAAGAATATAATATTGCATTTTATTGCGCTTTTGTAGATTATTCCAAAGCTTTCGATTCTCTGGAACATGAAAAAATATGGGATGCTCTATACAATCAAGGAGTGCACACAAAATATATCAATATAATAAGAAACATATACCAAAATAGTACAGCAAGGGTGAAACTTGAGAATGAAGGCGATGTAATAAAGATAGAAAAGGGAGTTCGCCAAGGAGACCCGCTTTCCCCTAAACTTTTTACAGCCGTATTAGAAGACATTTTCCGCAAATTACACTGGGAAGAATATGGGTTGAATATAAACGGTGAAATGCTGACCCATCTACGGTTCGCGGACGACATCATTATCTTCGCCACAACCAGCACTCAGCTGCAAACTATGCTATCAGACCTGGAGGGAGAAAGCGCCTTAGCAGGACTACATATGAATACTGAAAAGACGAAGATAATGACAAATACTACTGAACATCCTATTTTCCTCAAAAACAACGAAATTGAGTATGTTAGTGAATACATCTACCTCGGCCAACTCATCTCAGTTACAGATCTCACGAAAAAGGAGATAGATATACGAATAGGCAAAGCGTGGAAAATGTACTGAAATTTCAAAAAAATCATGAAAAACAAAGAAATTAAACCCTTTTACAAGAGAAAACTTTTTAACTCATGCATACTTCCTATTCTTTCATATGGCTGCCAAACATGGGCCCTTACAAAACAACACAGACTGAAACTAGCTAGGTGCCAAACAGCAATGGAAAGGAGTATGTTAAACATCAGGAAATCCTTTCGCATCAGAAACCAGACCATCAGAGAAACCACAAAGCTAACCGACGTTATTGAGAAAACTAGAAGACTGAAATGGAGATGGTCTGGCCACACTGTAAGAGGGAGCGAAAAATGGAGTAAAGTCATGATGTTTTGGTACCCCAGGACAAGCAAAAGGAATCGGGGAAGGCAATTCAGACGCTGGGAAGATGAGCTCAATAAGCATGTCGAGCAGGGGATCGTACAAGGTGGAAAGAAATGGAGGAGGCCTTTGCCAAAAATTGGCAAACAGACTAATAGAAATAAGTAACCTAAGCATGTAAAAAAAGATATATATATATATGTATATTATTTAACCTGTATGTTTGTCTGAAATAAAGGCTTTTATTATTATTATTATTATTATTATTTCATAAAAAACTAGTTTTATTTAAAATAGTATGAATCAATGTAAGCTTCGGCTTGATCCGACATTCTTTCCTACTTCAACTGTCTTAAGATCCATAATCACTAAAAGCCCTTCAATATTATAATACCATGAGAAACCTTAACCTAAAACCGGAGTAAATAAGATGAAAATAAGTTTAGAAATGTTCCAGTTTCCCTCCAAAAACGACAGGTCTCCCGCCATTGAACTTCCATTTCTTTTTTTATTCTTGGCTTATGATTGCGTTTTGATAACACTACAAGATTAGCTCCAAAAGATTTAAAATATTCTAATGTCCATGATGTGTTTATCTATACAGATAAATAAAATTGGAGTGTCTGTTTGTAATATTAAAATAACCGCTTTTTACTAAATGCATATGGATGTATCTACGGCACATATACCAAAATAGCATTTTTTACAGTTTTTATCCGTTTGTTTGTTGCGATAATTTCGGAAAAGGCCCAATTTTTTTTATTGTATTATGACATAACCTCTACCTTCTTCAATTAATGGAATAACAATCGAAAATGGGCAGTTGTTCTTGAAATTTGCATGTGTACAGTTTTTTTGTTTATGACAACTGTCCTGTCATTTAAATCAAACAGTTTTGCTGTTTGACTCTTATCTGACACCAAGACTTGACTCAGGGTAGACAACGCCTAAACTCTGATTTTTTATTCCGTAGAATTCTGACAGCTATCTGACAGCTTATAAACCTGAATTATTAGGGAGTGATGCCAGGCTAAAGGATAAAAAAAAAGTAATTAAAATAAATTCAATATATTGTTCGTGATATTGAAATATTGGTTATTTTTGTATTAGTTCAGAGTAAGTAAATATTTATGTAAGTAAATATGTATTTTATTTTTTGTTCCCCTCAAATTGGTCAAATTTTTCCCTTTTTCGTGTAGAGCTTTTTTAGTAGCAATACTTATGAATGTCAGAATTCTACGGAATAAAAAATCAAAGTTTAGAAAAGTACTCTTGTGTTCACGGCTGACGTTAACTATTTAGTGGCAGAGTCATTTTTCTACTCAAGTAAAAAAAGGCTTTAAAATCACGAAGTTCTTCATAAATGTCACAGTTAGGAATTCTTATCCAATGACTAATGCAGTTTGAAATAAGAAAAAGATGTTTTTAAAGTGCAGAGACGTTAAGACCAAAGACACCCGGCTAATGGCTTCAAGTTTTTTTAAAATATGTTTTATTGTTTCAATAAAACCATAGACAAAATTTCTGATGTTTTATTCTTTTCGTTCAAGAGATACAACCAGACGCTATTAAGGTTACTTAACGAATTCTGCCGGTGACCTGATTTACGCGGAAAATAAAATAATAAAAAATTATGATGGCAAGACGTTTTTTTGGTTGTGACAAAATTATAGCTTAAGTTTGACTTTTTTTTTGCTTTTCTATGGTTGTGCCAAATTACAGATTAAGTTTGACAATTTATTAAATAATAATATGTTAAAAAAAAACTATTACGCTATTTTTATTTTATTATTATGCTATAATCAAGCTTTTCTTAATACATATACCTAAAGAGTATTTTTCTTTGAACTAGATAAAATAACGTCAATACAATTATTTCGGCTTTCAAATGTACGAGATAAAAAGAAAACTAGTTATTAGGCATGTACCAAGCAATTTCCTCAATATGTCAGTGGACTGGAGTAACAATATATTAGCTTCCTAAACTATCCTATCTTAAGTAAGCAAACGGCTTCAAATATAAACAATAAACAATCACAGAATGTAAATATCATATTAAATCTATATATAATTAAATTTTGCTTCCATAACTATTTTAATTGTAATTTTCTTCTTCCTGAAGATATATATAATTTATCCTGAAGCATTGAGCTGAAGAAACAATTCATGGTTAATTTTTTTTATGTTACTTGGATAAGCAAACTGGCAAACGTGCCACCTGATGGTAAGTGGTCGACGTCGCCCATGAAAATAAACTAGTGTACCTGGAACGAGCCTAGGTAACTCATCTATGTGTTGCCTATCCTGAGACATAAGATGTTAAGTCTCATTTAATTAAAATCTTATCAGCAGTTTAGATTTTAAAAGAAAAAAGAAGATAATATAGAATATTAACATGATTTATATATCATCATCATCCCTATCCGTCCACTGCTGAACATAGGCCTCCCTCAATGAACGTCAAGACGGCCGATCCCTTGCCACTCGCATTTATATAATTAATTATTAATTAATATATTTTTAACATAGCAAATATTATATTTATTTTAATTAAGTATGTTCAGTAGCATATGTGCAAGTATTCTCTTTACCCATGAATATATAATTCGTTTATAATTCGAATGCGGTTTACACTGAGATGTGGTTGGATGTGTCAAGGTAGGAGTGACGCCAGAGTGTTATGTCACGCCGTGTTTAGACGCCTTTAGATGTTAAGTGTTTGGCCAAACCACCGAAGGTCGGGTGCATCCGGCATACATTTCAAGTGGTGAAAGTAATAACCTTCTGGATTTTGATAATATTTGCACTCGACTCCAAAGGACGTGAACCTTTTGACACCTTCCAAATAGTTGCCTAATGATTTTGTGATTTAAATGGGTTGGTTACACATATAATTGAAATGACTGATTTTTTTGCATAAACGTGACAAACACTTTGCTCAAATAAAAGTATGTTTGCATTCTTTCTTAAATAAGGTACTAACATTTTTGATATTAAGTATTTAAAAAACATTGAATAATAGAAATATCAATCTTTAGACCAGCTGTAATATTTATTTACCTGGCTCACAGATATAAATTTTTTTCAAAGGCAATTTTAAGAAATTACACCATCTAAGAATTTTATCAATAAAACATGTCATAGGCGATTCCCAGATATGTAAACAGGGCCTGTAGACAAAGTGACATCGCTTTGTAGCCGAAATTCGTTATCGTCTTTGAGATAACGATAATAATTTTCTATTCAATGATCAATCAAAGATCGTGACAGTGCAACGACAACAACTGTCAAGTGTCAACAAAGTTCGTCAAGAAGTGTCAAATCGGACCAAAAAATTAAAATTAATTTCTATGTAAATAGACCTCATACACATTATAACTCATAAAAATTGTGAAAATGTTGCCCTCCATGGCCCACGGCCACGGATAACGAATCAATATCAATAATAAAATAACATAAGTTTGACATAAGTGTTCGATAACCAATTGACAGTTTATGATTTTGTTACGAATTTTAACATTGTCTACCAACTTGCGATAACGATAACGAGTGACATAATTGACGATCCCTTATGTCAATCCCATACATTTTATTCTTTTCGAACTTCGTTATCGTTTTTCTAATGTTACTTTGTCTAAGGCTTCAGATTAATAAATAATGACGCTGTCATGGATTGCACAAATAAAAATAAAAAATAATACTTCTCTGCTAAGATCACTAGGTCTCTATATAATTACGCAATTATTTTGCAGAAGACAAGTTTATGGAAAAATTATACAAAACAATAATAATGGATGGCCAATTCATTAGATATATTTCAAGATGCCCATATAAGTTTTGTGTATTTTATTGATTCATGAAATTTAAATTTGGAGGTGTGACGATCACATCATCACTTGCAAATACATCATTTTATCATCATTCCTACAATGATCAACTGAATGATGGTATATCCCGTACAGTGGTAGAAGGAAATAGCAATGATTAGCTTGGCTAAGTTTTTTTTCATATTTATCAAGTAGTATATGCATTCTCAGATATTTTTGTTTCTTTAATTTATTACGAATTTTAATCCTATTTTTACATATATTTACATCTCAAGTATGTTTTAACACCTGTACGATTTTTCATATGATGCACGAATTAACATTGGGAAAACAGATTCTAAAATATCTTGTAATCAGTAAATGCGAAAGGAAGGCAAAGCATGAACGAGTTGCGAGGACTTGTAATTAGTACCTATTGGGTAAATTCTTTAAAAAATACATACCAACCGATGACGTGGGAAGGCTGGTGGGCAAAACATGGGTGAGGCAGGAAAAAGAGAGGCCTATGCTCAGCATTGGGCAATAACGAGCTGATGATGATGATGTGTGACTACTGAGTCTCCCGTTTACCTATCTTACGGCCATTGTATTAACTCAATTCCAAAGGAAATTGAACTTATGACATTATAAGTTCTTTGAGGTTTGAGGAGGAAAGTTAGGGGTGTAATGGGGTTGGCATATTCTTTAGAATAAAACCCCTAAATAAAACTAGAATAAAAAATAAAAATAAAACTTCAAAAGTGAATTGACGTATTTTGTATTAATAGCTCTACTAACATGGTTTTTCTCAATAAAGCATAGACACGTCTCATCTCATAATCTGAAAGGTATTTTGATATTAATGAAAAGGATGTGTTTTAGCGTAAAATTTAATCGTACCATAATTTATATAGCTCATAAAATTATTTCATTAAGCATTCAATATATATGTTATATTCTGATTTATAAAATCACTAGAACCTTTAAACCTGTTATTTTTATAACAGTTTTTAAACGTTAATTAATATATTTTATTTGTTATGTGAATGTTCACATCTTTATATATGAAATTCTTCACTAACACCTCCTTGGTCGGGTGACTAACAGTCCTGTACAATCACATACACTTCAGCCTAACCGCTGAATTGATTTAGAGGAAATTATGAAAATGATAAAAATTTTGAGCACCACTCTTGTATATCATGGTAGCATACAGTCCCCACCATGGTTCAGGCCTTGACGTGGCGGTGGGGATCAGTAGCCTATGGTGAGTCCAGCACCTTGGTCGAAGCTAATTGAGCCGTGCGGGCTCTTGTACCCCTCTTATTAAAGATGAGGGGAAAAAAGAGCAGGGGGCCATTGTACTGTCCCGACGTTGGGAGGGGTTCTTCTGTGGTGCGGGACAACCCCTCTGTGAAAGTGGCATCGGACCCCTGAGGGACTGACTAGGCGGGATGTCGAGACATCCCGAGGGATGAGAGCATTTCCCGGCGTTAAAGAAAAAAGAAACAAAAATGGTAGCGTACATTTTTAACTAAACGCCGATGTTAGGACAGTACAGCGTATGTCGGTAATCAAAAGTAAAAATCTATATTATCATTCTAGTCAGAGGTGTTTCCGTGTGGTCTATACATATTTTGACTAATGTTAGCATAACATATTACACGTAGTTGCCGACACATTGTAAGTAGCGGTGTTGACACGTCTCCTTGTTTCCGAGGTTAAACGCTAGACTACCTCTTTTTGTTCATATTTACTCCATTAGTATCGTGTTAAAATTATTTATTGTTTGTTGATTAAAAAACATGACCATAAAAAAATGCTGACATAAAACGGCCGGCAGATGTGTGACATCTTTGCTACTATTAGAATTCATAATTTATAAGAATATATAACAAAAGATGGTATAAAATAAAGGCACAGAGCATGATACACATGCCGTTTGCCGTCACGCTTTCGAGTCGATTTTAGGGCCAACCTACCTAAAATCGACTCGTGCCAATAGAATATGTTTTATAATTTATAAACTAGCTAGTGTATTATAATGAGGTCAGATCAGGATTTATATATATTACCCGCAGGATGCCTAAGAATACTTCCCGGCGCAAAATAATAAAAAAGGTCTAGGATAATTTCCAGAGGACGGAATCTCTTTAAAAAAAACAAGAGGAGAAGAGGAAGAAAGCCTCATGACAAAATCAGAGGGGTTATGGTAGTCTTTCGCACCCATGACCCCGTCGACGCGGTACACAGGAAAATCATGGGGTTTTAGTTAGGGTGAGAGCCCCACAACCAACAAGGCTCCCGTGGGTTCGGTGGTATCATTATGATTTCCCTATATAGAAAAGGTCTAGGTTACTATGATATACTATGAATTTATTGTTTAAGCCGTACATTATTATAATCATTACGACATTATTCTGCATATTGAAAACACAATTAAGAAAGCGCATAGCGACTACAAGTACATTCCGTATGAGGTCAGCACCGTAATATGTAATATTTATTGATAAACCGTTTAATTTACAATTGTAAAATTGTTGTTTTTATGTGTAGCCTGACCAGAAATATATAAACCCTGCATTGATGTCGCCACTGCATCTTTTATACGGTAACACATAGTATGGTCCATACAGAAAAATAAGTTCCGAAATTTTCCGCAATCTGGCGAGGGTTTTTTTTCTGATCAGGCTATACTTATGTAATGTAACAATGTTTTATCCTTATACGATTTTAGTATTTATGATATTCCGCGGCCATCTCAAGGCTCATAAGCCTTTATGATTGTTGTTGATAAATAATCAGCTGATATGAGAGCTTAGAGTACACATGGAAAACTTGTTTGGTAGGGTGGCAGGTAAAACAAACAGTGAACACCACAACCTATTGCTTCAACAAATTGCTTACTTTATTGAGGCGCAGCACCAACAGTCTGGTGACCGTGGCGGCCAGATTGGACGTGGACAGTGCTCTAATGCAGCACTGAACTCGTGTACATTTGGTCAAAGACACCTAGACCTTCCCATAATTTTAATTTAGATAACATATATTTTTTTAAATATTATATTGTAAATAACACTATGGGCAAATGTTAATCCCGAAATAAATGATTTTATTTATTTATTTATAATTTTTTATATATTTATAGTGTATTTGTGTGTTTAGTTTGGCAGAGGTTAAAATTCCTAAAAAGTTTATAGTTCAGCCAAATTATCTTACTACATTAACACAGTAACAAATGTCAAGTTATTGCAGCTATATTAATGTAGCCAATATAATTTGACCGTACTATCTAGTATATTTTGGGGTATCAATGCATTTTAAAATAAAACACGATGTAATACATATAACTCCTTAACAGATTGAGGGAGAAATGTGCAGTTTACACTAAAATCGGCAATACATGAAGTATTGCCGATTTCAGTGTAAACTGCATCGCACTATAGACGGTCGAACGGGAATTTTAAGCCGAGATTAAATGTTACTGGATATGCTTTTCCCGCCCGAAAATCACTACCTACATGCGATGTTATATTAAGACTACCAGTTTCTGCTGCATGATATAATAAGAAAAATAACAGAATGCTGTAGCCTACGCTAAACTGGAATGCGTTAAAAAATATGACGGCATTTAATGATTTAAACAAATTAATATTTCCTAACACTAAAAGGTCAGACAAAACTTGTTATGCTCTTATACTATATCCACACTTCATCTTTGTTGTTATAACAATCAGGCTTGACTTTATTATAAGGATCCAAATGATAATACGTCATTTGTTCTAAAAATATTTTTTCTGAGATTTTTCTTTTGGGCCGGCCCACCCCGGCACGACCACCCCAGCTTCTCGCTAACATAACACCGGCGTCAAGTGACAGCTATACTGTCGCGTTTCGTGCGGTTAGTGAGTTTACAGTGGCCCATTGGCGGTTATAGGGGAAAGGAGGGCAACCAGAGGTTATGCAGATGTCTCTGAGCGTCGGTAGTCATGGCTCCGACTGCTAGGTTGCCTTCTTATGACATAAAAAAATAGATTTTTAATTTTTGTTTTGTTCATTCGGAACGGTTTTCTATAACGTTGTTTCTATAAATTTAATTTGTTTATATTGTGATGGTCGGCGAACTCTTGGTTGATATTGTAAAGGACTGTTCTGGGTGAGTGGAGTGGAGAAATTATAGTTGATTGATGGAGGATTAAGGGGCGAGCCACGCGCCTTGGGGTTTCCCGCCGTTTATCCATATCATTGTCAGACTTGGCCTCGGTCTTATCAAACAAATACAAACTAGGCTGTATGGACTATAGTCCTTTGCCTTTACCTATTGGGATTAAATTTTAAAACAACAAAAAACAACTATGTATAATAACATGCTAATAACTACATTTATATACATAACTACTTACAAGCGCGCTATGTAACATGAAGGTGTATGTAACACTATGCCAATTAGCTTACATATTAATTAGCATTCACATTAAGCGAGGCGATCAAACATCTCATTAGTATTAAATTTTGTGTAACATAGAATTTCATAACGGTCAAATACAATAGTCGTGTGAAATGGAAAAGATTCGCGAAATTGCACAAGATACACAATCACGATATTGTTCTACGGCGCACATAATATGGTTAAACAACGAGATCTCTTGATAGATTTGTCATCATGATGTTTCATCAGAATCAGATAGTAACCGCTGGGTATTGATCGCTCTTAATAAATCCTAAGACGGCAGATCCTGTTACTACTCGTTACTCACAAAAAGGAACGTAAAGTGCTTTCCACGGCTTAACTTCATAAATGTAAAACGTCGCAACAGTCTGTATTTCGGTCCAGAAGGATTTGTCTAAAATGTAAGACTACGAAATATTCAACATAAAACTATTTGTATAAATAAAAGACATTCCATGCACGTTTTTTTATAAAACCTGCTTATATAAAACTTAGAACCTAATGCTTAAAATTGAGATCTTTAATTTGATATTCGATTTATGTTTAAAGGTCGCAGCCGTCACATCTGAGTTACGTCATGTCTTAGGCCCAGAGATCTATCGCGCATCCTCAACCTTTAAACTTAACAGAAGATCCAATAGTTCAATACATTTAATGAATGGTTAAAAATAAATATGATTCATACATTTTTTATTTCGGTGTGGCTTATACGGAAAAAAATATGTTACGTTTTTTATGTAAGTCTGTCGGTGCTAGCAATTACACTGCCTGTCTTGCCCTTATCTCCAAAACACAGCAAAGCTCTTTCACAGGAGAAGCAAGCAAGACGGTGCTACCCATGCATCCGGGAGCGAGGCACAGCGTATTCTTTCCATGGGTGAAAACGGTATTTATTTGCAAAAAGCATATTAAGCAGTATGCTATAACACTAGTGAAGGTGGCAAGATGAAATAAAGGACATCGTTTAAAAGAACAAGATGAAAGGAATTGGAGGTCTTTGCCTATGTAAGGCAAACGGACGGAGATTCAACAGCAACTAAAAGAAAATCATTGTTATATGTATGGTTGAATAAAGCTTTTGCTAGTGTGGACCAACAATTACCACGATAACATAAAAATGCACTTAGATCTATAACACCTGTATCCGGATTGAATCTGTTTTGATAGCTTATGTCCTTATGATATAATCAGATGTCATAATTGTCTCTTACCCCAATTCTATCAGCGATTTAGCCGAGAAAATGTATTGTAAGAGTATGAAGGCTCATCGAAACGTTATAAAATTGTAAAACAGCCTATTATATCAAATGCCGTTTGCACGGACTTAATTTGATTTTATCAGTAATCATTATCGTGAGCGAACCTTATAATATGGGGCATATTATAACTATTTTCCGAAATTAGGCAAGCCTTGTAGTTGGACCATAGTTTTCATGTGCGATGAACGCAAAGGATCTCATAAGGTATGCAAATTTCCTCACGATGTTTTCTTTCACTGAGCAAGCTATATTCAGGTGCACGGGGAAATTTAGGAAAATCTTTTTAAATGAACCTGGTCTGGATTGTACCTAGACCTTTAATTTCAACACTAGACTCTCGCTTAGATAATCAGCTTTTACATGAATAATTATAATTAATTTAGGAATGTCGCCTGTGTACCATCCGGGCGACATTCTTCTAGTGACCGGTGCAGCTTGTCCAAAACCAGCCCAGCTGTTGCAATCATTTGAAGAAAAAAAGCGATAAGTCGAATATTTTTGATCTATAAATGGTTATACCTACGTTATGTAAGATGAAACATTTGGGGTCGAATTACGAAACAATTAAAGAAATTGATATAAACTCATCGGGAGATTTCATCGCATATTTAAATATTCAGCACAATGGTGCACATGGTAGAAAAAAAAATCGTAAACGTTCTTTTTTAATGTCTTGATAAAATTTGAGGCTTAAGTTATATTTTTCTCGAAATGTTAGCGATTGTTACTTACTAGTTAGCTAGTTAGCTATTGACACCGATGTTTTCTCAGAGAGACAAAAACATCTAAGAATCTTAAAGTTACTTTTAACCTCCAGCTTGTATGCGATAGGTTTTGGTTTCTAGTGACTTTTAGTACAGCTTCAATATATAATTATTAATTTTACATAGCTATTATATTAATACACCATATCATTAGTATGATTAGATTTCCATTGTAAAGATCAATGTAATGCTAAATTCCAAGAGTCCAAGGAATCCATCAAAATATGATTGACAAGACAATAAGCAATGTACGCGGACCAACGGACATTAGCCCATTCAAAAATACCAAGTCAATGTCCTGTTACGTAGATGGTCTGATAAAGAAACCTTACAATATTTTTCTTTAAGTACTTTTTCATTAGCGATTTCCCCTACGAAATTTAAAAGGGACTTTCACAGACCTAGGCTAATTAATCTGTGTTAAGCATTACGTATTTATTGTATTCGTTAAGGAACCCTAGATGTTAACGTTTAAAACCAGATCAATTATCTTTATATTATGTATAATGTATCTTTTGTATATGTGTCACTCAACTCTCCTAAACAGCTGCACCAATTTTGATGAAATTTTTTGTGTGTGTGGATTCGAGAACGTTGCAGAATAACAATTCCGATCATTACAATGTGTTTAGTACAGGACACCGTCCGTTGGGTCTACTAGTTAACCGACTTCAACAAAAAGGAGGAGGTTCTCAATTCTATTGGTATTTTTGTTATATAGAAATTAATTAAATGCATTTCTTTTAGAATGGATGAGAAAAATATAGGTCTACGAATATATGATAATGAATAACTATAAATAATTCAATACGCAAGTAGTTTTTGCGAATTCCGAAAGAAGATGTCGTTTATTTTAATTTTAAATGTCTTCTAATAAAAGAAATGTTGAAATATATTAGATAACTCAATTTAGGTAATAATAATAATCCAATATATTTCAATATTTATGTTATATAATTTTTCATGGCATTACTTTCTTATTTCTGCTGTTTTCTATATGTGAAGTAGGTAAAATTGAAGAAAAAATATGTTGAAGTCAATAGCAATATTTTAAAATGCATCATAAATGTTTGACAACCTCTGTGGAACAAAAAGTTTTCTGTGTTCTTGGGTCATGGATGTATATTAAATACGTGTATCAAAAAATAAAAATCTTAAATATATGTATAGTACAAAAGTATTAAATACGTTTCCGTTGTCTGGTACCGTAATTCATTTAAAACTTACCACGGGTGCAGATTGACGTGGTGTAAAAGCGTACATAGATATTAGTATTATTATGTATACATATAATAATAGTAACGGTAAATCTTTTATACCTATTGATTAACATAGTAACGTACATTCAGCAGCGTGTGATGTCAGACATTGATCTTTAACGGAAATCTTTTGTTACTTTGTAATGGCTGCTATTATATTAACCGTGAGTTACCACGTAAAACAATCAGAATTAACCCGGTCATCTTCTCATTCAGATCAATACATTTTAACATGAAATAACTGTTAAAATTGACATGTTTTCAAACAATTGTAAAACATTATATTATATTGTCTTCTAATGTTCATTCGTAAGTACTGTAACTTGACGTCATCGTAAAAAAAATCTGTTGTCCGTAAAGTCGGTTTACTGACGATAGTTGAACGTGACAACGTCATAAGAAAATGGAACGCCTCAGAGCGAGGTAACGCCGCATATGTCATGTTTTTTCGTTCTTGCAGCCGGCTCCATCGAATTATAAGACGTTGTCACGTCAAAATCTAGTAAGCGCCAATAAATAAAAATAGATGTTACATGTAATAATTTTGATTTTTAACTATTTACAAGATTTGTGCCACTGAGTTTGTTTCGCTGGCTATTCTAGTTTCGTCTTGTCATTAGTGGGTTATCTTTATAATCAATTGAAATTTTAAATCTATACTAATATTATAAAGCTGAAGAGTTTGTTTGTTTGAACGCGTTAATCTCAGGAACTACTGGTCCGATTTGAAAAATTCTTTCAGTGTTAGACAGCCCATTTATCGAGGAAGCCTATAGGCTATATAACATCACGCTGTGACATATAGGAGTTGAGTAACGCGGGCAAAGCTGCAGGCAACAGCTAGTATTTGATATAAGCGATTTTGGTATACGATGTAGGTACCGAAAGATTGAACTTCGTTTTCATTGCATAAGAAAGTCTCTCAATTATTTTGACTATACTTTTTAGCGCAAATTATGATTTTATCTCTTTTATATTAGTTGGATAGGCATACCGGCCTGATGGTAAGTGGTCAACGTCGCGCATGAACATAAACTAGTAAACCTGAGACTGGTCCAGGCAACTCATTCAGTCTCTATGCCAGTAATTACACTGTCTGCCCTGTCTTTCTCTCCGAAACATAGCAAAGCTGTTTCACGGGAGAAACACGCGGGGCGGTGGTACCCTTGAAGACGGCACAGCACACCCTTCCACCGGTAAATATAATATAAATTTATAATATAACTCTATCTGTTCTGCGTCATTTAAATCATCACGTATTTAAATGCAGCTGATATATTCATTTTAATTTTTATAAATACACACATAACAGGTTTACACTCCTTAAAGGCTACAAATAATAAGCAATATTTTCAGCTTTTGCGAAGTTTAAATATAAAATTTGCACTGTTGAAATAAAACTGTTTCTTCAGAGGTAGTGCCATGCTGCTTTCCAGCCGAATTGAGCCGGCCGGCCCATATAATAGTGTATTATATATGGGGGCGTAAAGTGACAGCTATTCTGTCGGGTTTCGTGCGGTTTGTGAGTTTTCCGTGGCCCATTGGGTGGGGGGATTGGGAAAAGGAGGGCAACGCATCTGCATAACTTTTGGTTGTTCGGATATCTATGGGCGTCGGTAGTCACCATACGGCTCCGACTTCTCGGTTGCCTCCTTTTGACATTAAGAAAACCGCCATTATAAATGTATGTAATAATAAATTATAATAAACAATTTGTATGTATTTAGATGAACAATTAGACGAGAGCTGGTGTTTTATATACATCAAATTGTTCAAATATAGTGCGTACCTTATTTAGAAAACTATAAGATATTAAAACAAGCATATTAATGGTTTTATAATTACTTAATTTAAGATTGGTAATTGGTATTTTAGTAATGGATGTAAGCCATTATAAATAAGCGGTGTGACAACTCTAATGCTTACTTTCTGACGGATCTGATAATACGTCCATTAGTGTTTTATTATTGTGCCTGTTTGACATATCTGTTACAGGGCACTTTTGTCATGTTTCGCTTTGGAAGAAAATATTGTATACACGCGACATTTTAAAACACGTGCGTGGCCTCCCTTGCGTCGCGGTGGAACCGCGCCCTAATTTTTACATAGTAGTAATCATAATATTGTGATTTATAAAGAGTAAGTCTATTTAAATAAAGATTTAAAAAATATATAGAGTGAGTTTATTTTTTCCAAAATCGTAGAAAAATATTTTTAAATTCTCTTCTTATTGTATAATGACTCCCGTAAGGATTTGCCAATGTCAGAAGGAGCAATTAAAATTGTGTCAGAATAAATTATTATCATTGTCAATGTGAAATGTGAAAAACAGGATCTCGTTAATCTATGTAATTAGCATTTTTTAAGCAGTATTTCATCACAATTGACATCCCGAATTAGAAGTTATGTTCACAAATTTTACATGAATACAGTCAAACAGAAGTTTGTGTCCGTGTAGATTCTTTTATCGCAACCAGTTTGATCTAAATATTGCCAAAAATGTAACAGTCATCAATATAAAATATTGGCCATTAAGGGGGCATCGAACTTTAAGTATAACAAAATTATATCATTTGATACACACATATTCAATTTGTGTTTAGTGATAGATGATATTACCTAATTAAATAAAGCCTATGCAAACTCATTATGTTGTAACAGGCCTAGTGAGAGCCCCGGTGGCCTTGGCGACAGGTCGTGTGATGGCAGATTACCCATCTAAGATTGCATCGGTATGTATAGCAAACAAACTATTAAGCATAAGTGTGGCCGAGCACTAAGATTTCTGCTTATTAACAATTAAAAGAAAAAAAAATGACGTCATAACTAAATTTTGAACTGAAAAGCCGAACGCAATCAAATTAAAATGACTTATTTGATGATGTATTTTTTTTCTAAGGAGAAATACAAATAATGTGATTTTATATCCATATTTTTATAAGATGTTTATCAAGATTGTCTCTTATTATTCAATCTTTAATTATTATGTATATTATTATGATTAATAAAAAATATGTAAAGTTTATTTTGTTCAAAATATTAGTATTTATATATGCTTATCGAATAAATTTTAAATGCATTTATTCAAGTTTATCATATATAAATATAATTCTATAATAAAGTAAGCCATAAATCAATAAAAACAAATGTTTAAGACTCGAGTTATAGAATTTTAAACTACATACTTCCTAACCATAATGGCTGTTTAATTTAATTGTGTGGCCTTGACTTTAGCGCCATTTAAAAAATCATCTTGTTAAGACTTCTTATTGAAGGAAAGGTATTTATATATTACTAGCTGTTGCCCGCAGCTTCGCCCGCGTTAACTTATATTTACGGACGTATCCGGACTGATGATGATAATTATTTTACTTTATTATTTTGTTATATACCTATCTCTAAAGGAAATAAGGCAGCGTTTTCAATGTAAGTTTTAGGACTAAATGATTTTTTAATTCCACACCATAAAAAATAACAAAAAAAAGTTCAAACAATGAAAAAAAAATTTTTGGGGCCACCCTTAACACTTAGGGGTGTAAAAATTAGTTATCTATAAACCTATTCTCATACCTACTGAATATACATACTTATTAAATTTCATCAAAATCGGTCACGTCGTTTCGGAGGAGTATAAACACTAAACTTTACACACGATTATTTTATTTATTGGATGCTATTATATGAAATAAGTCAGAGGTGGTCGGCAGGTGACGTCATCTTAATCTCTAAGGATTCTAAATTTGAATAAGGTTTATTCTAGAAGTTACTCGAAAGAGTTGCAATAAGACTAATAATTCATTACAGTTTACATCCCACATGTAATAGATATTATCTATTTTTTTTTATGTCATCAGGGGGTAAACGAGCAGTCGAAGCCTCACGGCGCCGACGCCCATACACATCCGCACAACCAAGGCCACGGAGATGCGCCGCCCTCCTTTTCCCTATCATCCCCAATGGGCCACCAGAAACTCACAAACCGTACGAAACGCGACAGCATAGCTGTCACTTGACGCCAGTGTTATGTGAGCGAGAGGTACCCCCCGGTCGTGCCAGCCCAGTTCCTCTGCATGGCACTACCTCTTACTTTTATCTATGGTCGCGGGTGGTTGGTTTGGTTGATGGAGTATAGAAGGAACCGTGTCTTTAGTAACCATCTTATATAGGGGACAAATTGAAAGAGTGTCCACCTGTAAACGCATTTGCCACAAATTCTATTATACTCCATGGCCGCCAACAACATTTTCAAAAACTGTCCACAATAGCGCTGGTTTAGCATGTGGAAGGATTGTATATATAAATGTGTGTGTGTGCGTAATTTCATGGTGTAAACACGCTTATACATCCTTACGTCTGTAACTTGTACATAATTTGTCGCGAAACACCTTTCTCACTTTTCGACTTACACATTTCATACGTAGATGGTTCTCCTTATTTTCTATACTCCATGGTTTGGTCGGAAATCAAAAGTTATCGACGAATATACATCAGAATTTCTCTATTAATTAAAATAAGACTTAATATTCATCAACGTAACAATTTAATTTTATCAACGATGAACGAATGAAAAAGAAATGAAAACTCTGGTTTCCGTTGACCGCGGAAAAATACTAAATATTGTACTAAAATTTTGGATTTTATTATTATATAAAATTGCCTATCTACATAGTTATTCAATCATAAGACAATACGACGACATTAAACGACGCGCCTGATTATGTAAAAAATTTAGTCATCAACGAAAATACAACGAGTAGAAATTCTTGACGAATACTGGTTTCGGTCAGTGTTCGAGATAATTTATCACTTAGTTAATATGGATTTTGATGTAAAATTTAATTTTAGTAACGATTATATTAATTTTTATATCTAAATTAATGAGCCAGATAAATGGACACAAGATGGCGCTATGTGAGTAGACCTATTAAGGGTAGCGGTCGCGGGTTCTATTCTTGCCAAATACAAACAATTTGTGCACTAAACATTAAAAAAAACAATCTTTAGTCATATTTATATTTTGCTTAAAAATAATAAAAGGATTATTTGAATGACAATTAAATAAAAAAAGAATATTTAAATTATTATAAAAAAAAATAACTAAAGCCTAATTCATAAGAGGCCCATCACGTGAGCTACCTTGTGTCGCGAGACCAAACAGCGGTAGCTTGGTCGTTGCCTCCTTATGAGCAATATGGTGTACTGCACACGATGCTACAGCTACAACTTGCTAAACTTTATGTATCATCATCATCAGGCCCTGTCTCTATGTAAAAAAATGCCCGGCAGATTAGAAGCAGCTATGATAATATTAAATTTTCTTATACTAAAAACCTATAATGAAAGATGAAATAAAATAAGAAAATTATAGTGTCAAGTCGTTTGCCGTCACGGCATTTGAGTCCATTTCACTGTCACGATAGATTTTCACATAAAAAAATCGCAAATAATATTTTAATAGCATAGATTTGATTACTTTTTAAAATAATAATTAATTGATAGTCGAGAATGAGCCAATAATGATACGGTTCACTGTCAGACATTTTGATATTTTGAATGCATACTATCGGATGATATTTAAATCAATGCGGATACGGAAGATATAAATCGTGACAGATCGGTAATTCAATTTGAACCGGGTCAAAACAATCTCTACACAAATACCGTGACAAGTACACAGAAAAAATCCAATGAATATAAATTTTCTTATTTTTTTTGTCTTAACACACATCTTCTTCCTTTAAAATAGGCTTGATGTTAGCCTTTTGGACTATCAGAATACAGATGAGCCTATGACTAATGGGGTCTGTGAACTACTAACTATCCTGATATATTTCGCTAATCGTGTACGGACTAACGATTATTTATCTTATAGCCTTAGACCTTACATAGTATGCAATCTATCTTCTTACAAAATGTTATCAAAATCTAATCAGTAGAGTAGGCTGTATGCGTGAAAAGGTTATAGATACATAATATAGTATATTAAGTTTTTTTATTTATCGGACGCTTTCATTATATTAAGTATTTATAATTTATTTATAATTATAATACACCAGGACTGTTGCAAGACCAATGTGGAAAGATATATATATATATATATAATATTGATAGATAATATTGAAAAAAATCTATTATTAATTCTATCTACCTTAAGAGATGATTGTTTGATCGGAAAAAATCTTAGTTTTAAAACCCTGTCTGTATACGGGCTCTATTACTAAGAGCACGTCTTTTGTATCCTACCGGGTATAATAAATGTCTATATTACGATATAAGTAACCAGTGAAAACATCGAGTATTACAATGACAGGTTTATAAATATTTCCATAATAATGGAACCGTGTTCATTTTTTGTTCCTCGCAGGATTATATTTGAAATTCTTTATTAAAACTACAAACTATAAGCACCGGCCAAGTGCGAACTGATTAAATATTTGTGGTATATACCTGGTGCGCTTATAAAACTGTTTATACAGAAAAGAGTATATATGAAGAGAAAATATGCCCTCTTTTGAACTTATATAAGTACGTCTAATGTATGTATTAACGGACCTGACAGACTGTACTGTACAAAACTTTTATAATAGACCGAATTTCAACTCTAAACCATTCTATAATTCACTTGAATACATGTTACACAATAATCTACTACCGAACACGCGCCAGAGATGACTGAGCGTAGAGCGGGGTGAGGTTCTCCATACGCGCGTGAGCTTATAACTAAAGGAAGTAAACGACGAAGTTCGAAGAAATTCCTTCTATCATTTTAAAGAACATGTATATACTCGTCTACGAAGAAAGTTAAGAGGCTTAAACCGGTCCCGTATGCCCATAAGATGAGATAAGATATCTTTTTAAGAGGTGTTTGATATTTTTTTCTCTGTTACAAAAGTTACCTAATCATGCATTGAAAACTAACAAAGTAAGGTTTTATCATGAACTAGGTCACCTACTTATATTTTAATTCGTTTTGGAATTACTGAAATAAATTGAAATTAGTGACGCCAAAATTTCCAATGCGTCCTGTTAAAAAAGATCATCAAAATCGGTGCAGCGTTTAGGAGAGGTTCAGTGACATACACACGCATAGAAGAATTATAATATATTTAAAAGTTACTAAGTTAAATTGTCTATAAATTCGAAATAATAATGATGATACTTTAAGACATGATGATGATGTAACATACACCTACCCACACATTATATTGTTGTTTCGATATCATTCCCCGGTTTGACTTATTAGTGTTGCTGATTATTAATTATTATCATCATACAGATATCAGAATCATCACTGATCATCAATAAGGGTCTTAAGAAAATTTTTTATGACCTTATTTGCCCGTAAAGATATCCTAAACAACAGAACCACTTTTTATGAAATTTTGGATACTGCAGGTTAGCTAAACTTAAGAAAAGGAGAGAAGTTTGGTAAGAGGCTTGCTGCATTGCAGCCGAATTGGGATGGGTAAGTTTCCGGTGGCTTATTGGAGGGATAAGGAAAAGGAGGCCAACGCATGTGTATAACTTTTGGTTGTGCGGATGTTTATGGGCGTCGGTAGTCACCATGCATAAGGCTCCGACTGCTCGGTTGCCTCCGATGTAAAAAAAGAAGTAAGTTATGAACGCGTTAGGTGGCACTATTGTGAGTAGTAGGATGACGTCTGCCCGGACCACTAGTGTAATATGTTTAGGTTCGAATCCGATACGAGTAGACACACACCCAGACCGCGCAAACAGCGCTAGCACTACGCTACCGATAGATTGCTTGGGCACCGCGCATGACCCGCCTGCCTCTCCAGAGGGAGCGATGAGGGCCGGCCCTCATGATGATTTTGGTTTAGGTTAAATTCAACCGTAAAAGATTCGTCGACCGTAACAGATTTGACTAGTCCAAATCCTGCTCTCCTGAGCAGCGCGCGCGATGAACCGCGCCCCCTGCGGGGCGCTGAGGGGGGCGTCCCATTTTCGAATATTTCTTAAGTGAGCCATCTGCTCATTTACTGTACCGATTGAGCTTAAAGGCCATCAGACCGAAAAGTCTAGCCCTTCAGAAAAAAGTGCAATATGTGTGATCTTATGTAACTTGAAATACCAAACTCGTAGATGAGTCTGAATATAACACCGAGCTTAGACTGTGTGTCCAAGCTCGGTGGGTTATAAGAAGTCGATGGTGCCCATGAACATAAACCAGTGTTCTGTTTGTGTTTTTCTAGATGTGACAACTAGGAAAACAAAAAGTTTGGAGGTACACCATAAATGAAAAATCAGTTTTTAAGTCTTTTTTACTTAACCTTGACTACTACTTTCTACTACCACCTACTGCTACTACTTCTTAATCCGAGTTTTGTTGTTTAAACAAAACTCAAATTAAGTAGAGATAAAATGATGAGTTCGCGTGATTTATATAAGTGTAAGTATTTTTCTGCCGTCCTTTATGAGATAACCTAATTTTTCAAGGCACTCCGACTATTGACCACGGTACACCAGTATGCCGCGGCACACACTGCGGACCACTGACATAAACGATTACATTCCGATATAGTCCTTTTTGTCGAACTCATTAATAATAATATATATGGACGCTTTCACACCACGTCAATTTAGTCCTGTGGTAAGTTCTCAAAGAACTAATGTTACGGGTACCAGACAACGGAAATATATTTAATACTTTTATACTATACATTATAGATAGATAGATAGATTTTTATTATATTATAATACACATATTTAATATACATCCATGACCTAGGAACACAGAAAATATTTTTGTTTCCTGGCGGGATTCGAACCCGCAACCTCCGGCTTGAGTGTCAACGCGCTAACCATTGAGCCACAGAGGTCGTCAAATGTAGTTGTAACAAAGCGCGTTTTCTATCAGTACAGACTACAGCCGGTAACAAAGTAACGATATCATTATTACTTTGTAAAGTTAACTAGTTGCTTAATAAATAAAAAAATAGCGTTTTGCAATTTAACGACGGGAGGGATGCGTTGTGCTACGTGCCGGACTGTATGGGTACAAATTACGATCATACCTTCAAACAGCTTTGCTGTGGTTAGGGAAGGAGGGACATGCAGTGTAATAATTATAGGTATCGAGACTTAACATTAACTTAACGTCTTAGGGTAGGCAACGTACGTATGATTGGCCTTTTTTGACGCAGGAAAATGCTTTATGGATTTATGGCTTTTTGAGGGTCCCGGATCTGCAAGCAACAAGAGCACCTCAGCGACAGGTATGATTAGCCTCGGCTAGTCCAAGTGTTAATTGTTCCCCACCATGGTTTAGGCCTTGTCATAGCGGTGGGGCTCAGTAACCTAGGGTGAGCCGCTGCACCTTGGGCGAAGTGAATTGGGCCCAGGGGGCTCTTTGTACCCCTCCTATAAGAAGAGGGGACAGAAGAGCAGGGGGCAAGGGGTGAGGATGGGAACCTCACCCTATTGTACTGTCCCGACGTTGGGAGGAGTTGTTCTGTGGTGCAGGACAACTACTCTGTGGAGGTGGCGTCGGTCCCTTGCGGGACTAACTAGCCGTCGAGGTACCTGTTTGTGTACTAGATCCGGGGCACCTCACCAAAGGTGGCATTAATGGCACTCGCCGGGTTTTAGTGGGTAGAGCTGCGTCCACTGACCAGCTGTCGGGCGCAGCGAGTCCCACATACCCGCGTGGGGAGACCCACTCCCCCGCGGTATGCCTCAGAGCATTTCCCGACGTAAAAGAAAAAAAAAGTGTTAATTGTTGTTTGTTTGTGATGCTAGTTTGCCTATACAACTAACATAAAATGAAATCAATAGTTTGTAGGATTTATCTAATTTTATATTTAAGTGTGTTAGTTCTTCATCCATTAAAACTAACATTTAACTTTAATGGCTTAAAGTTATTTGTTTATTAATATCAAGTACACTCGACTCATATTAAAAATAATAATAACATAATCAACATTAACAAGGTAACGACACATCTCAACAAAGATATATAATTAATTAATTCTTAACTATTATTACTAGTATTTTACTACTATTTTACAAAATCCTTGACGAGTATTCGAGTTATTTTTATTTATCTATACAGATAAATAAAATTGGGGTGTCTGTTTGTGATATTAAAATAAACATTTTTTATTAAATACATATAGATGTATACATGGTCCATATACCAAAATATCTATACATATAAATAAAATTGGAGTGTCTGTTTGTAATATTTAAATAATCAGTTTTTATTAAATACTGTGTCTGTCTGTCTGTTCCAGCTAACCTCTCAAACTGTTCGGCCGGTTTTGATGGGACTTTCACTGGCAGAAAGCTGATGTTATAAGCAGTAACTTAGGCTATAGAAATAATCATCACCAATCCGGGTACGACTGTAAATCATAATTAATACGGGCGAAGCTGCGGGCAAAAGCTAGTATTTAATATTTTGCAATAAAATTAAGAAACAAGCATTTAAATTAGGTAAAGGGATATCATTTTCATTATTAACAACTCTTTTTAGTTTATTGCAGGACACAAGACTTTTACTGAACGCCAGAAGGCCAATTTCCCGCAACAAGCATTCAAACAGGACCGGCCACTCCTACCATACACATAGGGAGATCGTTGTCCCGAAGGTCATTTGAAGGCCCACCGATCTTCCCGAGCGTGACCTAGACACCAGAACTCTTTGGGTCTTTGGGCCATCAGTTCTTCCGCGTATGTGACCGGCCCACTGCTACTTCAGTGTAAGGCTCTGCGCAAACGACCGATCACAGCCGACATTGGCCTGCGACACTTTTCTTACATTTCCCTGCTGTAGCGAGTGGCCGCTACCGGCCACATGTGTGCGGCGCCTCTATACAAAATATATAAAAAAGTGTGTTCTGTGGCTGCGGTCGTTCGGCGGTCGCCTGCTTGCGCCGAGCCTTATGCTTATCATTATTTGGTTGATAATTATAGATTAAAAGTCATATCATTCATAATATTGAATAAATTTCATAGTGTTGAGATATTCAATTTCCAAGCTCCGTGCCCGGATAAGAATAGAGTTTTGTTGGTTTGAAAGGGTTGGATTTAATACTCTGTTACTGTTTAACACTGTCTTAATTTGTTTGCTTGTTATACTTTCATATCTAAATCACTGAATCGATTTTAAATATTTTTCCACCAATGGAAAGCTACATTATGAACAAGTAACATAGTCTAAAGTTTATCCCCGTATACCCACGGGAACCGGAACTACCCGGGCGAAACCGCGGGGATCTGCTAACATGTATTAATTATAAATTTATTATCATTGTAACTTTAAATACACAACGAATTTAATATCGCACAGATCCTCATCATCATCATCATCATCACTGTTTAAAGCTGTTGTAAAATGTATGTGTATACTGATTCAGTGTATAGGAGTTGATAATTCATTTTCTTAGCTTTTTATTAATTTCTGCTTACGTTAGTAATTTGAAATTTCCAAGTAAACAAAAAAGTCGTTATGTTATTGGTGATCATTAACATAAACTATACCTATGTGATGTGTCAGACAGAGAAGTGGAGTTACCAGTTTTAATAGATAGGTTCATCATCATCATGATCAGCCTCTATCCGTCCACTGCTGAACATTTCTCAGTGAACGCCAAGACGACCGATCCCATTATAGTCGAATATATAGGTTATATTATAAGTAAAATATCCGCATGTAATGTAAACGGATGTAGGTATAAGTTAAATATCAGGGCAGTGACCATCTTCGCGGGACTTATAGCATTTAGATTTATAGGGTCAGATTGGTGTAACTTGTCTGTTCATCCGATTATTTTTGGTCTTGTAATATTATTTGTGAGGCGTTTAATCTTTAATTTTCTTCGAACCTTTTCCTGTTACGTCATAATATAATAGTAACGTAAAAACATTAAGTATTTAATACATTTTATTGCACAATTCACAACTTTTGAATGTAATTATTTGAATTTATTTTCCCGCAAATATCGAAGCAGTAATAAATATTAAAATACGAGCTATTGAGGTAGTCGGATAGAATTAAATATTATATCTTCTTTTTTGTCATTGGCAAGTTCAAGGTCTAAGTAGAAATGTTGTCAACCACATTGTGTAGGAGGTTAGGACGTGTTTAGTTTGACAAATAGAAAAAATAACGATTTTTTGTATTTATTGTGTAACACCGATTACGTTCTATTGCTACTAAAGGACATATATTTTTTAATAATTGTTTATTTGAGAATTTTAATTTTTATTTAATTAATTTAAGCGGTAATAAAAGAATCTGTTTTGATAAGGATACTATTTTTCTTTTTTTATTAATATAATAATAATAATAGATGGATTTAATATTAACTTACAATAACGCAACATTTTTTATTTAACAATAACTATTATGATAATTTAATAAAAAAGTATTTTATTTATTTCATATTTTTTATTTTTTAAAACTAACACTAAAGGACATTTGCAGAAACCAAAAAAAATCTTACCAGAAAATAAAAAAGTATTCCCGGCGCCATGGCACGGGACTCGGCCTATACGGCCTCACTACTCCCAAGCAGCCTCCTACAAAACACTAAAGTTCCCACAGAGCCTGATAAGCTCAGATCGCGCCAAAATTCGCTAACATGTCCCGCTCTCCAGCGGCCGGCTTTTAAAACTAAATTGTGCAAACTCGAAGATGCGCCTCTTATACCTCTTACGTTTACGTCCAATACCGCAACGTATTTGGCACATTTTGTGCGTGTGTGCGTGTATTTTGGCGCTGTCATACCTTGTCACATACATACACACGCTCCCTTATAGCTATCCTGAATGGTGATTTGATTTCTAAACACAATCTCGTAGGAGTTTACAAGTTAAGGCTTTGAATTATTCATTTGACATGACCAAATCATATTTGTTTATTTTTTACAGACGTATTAGCAATGTAAATTTTCAAAATCCAAGACAACGGAAGTTTTGGGTTGTTTAGTTCAATGTTTTGTTTTCAAAAGTAAATCCAATTCTTCAGATTATAAAGTTTTGTAGATGAAAGAAAAAATAAATTTCCGTATTTTGTTTCTTCTAAGAAGTTATAAAATAAATGGGTTGAGCTAAATATCTAAGTAAATAAAAATCTAAGTAAAAAAAATTATAATTGTTAAATGGGAAAAAAATTAAAATTAGATCTTAGAATTCTCATCCGGCTAACTAAACCTCTGTAAATACAATTTATAATGTGTCAGCATAAAATATTTTTATTTAACCAAAATTATTTTTGCAATTTAGTAAAGACATAGCCATCTTATATTACGTATATCTTATAGACCCACCATTGTTTGCATCGCCTATGTACAATTTTTAAAATATATCTGTACATCTTTTTTTTTCTTTAACGCCGGGAAATGCTCTGAGGCATCGCGGGTGAGCGGGTCTCGCTACCCCATGCGGGTATGTGGACTCTCTGCACCCGAAAGCTGGTAATTGGACGCAGCTCTACTCCACAGAGGGGTTGACCCGCACCACAGAACAACCCCTCCCAACGTCGGGACAGTACAATGGGGTAATGTTCCCGTCCTCGCCCCTTCCTCCTACTCTTTTGTCCCCTCTTCTTATAAGACGGGTAGAAAGAGCCCCCTCGGCTCAATTAGCTTCGCCCAAGGTGTAGCGGCTCACCCTGGGCTACTGAGCCCCACCGCCACGTCAAGGCCTGAACCATGGTGAGGATATATCTGTACTCATACGTCCAATTATAATCATAATAATATTGTTGTCCACGATGAAAATGTCTGACAGAGAAATTATGCTATCTGCCATCAAATGGAAAATTGCTATCTCGCGTGAAATCACAGCTGGGAAGACACCTTTGACGTAACATTATTACAAACATATCAATAGCTGAGAAGTACAGACTACCTTGTCCTTGCCTTACCAAACACGCTTAGTAGACAAACACGCTTTGTAAACACGTATATCTAAAAGCTGAAATCGCGCCACCACCGCTTTAAAGGATATTGTTTTTTCATTTTCTAAGATGGATTATAAAGACTAGCTAGACTAGACTAGCTCAAGGGAAACAGAATAAAACACTGTGGGATCACACATTTCCGCAATCGTCTACAATATAATTATAGGTATACAGTCGGGCCATAAATACTGTTACAATTAAAAATAAACAAAATATTACATATGAATTTGGAATCTGTCTTTTTTAACCGACTTAAAAAAAAGAGGAGGTTCTCAATTCGTCTGTATGTTTTTTTTTTGTATGTATGTGACACGATTACTCCGCCGTTTGTGCATGGATTTCGTCAGGTTTTGTTTACCTTGATGATATGATCATTTTATTACATGTCGATGTAACAATTATATAGGATGCTTTGGTAGCACACCATAGTATGTCGCGGTCATCGTAATCATCATCATCATCACCATCACCATCATCATCCTTTATCCGTCCACTGCTGAACATGCCTCCTTCAATGAACGCCAAGATGACGAATTTCGGAATCACTAGAAATTAAGAAATAAAATCATTTTACAAAAAATTAAAACAAGGCCTGGGGCGAGGATAGGAACCTCACTCCATTGTACCGTCCCGACGTTGGAAGGGGTTGTTGTGGTGCGGGACAAGGTGGCGTCGGTCCCTTGCGGGACTGACTAGCCGTCGAGGTACCCTGTTTGTTTACTAGATCCGGGGCACCTCACCAAAGGCGGCATTGGTGGCACTCGCCGGGTTTTAGTGGGTAGAGCTGCGTCCACTTACCAGCTGTCGGGCGCAGCGAGTCCCACATACCCGCGTGGGAAGACCCACTCCCCCGCGGAATGCCTCAGAGCATTTCCCGGCGTTAAAGAAAAAAAAAAAAGGGTATGGAGCCAAATACAATTCTTAAAACTCCATACTCTGGGTAGTCAAATTTTTATGTACCGGGCTATTGATAGGTAGAATGAAACCTCCTGTGTTTGTGTTCGTACGAAAAAGGCGATCAAAGCAGTAAGGGGAAGTATTCGAAGAATCTGTCCGAAAGCAAAAGATTTTATCTGGGGAGACCTGATAAAACCATGTCGCATACCTATTTAAAAAAATGACTTAGGACTTGCAGCCTATAAAAGATGCACTGATCATTTCTTAACTGATAATTTAAAAAAGAATAGGGTAGTGAAATCAAAACAACTACCTTAGCGGTATGCAAAACGAGGTTACAAAAAAAAAATGTTTACGGATGAGAATTTTTTTAAATATTTTAATAAAGAAAATGACCGTTTTTATGTTAAAAGCTCTAAGAAAGCGTTCCAATAAGTCAACAAAGTACGACGTGGGTATTACCCGACTTTAGTGATGGTTTGGTGGGGTGTTAGCTATGAAAGAGTGACTGGGCCATAATTTGTCAAGTCACAATATCGACACAAGTGTATCAAAATACCATTCTTGAGAAGGTAGTTAAGCCGCTTAACAACAACATGTTCGATAATTAAGAATGGTCCTTTCAGCAAGACTCGGCTCTGGGTCATAAAGCTCGATCCACCTAATCTTGGTTAGAACCCAACGTTCCGGACTTCATCAGAGCTGAAAACTGACCGTCATCTAGTCGCAATCTTAATCCGCTGGATTATGATTTATGGTCAGTGTTAGAGGTATGGCTTGCTTAAAATGTCACGATAATTTGGAGTCCCTAAAGCAATTCCTACGATTGGCATAAATATTTTTTCCATGAAAAGAGTGCGTGCTTCTATTGATAACTGGCCTCACGTTTAAAGGACTGTTGCAGCCAATGGAGACCACTTCGAATACTCTATACATTTTAATGATTTTACATTAATGTATTAAACTAACACACAGTAATAGCACAGGTAATAGTAATAAATGTTACGTGCAATCAACAAAAGAAAACATGTATTTTCTTTATAACAATATTTAGGGGTATGTAGGATTCAGGTGGGTACTTATCTACCTGAAACCTTTATTAGTGCGGTTTCTTTAATTTTAAAGAAAAGCTTTTTGCAAGTACATTCCTATTATATTTATAAGCCTATTAAAATTAAAAAAAAGATTTATTTAAACAATTTATCGTTGACTTAACTTGGTTCGCCCAAAAGTCTGGGTTAATCACCATATATGTTTGGTTTAGGTAGGAACATAGGTATTACCTAATATTATTGGTGATATATTATGTAGATGGACCTATTCCGTAGGAAAACCTAGTGGGCAAAATATATGGACGAGACAGGCAAAGAAAGAGATGATTGGCAGAAAAGTGGGAGGCCTATGCTCAGCAGTGGGCAATAACAGGCTGATGATGATGATGATAGGTGGGATTCGAACTCGTATCACAATTCAACGACCATCCAGTAGATGAGATCATATCCTTTTAACTCATACATAGAGCATACTACTATTTGAAGACCGGCAACGCACCTGCTAATCCTCTGATGTAGCAGGTGTCTATGGATTTCGCTGTCGATTGTCCGTTTGCCCCCTCTTCTATAAAAAAATACCATTTTATTATCATTAAATAACAAGAGTCTTTGTTTTTATTGACTGGTTTGTATTTGATTCGTAATTTTCATTACGAGCGGATGAACTCATCGGTATGTTATTTATCAATGTGTTTTCTATGAACTCGTTTTTTCATTTCATTTCAGGTTCAGCTTAAATTGTGGAAGCCCTGTAACTTAATTTGTACATTGCTTGATGTAATGTAAGAAATATGTTGTACTTCGAAATTTAAAAGTAATAAAAAAATAATTTCATTACTGCTTTTATCACAAAGCTAAGATATAGAAGGAGAACGATTGTAATGTATAAAAATGTCTACGGAATATAGAGATACCAAAGTTTTTGAAGGGTGCGTTGCAGTTGCAGGCATCACCGATTAAAATTAAGCGGGTGATTATTTATGAAACGAACTTGAGTCTTATTTATTTAATAAAAATGGAAAAATTATAATTTGAAGAAAAATTAAACAAAATAATAAAATAAGAAATGAGATTAAAAGTTTTCACAAAGTCAACATTTGTATTATGTAATTAGTTGCTAAATGTATTATAATTATAATTATTTAATGACGTCACAGCTCGGAGTGATATTAATGCCGTCCTGGTGGTAAAAATAGACACTGAAATATTTCCACTTTTTCAGTGGACAATTTTTTGTATAATATAGATAACATCTATCCTTTCTATCTAAGATTTTATTGTAATTGGACTACAAATGGAACATTAAACTGCTATGCACTTTCTTCCGAAATATAACAAATATGTTTCGGGAAATAAAAATCAGGTTGATGATTACCGTGTGGACAAGTGTAGCTCTAATAAAAGGAACGCAGTAAATAGCTTACATGTGACTCTCTATTAGAACTGCTCAAATTGATCGGAGAGATGAGTCTCTCGAGCAAAAAAAGTTGAATGTTTGTGTTTGGTTGCTGGAAGTATCCGAAACGTCGGGCTTGTAAAAATCTTAATAAGCCGCTAAAAGATTCCGACGAATTGATAACCTCCTTTTTGAAGTCGGTTATAAAATACGTCAAAGTTGTTTTATTATAAAAAAATTAAGTTAAAAAAATTCTTAAGTATTTATTATTTTTATGATACTTTAAAAAAGTAGCAGGGAAAATACTGTCTGATTAAAGAGTTTGATTTTCATCTATAAAGCTTATTTTTTATCGTGGCTGACAATCGCTCTTCTGATAATGTTGTAAATGAAACTAACAAGCTTATTTCCATAAACGCTTATTTCTAAAGTCTGCTTTAATAACCTGCCTTATAAGTTTAATTATCAGTTACATTCCGGCAGCTACATGATAATATCTGTGACGTCATATGGAGATAAATTCCGTGCGATTTGTTTACATCGTTCTGATTTTCATAACATACATAAGCAGCCCTTATATGGGCTCTCTGTTGGGCGCGGGTCTATTTATTAAAATGACTAGGTGAATCACTCTCCTATGGGCCATGTTATGCGCTGGGCGTTGACCCAATGCGGGGCGGTTAATTCCACACCTCCGTGACTATGAATGTCATCAAGCATTCAACTTTCTTTGGGATGTTTTGTAAGCGAGTGCATGGAAAAATGAATATGTAAAAACATAATATAAAAGCAATAAGGTAGGGATGCACCAGTTCGGTTCGAACCCAGATCTTGCGTCGAAGTAGATTTTGCTTACACTTTTTTTTTCTTTTGTGTCTGAGTGGGAAATGCTCTGAGGCATCTCGCGGGGGAGGGCGGACTTCCCAGGCGGGTATGTAGGACTCGCTGCGGCCAAAAGATGGTAAGGTGGACGCAGCTCACCACTAAAACTCGGCGAGTGCCACACTCCACAGAGAGGTTGTCCTGCACCATAGACCAAACCCTCCCAACGTCGAGACAGTGCAATGGGGTGAGGTTCCCATCCTCGCCCCTTGTCCCCACCTGTTCTTTTGTAAGAAGAAATAAGAGGGGTATAAAGACCAGCTCCCTCGGCTCAATTTGCTTCGCCCAAGGTGCTGTGTTCACCTTAAGCTACTGAGCCCCATCGCCACGACAAGCCTTGAACCATGGTGCGGAGATTTTACTTACTACTGAGTACTTTTTGGTAGGGGAAAACCTTATAGAGTCGCGTCACCGACATGCTAATGTGATATATGACGTCATTAGGAAATTTAAAAATTTAATACTAATAAATCGGAAATTTCATAATATAAATTTTTTGAAGCGAAAATTTCTTTAGCCGCGTTGTGCATTTTTTGGTAGGGGAAAATCTTAAAGGTTCGCATGACCGACATGCTCTAGGTTCGGGTCAGCGACATGATAATGTGACATTATGAAATTTCAAAGTTTAATACTAAGAAAATTAGAAAATCTACAATGACGATGTTTTTGAAGTGTAAACTTCTTTAGCCACGTAAAAACTTCTTTTGGTAGGAAGGTTAGAAAATCTTATGAGTTCGCGACACCGACATGCTAATGTTGATGGGTACAATCTTGTGAGTTTGCGTCACCGACACGTCACAAGCGTAATATATGTAGCAGTATATCTGTCCTCCTGCTATACAGGTGACATATTGACGTCATTTAAGTTATAAGTTTTCACTTCTAACGGCAGTCCCTATGACTACCATTTTTTTCTTCTTTTTTTAGCAAAATAATTATATATATATATATAAGTATTTACCATATATTAAAGTATTAACCTAGAAAGGCTTTAAAAGATTTATTCATTGATTTATATATACATTTACAACATAATTGCTTTACATTAGAAGATTAAATTAGCATACGGTGTAAATCTTCTAAAGGATCTAACGCCTTAAACTAAACCATAACGTAACAATATAAGTGATGAAGCCCGCCCATACGATGTTATCAACAGTGCCGTTAGAGTGACACACCGGAGATTTGACTCGTCCGTATCTTTTCATCTCATGCTTAGAATAACTTTGGGGAGGACCAAAAATGTAACGTTAATCTCTTTTAATTTTTCCTGTCAGCGCGCAGTCCAATTTTCCTTGTTCGCTATTCAATTTTCTCTCCACGTTTACAAATGATTGAAAAAGGTTTTATAAGTAATTATTTAGGTTAGTAATTTTAAATGAACATGAATTGTTCTGGAATAAACTAAAAGGTAAAATGGGTTAATTTAATTACTTAATTATAAAATCATCATCATGATAATATGGTGGGATCTAACTAACAAAGAAGATATTATGTGGTTAGTAGGTACTAACTACATATCTTCTTCAAACATAGGTATGTTGGAGATTTGATCTTCAAGAAAAGAGCATACTCATATTTGTAGGGTCAGCAACGCACCTGCTAGTGATGTAGCGGGTGTCTATGGATGTCGCTTATCACTTACCACCAGGTGAAACGATTGTTTGTTTGTCTTCTAAATAAAAAATGCTAAAGCAGATATTGTTATTAAACTTACAAATAGTAATACTGCTAACATTATAACAGAATCGAACGGAGAATAATTTGAATAGAATAGTCAACATTTCATAAATTTTCAAAACTTTCAGAAAAGGTTTTATGGTAGATGGTTTGAGTTCGTGGGTGATTGAGATTCAAAAAGAATAATCTGCTGTTATCTTGTTAGTTGGATAGGCATACGTGCCCATGAACATACAAGTTAGCCTGGAACTAGCCCAGGAAACTCATTCATGTGTTGCCTATCCTGAGACATAAGATACTAAGTCTCGGTGCCAGTAATTACACTGTCGGTCTTGCCCTTCTCTCCGAAACATAGTAAAATGGTTTCACGGAAGAAACAACTTTAGTTAAACAAGTTTTCGAAGGCGTAGGTATGGGTTGGTAATGGGTTTTTCTTAATTTCTATGTGCACTTGAACATGAGACGTTCGTTTGTTCACCGGTGAAGGAAATTAATTTTCTGCCTAACTTTTGCAACGAGGATGAAGCAAAGACGAGCAAGGATGAAAGAAACGAAAAATGAAGAAAAAAAGGAGGAAATTCTTTTCATGTGAATCAAAGTTATGGGGCTCTCAGGTCCATTAAGTCACCCTCATTATGTGATGATGCAAGATATCTAATTTGTATTACCGTTGGTATATATAAATTATATCATAAACACACACATACACAAGGTGATTATAATTTAATGATATTTCTAGACTAGTTTTCTAACTAAATTATGGCTTATAGATTACTTGTGGATTATTTAAAATGAATCAGAATTATTTGGTCATAAATTTTTCGAAAAAAGAAATAACGGAATCTTTGATTAGCATGACGAAGTAAATTTAAGGAAGTTTCGCTTTGATATTGTAAACATATTTGGTTCACAAATAGAGAGAGACAGGACTAATCTATAATAGTGCTATCTTTGGGCATTTAAATGCACACATGACACAAGCTTAAAGTGTCTTAAAGGTTAAGCTTAAAGGTTTGTGAGTTTCCGATGGCCCATTGGGGATAGGGAAAAGGTGGGTAACGCTGACCAGAGGTTATGCAAATGCATAACCTCTGGTTATGCGAAAGTGATGGGCGTCGGTAGTCACCATACGGCTCCGACTGTTTGTTTACCATAAAAAAGCCTTAGTATAAAATATAGCACTAATTATTTAAAATCCCTAATCCCATAAATCTTCCCTATAACACCTTTATAAAAAAGAATTTGTTATATTTATTACAAATAAAATGTTATCTACCTTAGATCTTAAGTGCTCTACATATAAATATTTACAAATATGTAAAACCTAATTCGATAAATGTATGGAAATTTTACATCGATAAATCACGTGGTCTTAAATGTCATTTCTTAGTTTTTTTAGTTTTCTTCTAGCGTTTACCATTGTAGAATGGCATCTTGGCTAACCCAGCAGTAGTAGCCGCAGATAATTATCAAAGTGAGAAGACGTGAAGAGAGGTGCGGCTCCATTAAGTCATTATCATCAGCTTGAGGTGATGCTGTCTGTTGCCTGCATATCCGGTACCCTCAAAAAGTGGCTGATGGCGCTCGCAGTGGTTTTAGTTAGGGTGGGCACTCCCAGGTGCGAGTCCCACATTGGGTCAGGATCTACCCGAAGATCCTAACTGCATCTATAAGGATTTCCCTGCGATAAAAAAAATGTCATCAGCTTGTTAACTAATAAGCCTATCCATGACACTGATGGAGTCTTAAATGTCTTAAAACCAAACGTATTGACTTTTTGGTTAGCTTTTGGGTGATGTTTGTAGAGTTAAGTGCAAGTACCAATGTTGGCTGAGTTGGCTTCCCGATTGTATTCCCGTTCTTTAAATCCTTTATGGCTTCTACGGGTAATTACTTAGGGGATTTAAGTGGCTAGACGCCGTATCAGGAATTCAGGAATTCAGAAAGGATTCAGGAATCCAGAAATAGGAATATGCTTTTAAAGATAAATTATTAATTACTTAATTAAAAAAAAATATATTAATTAATTAGAACGTAAAATTCATGGATAATTGATCGTACGATAGGTAGACGTGCCATCTGATGGATGGATGGATATGTTCATGCGGGACCTGGAACTAGCCCAGGCAACGCTTTCATGTGTTGTCTACCTGAGACATAACATATTAAGTCTCAGTGCCAGTAATTACACTGCCTGTCTTTCCCTTCTCTCCAAAACACAGCAAAACTGTTTCACGGGAGGAAAACGATGCCCACCGATTAAGAATAAAACACTAATTAGGAATGTCAAAAAGTTTTGCTGCTTAAGTAAATTCGGGAAGGCAGGTAACAGCTTGACCTCCTACTAACGGGACAAAAGTCATCGTGCAGTGGCCGTTCATTTGGTTTCAAGTGGCGGTGGATTATCCGTCTTGGCGTTCATTGAAAGATAAATCCAGCTGGACAGAAAAGGTTGATAGTGAAGATGTTGATGATGAAATAAATATTACAATTTCTATTTCTATTTCTATTTCTAATAGGCTTTTATCCTTTAAGTAACGATCTAAATACCTATTCATAAGAAACACATTCGTACTTTGCGGCATTTCGGAAGATTCCTCTTAGCTTTTTATGTTAAAACCAGCTTCACCCGCTTTAGGACCGCAGATCATTATTAAAGTAGCACTCTACCAGTAAAATATCGTTTAAGATTCGATGAGTAGTTAGAAGACTACCTCCAATATCCAAACTTACAAACATCTTCATCATCATCATTATCATCAGCCTCTATCCGTCCACTGCTGAACAGAGGCCTCCTTCAATGAACGCCAAGACTGCCGATCCCTTGCCACTCGCATCCAATACGGACCGGCCACCGCACGGATATCGTCTTCCCACCTGGTTAATGGCCTACCAATACTTACATCTTACTTCTTACTAATATTATAAAGGCGAAAGGTTGTAAGTTTGGATATTTGTTGATCTTTCACTGCAAAATGGCTGAACTGATTTGGCTGAGTAATGGCTTATACCTTGGATATACAGGACATATGCTATAAAAATAATAATCATCAATCCGGATACGGTTGTAAATATAAGTTAACGCAGGCGAAGCTGTAGGCACCAGCTAGTATCTTTATAATATTAGTATGGAAAAGAACCTTTAATGCCATATTTCTACAAATGGGTCTACTACTGGGTTCTAATAACCTGTCTCTGAACCAATGGAATTAGTATTTGAACCGTAACATTTATTTCAAAAACCCAATTTATTTCTTTAATAAAATAAATTTAAAAATAATTCGAATATGTTGTTGCGGTAAGCTTTGAATCCTGTTTCGAATTTGTCGACAACAGTTATAAAATATGGTTCCTTGAACCTCGGTAAAAAGAAGCTGTTGTTATATGTATTGGCACCAAATAACGGATGTTGTCTTCTATGGCGGATATTAGAAAAACTACGAGATATTCGAATGAGATTTATTTTATCTATTTTATTAAATATATTAATTTATTTTTATAATAATATGTTGTGCCTTTATATTGTAAAATATAATAGATAATAGGCAGTTAAATCATAGCCATTAGAGTTTTTATGACTTTAATCATTAATTTATTTTCTCCGATTTTGTATTTGGTATATTCTGAAAAGCTACATCTCAGTATACTGAGTTTAAAAAATGTTATAATATGTTATAAGTAGTATTAGTGATATGTTTCAGTTTTATACGGAGTAAAGTTGAAAATAATGTTGAAAATGAATAAAACAACATCATCATCAGCCTCTATCCGTTCACTGCTGAACATAGGGCTCCCTCAATGAACGCCAAGACGATCGATCCCTTGCCACTCGCATCCAACACGGACAGGCCATCGCACGGAGTTCGTCTTCCCACCTGGTTAATTGCTGACCATGAGATGGTCGATATTCTTTGTTCAAAGTTACTATAAAAAACTAGTACAAAGCACCACATGCTTTTTTACAATAACTGATATCAATGTCTTTATTAATCTATTTAATTCTTGTATTTAATTTTTATATTGAGTGAGAGATATTAAATAAGGTAAAAATTACGCAAGTTATGTAAGCATCTTACGCGCCTTATGCCTTCATTTGATGTGATATCCCGATTGGAATAAATAAACATCGGAACAAACTTATTAAATAATTGTATTGTCATCGGCCATTAGTTGTTAGTTGCCCGGGGGCGGGGGACCTCACTTGTGCCCAGTTAGAAAATGTTCATTCTAATGGTTGTTTTTATTTTCTTTTATATTTATTCATTTTATGTATTGTATGTATTGTCATCTTACTACTAACCTATAGATTATAAGAATATTGTTACTAACAAAGTTTTGGCTATGTGGCCTGAAAAAAAAAATATATATATTATTATTATTATTATTAAAAAGTGTGAAAAGTTACAATTTAATCTGTCGCCTTAAAGTACGTAGAAATCATGTTCAAAGTTTCCGTTACATAAGCACAACGTCTGAAGCTAATAAAAGCTTGTTAAAAAGTAACTTTATTATAAATTTTAACGATATCTCATATCTCAAGTAAACCTTGTTACCGTTGTATCTGTTTTTATATTTTTTATGACAGTTGGATTGGCAAATGGGCAGACGAGCCATGCGATGGTAAAAGGCTGGCCTGTTGGTCTAGTGGTTAGTGACCCTGACTGCTAAATCGTGTCGATGTCGATGATCGGTTCGATCCCCACCCAGGACAATTAATGTTTGTGTGATGAGCATGATCATTTGTTCTGTGTCTGGGTGTAGTTTATCTAATAATAATTATAAGGACAGCCTAGTTTGGGATCAGATGGCCGTGTGTGAGTTGTCCCAACATATTTTAAAAAAATGGTCAGCATCGCCCACGAACATAAATAACACGACCTGGAATTAGGCCAGGCGACTCATCTATGTGTTTCCTATCCTGAGACATAAGATGTTAAGTCTCGGTGCTAGTAATTACATTGCCTATTCTATCCTTCTCTCCGAAACACAGCCAAGCTTTTACGGGAGAAATAAGCAGGATGGTGGTACCCAAGCAGACGGGAGCGCGGCACAGCGCATCCCTCCCACCTGTAAAGCCTACAATATAACTATTATATTATATTGTTAACAAGACAAAGATTAAATAAATAATTTTAAATAAAAAAACATTTGAATAGTTTAGTAGATAAGACAGACAAGACAAGAAGAGAGTAGTATCTTTTTCTTTAGTAAGACAAGTAGTCTGAGAAATATCATAAAATGTCACCTTATCTCTTATATTTACATTCCTTGTTACCTTGCATGATTAAATAAAAAATATAAATTCGATATGCATTCAGTAGCATATTATATTCATCCACAAAACCTATGTTATGGCAACATTTTAAATAAACTAAGAAAATAATCACATAAAGTCATAAAAGTTAAATTTATTGTGTTATAAATCTCCGCTCTATAAATCCGTTTCACGGCTTATTGAAATGTCAGCCTAGAGTTGGCACATCTGTAAAAATATGACGTTATGGCAACTATCATCACCATCATCATCGCTTTATCATGTTTTACCAGTGGGAGGGCTGCGCTGTGCCTCGCTTCTCTCTGAATGGGTACCACCATCCTGCTTATTTCTCCCATGAAAAGCACTCCAAAAGTAACAATAATGACGTGGTAAACGCAAAGATTGTACACGCGAATATTTTATAACATTTAAGTTACTTTATTTTTTGAAGTCGGTTATAATTTTTATTTAAAATTTTTGGCTACTGAATTGGTTCAGTTATATTATGATGTTTTGTGCTCTGATAACCATATTGAGCTTTAATGTAATAGGTACAATCCAGCGGCGAACGGCAAAGGTTGATGATGAATCCATACAAAAATATACAAATGCCCACGTAGTCAGTATGCGTCTCCCCACCATGGTTCAGACTTTGACGTGGCGGTGGGGCTCAGTAGCCTAGGGTGAGCCCGGCACCTTGTGTGAAGCTAATTGAGCCGAGGGGGCTCTTTGTACCCCTCTTATGCAACAAAAGAGCAGGGGGCAAGGAGCGAGGATGGAAACCTCACCCCATTGTACTATCCCAACGTTGGGAGGGGTTGTTCTGTGGTGCGGGACAATCCCTCGGTGGAGTGGCGTCGGTCCCCCTTGGGGGACTGACTAGCCGTCGAGGTGCCCTGTTTGTTTATTAGATCCGGCGCACTGCACCAAAGACGGCATAGGTGGCACTCGCCGGGTTTTAGTGGGTAGAGCTGCGTCCACTTCCCAGCTTTCGGGCGCAGCGAGTCCCACATACCCACCTGGGGAGACCCACTCCCCCGCGGGATGCCTCAGAGCATCGTTAAAGAAAAAAAAGTATGTATATATAATATAATATTACTCTCGTAACTTGTTTCATTTAGTCGTACTTGAAGCTTCTTGCGGACGAAAGTTATGGTCACTAGACTTACGTAATGATCGAGATCCCAAGCTATTCCTCGTATCCCCATAAACTATACACAGGGGCTGGGGGGTAACTTTTTATGTTGTACTTGAAGTCATGCTTCTAATATCGACTTTGGTTCATCATCATACTCAGCCTGTATCCGTCCACTGCTGAACATAGGCCTCCCTCAATGAACGCCAAGACGCTTGCGACTCTCATCCAACTCGGACCGGCCACCGCAAGGAGATCGTCTTCCCAGGGTTAATGGGCGACCAATACTTCGTCTACCTAAACTCATACCGACTACGGTAATCCGATGGATAATCTTGTTTCAGACCCCTGTATAACGGCTACTTAATGAACCATTAAGAAATATATGTAAATATTTATCAAACATATTGACACAAATGAGCTTATACTAAACGATAGGGGAATAATTTTGTACGAATAATATGTGTACTTATATAATAATAATAATATCTATGGGTGCTTGTACGGAAATATATTAAATACTTTTATACTACAAGTACATGTATTCAAGATTTTTATATTATATTTTATTTTTATTACTTAATACAAAATCAAAAATCAAAATCATTTTTTTTTATTCAAAATAGTACTAATACAGTATCTTTTTGAACGTCAATTGAATCTACCACCGGTTCCAAGGTAAGCCCACTGAGAAGAACCGGCGAAACAAACTCAGTGGAACTAATCTTTTCAAAAATAATATATATTATATAACAATTTTAACATCTTATCTTGAAATGCCCGGGAGGAACGCCTTATTCCCAGGGTGTGGTTGGTATCTTCCATGAAATCTTTTACTTTATAATATGCTTTACCACACAAACGCTCTTTAACAACTTTTTTGAATTTTTTTATGAAGAGCTTTTGAACGTTTTCTGGGATCCTATTGTAAAAGCGTATACAGTTGCCTTTAAAAGAATTGCTTACTTTCGAAAGTCTAATCATTGGTGCATGTAACCTGTGTCTATTACGTGTATTCCTACTATGAATATCACTTTTTCACTTACAAAATTCATTTATGTTTTTCCGGACATACAGTAAATTTTCTAAGATGTATTGAGAGACGACAGTCAGAATTCCTATTTCTTTAAATTTTTCTCTCAAAGATGAATAGGGAGGCAACTTGTAAATTGCACGAATAGCCCGCTTCTGCAGCTATGACCCAGGAACACAAAAACTTTTTTGTTCCCTGGCGGGATTCGAACCCGCTACCTCCGGCTTGAGAGCCAATGCGCTAACCATTGAGCCACAGAGGTTGTAATGTCATGTCATATGAAAATCAAAGAATTTATTTTATGTATTTTGAGATAAAAGATTGTATTATATATTGTAGAATGGTAAAATTATCTTTAGGAAAAAAAATGTGTATAATTGACAATTTTTTTTAAGCTAGTAGGAACCACTGCGGTGAATAGGTACCTAGTATTTGTTCATGAGGAGTTGTTATGAACAAACAATATAATGGGCTATTATACATATTATAATAGTATAATATAAAAGACCCATTCCATTTTTTTTGGTTCAAATATTGTTGTAATATCAAAATATTTTCCATTTCCGTTTGTCTACGCGTGTGAATTTTACTGTACTTGTTTAACTTGTCCACTATTATAAGTATTTATTAATTCCTAAATTTATATAATAGTATGTTTTATTTACATTACATTAATATTAAAGTTATATTTTTATTTCATCTTAGTGAACAAAAATAAATAGTTTTTACCGCACCTTAAATAATTCGTTAGTTTCCTTAAAGACCTGGAATTTCATCTTTGAAATCACAACTCCTTTTCTCATGTTCCCTTTTCCTTTTCTCATGCTTTACAATTTATATTTGTAAATATAGATTCATTGCTAATTTGGGTGTCTGTTTAAACTTGACCCTCAAGAAACTTGACCCCTTAGGCCTACGAAATTCTTTAAATATATTGCCTATTCAAGGTTAAAAATTATGTCGTTGTTACGCATTTTCCATATAGAATCTACATAATGAATCAATATTCATTATGACTATTGATTTTTACGCGTTTGACAAATTATAGTCATGGTAGCGAATAAGGTACGGTGGTCAGAAATCTGTTCATTTGAATTAACGCGAAACCTACGAAACACATTTTTATCATAATGCTAAAGTATTGATTCTCGAGGCAGTGATAAGTATGAAGGCAAAGGTATAATAATAATAATAATACTTATGGATGCTTTCACACCACGTCAATCTGGTCCCGTGGTAAGTTCTCGAAGAACTTGTGTTACGGGTACCAGACAACGGAAATATATTATATAATACTTTTATACTATACATATATTTAAGATTTTTATTTTATAATACACATATTTAATACACATCCATGACCCAGGAACACAGAAAATATTTTTGTACCCTGGCGGGATTCGGACCCGCAACCTCCGGCTTGAGCGCCAACGCGCTTACCACTGCACTACGCACAGAGGTTGTCAAAATACCACAGAGAGTATGGATACCACAGAGGTATACGATACGACATTACATTTATGGATATAATATAGTAATATCCATAAATGAGAGGTCGTATGAGGAGGTGAAGAAATTGGCAGAGACAAGGAAGGCTCCATAATGAAGAGAGATGAGAGATAGTAGAATGGGACGGTAGGAACATTGATGATAGATTTGAGTCAGTCCCTCAGGGGTTCGACGCCTCCACAGAAGAGTTGTCCCGCACCACGGAACAACCCCTCTCAACCTCGGGACAGTACAATGGGGTGAGGTTCCCGTCCTCACCCTTTGCCCCCTGCGCTTTTGTCCCCTGTTCTTATAAGAACACGCTTCTTATAAAAAGAGCCCCCTCGGCTCAATTCGCTTTGCCCAAGGTGCTGGGTTCACCCTAGGCTACTGTGCCCCACCGCCACGATAAAGCCTGAACCATGGTGCGAAAGACTATCTTCAATGATACATCTGTAATATCTACACTGTATACGTTAATAAAATTCTTCCATAAATATTTGGTGAAAAAATTCATTCTCTTTCGTCATTGCTTGACGGTTTTAAAATTAAGTAGTTTTAGTGACTGAAATAATCAATATACGTACTCGTATTTGATAACATCTTGAAATAAAGAGTTGAAAAAAAAAGTTATCCTTATTTACTATATTTTTCATTTTTGTTTCGGAGGCTCGATATTTTCAATATTATCTACGAGTTATTCGTGAACAAGCCATCCAAAAGTTTAAAGTGAAAATAAAATGGATCTAAAAATCTTGCGTAAAAAACTTTTGCTATTAACAAGAAAAAAATTCTTAACGCGATACGATCAATGTTGTGAGAGTTTTTTATCCGTCAGTTAGATGAGGATATGTGGGAGTACAGATCTTCTATATTTGCTTATTTTTTTAAAATATCATATCAACAGCTTGGCAAAAAGGAGTGTGGAAAAAATGAGGGCGCCACTTTGACTTAGGTCTCATCATAATATGGGAAATCAGTAAGATAATTTAATCAAATCGTTAATAATAAATGTGAAACATTAAACTTTACTCAAAATATAGTATTTGTCGGCCGTATTGTCAACATCATAGGTTTCCATTTAGTAAAATATTTAGTTCCACTTGTCACCACGTCATACTCTTTTTTGCCAAGCTGTACTTACTGTTAAAATTAATGAATAAGGTAAATATTTGGTTGAAGCAAACAAAGGATTCATTTATGTGTCATTTCAAACATAATAATATATTCAAACATTCATATTATTGACTTCGAAATTGCCAAATAAAACTTAATCATCCCTCCAATAAAGTCATTATCATCAACAACAAATGCGTCTGATAAATGTTTGCCTCTCATTTCAATAAAATAATTTTTAAATTTATTAAAAAAAAAAAACTTTGTGATAAACTCCCAAGTATTCGTGTACATTTTTTCGTGTGATAGACGGTTTACCGCCAACAAAATTTGAGTTCGGAATATTTTACATCATTAAAACTTAAAAGTCTCACTTTCGATGTTAATGCAATATACTCTTTACGATAGGTTAATTGGCAGATGAACATGGTCAACGTCACCCATGAACAAAGACAAACCTGGAACTAACCCTTATTGTGCTGGACGTATACTTAAGGCCTCTACCGCGGAGGATGAACAGGCGCGTAGGAGGTGTTGCTTAATGTGCCTCCAGTAACGCTTCTGTGCTCGTGCTGTGCCAGGCACGCCGCCACGGGGACTGTGTAGTACCGCGCGACGGGGCAGTCCCACCTTACGAGGAGTAGTCTGGCCATCGGTGGGGCCAGCCTGTCGCTGAGGTGTACCTGTTGCCTGCAAATCCAGGACCCTCAAAAAACGGCTAATGACGCTCGCAGCTGGTTTGATTAGGGTTGTACACTCCCAAGTGCGAGTCCCACATAGGGTCTAGGAACCCGGTAACCTAGATATATTCGAAATGCATTCCTCTGCGTAATAAAAAAGGCCCAGCCATATGTATACATCCGGAGACAGCAGTTTTCGGTGACTCAAGAATATTTTTTTAAATAAATTAGTCTCGTAGGAAAAGGTCTCTTTGCTTTAATACGCAATTTGTATTAAAGATACAACTGAAAGCTTCCATGGAAGTTATTGAGGTTCACGTGATTTCGGCGGCATTTTTGTGGATTTGCATGTAAAAGCCATTTCAATTCTGGCATGTTACATATATCTACGGGCGAATTAAACTGAATGACATATTCCATTAGATTATTAAAGTGGTGCTTCTTTTCGCTTCTGTCACATTTACTAAATGGCAGGCGAATAAAATATGGCATGCATTATATTTGCAGCATAAAAAATAATATCGAAATATTTATTGTAATGTTGCAAATATTTTGATAATTCTACGTCGTGGACTATGTTTTAAAATATAATTTTCCCGTTTTAAATGTGGATGAAGTCAAAATATCGAGCTCCACGAAATTAATGACGTTGCACTTAACTCTTTTAACGTCAGTTAATGTATCTTTAGATTATGAATTCATTAATACACTATTGCCAATGACAAAATGTTAATGATAAGAAAGGTAGGAATGGTTTCATTTTGTTTGTTGCAATTTCACCATAGGATAATAAATTCTGCAGAGGCTATATCTTAAAAAAAAAATGTCAAAATGCCCAAGCGGAGCGCAAGTTGGCTCTTAAAATTCTGTAAGTACTTGAAAGAGGAAAACAAACCACCGTAAGAACAGGCTCTGCCTAGTTTTCCATCAGATGACAGTGTGTGTGTTGTCCCAACATAATATAATTAGCCAATTAAAATTATAATCTCAAAAACGTCAAACAATAGTGACATTACACCGTAGACAGACATAACACGCTAATGACGATTTGTATACTGACGCCTATGAATTATTGTACAACCCAAAACTGCAATAGTCATCGTTTGACATTTCATTATTTAAATCTAATGGAACTTTAAAAATCACAAAATACTTTTGTGCAACAATTTAATGTAATATTAGTTTTAAAGACACTTTTAAAAGATAAAGCTCGTTTGGAAATGGGGGTATGTTTTGAATTTCATTAAACAATAAGAAATAACAAATAAAAGTTGTTTAATTAGATAGAAGCTTGAGGTATTATTAATTATCTGAAAATCACTAATTATACCTACAATCAGACGATATTCTTTTGTAGCTTAATCTAAATCTTTAATTTATCTACGAATACCTAAACGGCTACCATATATCTATCAAGGAACAGATTAGTATTAACTAATGGCAAATCTGCAATATGCAAACATTTATCAAAATTAGGAAATAATTGGCATCTATCCGTCACAGCAACTCTTTAATAAGCTTTACGTAGATTCTTGTCCATTAAATCATCAGATCAAGGAATTGATTTTATTGATCTTTAATATTTTACAAGAAAAAATATGATGTTATATTTTTCTCAACTTATTTTAAATAAATTGTGATGGTAACCAATTTTGTTTGAAAGGTTACGTAATTAAAATCAATATTTTTGGAACGAAGTTCCTTATCGCGCGTTGCGAAAGGGGGCTAGACGGAAGAAAATAAGACGAAAAGTTGTAACGACATTTTTTGCTATAGTTGTAAGCCGTGCGGCGTGCCCGTGTTTCTCTGTCTGTCTGTCTCTCTCTCTCTCTCTCTCTCATAGAAAGCAAGCCAGTTATTTTCGTTACTAAAATTGAGCCTACTGATTAAGTTTAAATTACATTATATTTGTTAATAATAATAAAAGAATATTATTATAACTTAAAAAAAATAAAATTTTATTACAATAAGGAATTGCACTAATTAATCGAAAGGAACTTCCATCTGGATGTCCCTTGACACCTCTCAAGTTTTTTATATTAATCTTACTAGCGGTACCCCTTAAATTATAGCCTATATGTTATTCTGATGTGCTTATACATCAGAATATCCATTCAGTAATTTTTGTGTGTAAGAATAACAAACATACATCCATACATTCTAACAAACTTTCCCGTTTATAATATTAAATTTTGTAGAAAGTATGATATATATATATATATATATTAGAAAACATTTAATGAATATATTAGTTGGACATTATAGGCTAGGTAAAATAAAATTAGTGCTTTTTCGACTAATATAACAAGGTTAGCCTATGTTATGTGCCAACGTACAGCTTGGCAAAAAAGAGTATGACGTGGTGTCAGGTGGAACTAAATATTTTACTAAATGGAAACCTATGATGTTAACAATACTTGGCCGTCAAATACTAGATTTTGAGTAAAGCTTAGTGTTTCACATTTATTTTGAACGATTTGATTAAAATATCTTACTGATTTTCCATATTATGATGAGACCTAAGTGAAAGTCCCCCTCATTTTTTCCATACTCTTTTTTGCCAAGCTGTAAAGGTATATATTTATATACGAAATTATAGTTCTCATTATCATGAGATACATATTATAGATTTTAAATTAACATGGCTCAAAACTGGATATTTGCCATGTTCACGAGACTAGGTAGAAGATGTCGAAATACCGCAAAATATAAGTGAAAAACATCTTTAAAATTCCATTTTAAAGTAGGTATATGTGACCGAATTCCTCCTAAACATCTGGACCGATCTAGACGAATTTTTTTCTATCTGCTTCTATATGTCAATTAAATTTTACAATAGTAACTGCTTCTATATGTCAAAAATTTTATATTCGTTCCGTCGCTAGGGAAAATTCGGGTCTCTAAAAGCCGTGGAAGACGAGTATTGTTACGATTAAAGATACAAAAAAAACCATGTGGTGCCGTGGGACACCCATGTCTAATCTCACCTTCACCTTATTATTATTACCTTCCGTCTCACACAGGTGCTCACCGGGCATGGTTGCTTTGGTGAGAGCCCACAGGGAGACGGTGTCAGTGTGTCACGATTGTGGCGCGGCGGTGGACTCGGCCCAGCACACCCTCGAGGTGTGCCCGAGATGGGCGGTGCTGCGTCGCGATCTGACATCAGTCATCGGAGGGGACTTGGGGACTTGTCTTTGCCGGGCATCATCACTGAGATACTCGGTGACGACGAGTCCTGGACGGCGATGGTCTCCTTCTGCGAGGTAGTAATGTCCCAGAAGGAGGCCAACGAGCGGGTGAGAGAGGAGGCCGCCGACGAGGCCTCCTCCCGCGGGCGACGAATGGGGGTGCGTAGGAGGCGCTACTTTCTCGTGTCGGGCTCAGGATGGTAACCTGGGCCCAGTACGACACGACGTCGCGGGGACTGCCTAAGTAGCCATGCAATCGCCCCTTAAGAGGTGTAGTCTGGCCTTCGCCGGGGCCAGTCTGTCGCTGAGGTGATCCTGTTGAATCCCTATCAGGGACCTTCAAAATGCGACTGAAGGCGCTCGCAGTGGTTTTAGTTTACGGGTAGGGCACTCCCAGGTGCGAGTCCCACATAGCGTCAGGATCTACCCGAGATCCTGGCTACATGCGTAAAAAGCATTTCCCTGCGATAACAAAAAAATAAGGTTTGCAGTTGATCATATAAATACGTCATCATTGTAAGAGACATAACGGAATACCCACAATGTATATATTATGCTAATTAATACGAGGGGTCTCCGAGTGGATACAAATTTAAACCTCAATCTGCGTGGTCCTAATTCAATCCTGGTCTGTAACACGGAAAAATGTATTTAAATTTACACATTAACTTGACTATGTCAATGTTACTTGTCTACGGTATCTTTATTTACGTGATATTTACCACCTTCTTTATTTTTCGCGGAGCTCTATATTTCAGAATTACCTACTTTACGGAATAACTACTAATTTATATTTACAACTAGCTGTTGCCCGCAGCTTCGCCCGCGTTAACTTAAATTTACAGCCGTACGTCTATTGACGATGATTATTTTTATAGCCTAAGTTACTCCCTATAACATCGGCTATTTGCCAGTGAAGTGAGTCCCATCAAAATCGACCCAACCGTTTCAGACATTAGCCGGAACAAACAGACAGACAAACAGACAGACAAAAATTGTAAAAAAGGCTATTTTGGTATATGTACCGTGTGTATATGCATTAGTAAAAAGCGGTTATTTTAATATTACAAACAGACAATCCAATTTTACTACGGAAATTTCCGCGAAGGCATATTATGGCATGGTATGTAAAAAAATTGCCAATTAAAAGGTATTTACTTACACAAATACAGTATTAATCACTACATAATATTGTAACCTATATCCTCCGCCCATCCATAGATAAACGATCATCATCAATCCGTGTACGACTGTAAATCTAAGTAAACGCGGGCGAAGCTGCGGGCAACAGCTAGTAATATATAATATCAAGAATTCTATTAATAAATCATTTTGGATAAATCCTTACTAATATTATAAATGCGAAAGTAAATCTGTCTGTCTTTCTGTTCTTCACGCCTAAACCATATAATTATCTTCGTCCCGATTTTCATCCAAATCTGTTCCGTGGCTTAGAAGATAGGCAGTCTAGGGGTTTTACTCGCATAGGTCTCGTTTCCGTGGGATTTTCAGGAGAAAAAATATTTTATGTCCTACGTTAGGTTTCAAAGCATCTTCATATCAGGTTTCACCCAAATCTGTTCCGTTGTTTAGAAGTCAGTCCTGGACTTTTCCCGCATAGTTCCCGTGCCCATGGGATTTTCAGGATAAGAACTATTTTAAGTCCTACGTTAAGTTTCAAAGTATCTTCATATCAAATTTCACCCAAATCTATTCCGTGGCTTAGAAGATAGACAGTCTAGGAAAATTATTTTATGTTCTAAGTTAAATTCCAAAGTATCTTCATATCAAATTTCTCCCAAATCTGTTTCGTGGTTTAGAAGATATATAGTCCCGGGGTTTTACGCACACAAATCCCGTTCCCGTGGGATATCCGGGATAAAAACTATCCTATGTCCTTTCTAGTGTCTTAAACTATCTTTGTGCCAAATTTCATCCAAATCTATTCAGTGGTTTAGGCGTGAAGAACAGACAAACAGACAGAGTTACTTTCGCATTTATAATATTAGTAAGGATATTGAGATCCCTCGCCTTTTTTGTCATAAAAACTTTTTGAAGCTTAATGCAGTAGAAAAATGCCTAGCAACAAACGGGGGTGCTTCGGAGGCGCTACTTAATGCGCCTTCAGTAACGGCCACGTGCTCGTGTCGGGTTCAGGATGGGAACCTGGGCCCAGTATGGCATGACGTCACGGGATTTCTTAATGGTGGCCGGGCCCCCATATGAGGAGTAGTCTGACCTTCGCCGGAGCAAGCCTGTCGCTGTGGTGATCCTGTTACCTGGACACCCGGACGCTAAAAAAAACAGCTGAAGGCGCTCGCAGTGGTATTAGTTTAGGGTAGGGCACTCCCAGGTGCAAGTCCCATATAGGGTCAGGATCCCAAAGATTACCGACCCGAAGATCCTGGCTACATCAATATAGGATTTCCTTGCGATATCAAAAAAAGTAGATAAAATGCCTGAGTAGATGTCGACCTCTGTGGCTCAGTGGTAAGCACGTTGACCCTTAAGCCGGAGGTTGCAGGTTCAAATCCCGCCATTGAACAAAAATATTTTCTGTGTTCCTGGGTCATGGATGTGTATTATATAATAAAAATCTTAAATATAATTATTATGTATACCTAGTATAAAAGTATTAAATATATTTCCGTTGTCTGGTACCCGTAACACAAGATGTGGTGTGATTTAAAAAGTTTCCATGAGCTTATTGATCTAGCACATAGGTCTCTTATGAGATGCCTAAAAATGGAGTCAACATATTACGTCTTGATGAATTTTGAATTAACTCTTCCCATAAATTTGCTCACAAGATAACAGATGGAGTAACGGGATACTTAAAACAAGTATAAAATTAATATTCACACTCGATTTTTACTTATTTTGATACGGGAACCGTAGCTATCGGCGGTCTTTATCGAGGTGGTCTTCGAAGTCCCTCTGGCTACATAAGATCTTATAACATAATGTCTACATACAAATTGTTATATTATGCATGTAATATTTTATAAATATAGTACATGTTTTTTTTCGGTAGGGCTAGACTTTTCGGCCTGATGGCCTTTAAGCTCAATCGGTACAGTAAGTGAACAGATGGCTCACTTAAGAAATATTCGAAGGGGACGCCCCACTACGCGCCCGCAGAGGGCGCGGTTCATCGCACGCGCTGCTCAGGAGAGCAGGATTTTGGACTAGTCAAATCCGATACGGTTCACGAATCTTTTACGGTCCCCTGTATGTACATGTTATTATTGCGTTATAAATATTAAAAAACAATAAAATCTATTTAGCCTCGTACCAGTACCAGTACCAGAAAAAAAAATAGAAATTCATAATATTATTTATCTGTGATTCTTTAACAGACTTTTGGTTTCATGAGCTTCAAAGACGAAGGACGCGATTCGAACTCGTTATCTTTTGATATTGACTACGCATAGAAGCAGTCCAAATAGGCTAAAACTATTGATACTCAGTTTCAAGTTCAAACTACATAAAATGTAGTTAAAAAAATCCTAAAAAAGGTTTGAAAGTTTATATGGTAAGTTTATTAAGCGAAAAGAAATAAAATAATCAATTATTACGATAACAAAGTATTCTTATCAGTTTCCTAACGACCAGGTGTTACCGTAATTTAATAAAACCTCTTGGAATGTATAAAATACTATAATTCGCTTGGTTCGTAAAGATAGCGGTATTAAAATAAGGTTGCAGATTTCTTGTTCTTTGCAGCCAACGGGAGGTACAGGAATGACAAGATTCGATTTCGAGATTTTTTTTCCTTAATTTCGTATGTACCTGGGGTCGGTGACCACTCTGCCGCCACCGATGTTAGTCACGTGACACATGTTGATTTTTTATTAATTAAAATAATAGCTTTTCTGAATCAGCTCCCATTAAGCGCTGTTAGGCTCTTAATAGGTGCTATAATATGTAATGTACGTTGTAATAAGACATATGTTTCCTTTTAAATAAGTGATTCACGTAGGTGAGTTCAGAGACCTCTGGTGTCTTATTACAGGTCACAAAAGGTCATATTAGTCCTTTTTGAATTGCTATTTTATATTTTAATATATATTTTTTAATCGGATAAAAATCTTGTAGACCAGCCATTTGATAGTGTTTAACTATTTTCCATCTTGATAAATGATGCCAAACAGTTCCTTCGGGAACAGTTTATATTTGGTAAGAAAGGGTTACAAAGTTTATCTTAACAGTTTTAGGTAGTACATTATATTTGACATTCAATAAGGTACTTTTACGAAAAAAAATGTTTTTACGAAAAAGTAACTTTGCTGGTAAAGATTTTTGTAGACGATGGGTGTGCGGCACAAAATGCTACCTTCCTACCGGTATTTTAAGTGAAATGTTTCTGTCTGTCCGTACGTCCTCAAAAACCATTTGGTTTCTGATGTAAAGAGGAAACAAATATACTTTCATATTAAAATTAATCTTAAATAAAAGGAAAACCAATCGTTATATTTCGGGGAAAACGAAAGAATTAACGAAGGGTTACTATTTATTCCGAGAAAAATGCACTCTATAAATGGAAGACTTGGTTTTTAAAAAGCCGTATGGTTTTTCATACGTATGTAACAATATCTTTATTATAAATGTAAATAATATTATAGAACAGTCAACAAACAACAAGTGGTGAACTTATTTGTAAGAGTATATTTAGTTACAAGGGAATAGGGAAATTGGGAAAAACATGAAGTGTGTGTGAAAAAGATTGTTAGAGGTAGTGCCATGCTGCTTTGTAACTGAATTGGGCCGGCACGACCGGGGTGGTACTTCTCGCTGACATAACACCCCAAAAGGCTTCGACTGCTCGTTTGCCCTCCTATGCTATAAAAAGAGAGCAAATTACATGGAGCAAGATTTATTAAAGTGGCAGAAGGAAACTGATCTCAAATAATGGAACAATGTTGAAGAGAGAGAAGAGGGTTTTCACGTGTATATTTTGCCTTATGAAGAGTTTCTCAGGATATGATGTTAAAACTTGAACAATCTGACTAAGATGTTGATCTTAATGGTCCATTGACGTGGATCTCATGCTCATCATCAGGTGGGTTAGTGGAATAAAAAAGGAAACCAGTTTTTGATCCTTTTTGTTAAGTTATCGTCACTGACCTGACATCAATTTTTACCTCAACATTTGGTATTGAGATGCACAACACATAATGACACACACTAAAAGTATTTGCGAAAATGTTGGTTTTTACAAATCCTCAAAGCTAATATAAGAATTATAGAAGTATAAAAACTAGGTCGCTTTAAATTATCATAAATTCCACTCCTTTTAGATATTAAAAGAAACAATAAATATATATTTTAAAAGACAAGGAAAATAATTTAATTAAAAAATAATAATATTCTTCTATCTAATCTAATCTTCTAATATATAAAATTTTCATGTCACAATGTTAGTTACCGTACTCCTCCGAAACGGCTTTACCGATTTTTACCAAATTTTATATGCGTATTCAGTAGGTCTGAGAATCGGCTACTATCTATTTTTCATACCCCTAAGTGATAAGGGTGGTCAACCCCTCAAATTTTAAAAGTTAACGCGGGCGAAGCTGCGGGCAACAGCTAGTCCTTATCCTTACTAATATTATAAATGCGAAAGTAACTCTGTCTGTCTGTCTGTCTGTCTGTCTGTCTCTTCTTCACGCCTAAACCGCTGAACAGATTTGGATAAAATTTGGCACAAAGATAGCTTGAAACCCGAGAAAGGACATAGGATATTTTTTATCCCGGAAATCCTAAGGGAACAGGATTTATGCCGGTAAAACCCCGGGACTATTTATCTCATGAACCACGGAACAGATTTGGGTGAAATTTGATATGAAGATACTTTTAAAATTAATATAGGACATTAAATAGTTTTTATCCTAAAAAATCCCACGGGAACGGGACTTATGCGAGTAATACCCCGAGACTGACTATCTTCTAAACCACGGAACAGATTTGGGTGAAATTTAATATGAAGGTACTTCGAAACTTAACGTAGGACTTAAAATAAATCTTATCCTGAAAATCCCACGGGAATGGAAACTATGCGCATAAGACCCCGGGACTGTCCATCTTCTAAGCCACGGCACAGATTTGTGTGAAATTTGATATGAAGATACTTTAGAACTTAAAGTAGGATTTAAAATAGTTTTTATCCTAAAAATCCCTCGGGAACGGGACCTATGTGGGTAAAACCCGGGACTGTATATCTTCTAAACCACGGAACAGATTTGGGTGAAATTTGGTATGAAGATACTTTGGAACTTAACGTAGGACTTAAAATAGTTGCTATCCTGAAAATCTCACGGGAACGGGAGTTGTGCAGCTAAAACGCCGGGACTGTGTATTTGTTAAACCAATAAACCGATTTGAGTGCAATTTGATATGGGGATAGTTTGAGACCCTAGGTAAGACATAAGATGTATAATTAGTGTAACAAGAAGTTTTTTAGATGTGTCCATAGATGGCGTTAACACAAAATGTAGATCACGCTATCCATTACAAGATTCGAATCCTTATGAGGATCGCACTTTTGTATTGCACGCGTTTTTAGTGAAGTATTCATATATTAGTACTTTATCCAAAAATGATTTATTAATAGAATTCATTATATTATAAAAAAGGAATACTTATATATCATCATCGATCGATCATCAATTTTGTGTAATAAAATCTAAAGTGTAATTGTTTAAAGCTGTTTTATTTTTAATAAAATTACCTTAATTCTTTTAGCAATGGATAATAACAATATCAGAATCGATGACTCTCAAGGAGTCAGCGATTCTGACATTTTTTTAAATAATAATGTTAATCGAAATCCGATATATATAATAATGAAGCGGCTGAAAAAGCTAAAATATGCAAATACAGGGGTCTAGGCTCCGAATATGATTTTGTCCCATTCGGTGTCGAGACCCTTGGTCCGTGGGGTCCTAGCGCTTTATGGATCTTTAAGGAAATAACGAAAAGGTTAGTCGACATCACAGAAGACCGAAGAGCTGGCAGCTACCTCGGACAAAGAATTAGTCTAGCAATTCAAAGAGGGAACGCTGTGAAAATCCTCCTTTTTATTAATATACTTAAGTTATTCATATTATATTTTTTACGGTTTTTAGTTTTAGGTTCCTTGTAATTTATATCCAATATGTTTTTATTTGATTATTTAATAATTTAAAATTGCAATAAATGACAAAGTACTGTTTATAAACAATGCTAGGAACAATAATAAAATATATGAATAAAAAATATAACTTTTTCGTAGTTTTTTTTGCTGGTAGTAGGTAGGTACTAATTTGAATTAAAATATTGATGTACCATAGGGTAGTCACGAATAATTTTGTATCGTTAGGACACAAAATAAATACTATAGGACGTCTGACACCTCAATCCTCCCATGAACATGGTTGCTGGAAAGTATCCGAAACGTCGGGCATTTAAAAATCTTAATAAACCGCGATAAAATCCGTAAAAGTTATTTAGATAAAAAAAAATGTACTACTAAATTAAATAAATATATTTTATAAAAACGTACTATTGGGCCTTACAGTGGAAGTAAATAGTATTCTTTAAATTATTATAGTTTGTAAATTGGAACCATTTTTTTTTATGTCACATGGAGGCAATCGAGCAGTCGGAGCCGGAGGTGACTACCGTCGCTTATAGACATCGGCACAGCCAAAAGTTATGCAGATGCGTTGCCCTCCTTTTCCCTATACCTTCCAATGGGCCACCAGAAACTCACAAACCGCACGAAACACGACAGCATTGCTGTCACTTGACGCCGGTGTTATGTGAGCGAGAGGTACCACCGCGGTTGTGCCGGCCCAATTCGGTTGCCGGCAGGCCATCGTTATTGAAAATATATTTAACATATTAACTTTGCCAGATTTATGACGTTCTTTTTCTGTGGCCAAATTTATGAAAAATGACCATTTTGCATTTGTACCTATATTGTACGAGCTGTTGCCCACAGCATCGCCCGCATTAACTTTTGTCTAAAAAATAATAAAAAATGGGGTGGACCACCCTTAACATTTAGAGGGATGAAAAATAGATGTTGGCCGATTCTCAGACCTATTCGATATGCACACAAAATTTCATGAGAATCGGTCGAACCATTTCGGAGGAGTTTAATTGCAAATACCGATTTTTTTATTTTTTTATTTTTTTTTTACTATTGAGTAACTTATGGGTTTTTTGAGTATTCGTAAAATGGGTAAAATAATTCGAACTCTAATCGTTAGTGAGAACTTGTCTTGCGGCTAGCACGTTACGTACCTAATACCTTCATCAGCAAAGAGTCGTGATCTTGATTGCTTATACAGAAAAGCCATGGAGCAATTGCAAGTCCTGTTTTCCTGTATACTTTCTTCTTCAAATCTTAGTTACAAACTAAGAGTTATCTTTACCTATTGGTAAGATAGACGCTTTATGCCACACACCCAACTGTAGTAAATATATATAATTTCTTATTACTATGCCTATTTCTAGCCTCCTTCTAGACCTTACTTTTATATAAAAGAATAGAAACGCAAATGAATGAGGTTCTATTCTTTATGATAAAGAATACATATTATTTGAAAATAATAGTTTCATCGAGTTTGTTTCGCTGGATCTTCTCGGTGGCCTTGCCTTGGAACCGGTGGTAGATTCAATTGACGTTAAAAAATATACTTTATTGGTACTATTTTGAATAAAAAATCGATTTTGATTTGATTTTGAATCAAGTTACATGTAAAAACGAATTACAATCTCATTCATTGATTTTACTATTCTACTCTAAAATAAAGCCACATCTTTAAAAGGGCTGCTCGTAATTGGCTAACCATCTTAATTTAGGAAAAAGATAAATGTGCCTATTTAAGGCACATTTACCTTTTTCCAAATTCTTTATCCTTTAGTAATCTTTGACATACAAGTTTAAGGTGTGCCTTCACGGACCTAACCATTTTCTCATTAGTATTCCAAGCCATACGTCTAAATTTAGGTTCTAAAAGGCGTACCATAAACTCTTTCAGTTGTTTGTGTTTTATCTTAAATTCCGTTAGCTACCAAAAGCTTACTTTCCAATGAAGAAAGTATTACAGTTGTTTTAAAAACAAACAACGTTTTTGCGTCCATGCATTTTATATGAAGCAGGTTTTCCTTGTTAATATTAAAAAATGTGTCACTCATATTTGACTTATGAGAATTATTGTATAAGACCAATGTATTGATCTTTTGCAATTTTTATTCATTGTAATAAAAGGTAAAATTAAATATAAGAGTGTTATTTCTTTGAATAGGCTTAGTTATTTTACTTTTGTTTTTATATATTAATACAATTATCGTCCTAATACAAATTTGCAAGTATAACGTATGTGGCGCGAAGACATACGGGAAATAGTGAAGTATACGTTTTCATAATATTATTTTCAAGGATCCTAGAAAACAATTATAATCTTTCATTCCTCTTTTGCAAAATAAATTGAAGATATTATTACACTTAGGTTCACAACAGTAATAACAATTTTTCTTGTAGATATATGTAGAAATGATTTTTTCTCATAAGCAAGTATTTAGATTTTTTTTGGTATTTTATTGTACATTTTTGATTTTGGGTTTGATTCTTATTAAATTTCTGATTGTAATTATGATTATAGTATCTCAGTCTGAAAAACTGCGATGCTTTTATAATTATATTATAATTCCAAATACACAGACAAAGTACAGGAAATAACATATTATGCAACATAAGGGGAACGTCAAACGCGCCATTCTCAGTCTATACAAATAAATTGGAGTGTCTGTTTGTCATATTAAAATGAACGCTTTCTATTAAATGCATATTAATGTATACACGGTACATATACCTATAACAAAATAAAAAAAAGTACAATTTTTGTATGCCTGTATGTCTGTTTGTTTGTTCCGGCTAATCTCTGAAACGGCCGGGCCGATTTGGATGGGACTTTCACTCTCAGAAATCTGATGTTATAAGGAGTAACTTAGGCTGTAAAAATAATCATCACCAATCTGTAAGTAAACGCAGGCGAAGCTGCGGACAACAGCTAGTAGTTCTATAAAATCTTTCCTTTAGATAAATTGGTGTGGTCTCCCTGTATTTGATAAGCCCAAAAAGAATTGACGCTTTTCAAATATGTATATCAAAGATACAAAAATCTGGCTCGCCAGGAATTGTTTCTTGTAAACAACTTGTTCGCACTCGCTTCTCAAATAGATTTGCGTAAACATAAGAAAGCAATATATTTCTCAAATATTTTTCGACATCTATGTCTTTACATAGTAATGCATAGTATACCATCGACGAAATGCTAAGTTAGATAATTAAGAAAAGTTATTGTTTAGAATTCATTTTCATGCATAATATTGCACAGTACCTACGTGTATTAGTATGATAATAATAAAATTAATATTTAGACCGGAGGTTATAATTATTATATTATATGTACAATCTGTAAAAAGTATTTTGTTTAGGAAAATTTCACTAATGTAATAAACTGAACGGTTTATTCTATAGTTTTACAGCATAAATTTTGTCTTTTTTATACGACACGAGACGATTTTTAAGGTTTAAAGTGTTGTTTTACATTAGCAGTAAGTAATTAATTAATTAATTTATTGAAGTGGAACTTCTTTGCGCGAATGAGGGTAAAATTTTGACGGATAAAACTTCACGACAATGTGCAACGTTTTTTTTCCAAGAAGAGGGAGAGAGCGATTGAGACCGATTGAGAGAGAGTGAGAAAGGGCGAACGTAGCATGAAGCACATAGCCAAGGAGTGAGAGTAGGGAGCAAGCGAGTGAGAAAGATCGAGAGAGAGAGTGAGATAGAGCGAACGTCGCATCACAAGTCTCAGTAATATAAAGCTTTAGATTAGTATAAATATAAACGAGATTTAAAAATTAGTTTGCCAAATAAGTTTTACTTATAACAGTGTACTTTGTACGCATGCACTTTTTTTATTTATTACTTTGTTATTTTTGACTTAGTGGCCTTCAAGAAAATACCATAGTCATACTTGTGTCGTCGCGGGTGTCTATGGATGACGCTTATCACTTACCACCAGGTGAAACGACTGTCTATTTGTCCCCTCTTCTATAAAAAATATCATTTTAATGTTTGGAGATCTGATAATAAACTTCAAAAGTAGTAAAGGTATTTTTTCCTTTAAGTTTTAATACTTGTTTAATCACGGAGAAGAGAGGCTGACAAAAAGGTCCAACCTATATTGTTTTTACAATTGAATAAATTTCTTGAAACCGCATCGCGTGTTAAAGTATTTTGCATTCTTAATAACTGCAATACATTACCTTATTACAAATATGCGGGAAGGTATGACTCATATACCTACTTATGTATATGAGTATTATAATATTCTATAATCTTGTGTGTGATGTATACATTTACGTAATAGGTATTTGAAACTGAGAACTTGAATGCTGAGACCAGAAAACGTTTTTGCAATTTTCTCTGCCAGTTTAGACGTGCTTGTGAGCTTGAGAGTGTGCTTTAACGTCGGGAAATGCTCTGAGGCATCCCGCGGGGGAGTGGGTCTCCCCAGGCGGGTATGTGGGACTCACTGTGCCCGAAAGCTGGTAAGTGGACGCAGCTCTACTTACTAAAACCAGGCGAGTGCCACCAATGCCGCCTTTGGTGAGGTGCCTCGGATCTGTTTAGTATACAGGGCACCTCGACGGCTAGTCTGTCCGTCAGGGGACCATGCCACCTTCACAGAGAGGTTGTCCCGCACCGCAGAATAACCCCTCCCAACGTGGGGATAGTACAATGGGGTGGGGTTCCCGTCCTTGCCCCTTGCCCCCTGCTGTTTTGACCCATCTTCTTATAAGAGGGGTACAAAGAGCCCCCTCGGCTCAATTCGCTTCACCCAAAGTGCTGGGCTCACCCTAGGCTACTGAGCCCCACCGCCAAGACAAGGCCTGAACCATGGTGGGGATCCATCACAGCCTACTCCCGTAATAAGCAAAAGCGAAAAATACTCAAGAAATTCAAATATTATATATCCATGTCTAAACCCACGGATATATTCAAAGCTATCTAGTAAAATGCGGAGAAAATATGGCAAAAACGTGGCTGATATTATCTACATTACCATCTTCTTTGCTTGAAGCAATTATAAGCAACTTCATCTTATCTAAAGGAAAAACTACTATCAGCTGTTGAGAGTGTCATAGTTTAAGATCATTGAGATACCAACGTTAGTGATAGGCGATTAGGGATATCATCAAAATCAGATTATGACGATGTATTATATTGATATATACTGAAACGATCTTTTTTTCTTTTGCGCCGAGAAATGCTCTCAGGCATCGCGCCACGGGGGAGAGGAAAGATGGCAACGTGGACGCATTTCTACTCACTAAAACCCGGCGAGTGCCACAGATGCCGCCTTTGGGAGAGGTGCCCTGGAGCTGTCTTCCCAAGGAACCGACGCTACCTCCACGTAGGGGTATTTTTTTTCTTTAACGCTGGGAAATGCTCTGAGGCATCCTGCTGGGGAGTGGGTCTCCCCAGGCGAATATGTAGGGACTCGCTGCGCCCGAAAAGCTGGTAAGTGAACGCAGCTCTGCCGGCTGAAACCCGGCGAGTGCCACCAATGCCGCCTTTGGTGAGGTGCCCCGGATCTGTTGAGCTAACAGCTAACAGCTAACCTCGACGGCTAGTCAGTATCTCAGGGGAGCGACGCCACCTCCTCAGAGGGGCCGTCCAGCACCACAGAACAACCCCTGCCAACGTCGGGACAGTACACCCCATAGGGTGAGGTTCCCATCCTCGCCCTTTGTGTCCCCTTTATAAGAGAGGTATAAAGAGCAGTTACCACGGTTCAATTGGCTTCGCTCAAGGTGTTGGGTTTACTGGCTATTGATCCCCACGATCCGATCCGATCCGCCACGACACGGCCTGAACGATGGTGGGAAAACGAACGTAACATATTACTACGTAACACTTTGTTATGTTAGATTTTTTTCCTTTAATTGAATAGGATACGCAAAATAGTAGAGACTAATGGTAGGTTAATTAGTGGTAGTCCATGAACACAAAAAAAACTTTTAAGACCAGCACAAGCTCTCTTTCATGCATAATTTTTTTTCCAGGATGACCCAGAAAATTGAAATAGTTGCACGGTTATCGGCCAAGCGGGTCCTAATTTAAGGTGAGGGTCGTTTTGTATTAAATGTAAAAAGCTTTATGTGACAGATACGGACAGTTTATGACGAGTAGGTATTCCATTTATACAATCTACCGGTGGGAGGGAAGCGCTGTGCCGCGCTTCCGGCAGCATGTGTACCACCATCTTGCTTGTTTCTCCCGTGAAACAGCTTTGCTGTGTTTCGGAGAAAAGGGCAAGACAGGCAGTGTAATTACTGGTACCGAGACTTAACATCTTATGTCTCAGGACAGGCAACACATAAATGAGTTGCCTCGGCTCGTTTCAGGTATACTAGTTTATGTTCATGGGCGACGTCGACCACTTACCATCAGGTGGTACGTTTGTCATCCAACTAACATAAAAAACTCAAACAAAAAAACAAAATTTCGTATTTCTGATCTGTTTATAGTGATAATTATAATATTGTGTTGATCCAACAGGCTCTCCGCCTAATGAGTATATAATATTTATTGACATATTAAATTAAATATAAAATACGTTTCATCCAATAAACATCTCGGTGAAGGTCGTTTTATGTCCCGGATCTTAGCCTAATAGTACATAATACTATTCTGGTGTCGCAATATTTGGCATATTATCTTATTTAATTAAGTTTGTACTAGCGCAATTTAGTAACAGTGTCAGTGCCGTCTGCTGTGGACCGAAGTAAAACTTAGATATTTATTTTACCTTATATTTGAATACCTGCTTAAATACATACATTAATGTTATATTAATTTTGATAAAGGGAAATGACGCGCTTCGAGTTGCGCGCCGATTTGCATGAGTAACATCGTCATTCTTACGTCGTAGGTAAGTAAAGCAGCTATGTTATTTGGCAAGAAGGTAAAAAAATCAAAATCAAATCAAAGAAAAATAACCAAAATAGTACCAACAGAGTATCTTTTTGAAAGTCAATTGAGTCTACCAGCGGTTCCAACTTCTAAGGCAAGTCCACTGAGAAAAACCGGCGAAAAAAACTCAGTGTAACTAATCTTTAAAAAAAATATAAGAAATTTTACATGTTGTTATCCTGAAATGCCTGGGAGAAACCCCTATTCCCAAGGTGTGGTATCTTCTATTTTTTCATTATCATTATCTTCCAAAAAGAGGGAAGAAAGTAGTGTAATTACTGGCACAAACAGTCCACTACTGGCATATTGGGTCTTTTCAATTTTCAATTGCCTATTTCAACTAGCTGTAAAAAATCGGCTTGATCGGCGGTGTAATTCACCGGCCCTACCAGTTCGAAGTGATTATCCTCACTCAACCACTTACAAAGTACTGAACAAATTTTAATTAAACTTTCTGGTGTTTAGCAAAGAAATTGGTCTGTAAATCAAAATATTTCTAACGCAGCTAGCAAGAGGGACTAAAATTGTTTTAGTGCTAAAAAGATTACATCTAAGGCGCAGTAAACGTATATAAATATAATCGTATAATAAGCTAAGAAACAGGTGTCATATGATTTAATTTAGTAACATTATGTGCTAGAAAACGTACACTTTATCACGCAGAAAATCTTTTTAATCACTCCTAACCTTTGCATTACTGCTCTTGTGGTTATTTTACCTCGAAAAAACAGCAAGATATCTTTTTATTGCGACAGCGAATCTTAAAACTTTAAACCTAGGAAAATCCAAAGAAACAGGTTTTAATTGCTGGTATCACTCATCTCTCAGACCTCTAGATGTGACTGTGTTAGGTTTAATGACATTAATATAAACACCTAAGCCGTTTCTCACGACTTACATGTAAGTACATATTATATAAACATGATCATAGAACAGACATTTCCATTTTTCATGAAAATCTACTCTGGTTGTAATTCAAATCAAAGTTTAGCTCTACTTTTAGAATAAGTAGATATATTCTCAAAATAATAAAATATATATAGCCGTCAAGCAAAAAGTAAAGTAGAAAATATCAGTAACATAGCTGTAAGAAATATTCAAATTGGAAAATTAAGAAAAAAGGATACTCCCATTTAAAAGGCCGGCAACGCACCTGTTAACCCTCTAGTGTAGCGGGTGTCAGTGGATGTCGCTTTCACTTACCATCAGGTGAACCGACTGTCCGTTTGCCCCCCCTTCTGTAAAAAAAACGAAGCACACCAGACAAAAATAGTTTTTTCATTTCTGAATTGAAATAAATATAATAACTATAAATTATTACGAACAAAAGACGTGACGCAAGCTATTCTGTTATTATTTAGGCAAGTCCACAGACAGGGATTTGAGGGGATCCCTAAAATGAATCTGAAACTAAATACCTCAATATTGTCAGTTGTAAAGCTGCCAGAGACAACGTTGAAACATAATATCACACCTTATCAGAACTGTACAAAGTTTATACGACACCGTAATGCTACAGGTGGTGCACTCCAATTCGCTGGCCTCAAAAAAACAATATTAATTATTAACCCTGTGTCATATTTTTTTCATTTTTCATATTGATACAGTAAATAAAAAAGATACATAATATATTTTTTGAGTTATAAACTAGTATTGTATTGATATATTTAGCGTACAATCATAGAAAAGGTTTTAAAAAAACCCCATCGGAATAAAGCGCGAATAACCTTGAAATGTCTGAACTGATTTTAAACTTCATAAAAAAATTCAAATTAAAAACAAAACTGCATCCAGATCAGTTAACAAGTAACAGAGCTAGAGATGCCACAGACATATTGTGTATGTGACACAGCGGTCAACCGCTTGATGAACCGCTCTTTTGTGTCCGGGGTAAAAAATATAAATCTAAGAAAATATTATACGTATATAAATTAGTATTCATTTTTGTGTCAGTTATAATAAAACTGCTTTATGGGATTTAATCACGGTTTATTAAGATCATTTCAGACGTTTCGAGAGAAATTCTCAATAGAAATACAATAGAAAACAACACTACGTAGATTTTGCTTAATCTTGTCTTGAACATAATTATATATTACAGTAAAATAAACTTTAATTCCGTTGCTAAATTAAATAATGTTTATTGCTGTTATACCTAATATTACACGTCATAAATAATAAAAACTGTTTAAATTGTTAATATTAGATTTTTGACTATGTTAGTAACAATAATTACGAATTCTATAGGTAAGTACATAACCTAAAATGTCAAAAATATTCAAAATTGACGACCTCTGTGGCACAGTGGTTAGCGTGTTGGCGCTCAAGCCGGAGGTTGCGGGTTCGAATCCCGCCAGGGAACAAAAAAGTTTTCTGTGTTCCTGGGTCATGGATGTGTATTAAATATGTGTATTATATAATAAAAATCTTAAATATATGTATAGTATAAAAGTATTAAATATATTTCCGTTGTGGTAACACAAGTTCTTCGAGAACTTACCACGGGACCAGATTAGAGAAACGTTTTTCTACTTCAAAGCATAATTTTTAGTAACTCAATAATCAACACACTGTTTAGTTATCTATTACATAAGATAATTATAATTATATTTTGAAATAACACTATCTATCTTGTAAAAATAAATTAAATTGCACATATTATTTGTGCTAAGTCATTGTTATCTTTTGTTTAATTTTAATATAAACAGAAGCTTACTTTTTTAATTAATAATGTCGATTATAGCGTTAGTTTTGTTGCTGACTGTACTTCAATAAAGACTCATGGCTTTGTGAAAGCTCAACCGAAATATGTAGCTTAAGCGTTAATTTGTTTTATATTAACGTAAATATACTGTGATTATGAATTTCATTTAATTTACAAATACTTATGAACATTTTTTGTAATATCAGCAAAAAAATCACCATTATATTTTATATTCTATTGTAAGGCATGTTATTGCTTTACGATATCATGGGCTGCAACTACTGCCTTAGCCGGCGCCCCCCGTGGGAACTCGTGGCGGAAGTTCTCGCCGAGGTATACTCCTATGTCTCGGATAGGAGGTCCCTCGGAGAGGACGTGACGCCGGACGGGATCCTACGGTCCGCCGACTAGGGCAGGAGGCACTAATGCGAAGGTGGGGGGGAGGACTTGGCGCGGCAGCCGTATGGCAAAGGCTTAACGGTTGCCCTGCGCCCGGTCCTTGAGCGGTGGATGCGTCGTAAACGCAAACCCCTCACCTTCCGTCTAACACAGATGCTCACCGGGCATGGGTGCTTCGGCGAGTATCTGTGCAGGACGGCCCAAAGGCAGCCGGTAACTGTGTGTCCCGATTGTGGCGCGGAGGTGGACTCGGCCCAGCACACCTTCGAGGTGTGCCCGAGATGGGCGGCGCTGCGTCATGATCTGACATCGGTCATCGGAGGGGACTTGTCTCTGCCGAGTGTCATCCCCGCGATGCTCTGCGATGACGAGTCCTGGACGGCGATGGTCTCCTTCTGCGAGGCAGTAATGTCCCAGAAGGAGGCCGCCGACGAGGCCTCCCCCCGTGGGCGACGAACGGGGGTGCACAGGAGGCGCTACTTAATATGCCTCCAGTAACGCCCCTGTGCTCGTGTCGGGTTCAGGATGGGAACCTGGGCTCAATATAACACGACGTCGCGGGGACTGCCCAAGCAGCCGAGCAGTCCCCCTTTAGAGGAGGAGTCTGGCCTTTTCGCAGGGGCCAGCCTGTCGCCGAGGGTCCTGCGTGATCCGGGACTCTCATAAAAGGCGGCTGAGGGCACTTGCAGCGGTTTTAGTGGGTAACGCATCTCCAAGTGCGAACCCCACACACGGCTAGGTTTAAAACTCACCCCGGTCCTAGTTACGGTTTGGTCTGCAAATTTCCGCTGCAGAACCAAAAAAAAAATGTTATTGCTTAACTCAGGAAATGTAACATGTATCATTAGATCATAATAATGAATATATATTATAATGTCATTCGTTAACCGGCAATGGTGGTGTGATTGTTGAATAATGTATATTTTTGGTTTTTTTTATGTTAGTTGGATAGGCAAACTGGCAAACGACCCACCTGATGGTAAGTGGTCGACGTCGCCCATGAACATAAACTAGTTTACCTGGAACGAGCCCAGGTAACTCATCTATGTGTTGCCTATCCTGAGTTATAAGATGTTAAGTCTCGGTGCCAATAATTACACTGCCTGTCTTGCCCTTCTCTCCGAAACACAGCAAAGCTGTTTCACGGGAGAAACAAGTATTTTTTTTCATTTAGCTATGTTAGTATAAATAAAGCATATAAAAATATCCAACATCTATACTAATAATATATAACTGAAAAGTTTGTTTGTTTGAACGCGCTAATCTTAGGAACTTCTGGTCCGATATGAAAAATTATTTCAGTGTAAGATAGCCCATTTATCGAGAAAGGCTATATAGTATTACGCTATGACTAATAGGATTTAACTAAGTAAACGCGGGCAAAGCTGCGGGCAACAGCTAGTTATATATAAAATATGTCGTTATAATGGACTACGACGTATTTTATTAAACATTCATTTGATCGACGGATCAATTACTAAATTGAGACGGTCATAGCTTAGCATTTTATAGCTTTAACACTGCTGTTCGTCTAACTCATCAGAAACCGAAAAACAACGCTAAAATAATGCTGCTTACACAAAAAAAAATGGTTCCTTAATATCTCAATTAATAACTTTATGATTATATCAAATTTGATTTACTTTATAGTTATACCGGATAATAGCTAATAGCTTTTGAGCTGAACTAATGACAGTACACAGTGATTCTCTTTTATAGCGTCAATATTTTGAAACATAACAATTCACTCATTAATATAAGCTTTCAGATAGTACAGTACAGTATGCAGCGTAAGTATTAACAGTAACTATTTATTATAAAAAGTCGGAGATTTTATTATTGAGTATAAAATTTAATTTGTCACTATCACTACATAGTATAAAAAAGTCGCTTCCCGCTGTCTGTCCCTTCTTTTTTTTTTTTTTTTTTTTTTTTTTTTTTTTTTTTTGAAATGATCTAAGCTAGTAGACTGAGGTCTGTTCTAACTTCATCTGTCTAATAGGTGAGGCAACGAGGCTCAAACCTTTCTAAGTTTTAGTGTGTTTGGAGGCCCTTATCGGGCCCCTGTCCCGTCATCTAAGAGACGGGGCATCGATGTGAACGCGGGGCTTCTAATTTCCTTCCTGTCGATCACGGGACCGACGGTCGGAAACGACGTGGTCGCCACCTACGGCGGAGGCGGTGTTGAGTGCGTGTAATGAGTGTACTGTTGTGTGTGTACTGTGTATTAAGGCGGGATGCCCTAGGTTGGAGAGGAAAACGATTATTAGCAACCGTGATAGGATCTGGAGGATCGAGCAGGACGTTTCTCGGTCTCCTACGCAGACGATGTGAGTCTGGATCGGGTACATAACTAGCGGCCTGTACGACTAGCGGATTTGCGTGATTATTGGCTCTTTCAAAGAACCTTTCTAATTTGTCTTTAAAATGTTGAGCTACAGAAGGCAGCTCGAGTTCTCTATGAAGGTCCACGTTACGATAGTACCATGGACATCCAGTTGCTGTTCTTAGAAAACGGTTCTGTATTTTTTGTAACGTCTCTATGTGTGAAGGTGCTATGTGCGCAAAGACTTCACTCGCGTAAGCGAATATAGGCAGTATGCAAACTTTGTAAAGTGTCCGCTTATGTCTAAGCGGCAGTTTACTCCGTTTGCAAATCATTGGGTAGAGGCGATGTAGTACGTACAGTGCCTTCTTTTTAATTCTTTTTATATGAGCATGAAATGTCATCCTACTATCGAGGGTAACGCCGAGGTATTTTATCTGATTGACTCGGGGCACCTCGTTTCCGTAGAGGAAGATTTGACCTAAATTCCTACAAGGCCTGTGTGAGGTACTGTTACCTCTCTGAAAGCGAATCACGGCGCTTTTTTCGGGGTTGGCAGAAATCTGCCATTTCCTAAACCAGACGCCTAGTGCGTCGACGGCTTTCTTTAGTCGGATCGTTATTAATCTTTGGTTGCGATGAGTCGTATAGAGGACGGTATCGTCGGCAAATAGACCTATATGGATGTTAGGCATTCTGGGGATGTCGCTAGTGTTGTCTGTCCCTATGAATGCTTACATGTACTACACTACATGTAGGAAATTGTTGCGGTTTTTTAATTGACTTAAAAACAGTTAGTCAGAATCTTTTTTATGTATGTTCCCCGATTACTCGAAGATAGCTGGAACGGTGTAAAAAAATATTTTGTTGTTTAAAGGGGTATATACTTCCCACGATAAGGAAACCAGAATCTGATGATGGCATCCTAGAGAAATCGAGGGGAACTTGCGAAATCGTAGGAGTAACTAGTGCGTTGGGTAATTTTTTTGACGTGACAACGTCTTATAATTCGATGGAGCCGGCTGCAAGAACGAAAAAACATGCCGTATGCGATGACGTATGCGGCGTTATTCGTTCTGAGGCGTTCCATTACATTATATTTATCCATTCATACCGATTTTTTTATTAAGTATTTTGAAGCACTGCTAATTTAATGAGCGTCTAGAGTCGATCTGATGCTGGAGCCGAAAGACAGTCGAACGAACTCCTCAACGACTTACACCAGTAACCTTGTGTTTAGGCTTGATTAATTTGTATTGATGAGAACTTTCCACTTAAATGGGTTGTGACTCGCATTAGGGGTCTGATGATGAAGACGAAGGACAGTTAAGGGAACTCCTTAACAGTTTACAGTAGCTACCTTGTGTACTTAATACATTTATACTGATGAGAACTTTGCACCCATATTATGGGTAATAAGTGCCATATTTTTTCAATGTTGTACATCAAAGTAGCTTATTGAACGTCAAATGACTCTACTACCGGTTCCAAAACTAGACCACTGAGAAGAACCGGCGAAACAAACTCAGTGAAACTAATCTCTTCAATATTTTACAATTTAGGTACATAATATGCTATAATTATACATAGAAGGCTCCTTGGGAAACCAAACCTTGGGAATAAGGCGTTTCCCATATATACCATAGTTTGGTATCTTCATTTTTTTTTATTTTGGAGTATCCTTTACCACACAAACCTTCTTTAACAGTTTTTTTTTTAAATTTATTTATTGATAGGTTTTAAACGTTTTCTTGGATCCTACTGTAGAAACGTATAAATTGATTTGGTTTACGATTGGAAATTACAGGTCTGATGATGGATATAGACATATCATGATAGACAGTCGAAGGAACTCCTCGACATACGGTTCAATATGCCACATAATGTTCAGTTCGTACTAAAATAGTAGTATTCGATGATGTGTCATTTTACTTGTCGATGTAAAATGAACAAAAAATAACTGTATAGGATTTTTTGGAAGCAGATCACAGTATTTCGAGTATCATCGTAATATCGATTTTGATTTGGTGATGCTCTATATCTTTATAAAGGAATTATATAATTATTGTAGAAATGGCAGCAAATCTGCTTAATTGCTTCCAATTACATATTATATAATAATTTAACACAAATTGTTTTTTTCCATTGGTTGTGTATTGATTTAAGCATTTTCTTCGTTCATCTGGTACCCGTAATACAAGTTCTTCGAGAATTTGTATTACACAGGACCAGATAGACGTGGTGTAAAAAGCGTCCATAAATGACGGATAACATATAAAAGATAACAAGAACAGTAAACAGATAGTAGTTATCATATGGCAGATAGCAGATAGCAGACAACGGATAACGGATAGCGGATAGCAGATAGCAGAAAACAGATAGCTAATAACAAATAACAGACAACAGATAACAGGAACAGATAACGGGTAACGGATAGCTGATAACGGACAACGCAGATAGCAGATAGCAGAGAACATAAAACAGAGAGCAGATAGCAGATAGCAGATAACGGATAACGGATAGCAGATAGCAGATAGCGGATAGCGGATAGCGGATAGCGGATAGCGGATAGCGGATAGCGGATAGCGGATAGCGGATAGCGGATAGCGGATAGCGGATAGCGGATAGCGGATAGCGGATAGCGGATAGCGGATAGCGGATAGCGGATAGCGGATAGCGGATAACGGATAGCGGATAGCGGATAGCGGATAGCGGATAGCGGATAGCGGATAGCGGATAGCGGATAGCGGATAGCGGATAGCGGATAGCGGATAGCGGATAGCGGATAGCGGATAGCGGATAGCGGATAGCGGATAGCGGAAAGCGGATAGCGGATAACAGGAACAGATAACAGATAGCAGATAACATATAGCAGTTAGCAGATAACAGGAACATATCTGCTATGTCCGTTATCCGTTATGTTATCTGCTATCCGTTATCCGTTATCCGTTATATGTTATCCGTTATCCGTTATCCGTTATCCGTTATCCGTAATCCGTTTTCTATCTGTTCCTGTTATCTGCTAACTGCTATATGTTATCTGCTATCCGTTATCTGTTATCTGTTCCTGTTATCTGCTATCTGCTATCGGCTATCTGCTATATGCTATCTGCTATCTGCTATCTGCTATTTGCTATCTGCTATCTGCTATCTGCTATCTGCTATCTGCTATCTGCTATCTGCTATCTGCTATCTGCTATCTGCTATCCGTTATCCGCTATCTGCTGTCTGCTTTATGTTATCTGCTATCTATTCCCTATCCGCTATCCGCTATTCGCTATTCACTATTTGCTATTTGTTATATGTATACACATACGCGGCCGAGGACTCTATTTATATTCCGCGGTGTCGCGGAGCGCCGACGCTGCCTAGTGGCAATCACGGCGAAGCATTTTTTGGAGTTTGCTACATCTCCTAAATTTAATTGTCATGGTGTTAAGGGAAAAAAAATAATCTCTATAAAATGGTCAAGCCGACGAATGTATTTAAAATGATGATCTATTTAAGATACTCAATCCACCATACATTATTTTGTTATATCTCAAAGGGTTTTCGTTGAAAATACCCAGACGGCCTATTTTTGACGTGACGTCGTCTTATAATTCGATGGAGCCGGATGCAAGAACGAAAAAACATGACGCATGCGGCGTTACGTCGCTCTGAGGCGTTCCATTTTCTTATGACGTTGTCTCGTTCAACTATCGTCAGTAAACCAACTTTACAGACAACCGATTTTTTCCGACATTGACAGTCCCGCGGTTTCACCCGCGTGCTTCCTATTCCCGTGGGAGAACAGGAATAAATTATAGCCTTAGTTATTCTGGTGTATGCTATGCATATATATAACAGTGCCATTAAACCGGTGAGAGGGATGCGATCGTGCTTGTTTCCTCCGTGAAACAGCTTTACTGTGTTTCGAAGGGAAGGGCAAGACAGGCAGTGTGATTATTGGCACCGATACTTAATATAATATGTCTCACGATAGGCAACAGATAAATAAGTCGCCTGTAGGGCTAGCATGCGCGCACGACAAAAAATTTGTCTACACCTTTTCTCGTATTAACTGTATGAAATAATACGAGAAAAGAGGTCGACAAAATTTAGTCGTGCGCGCATGCTAGCCCTTCTGGGCTTGTTCCAGGTAATGTTCATGGGTAACGTCGACCACTTACGCACATCTGCCAGTTTTCCTATCTAACTAACATAACAAATAGGAATAATGGAACGGAAAAAATAATAAAAGATATCAATGATAATAATAATTATTATTATTATTATTATGTTGTTCTGAATTGAAGATAACTTGATATATCGTTTCTTCATAAAGGTCGAACGGCAAAACAAAATTAAACTAAATATATTGGCTGTTCAGAGCAACTCCGGGTCACACTTAGTTCATTAACATTTTTAATCTACCAAACTAATCTAGTGACTATTATATGAAGTATTAAATCTATTTCGTATATCGTTATTTTCATGTATATGAATCGTTTTTATCATAAAAATATGAACAATGCTAACCATTTCCTTTAAGCTTGTAAAAAAATGTGCTACAGGGATTTTGAAAGAAACTAATGAACGTTAATTATAAAAACAAATATGTCAAATACACCACCTGTAGTACAAAATGCATCTGAAAACGGATACATGCATTTTGTTGATTGATCTAATATTTTAAAGAGTTATCGGCGAGATAGAAAAACCGGTTCATTAAATGTACCATCAATCGTAAATAGTGAGCTTTACAAATAGTTTATACTTTATAAGAAATAAGAGATGCGACATTTTATTATCTACAATAATGGTTACATAAATTACGAGATATCACCAAAAAACTTTTTTTTAGATGGCGCTTGAAGCTCCATCTGGATTTGTCAGCATTTTTGAATTTATGCTCAGTAAGTAGCCTTTAACCTTATAAAAAAATCGAAAATTTTGTACGAGGTAGTGCCATGCTGCATTGCAGCCGAACTGGGCCGGCACGACCAGGGTGGTACCTCTCGCTTACATACCACCGGCGTCAAGTGACAGCCATGCTGTCGCGTTTCATGCGGTTTATGAGTTTCTGGTGGCCCATTGGAGGGGGGATAGGGAAAAGAAGGGCGGCACATCTGCATGGTAGAGCGGATGTGTATGGGCACCGTGAGGCTCCGACTGCTCGTCGGACTGACATAAAAAAGGTTAAATTGACCTATTACCATAAAACCTGAGTCATTACACGGGCTTGATGGTAAAAAGGTCAGATAATTAATTAGTACCACACACACGGTACGTTTATGTACTGTAAAATAGATTGAACCTAGCACTAAATTTCAGTCTAATGTCTCATTACATAGATTCAATAATAATACGAGGTCTAGTGCAAAGTCTGTCTCACCATAATGAGATAGATCTTAACATGTCTAACCCTTATTCAATGATGTCTGTATACTCATCGGAAACTGAAACGAGAAGCTAATGTGGCTGTAAAATCGCCTTAGGCCTGTTATGACGAGAATAATGATAAACACGAAGGTGTCACATTTGGTGTCGAATATTGTAATGAGAAGACCATTAACATAATGTAGCTTCATAACAATCTATGTATTAAAATTATTTAATATTCGTTTTATAGCCTATTATAGCCATCTGATTACTAAATCACACTTAATTATTGTAGGTATTGAGAATTAATGAGGTGCTTGAAACTTCAAGTAAATAAACTTATTTTACTAAGATTTCTTACCTATTTTTTATTTTTAGACGCGTCTCACTAACTTTGCTGCTCAGTGAGACGCATCTAAAATTGAAAAAAAAACATAAGAATTTTGCTGAAATTACATTTATTTCAGGAGTATTTTAAAATTAAACCTTTATTTTATTTTTTCTTTCCCTTCATTTCTGTTGAGAAGGTTAAATAAAGGTATCCATATTGTCTGCATTAAATTAAAATTTACCGGCATGTATTACGTGAAAAGCGACATTCCTTTAAAGACGCTCGTTGACGATATTTCAAGTTTGCTTTATAAAATCCAGTATCAAATATTTGTTTACCTTCAGCAAAAAACGTTGCTTGTTATCTAAGCCACAATCTGTCCTTCCACCTCATAAAAGGTATGAGATAGCAAAATGGAAACAAGGGAAGAATATTTTATGTTGGTTAAAAGATTTCACCATTTTTAAGGTAAATCTAAAACCTGTTTTTATGGTGTGACAGTGAAACTGGCAGATGTGTCACCTGAAAGAATTCAACAAACTTCAATAAATAATCTTGTATGTAGAAGGATTTTTTTTTCTTTAACGCTGGGAAATGCTCTGCATCCCGCGGGGGAGTGGGTCTCCCCAGGCAGGTATGTGGGACTCACTGCACCCGAAAGTTGGTAAGGTGGGCGTAGCTCTACCCACTAAAACCCGGTGAGTGCCGCCAATGCCACCTTTGGTGAGGTGTCCAGAACTGTTGAGTTAATAACCTCGACGGCTAGTCAGTCCCTTAAGGGACCGATGCCACCTCCACAGATTGGTTGTCCCGCACCACAGAACAACCCCTCCCAGCGTCGGGACCGTACAATGGGGTGAGGTTCCCATCCTCGCCCCTTGTCCCCCTGCTCTTTTGTCTCTCTTATAAAAGGGGTACAAAGAGCAGCTCCCTCGGCTCAATTTGCTTCGCCCAAGGTGCTGGGCTTACCTTAGGCTACTGAGCCCCACCATCACGACAAGACTTAAACCATGGCGGGGATCTAGAAGAGATTCTTTATTGACATACATATTATATTTATGACATTAAAATGTTTAAGTCATCTACCACAGGTGATCTATCGCTGGATATTCGTCCATTTCAATCAAAGCTAAGGCTACCCCATCAACGTTTTCTAACAGTTTCTTATAGTCTCTTTCTAGTTTACTCTTATGTATTGGTTAATAGTTTGACAAACCTGTTTATTCCCGAATCCAGAGCCTTACTGATCGACTGTCATTAAGTCTTCCAACCAGATCCAATAAATCTACACTAACATTGTTCTAAACACGTTTTTAGCTTATTTTTGCGCTAAATTTTTATAAAGACAGGTTTCTTTTATGTTCCTTGGATAGGATAACTTGCAGATGTGTCACCTGATGGTAAGTGGTCGACGTCGCCCAAGAACATAATCTAGTTTACCTGGAACGAGCCCAGGCAACTCATTTATGTGTTGCCTATCCTGAGACATAAGATGTTAAGTCTCTGTGCCAGTAATTACACTGCCTGTCTCGCTCTTCTCTCCAAAACACAGCAAAGCTGTTTCACGGAAGGAACAAGCAAGATGGTGGTATGGCGCATCCCTCCCACCGATAGCGAACTGTTTGTCGTAAGATGATTGGGAAGGTCGTAATTGGTTCTCAGCAATGGTGATGGATGTTTGAGCTCTTGTAGGATGGAGATGACAAAAAAAGGATTGTGTGGTTTTATGAAACCACGGTAAATGTGAAACTTTTTTTCACATTATGGACATTTAACTAAAAATTTTTGGAATAATGTTCCATTAAGGGTATAAAAATCGCTTTATCAATCTTAATTTTATACTTGGAAAACATGGAATGATAGTTCCCATTATTTATTTTATATATGCAACACACAGACAAAAAAGTTTGAGATGATGTAATAAAAGTTTCACTTCAATAATAATAATTTCATTTGGCGAAGCCACAACTAACGTCTTTTTAAATATACAATTTTCCGCAGCTAACATTATATACTATATTTAATTTAATGTCCTTGAATCAATTTAATATTATTTATAAAAATAACGAACAAGTTTTTTATAAATTACTAATAAAGGTTCTCTATATCTAACCTTAGAGGTATTTAATATGAGCATTTAGAATATTCAACGCAGAACAGTATCTTCTACTCTACATTATGCAATAATAAGAATAATAACATCCATGGACGCTTTCACACAACGTCAATCTGGTCCCGTGGTAAGTTCTCGAAGAACTTGTGTTACGGGTACCAGACAACGGATATATATTTAATACTTTTATAATATACATATATTTATGTTTTTTTTTATATAATACACATATTTAATACACATCCATGACCCAGGAGCACAGAAAATATTTTTGTTCCCTGGCGGGATTCGAACCCGCAACCTCCGGCTTGAGCGCCAACGCGCTTACCACTGAGCCACAGAGGTAGTATGCAAACCACATATAATAGACAAGAGAATATTAGGAGGAAATTGAAAACTATTCTAAGTCTTATAATATATTCTGAATGTTCATACGAATTAAGATCTAAAAAGATTTCACTAAAACGTTGAAATCACTTTGAATTTCACCTAGTGTCTATATTAACTAAAGTAACAATAGGTGAAGAATTTAAAAAGATTATATGTATAAATGTTCATCAACACACTTTATGATAAGAGAAAATATTGAATATTTATAGTAACCGAATGCAAAAATATAATCAAAACTAATTTAGCCATAATTAATAATTAAAGTAATTCATATAGGTATACATAAAATATCTTAGTGTCTATTTTAACTAAAGTAACAATAAGATATTTTATGTATACCTATATGAATTACTTTAATTATTAATTATGGCTAAATTAGTTTTGATTATATTTTTGCATTCGGTTACTATAAATATTCAATATTTTCTCTTATCATAAAGCGTGTTGATGAACATTTATACATATAATCTTTTTTAAAATTTTGTACAATGATAGTATATCACGGTGACAAATAAAATGCACCATATTATTATAGTTTGGACAATTTATGACACCGAAAATGAAAAGGGTTCTGTTACGAACCAATATATCGAGTTGCATCCCTATCTGCCGGTCATACGACGCGAGGTGCGCCGGCGCCACGGCCCCAGTCCGCCGCGCACAGCCTACTTGCATCGTAGCTCCTTTTGTTACCGTTACTGACGTGGCGAGCGATATTTGTTACGTGATTCTCTTGTTCGCCTATTTCGGGCACAGTCACGTAGATTGATTAATTTGAGTATAATGAACTAATATAAATATTGTGTATTGACTATTGTGAACAATTAAAATAAGTTAGTGTGTGCCGCCATCTTGTTGAGGATCTTCGCTGCGCGTCGTGTCCGACTGAAGTTGTCTCAGATAAGTATAGATCAATTAGCATTAATTATCCGATTGGTCAATTAGGGGTTAGTGTTAATTAGATTTACATTTTGAGGCATCGACACTCCGGAGAAGGCTCAAGACGTCGCTTAGGTAATTGAAAAATTTTATATAGCTCCGTAATATCGCGGACCGTTCCTCCCCCCTTGAATTCCGGATAATTATATATAATGCTTCCACTGCCTTTCCTGCTAGTCCGGATGCGGGAATGAACAACTTTTTGGTAGCAGAGCGTGATTAGAACAATTTTTTATACCTACCTGAACAAAACTTTTTGGTAGCAGGCGTGGTTGAAACATTTCTGGTAGCACAGAGCCTGGTTAAAACATATTGTTGTAGCACAGAACGGCTTATATACTGCTCATATAATGCTTATATCCTTATGTAAAATATGCTTATATCCTTATGTAAAATATTTATATACTTGCTTAGCGCTTTGCTTTTAACGCTTGTTCGAGTCTTGATATTTTGTTGAAGGGTATACGACCTGTTCGCGTATTGAATTGTATTGAGTATATTGTGTTTATTATAAATATTCTAATATTACGTTGACACCAAAGTATACGCTCGTTTCTTGTTAAATTCATTGAGTAATTATTTATATTAGATGTGCGGTCAGACGTAGATTTGTCAAGTACAGTTGGGATAAAAAAATTGTTTTTATTTTATTATCTACTTAAGATATTTGTTTATTGATTTATTATTATTGCCTTTGTACTTGTGTTTGAATCGATAACAGCTGTTGCGCTATTTGAAGGATAGCCTTATTATAATTATTGCTTTTGTTTTGCGATTGTTTGTACGCTTGTGCTTTGAAGATGGCGATCGCCGCGTTTACTATTGTTCGTGAATCCTATGCCGGGATTACGTCGCAACTGAGATGGTTCACTTCCGCTGCCGCATTAGTTCAAAGACAGGATCGCACAGAATCATTGTTGGACAGGCATGAGAAGTGCCCTATGCGACTTCAGGAGTTGGAGACGCGCTTCATCTTAAATGTTGATGAAGTGCCCCTTGAGTCGTTCCCGAAGGAACGACGGGACCAAGGCCACGAGGACTACGTCCAGATTATGGACCTGGCCGACGCCATCGCCCAGAGCGCGCGGGAGATTTTAGCCTCGCGCGCCGGAGTACCGCTCCATAGGGCCCCCTTGAAGACCTTTTGACTAAGCTGCCGAACTTGGACCTTCCACCTTTTGATGGTCGATTAGACACATGGTGGGCTCCCGGTCGTGAGCAATGCCGCCCAGTTGAGGACCGAACTGCTTAACCCCCTTTTGATAGCCACTAACGCGCTCAACCGCTTGGACCTGCCGGTCGCCCAGTGGTCATATCTTCTTGTGCGTATTGTGCTGAAGCGGTTGCCGGTGTCTTTGAGGGCACGTTTTGAGCCTCCTCCTCCTGCTCCTGCTAGGGATGAGGCATCTTCTCTCCCTACGTTTGATCAGCTCCTGGCGTTCCTCGAGGACGAGTGTCGTATGGGTGACGTTATGGTCGCCGATGCGCCGGTTGAGCCATCAGGGCCCACGCCCTCTAACCAACGACGCGCCGCCCAAATCTCGCCAAAGCGAAGAGCGAGTCCTCGCTTTGCTGTCGCGCAGGTAGCGCGACCGGACTGCCGTTTTTGCGAATCCCAAGGGCCGAACGGCACAGTGCCCAGACTCTGCAGCGCTGCATGTGGCCTCTCGTAGGCGGATTGCACGGTCTCGAGGCTGGTGCTTCACCTGCCTCGGGGACCACTACCAGCGCGCGTGCCCCGACACGCGACCGTGTCCGATTTGTGAAGGGCAACATTTGAAATTGCTGTGCGCCAACGCGAATGGCCGCTGCGACCACGCAGGGTCGCCCTCGGGCGGGTATGTGAGTGGACGTCGAGTTGAGACTCGCAGTTTGAAGTCTGACTCACCCCCCTCACGCCGCGCAGATTATGCTGCCGTCAGCCGCCGACATGTCCGACGCGCAACCCCACGGGCGGGTATGGAAGCGGGCCCCGTGTTCAATCCCGCACCTCTGTGTCCCGCTCCCCCACATTGTCCCCACGTGACCATGCAAGGTCACCTCCAGTCGTGTACCACGACTACCGTGGAGCACGTATGTCGTATGTCGCCATTGCCGTCCCCCACTCTGGCGGAACGTCCCCGTTTGGAGTCGCGCAACCCTCGGCATGGACGTTCTCGGCGCTACGAACCGCCGTCTATGGCTCGTAGCAGTCATCACCGAGCGGAGGAGGAGGTCAAACCCCTCCCCCATTTTGACGTGCTGTCCCGGGACAGCGGCCGTCGATCGTCGCCGCGTCAACATTAGGATGTTAGCGTTTGCCCCCGCTATGCACTACCCCCCTTTGAGACCGTCGTCGTCGTCGAGGTATATTTGAAAGCGTGGTAAAGGTTGCTAAGACACATTTGCGACGAGTAATTGGCGAGTCTGTATTGACATTCGAAGAGCTCGCAACTATGTTTTGCAAAATTGAAGCCGTTTTGAATTCACGCCCGTTGTGTCCGATCTCTTCAGACCCTAATGACTTGGAAGCCCTTACGCCGGGCCATTTTTTTGATTGGACAGTCACTCAACGCACTGCCGGAATACCCCTTTGTTGATGTGAGACCCAATCTCTCTCGGTTTGAATTGGTCCAACAACTCACTCAGAGCTTTTGGAAGCGTTGGAATTTAGAATATTTGCATATTCTCCAGCAGCGCGTTAAGTGGACTGATAAGACTGATCCACCTCATGTTGGCGACCTCGTTCTGGTTAAGGATGTTAACTCACCGCCACTGTGTTGGCGCAGGGGGCGCATTCTCAATCTAGTTTTTGGGACAGATGGTGTGCCCCGTTTTGCTGAGGTTCAAGTGGACGGTTCGGTCTTGAAGAGAGCGGTATCAACCTTATCACGACTACCAGTTAATTAGCGGCTAGGTAGGCCTGGCCGAGGCGGGTAGATGTTACGAACCAATATATCGAGTTGCATCCCTATCTGCCGGTCATACGACGCGAGGTGCGCCGGCGCCACGGCCTCAGTCCGCCGCGCACAGCCTACTTGCATCGTCGCTCCTTTTGTTACCGTTACTGACGTGGCGAGCGATATTTGTTACGTGATTCTCTTGTTCGCCTATTTGGGGCACAGTTACGTAAATTGATTAATTTGAGTATAATGAACTAATATAAATATTGTGTATTGACTATTGTGAACAATTAAAATAAGTTAGTGTGTGCCGCCATCTTTTTGAGGATCTTCGCTGCGCGTCGTGTCCGACTGAAGTTGTCTCAGATAAGTATAGATCAATTAGCATTAATTATCCGATTGGCCAATTAGGGGTTAGTGTTAATTAGATTTACATTTTGAGGCATCGACACACCGGAGAAGGCTCAAGACGTCGCTTAGGTAATTGAACAATTGTATATAGCTCCGTGATATCGCGGACCGTTCCTCCCCCCTTGAATTCTAGATAATTATATATAATGCTTCCACTGCCTTTCCTGCTAGTCCGGATGCGGGAATGAACAGGTTCAATGATAACGGTGTATGAGCGTCGGTAGTCTAAAGCTTCGACTGCTCGTTTGCCCTACTATGCTATAAAAAAAAACATGCACGGAACTAAATATGAACGGTTAGGTATATGTAGGGTTCTGTAACAGTACTATACCCGAATAAAACATTTCCTATCAACTTGTCTGTTTCGGACGGCAGTAATCAGACATATTTTTTAACCAATTTTAATTTAAAATAAGTAATTTCTAATAGTATATTTATTTATTCACGAATTAGTAAGAGGTAGTGTCATGCTGCATTGCAGCCGAACTGGGCCGGCACGACCGGGGTGGTACCTCTCGCTCACGTAACACTGGCGTCAAGTGACAGCTATGCTGTCGCGTTTCGTGTGGTTTAAGAGATTCCGGTGGCCCATTGGGGGGATAGGGAAAAGGAAGGCGGCGCATCTACGTGGCCTTGGTTATGCGGATGTGTATGGGCGTCGGCGCCGTGATGCTCCAACTGCTCCTTTGCCCCCTGTTACAAAAAAAGTGCAAAGACTACATATTTTTTGTTTACAAGGACAAATAACAAAACAACACAATATAGAAAACATACACTCATTAAACGCACACTTACAAACATCCAGAGTCAATTTAAGGCAAGGACATGACGCACAAATGGATTTTTATTGTCGACTTAAGGAATGCTAACGATTCTAAAAATGTTATTTGCGGGGATTGCGATCACATGTTTCGGTTAAAATATCAGGACAAGTACCAACTAAGATAAAATAACTGGGATTTTATCAGAAATCAGATTAACCATTTTTCGGAAGGAAAAATAAAAAATCTTCTCTAATGATATTGGCACGACTGAAATAACTTTTACCTTTATTAAAGTTAGAAGAATGTTCATTGATTTTTTTATTCCTTTACCCGATGAAATTGTTCCTCTTAATACATCGCGAACCATATTTTGATTAAGAAATATCAGATAATATATTGTCTTAATTAAAAGCGCTCTGATCGCGTCATGATTGATAACAACTTTTAATATGATCTATATGTATATCTCTATATTGATAACATGCTTACTTTATATCACCCATTTATCATTCTTTATTTTTAACATGCTTACTTTATATCACCCATTTATCATTCTTTATTTTTAACATGAAATTAAAATGGTATAAATTTTTGTGTTGTTAGTCAATTTTTTTCGAAAGAGCTAGACTTTTCGGCCCGATGGCCTTTAAAGTCAATCGGAACAGTAGGTGAGCTCGCCTAACAATTGAATTTTTTTTGAGATAATATGTCTAAATTTATGAAAATTGGCAAAACAGTATAAACTGCTACCAGCATATGTAGGAGCGATTTCGTTGCAGGCTTAGAATAATTACACGTTGCAGGATTAGTCAATCTTATACAAGGTATAAGAAGGCCGTTATAATAAAACAATTTTTTACGGATTTTATCGCGGTTCATTAAGATTTTTACAACGTTTCGGATACTTTACAGTAACCATGGTCACGGGAGGACCATGGTTGCTGTAAACACACGCGATAAAATCCGTAAAAAATTGTTTTATAATAATGAGTGAAATTCGCGTAAACATTAGAAAACAATATAAGAAGGCCGTGTTTAGGTAGACGAAGTAGTCGACCAATACCCAATGGGAAGACGATCTCCGTGCAGTGGCCGGTCCGTGTTGGATGCGATTGGCAAGGGATTGGTCGTCTTGGCGTTCATTAAGGGAGACCTATGTTCAAGAATGGACGGATAAAGGCTGATGATGATGATGATGATATACACGGTATTGATCTCACATCTTGCACTTGACTTCCCTAGGCTGAGACAAGGTCAATAACGTGTAACATAAGCAAGATGCTTGACTTTTCAGAATGCCTGAAAGGTACACAGATCGGCATGCGAATGCATATGCTAAAATATATTTAAACTTTTTAAAAATTCAATATAAGTTACATATATTATGAGGAGCGCGTGGCTAATAACAGCCGCATGGATCGATCCATCAGGTTATGCTACGCTTGGCGCGGTTGGTCCGTGGATGGGTGACCAAAGTTACATATCGAGACTCCTCCATGCCTCGGTAAGCATGTTAAACAGGTCCCGGCTGTCATTCGTGGATCTTTGACAGTCGCTACGGGTCGTCAGAGCCCTGATACTCTGACATCAGTCTTAACACGGGTATCGTATTACGCAGTTACTGGTTAGTGGGGGTCAGATAGGCAGTCGCTCCATTTAAAATACTGGTATCCAGCTGCATCTACTTAGACTAGAAGCCGACCCCAACATAGTTGACCAACCCGACACCAGGAGGCCGTGTGGTCGCAGACTTTACGGTTGGCGGGGGTAACCATTTTACAAACCAAAAGTGAGCCAAATGGGCTTACACTAACCCGATGTAGCATTAGGGCCTTCGGGCCGTTAGCATAGATCATTCCGGAAAAAAAACATAGTTGAGAAAAGGCTAGGCAGAAGAGAGGTAAGTTACACATATTATTCAAATAAGCTGATTGAACTCCAATTGAATCTACCACCAGCTTCAAAGCCAGAGAAGAACCTATGTTTCCATCCATGAACGACAATATTAGTATTATTTTACATCAAATTTGCCTGGGAGAAGCTCTTTATTAAAGAGTATATACATAGGGCAAAAATTTTGGTTCCATAGAGCATCTTCGTTGAAATATTTTTATAATAAAGACTTTTTACAGTAAATAAGTTACAACAGCTACAATTTGATTTGATGGATGGTAATGGATTATATACATATGTTATTCTTGTGTGTTTAATGTTATATATGTAAAAGTTTGGATGTAAACTGCGCCATTTTACGTATAATTCCCTTGATAGACTCAAAAGTAAAACGGCAGAGTAAGAGATGGCAAGAGATCTGTTAATTTTACTTTATTGTAATGAAACAACCTTTCTCAGATTTTATCGCGGCTTAAAGAGATTTTTAGACTCCCGACGTTTCCGATACTTTAGGATAACCACAGTATATTAAAACGTAATTTAATAAATATTTGATTATAGAACATGAATATTGATAACGTAGCGGGGTTTAATTGTAAAAAAAAAGTAAAAAAGAATATAATATATAAGATAGGGTAATCCAATTTTACTGTTAACACTCGTTAAATAAATATAAATTACGGTTGCTAATTCTGAATATCTATATTGCAACCATTAACTGATAAATGGCACTCAATGGAAATTTATGTGCATTATTTTAAAAGCGAGACGGTCGACTACAGACATTTCTTACATCATAAATAACTTCACCGGCTCATTTCGGCGAGTACCTGGGTGCTTGCAGTCTTTTTTATCATATGTATCGGAAACGATGAAAAGTTATTACTGATGGCTATAACAGGCAAATATTATTAATTTAGGTATAGCTATATATTATTATAGTACTGAAAGTAGGTAGATAATAATAATATGAATAAAGTACACAATATCACAATCTAATAATTTGTCTATACTTTTATAATTTGCAGTATAGCGTTAAAATGTTTGCAATATTTTTACTTGTTTTGAATAAGTTTGCGCATATTATAATGACACAATCTTTACAGATTTTATCGCTGTTTATTAATTAAATTAATATAATATTTATGAATTTAATTATTCTTATATTACCGACGTTTCGCATACTTACCCACTGTCCGTTTCCTGTAATGTAAAAATCTTAATAAACCACTATAAAATTCGTTAAAGTTGTTTTTAGTTTTTTCCTTAAATAGACAACAATATGCATTATTTTTGAATTACTATAATGAAACAATTTTACGGAGTTTATCGCGGTAAAAATAATGAGTGAAATTCGCGTAAACATTAGAAAACAATTTCTAATGTGGACCGCAATAATTTTTAAGTTGAAGGGGTCAGTTCACATATTGTGGAGGTCGTAAGTTTATTAAGTTTAACATTCAAATATTATATATTATTCACAAATATGTTATTTATTATATATTTAAAGTAGAATTATAATATCACATTTGACCTTATATTTTCTTCTGTACATTGTTTTAGTTTTTTTCACTTGTTTTATCACGTGTTTTACAAGTGACTTTATATTGTCAGGTATTCATGATAATATCACATAGTGTCTAAAAAGAAAAATGAGTAACAAAATATACTTGCTTAAAGCCTCAAATCTATAGAGTAACTGTTTATAATTTCTACAAACATGCATCATGCATGTTTGTAGAAATTATAAACGCATGCGGCACATGCTTGTAGTTTCGAAAACGATTTAGATACGTATACATAATATTACGTCATTAAAAAACTTATTAGGTTCGACATTCTTCAACAAGGTCGTAACAGTCCCACTAAGTACTTGTAGGATCTTTTGAAGAAATACTGAAACCTATTATACTTATTTAATATAAGTTTTTTCTGTATATCAAATTAATATATTTTTGTTTTCAAGTTATTTGAATTCTACGAGAGAGTTCAAGATGAATATGTGTGTTGTTATTTACAGTATCTTTATCTTTATAATATACTGTAAATTCATCATTTTCTTTAAAATCTCTTTAATATCTATACAATTGTTATTAAAATGTTAATGATTGCGTTCCAATAATGGCTTCTAGCTGTTTGATTTAGCATTCGAGAAAAGCGCGGAGAGTCATTTTAAAAATCGCCATCTTGGATTTGTTTTGTGATCACAATGATTTAAGTGTTGTGATAAATGATTGCCCCTTGACATTTTAAATCATTACATCATATAACATATTGCATTAGTATCACGCGAGTAAGTCTAAATTCGGCATTGAAATTAAACGAAATATGAATATGTATGTTATTATGTGATATGAAGTTTAAATTAATGGTTTAAAGCAGGGTTTTTTAAACTATCGTTCATGAACCCCCAAGCCCATGAAAGGGTTTTTTGGGAGTCCGTAATATGTGAGAAAATAAATTATCGTAAATATTTAAAGCAAAGATGTTTGTTACAGCAACTCCTACAACTCTTCAGGTAGATAGAACATCAATGAATAAAAAACTACGAATGTTCAGTAGTTCCCTTATTTTATTCAGAAGAAAAATACGAATATCATATACCTATAGGATGTGACGCAATAGAGCCCGTCAGGTATTTAAATTTTAAAAGTAGTCCGTGACCACAAAAAGTTTAAGAAACCCTGCCTTAAAGTATTGGGATTTCGGGACTTAAAGCCGCGGCCGTCATATTTTATATAATTAAAATTAATTCGGGAGTTATGTTATTATTATAACCTGTATATGAATTTAATTTTAATCAATACTTTCTGTTGCCCGCAACTTCGCCTGCGTTAACGTAGTAATATATCCGTACCCGGACTGATGTTTATTATTTTTATAGCCATATATATGACACTCAAAAATAACGTGGCTTTTTATCGTTAAAATAACATTCAAAATCGGTTCAATGGATGCAGAGATTACCCCCTACAACCTGACAAACACACAAACTATACCTCTCTATAATATTCGTATAGGTATATAAAATGCTACAATTACCTTATGCAGCGTACAATATTAATTTTAACAATTTCATTCTTTTCTTCACTGATATAAAATATGTAGGGAAGCGAAGTCCAACATTTTATAATGCGTGTAGTTTACAAGTACAGAGCTTTATAAGAACTCTTATATTCAATTCGCAGTGAAAGTCACTTGATTTTAATTTAAAAAAATTAGTGAACTAAAAAGGTTTCATATTGAAAATAAAAAGATAAGCATACTATTAAAATATGCTGCATCACATCCTTACTTTGTATGTGGGTTATTTATAAAACATCATGGAATAAAATATTTTGTTCAGTTCAGAAAAAGTGTTGTTAATAGTTTTGTTGATTTCTGAAAGTTTCAAATAAAGTATTCTAGGATATTTCTCATTAAAAGCTTCTGGATGCATTTCGGAAAAGTAGATTTTTTTGTTCGCAAAATAAATTGAAATCACAAACCTTTTGCCAGATCAGTTTCATAGCATTCTAAACATCATTTTAATTATACTCTACTTATATTCAATATCAAAGGTTTTATATTATTACCGTTCAAAAATGACGTCATAAATGTCTAGCCAGATATTGTCTATAAAAGTTCAGAGCAGCAAAATCAACTACAATAAAATGACCTTTATGTCAAATCTGGCTAAGGTGTCACGAAGTATAATAGTATATTCCTGTAGAAAAAGGTTTTATCTAAATATAGGTAACTCTATAATTAAAATAACATTTTATTTTTAGAACGCTTCCAGAAGTGGAGGTAAAAAGGTTTTATATAAAAGAAAGCATAGCACGTTCCATAGCACGTTAAGCTACGGCTAACTTACGGTCCAGCCGTAAATTTAGAGGCTACGTTTCAGCCCCGTAGTTCATCACGGCGAGAACGTATCGGTCAAAGACTTGTCTTCAATCTCGTTTAGGTGGACGAAGTGTTGGTCGGCAATTAACCAAGTGGGAAGACAATCTCCGTGCGGTGGCCGGTCCGTGTTGGATGAGAGTGGCGAGAGATCGGCCGTCTTAGCGTTCATTGAGGGAAGCGTTCAGCAGTGGACGGATAGAAGCTGATGATGATAATAATAATAATAATAATAATAATAACTTTATTTGTGAGACATGCTGCAGGATACAAAAATACCTACTAATAATAACTAAAAAAATATACACTCAGACAAATAAAAAAAAACAGTATCAAAACTTGGATTTCAGGCATAATGATGATGATAAAAAAAGAGAGCGGAATACCTGGGCGTATCTTCGTCTTGCTTAATTCTTTGCCATAAATTTTAGTGCTTCATTAAGAGGGAAAAGATAGGCGAGGTAATCACTTGTACCGAGATCTACTTGACCTCGATCAAGATACTCGGACTTGCCCCTTATATCTAATATCTCATATTCTTTATTTCTATAAATCTTATATTTATTTTTCTATCTTCTTATATTGTATTAGTAAAATATATTTATATTGTATTAGGTATTATAAACTAGCTGTTGCCTGCAGCATCGCTCGCCTTAACTTAGATTTACAGCCGGGTACGGATTGATTATGAGTATTTTTTTAGCCTACTCTTTATGACATCAGCAATCTTTTAGTGAAAGTTCCGTCAAAATCGGCCCAACCATTTCAGAAATTAGCCGGAACAAACAGACAGACAGAAATTGTAAAAAATGCTATTTTAGTGTTGTTGTAATTACTGTTACCACTTAACAGTAATTACAACAACAATGTTTTCTTTACGTGCTTAATTGAAGATGTTTGAGTAGAAGAGGATCATATAGACAGTAATTATATTTGACATTATCTTTATTATTATCTTTTTGGGACGAAACGTGGAAATGAAATGGTTATTTTACCCATCGACCATAATATAATCGGATAGAGTAATAATGTGGGTCATAAAATTCCGAAACTGTTCAGTGATTTGTCACTGAAGTAATAGCAATTCAACCAACTAGTAATCTCTATGTGCGTCGCATCGGCCAATCATCCATCAATCGGCCAATCAGAGCGCAGAATTTGTTTTCATACAAAACGCATAACATTATCGCTCTATTCTGGTTATATTATGTTCAATGATTTTACCTGGTAATTGGGAAGATTAACAATATTTGGAGATCAAAATTTCTTGACTCTATTATCGATATGGAAATTTTCAGACAAGACAGTCATCGGTTCTCCATATAAAATCCACTCTTCTAAAATTTAGTCAGTTTTCTATTTCTCTTTTATTCTAATATCATGGGGATACTCAGAATATTTGGGTGGTCCTGACCGGTCCTAGCTGGATGTTGTGGGGGATCAGCCGTCTTGGGATTCATTGAAATAGGCCTATGTCCTGCAGTGGACGGAACAATCCCGATAATGATGATGATACTTTAGTAAAGCAATCACATAGCGGAAACATTCCGCCTGAGCGACTTTTCTTGTAAAAATATCCCAAAAAGTTTTTATTCTTGCGGCACGACATTGCACTCAAACTTCTTAAGACTATCGAGCGATTATATATTTAATCACCGCTAATTGATTATAATGGAAATGTGTACAAATAAAATTAAAACAAACAAAAAAGATCCAAGTATTGTCTTGGCGGTCGTCCAAAAGACAAAAGTTGGACAGTGACTCATTTGTGTAGGTTTCGACTGTGATTAGGTTTTATTTTAAGGAATAGATAATATGGAAATTTGTAAAAAGAAGAACTAGTTCCACCTAGGACCACTAATTGCAACTAATAAAATTATTCTTTATTTCTTTTTGCACAAAAATTAAATAGACAATTTAGTTATTATTTGTCTATGTATATTTACATAACTTTTGAAAGAGAAAAATACAAAACTTTTGAAATAGAAAAGAGTCAATGCCAGATTACAATTTTGTATTACACATTTTAAGAGTTTCTTAAAATAAGATACAATACCTACACAAAAAAGAAAACAAAAAGCAAAAAAGTAAAAATAAAAGTAATTAAACCATTCTAACCTTCCTAAATCTGTTTTGTGTAAAGTAAATGAGGTTCTGAATCAGTTCTATCTGTTGAAATAGATTCAATTTACATCCATTAATTAGATTTAATGTATGTCTGATAGAGGATGCTGTTAATAATGTTAGAGCAAGTCACATACCAAGCAGGGAGAGCGAAACTTAGCAGTTTCACCAGGTTCGCCAAATTGGTACTAAACATACATAAGGTTAAATAAGAATTCCGGAAAAATAGAATTTTTAATTTTGATTAGTAAATAAGTGTTTCTGCAAATTATTATGTTGTAATGTTCAATATGGCCTTGTTCAGTATTATAAAGCAACTAAACTATAAATTCTGAAATTCCTCCAGTATTTTTGTCAGAGAGGTGCTAATGTATCAGAGACTGAACAAATATGTGAAAAGTCTAAACATGATGTGTGTTTGTTTGCGTTTTATTGAGTCACCGCATCCGCAATCTGCATCGCTTACAATAACAATGTGTTAAGGACGCGTTACATAACAGTTTTTTATAATAAAAGTGATCCCTCTACAGTCTAGTTACACTTTTTACCCCATTATATTATCTACTAAAACTCCTTTTTTATATTTAACATGTACCTGCGTGTGAGCAATGATGGTCTAGTGGGTATCGGCCTCTTGAATGAGAGATCTTGGTAATTTGGTAAATTTTGGTATTGAGCTTGCGATATGTATATTAATTGTTGTATCGGTACCGGTATTTCATCGGTATCTATTTCTAAAAGTGAAGTTAGTATAAAACTTAGTACAATCAGCACCACACGCTTATTTACAAAAAGTTATATAATTTTTTTTGGTAATCCATTTAATTCTTGTATTTAACATTATTTTTAAAATTTTAGTTCGGTTTGCTATTAAAGCGTGTGGTGTTGAAACTTTTTAGTTTTTTTAATATATCAAATAAATTAATTATAAATATTATTTATTGTTTTAATTTTTTTAATATTCTTATTTGATTCAATTTAATTCAAGTCATTTATACTTATGACGCTACACAAAATTCTTATTTACTCCTAAACTTTTTTTTATTATTTTTTCAATAAATATAAAAAGTATCGACCATAAAATATCTTTTCTTAACTATATGACTTAATCGAAATTACCACAAACTGTTTATAGTTTTTTGTGACGCATGTTACCTGTGGCGATGAAGTCCGTTTCGTCCACAGTTCCGGCCTACAGAAGCGCATATTGGTATGGCCTTCAGTTCTAAATACATAATAGCGCTAATGATTATATATTTATTAGTCATTGAAAATTACGTCATTACTGTCTAGTATATTATATGATTATTGTACAGTACTAGCAACAATACATAAGGTTAAGGGTAATATTACATAAGGAGTTTAGAACATAAAAGTAACGCACTTTGTGACGTCACTTTTAGTTAACTTCAGTGTCAAAAGGAAGTACAGGGGAAAATTAATTTAGTATGGGCAAAAGTTTTAGGCATCTATATGAATCAGCTTTTTAGCTTGAGCCTTAAATTCAAAGCGGTCGGATGTAGTCAACGAACACAGTCATTTCTGGGTTTTCTGGGAAAAAACGCAGTATAAAGATTATCTTGCCTTTAGATCTCTAAGATACATGTTACTTAAGATTTAAATATAAAGCTTTCAATATACATTTTACTTTCAAGATAAGGACACCATGCTCATTAAAGGAAGATATATGAAGGTCAGTTACCGTGGGAAGTTCGTGCATTAAACCTTCAACGATGCACGGACGAAGGAAAACTTTTTTTTTTTTAATTTCTATAAAAAAAAAAGTAAAGAAAGCCTTATGAAATATCAATATATAATAATATCCACCTATAAATTTCATAATCAACCCACTACATTCACTGCTAAGATTGACATGATATCTTTTAAAGGTCCGACCAACCACCTACTATTATACAAGGCGCAGATCCGGCCTCACATGGAATGGTGTAGCAGGTATCAATGGATGTCGCCTCCACTTACCATCAGGCGAACTGACTGTCCGTTTGCCCCCTCTTCTATATAAAAAAATCCTCCAAGGAATTCTTAAGCATTTTAATGAAACAATGTTTATTAAAAAATTTACATGCCTGACGTTGACCATCGTTTCTGTAAAGTATCCGAAACGTCGGACTTGTAAAAAACTTAATAAACCGCGATAAAATCCGTAAAAGTTGTTTCAGTATAATGAGCAAAATTCGCGTTAACATTAGAAAATAATTCTAAAGCATTTTCAACATTTATATTGTTCCTTTCTTCCCTGATACCACTAATAAACGCTCTTTATTTCATAAAAATACTTTGTAAAAAACCACACCGTATTATACGTGTCTAAGTGATATTAAAAATTCTAAAATTGTAAATCATCTTAGATAGAAAGAATGGAGAAAAGATGGCCTTGAACCTTAACTACTCCTTAAAACATATAACATTACAGTAAAACCTATAAAATATGATTCATATTGAAACAAAAGATTTTTGAATGTCCTTTGTTTAATTGAGATATAAGTTTGATATAGATATTAACGTTGACTGGCTAATATAAAATTATAATTTATTGACATTTTGTTGTATTTATTATATCTATTATGATATTATCATAAATACGTTGCTGTTTTAAAGTAATATATCACAGCAATATATTACATTAGACTAGTGGCACCGACAGACGTTGTCCTGTACAAAATATTTTTTTTTGTGAATCTTCACCATTCTCAAATTCACTTGAACATTCACAACAAAAATCATCAAGATCAGTCCAACCACTTAGGAGTAGTTCAGTGACATACACACGTACAGAAGAATTATATATATAAAGATTATGTTGACCTGACTGACGTTGTCCTGTCTTATTTTATTGTCATTTTTTCGAATTGTGAATCTAAATCTTGAAGACACACAAAAAACCATTAAAATCGGTCCAGCCGTTTAGGAGTTATGTGACATACATACGTACAGAGGAAATTATATATATGTAGTATATTATTTTGTTTCTTGTAAGCCTTACGCTTAGTAACAATGAAAGGGCTCGAAAATAAATGAATTTTTGCATTATATAAATTTTTTTCTACATTTTGTGACACAAAGCCGACAGTGGAAACCGTATCAAAATCCATTTAGTAGTTAAAAAAATATGTGATCACGATGATTGTGCACACAGATATTTGAAATAAGTTCTGATCTTAATATTTCTATGACTGCATATTCTAGCGATTGTGAGTCAAACGACTTTAATTCATACTATGCAAAGATAAATGAGATATTGCAGAATAAATTATCACTCATCTGGTTCCGGGTGAAATAATATTTGTTAATGCATTTCATAATAACATTACATCTTTTATTAAATATTCAATTCCATCTTCTCTCTCTCTCTCTCTCTCTCTCTCTCTCCCTCTGTCTCTTCATTTTAAAACCTTGCTCTTGTCCGTGATTAATCACCAATCCTTCCTTTTCTTTGAAAATTTCCTCACCTGATATACTTTCTCCTAAATCTGTTCTATATAACTTTTCCTCGATCTACCTCTTCACGTAAATTTGAATGTATTGTAAATATTTCAAACAGACAAATTTTATTTCACGTACTGATTCCTGGAATGTAATCGAAATTATGGAAGCCAATTTTGGTTGATTCAATTAGTTAAAAGCCTTTTATAATTTTACATTACAAGAATTTCCCCGGAGACAAAACGGAACTAAGTTTCGGAATGTCTATTAATATACGACCTTATTGAAGCAACTTCATTAACACGTTTTTATCGCTTCCATATCAAAAATTTGACAAACATTCAATGCTTATGGCATCTTACGTGAATTTCTAGGAAGTCATACTATTTACGCGGGAAAACCAAGAAAATACGCATTATCATCAATTTTTGCTGATAAATAATAAAAAAAAATATTTTTGCTATGCCAGTTAACATAATACTTTTGCATACAATTTTTACACAGCGCTGTTAATAAATACCGAAAATTATTTTTATTTATGGCGGTTCCCCTTAGTCGATAGTTGTGTGTAATTAATAAATCAGAGAAATTCAATTAGCACGGCGTGTACATCTATCTTTTTTTTTTTTTTTTTTTTTTTTCGCAGGGAAATCCTTATGGATGCAGCCAGGGTCTTCGGGTAGATCCTGACCCAATGTGGGACTCGCACCTGGGAGTGCCCACCCTAACTAAAACCACTGCGAGCGCCTTCAGCCGCTTTTTGAGGGTCCCGGATATGCAGGCAACAGACAGGATCACCTCAGCGACAGGCTGGCCCCGGCGAAGACCAGACTACTCCTCATAATGGGGGACTGCCCGGCCGCTACTAAGCAGTCCCGACGACGACGTGCCATACAGAGCCAGGTTCCCATCCTGAGCCCGACACGAACACAGGGGCGTTACTGAAGGCGCATTAAGTAGCGCCTCCTACGCAACCGCGTTCGTCGCCCGCGGGAGGAGGCCTCGTCGGCGGCCTCATCTCTCACCCGCTCGTCGGCCTCCTTCTGGGACATTACTGCCTCGCAGAAGGAGACCATCGCCGTCCAGGACTCGTCGTCACCAAGCATCGCAGTGATGACACTCGGCAGAGACAAGTCCCCTCCCATGACCGATGACAGATCATGACGCAGCGCCGCCCATCTCGGGCACACCTCGAGGGTGTACTGGGCCGAGTCCACCGCCGCGCCACAATCGTGACACACTGTCAACGGCTCCCTGCGGGCCGTCCGCACAGGTACTCACCAAAGCAACCATGCCCGGTGAGCACCTGTATCAGACGGAAGGTGAGGTGTTTGCGCTTACGGCGCATCCACGTGTACATCTATCTGTGTAATGCTTAACATACTACTGCTACTCTTATTTTTGCTAAGATAAAAATTGCTCTTGCGTAGAGTCATTTGGCAGCACAATTAACACTTGGAAATTCACGCCTCAATTTGTAACCCAGTACAATTTTATATGTTTATTCTAAAACTGGTGTGAGAGGCGTGAGAGATACTCACCGTTAATCTCTGACACCTTCGTTTCGCTGACGATATCGTTATATTGGCCGAGTCGCTGGAGGGCTTGCAGGAGATGCTGCACAGTCTAAACGAATCCTCCCGACGTGTAGCCTTAGGATGAGCTTGGACAAAACGAAAGTTATGTTCAACGAACACGCTATCCCTAGGCCGGTTAACGTTGATGGCACAACTCTCGAAGTCGTGCAAGAGTATGTCTACCTTGGATACACTTTGACCATATTCTCACGTCATCTATTTACCACTACTATAGAATTTGAAGACGAAAGTCTTTAACCAATGCGTTCTCTCCGTGATGACCTACGGGGCCGAAACGTGGCCTCTAAATTTACGACTGGTCCGTAAGTTTGCCGTAGCTCAACGTGCAATGGAGCGTGCTATGCTAGGTGTTTCGAACAGATATGATTCGAAACGAAGACATCCGCCAGAGAATCAAAGTTACCTATATTACGCGAAGATTAAGCTCGTTGCAGTGGCAGTGGGCTGGTCATACACTCAGGAGAACGGATGGCAGATGGGCCAATAAGGTTCAAGAGTGGAGGCCACGTTTGGGTAGACGAAGTGTTGGTCAGCCACTAACCAGGTGGGAAGACGATTTCCGTACGGTGGCCGGTCCGTGTTGGATGCGAGTAGCGAGGGATCGGTCGTCTTGGCGTTCTTTGAGGGAGGAGGCCTATGTTCAGCAGTGGATGAATAGAGGCTGATGACGATGATGATGATGATTCTAAGACTGCTAAGTAATAAAAATCGTACTTTCTTATATTAATATTATGTGGCAAAGAAAAATAATATTCCATAAAATACTGATTTAATGGAGAATAAAATCGTTTTCTTGTATAACTGTATATTTAATCACGTTGATATGTAATGTATAATAAACACAATCAGTTGCTATGGGTTACAATATAATACATTAACACTCGACCGTTCGCAACCGAGTTCTAAAACCGACACTGGCGGTGCCGGGCCTGGTGCGCGTGGGATGCCCACCGCGATCCCGTGCGCATGCGAAGCGTTCCGCTTCTCGATGCATCTAGAAGCGGGGGTTTGTGCGGGGCGAGACGCGCTAGCGTCGATTGTCATATTATATTATACTTTTTCGGCGCGCTGCGATTTACAACTGGCCACTCGAGTTACAAACTCCCCCTCTAGTCAGAACTCAGCGCCCTCGCGTTCGGACTAGCACTTACGAGGTCGTCCGCGCCTATGTTTGGCTCTAACGGGAATCTCCATATCGCCAACGTATGGCGTAAGTTGCGATGCGTGATAACGTCCAATGCCTTCTAATAGATAAGTCGTCGGACTCACCACTTCGCTGATACGGTATGGGCCGTCTCTTTTTGGTATGAACTTAACGGACTGCCCAGGGCCTACGCTGTTCAGTCCGTGAGTATTTAGTAAAACCAAACTTCCTACCTTATAGTCTGGTGGCGCTCTCCTACCTTCATCAGCATACTTCTTCTGTGTAGACTGGGCGTGGACGTGGACGTCTCTCGCATCTATAAGTGCTGTCGACAACCTACGCAGGTACGGAGTAACATTGGGAACAAAATTATCATTATCTACAATCGATTTCATGTCCGATATTACATCGGAAGGAGCGCGCATCTCTCTCCCGTGTGCTGGAATCACAAGGCAAGCAGTATCAGCGTCATCAGCTTCGGGGGTACATCTGTACAACACACCATCCGATATCGGGTAACCTTTCTCCGACCAACTCCTCCCCCTGAAGGGATCGTCGGTGGCTTCCTTGTAGAACCGGAAATTGACCCCAGGTGCGTCTAAAAAGTGCCAACATTCGTTCCGTATGTCGAGTAATATTCCTGCCTGGGCTATGAAATCTTGCCCGAGAAGGGTCCTGTTATACATATGTCGTAGGTCGCCGTACATATGACGTAGTCTTCGAATCGCGTCGTCGGGCGGATGCAATTGAGAACAGGGGGGGGGGGGGGGCTGGAGGTTAGTCTGGACATAGCGAAGGCCTTTAATCGGATGTGACATAAAGCACTTCTTGCAAAGCTACCATCTTATGGGCTTCCCGTGAAATTATGTATGTGGATTACCAGTTTTTTGGCAGACAGGAGCATTAAGGTCGTTGTCGACGGTGCATGCTCGGACCTCAAGTCTGTTAATGCTGGTATTCCCCAGGGCTGTGTACTATCTCCAACCCTGTTTCATCTGCATATCAATGATATGCTGAAAACCAGCGGCATTCATTGCTATGCGGATGACAGCACTGGAGATGCCTTATACACTGGCTGCCCTAATATTTCTCGGGAACAAGTCGCTGAGTGTCGGAACAAACTTGTGTCTGAAATCGAGTCTCTGCTGGCCAGAGTCTCGGAATGGTGGCGACTTAACCTAGTCCAATTTAACCCCAACAAGACACAAGTTTGCGCGTTTACCGCAAAAAAATACTTGGCGTCGATATATCGAGAGATGTGCAGTTTCGTGGTCATTTGGAAGGAAAGGCTTAACTAGCCTCGAATAAACTCGGCGTGCTCAGATGGGCGAAGCAGTATTTCATGCCTTCACACCGCCTTCAATTAAACAAGTCGCAGATCCGGCCTCACATAGAATACTGCTCTCACCTCTGGGCTGGAGCGCCCCAATATCAGCTCCTTCCGTTTGACCGCATTCGACAACAATGTTATCTCCAATCGGCTTGAATCTTTGGCGCTGCGTAGAGATGTCGGATCGCTCTGCATCTTCTACCGCATCTACCACGGGGAGTGCTCTGAGGAATTGTTCGGACTAATACCTGCAGCAGAATTCCACCACCGGACATAGCGGAAAAACTCCAAATTTCACCCACACCATCTCGATGTCTGGAAATCCACAACAACTAGATTTTTACGGCATTTCCTGCCTCGCACGACTAAAATCAGCTGCCTTCTACGGTGTTTCCGAACCGATACGACTTAGGGACCTTCAAGAAAAGAGCATACTCATATCTGAAAGGCCGGCAACGCACGGGTGTCTGTGGATGTCGCTCTTCACTTACCATCAGGTGAACCGACTATCCGTTTGCCTCTTCTATATATAAAAAACGTCCAAAATTCTCAATTTTAAAGTCCTCCTTATTTTTTAAATCATGTAAATATTTTTTAAGTTTAATAACTTTCTCTAAATTATTTATTTAAAAGAAAGTACAAAATATTTCTAATAATCGTCTTCTTTGTTTTCATAATTTAAGTCGTGCTCGCTTATATTTTGGGTATCATTCAGTCTCAGAATAACCTTCGCTTTCTGTCTCTTAATTAATATATATTTCTAATTCATTTGGTCTGAAAAGCCTATTTAATGCTAGATTAGTCTAGAAATTGAAGACATCCTAACTAATGTTATGAATGCGAATGTTAGTTAGTTAAATATTTATTCACCAATGGAAAGCTATACTATCTGTAAGTAACATAGTTTATGCCCGTATTTTCACGCGAACGGGAACTACGCGGGACGCTGCTAGTTTTCAATAAAATAAAAGAAAAGAATAAGTTTATAGCAAAGATACTATCGTAGCCGTTGTATTTAGTCACTATCGGGTCCAGCGGACCCATATTCACTTATACACCTTATTACACCCATACTCACACGCAGCACGATACCTGCAGATGGGTTTTTTTTCGGATGGATCTATGCTAAGGGCCCGGAGGCCCTAATGCTACATCGGATTAGTGTGAGCCCATTTGGCTAACTTTTGGTTTGTAAAAGTGGGAGGTTTCCCCCCACCAACCGTGCAGTTTCGAGGCCTCCTGGCGTCGGGTTGGACTGATGGGTAAGACCTTCATCGACCCTGTTACACTATCGTTGATATGTATTAACAACTTTAAAAGATAAAAGTTCTTCCACATTAAAAAAAACGGACTGGGTCCGTTGGACCAAGAAACGAGTTCCTAAGTGTTAAAATAACTCACGCACCAAAGGATCGTCACTAAAGTCGATAGTGGGCACATGAATTGAAGGTTTAGTCTAAAAATATTTCGTCACTAAGCAGCTCCTATATCTATCCATAAGGATTCTTCTAATAGATAAGAAAAAATACATATTATGTAGAACGCCACTGGTGCTATAAATATTTAACGCTACCAATGTGAAACCCGAAACCCAGGACGTGTCTAGCCTGTTACAACTACCTTCCTATTCAATATTAAAACTATGTTACCGGATCTTTTACATTTTATTGAACTCAGATCATAATGATCACATTCCAAAAGAATTTATGTAATAATAAATATGCTAATTTGTATATAAAAACAATCAGATAGTAAAATAAAAGGGAAACGGCTTTTTGAGTTTGACGGTGTTTTTGGTTCCTATCACATGTAAATAAAATTTAATAGTGTTATAAATATTCAAACGTATATTCGTATATGCTTTTGATTTTCGCCAAAATTTCTAAATAGGTTAATAGCAAACACCGGTTGAAGAACGGACCGGTTGTCAGTATGTACGGGTTTTGTGTATTCTTCATTATAACGCATTTCTTAATTAGGCGGACAGACTGACTTGCATTATTACACTATCCGCGGGGGAGTGGGTCTCCCCACGCGGGTATGTGGGACTCGCTGCGCCCGAAAGCTGGTAAGTGGACGCAGCTCTACCTACTAAAACTCGGCAAGTGCCATCAATGCCGCCTTTGGTGAGGTGCCCCGGATCTAGTGAGCATACAGGGCACCTCGACGGCTACACAGTCCCCCAACAGGTTGTCCCGCACCACAGAACAACCCCTCCCAACGTTGGGACGGTACGATGGGGTGAGGTTCCCGTCCTAGCCCCTTGCCCTCTGCTCTTTTGTCCCCTCTTCTTATAAGAGGGGTACAAAGAGAACCTCGGCTCAATTAGCTTCGCCCAAGGTGCAGCGGCTCACCCTAGGCTACCGAGCCCCACCCTCAAGGCCTAAACCATGGAGGGGGGGTGGGGGTTGGTGTCACGATGGCTAGTTCTTTATTATTATCTTCATTATTCACCTATTTACCTTTATAGCTGAATATTGGGGACTCCAATGAACGCCAAGACGGCCGATTCCCGGTCACCTATGTTACCCGCTTATATCACATCAGTAGTGACTGTAAAATACATATTATGACGTAATATACGTAATGTATAGATAAGAGTGGACTTTTAATATCATCCCTTTCTTGTTTCTACATCTAAAACGGATTTTTATATTAGTAAAAAGTATGAATCATCATCATCGTTGACCTTTTTCCGTCCACTGCTGGAAATTGGGGACTTCAGTGAACGCCAAGACGGCCGATGCACGGAGACTGTCGTTGAAGTTGAAGCTATTATTCTTAATTACGAAATTTCCTCTTCACACTTTAATCTCTAATTGACGGTCGGTTGGTCGAGTGTTCAGGGTACTGGAAACTTTACGCAGCGGTCGCGGGTTCGAATCCCGCCAAGTGCAGAAAATTTGTATGATGAATATGTCTGCATTATTATTACTTCCATTCCTAGTATGCGTAATACAACTTCTTATGAACTTATCCCGGGGCTAGGTTAACATAGTGTGGTTATTGGTTAATAATATGTATTTATTTATAATATCTCTAGGTTATTAAGCTTTCAGACTTAGAAAAATCAAAACCAAAACCTATTTTTGTTTGTATATTATAATCAAAAATTAAATGTTATAAATTTACAAGCATTTTATTGAAGGTAATTTTCTTGTCCGTATTGAATGCGAGACGTAAGAGCTCGATCGTTTGGGCGTTCATTGAGGGAGGCCTATGTTCAGCAGTGGACGGATAAGGGCAGATGATGATGATAATGATGAAGTATTCTAATAGGAATTTTAGATTTGTATAGTTTTCAATCTTTCTACTTGAGCGGTTCCTATGTAAGCATTTTCAATAAAAAAATACGGTATCTGAAAACCAAGCTGAGACGACACAAAGACTACAAGCTTTATATTTAAGCGAATCTGTAAACAAAGCACGTATCTTTAAAACAGTGTCAACATAACAAAAACAAAATTTATATATAAGAAAAGAATGTCTCTTGAATTATAAAAGCACCATTTTTAGTTAGAATCAATTTACCGTCAAAATATTGGCCAGCAAATTTTGTAGGCTTTTCATAATAAGGGAAAATTAAGGATAAGGATAAAAAAGTTTCCTTCGTTACAATTTCAATTTTTGTTATTAATTTCCCTAAACTACTTTATCATAGTTAAGTGTAAGAACACAATTAAGTGAGGATCAAGCTTAAATCAATTAAAACTGATTATCTTTTAGCTCATCGTTAGAGACTTGAGAAACATCTGTAAGATAAGACGGATCGTAATTAGATTCTGCGACATGGATGAATATAATTTTGTATTACAACTTATTTGTGGATACTTTATGAAGAAATAAATTTTTTTTTTTTTTTTAAATGCTTGTGACGACTCCCGCCTTTTTTCAAACTGTAATTTGTAATTGTAATTTTTTACACATGGTTGTTTGGTAGAGACCGCTTAAAGCGGTAAGACCGCCATATTTGTGCATACTCCTAGCCCTAAGTTTATGTTGCTATCTGCTAATATTGTTATAGGTAGTACAAAATATTATTATTGATTCATGTACTCTTTTGTTTACAATTTATTATAATAATTATAACATAATATGTTATGTTTATTTAATGCTATTTATTAATTATATTATTTTTATTGTATTTAAAGCATTTATCTATACTAATATTATAAAGCTGAAGAGTTTGTTTGTTTGTTTGAACCCGCTAATCTCAGGAACTACTGGGCCGATTTGAAAAATTCTTTCAGTGTTAGATAGCCCATTTATCGAGGAAGGCTATATATAGGCTATATAACATCACGCTGTGACTTATAGGAGTTGAGTAACGCGGGCAAAGCTGCAGGGAACAGCTAGTTGGGTTATAATGTGCACACTGATATTGTCACTCCAATTCTCCTATAGTAGGAATACTAGAAGAAATTCAACTTATGGAATAAGTAGTACCTTTGTAACTTGTTTGTTATTACTATTTCACTATTTATGTTTTTCAGTGTACATAAATTATTAAACAAATATTTTTTTTTTTTTTTTTATGTTACTTGGATAGGCAAACTGGCTAACGTGCCACCTGATAGTAAGTGGTTTACGTCGCCCATGAACATAAACCAGTTTACCTGGAGCGAGCCCGGGCAACTCATTTATGTGTTGCCTATCCTGAGACATAAGATGTTAAGTCTCGGTGCCAGTAATTACACTGCCTGTCTTGCCCTTCTCTCCGAAACACAACAAAGCTGTTTCACGGGAGAAACAAGCAAGATGGTGGTACCCATGCAGCCGGGAGCGCGGCACAGCGCTTCCCTCCCACCGGTAAATTTTTATTTATTTATTTTATTATTTATTTTATTTAATGACATATTAATAGATACAATTTTCCTTATTGTAACGGCGTAACAAAAACCCTCAGGGGTTTGTCCGTACACCGGCATATACATCGCCAACGCTCGGAATACTGAATATTACTAAATCATAAGTGAGGTTGATAAGCGATCAATGTGTGCAGTAAAATACGCGGACCAGTTTTGCACAGTACAGGCACAGGATGATTATTTAGTTTTATTTTACGTAATTATCTATACTTAATTATATATATATATATATATATATATATATATATATATATATATATATATATATAATATAACTATATATTTTTTTAATTATTATAATATATAATTAGTATTTGGTTTCGTGTTTTGCTACCTTATTATCCAAAAATATTTTGTTGAATTATTGAGTTGGCAGTCCACCTGATGGTAAGTGATATCTATACCTTGGGTATAGATATCACTTACCATCACTTATATATATATATATAAATAATATATATGTATATATATATATATATATATATATATATAATTTATATATATATATATATATATATAAATAATATCCACTGTTAAGAAGGTGTACCTATCTCTATTAGAGATCTCTTCCAGCAAAGCCATGAAATGTATTGTGGTATACTCCGATATCTATAAAAGTCAAAAGACAGTTCATAATCAGATTCTGTGACAAGGATGAATATTTATTTCATTATTTTGTATTACATCTCATTTGTGAATACTTGGCTGTCATTAAACTCAATTGGAAATGACAACCAATTATTCTCAAAATGTAGGGCCAGTAACGGCATTGTAAGTTTCCAGGGATCAATTCAAGCATATTTTATGTTAATATTTGTCCGAAACGCTGTCAATTCTTTTAAGATTGCCAATTTATTGTCATTATAAGTACTGCTAGTACTCAGAATGAGTCACAATGATTCAAGGCATGAGACTGATTTATAAACTTATTTTATAATCTAACATTGACGAAGAACTTATTTTATTTTGTATAACTAATTGTAATGTAAAGGTTGATAAAACAATAACGCCAAAATAAGACAAAGATAATATGTGTTTTTTGAAGATTTAATTGACTTAAAAATTATTGTTGTTGATATTTTGAATAATTAATATTTTGAATTTGATTGTCTGTAGGATTTGACCAGTAAAATAATGCGATACAAGACCAGTAAAATAATTATGCTTGCAATAATAACACGATGTTAATAATGATATTAATCTTGCAATTTGCTTTTCTCTTTCACTTATGAACTGTACACATGTTTATTTATTATATATTAAGTAGTCTTTAATATCATGGATAGATAAACAATGTTGTGTTCACACCCCCACCACGGTTCAAGCCTTGTGGCGGTGGGGCGCAATAGCCTAAGGTGAACCCAGCACCTTGGGCGAAGCCAACCGAGGAGGATGCTCTTTGTACTCGTCTTATAATAAGAGGGGGCAAAAGAGCAGGGGGACAAGTGGCGAGGATGGGAACCACACCCTATTGCACTGTCCCGACGTTGGAAGGGGTTGTTCTGTGGAGTGTGACGACACCTCCCTAGAGGGGATTGCTAACAATTTATTATAACAAATTCAACAGATCGGCAAAACTTTGAATGTTTTATGCGATACTCTATCATTTACAATTTAATTAATAATAATATCAAGACTTAATATGAAAAATAATGTATCTTAGTTGCACGTAGCATCGTGTTCCTCTGTTTATTTTTATAAGAAATATAAAGAAGGCAGCCATCAGATCTTTGTATCATTTAAATGTAATCTATAAGTAATGGACTTATATATAAAGGACGTAGGCACAATTTATGAGTGTAACAGTTATTACTGTATATTACATATGAGGAATAATATATTCACATTATTAACATTAGCCGTTTAATTAACATAAATATAGTTTCTTTACCGTTACACCGTGATATGATTTATTTAAATGTTTTTAAATATCTCGTATCCACATATAGGCTTAACACATCAATTACCGACTTTTTTACAAGGATTATAATTTTAAATATTTATCATCCCCTTACAGTGACCTATGACCTGTCCTTTCTTTTGCGCCGAGAAATGCTCGTAGGCATCTCGCAGGGGAGGGGGACTGCCCAGGTGGGTATGTGGGACTCGCTGCGCCCGAAAGATGGTACGGTGGACGCAGATCTACCCACTAAAACCCGGCGAGTGCCACCAATGCCGCCTTTGGTGAGGTGCCCCGGATCTAATAAACAAACAGGGCACCTCGACGTCTAGTCAGTTCCCCAAGGAACCTACGCCACCTCCACAGAGGAGTTGTCCTCCACAGAACACTCCCCCTGCACTTTTGTCCGCTTTTCTTATAAGAGGGGTACAAAGAGCAGCCCCGTCGGTTCAATTGGCTTCGCCCAAGATGCTGGGTTCACCTTAAGCTAGCCCGTCCGCCACAACAAGGCTTGAACCATGGTGGGGAAAGTGCCCTATCCACTCTGATGGATATCAACATTTCTTTATATAGAAGAGGAGGCAAGCGGACAGTCGTGTCACAGACACCCGCTACATTACGAATCTATCGAAGAATCCCCATGTCAAACACGGTTCATAGGGTGTTGAGTTATGGAAAAGTCGTGCATTAGGCCAGCTGTTAGACGCCATGTTTCGACCTTTTAGTTCACGGTTGGGAAAAGTTTCAACTTTCAAGAGCGTTTCATTCAAGTGCAGCGTAAGAACCGGAAAGTTCCTGTCTTAAAACTAGTTGTCTCGCCCAACCTAAAGGCTAACTAGCTAATAGCTATCGCAAACTGATTTGGCTTTGTGTCACCGACCGGCGACCACAGATATGTATAACGAATTACGAAACAGATCTAGGGATGCTCTGATATTTTCCAATTTTTTGTATTCATTCTGAAAAGAATCTGATATCCGATATGCTGCTGCATCGCTCAACTTCATTTTATGACGACAAAGTCCTTATAAGTATAAGGACTTTGTCGTCGGCCATTGAATACTAAAATTAGTTATAAATATTTCCACATATATTACGCGCGCTTTAGTTCTCAGACGATCACTTGTCGGTATTGATTATGCTAGTTAAATGATCAAAGAATTGAATTCGAAATATTTGATATAGCCTGATTTTTACCAGTTTTATAATTCCTATTATATGATTGTCGTCATTTTCAACGTTTTCCTTCGACTGCAGGACAGGACTTTTAATAAACGACAAGACGAAAATTGGCGCTACCACCTTAAAAAACCTATACTGGCCCTATGTTTCAAATATATAATATTTTGAGATAAAGGTACAAGCTTAGCACAAGTCCTCCATTGTCGATGTGGGAGGCCGATTACGTTTTATTAGATGGTCCGTTATGTTACAAAAAATTGTAAAAACAAGTTCTCAGTAAAAATAATTATCGTAATAGAATACCAATATCATTCTAATAAATTATTTAATATTAATGTAATAAAAATAACCGGACATTATATTAAGAAAGTTATCAAGGAATTAGATTTCAGTTCTTTGTCGTTTTTAAGGTAATTTATTAAATTTGAAGAATTATTAATAACGTTGTTATTTTCCATTTATCTATCTTTAAAACACGTGCATGATATAATTAAATATGTATGCCATAAAGACATATAAATATATCGCGGGAATTTACAAGAAAAAATATCAAAAACAACAACGTTGTCACAGATATACTATATTATGTAGGTTTATATATCCTCGCACAACCGCTACATGGTACCCGCTGTTAATCGGGCTATTTCCGCTCTGATCTATCTTAGGAACTTTTAACAAATTACTATACTTAATATTTCTCAAACCGATCCGACCGATGACATATGTGATGTACATGATCTCGTGTGCTGCAAGTTTCTATTATTGGTTGGTTTCAGTGATCCTTTAACACCAAATGATTTAAGGGTTTGATGCTTTTCTATTATAAAATATGATTCCATTGATCACCAACGTGTGGAATACGTACAAATTCTAAGGAATTTTCATCTTAATTTAGCTAAAGTAGCCTGATTAATAATTATTATTCGTTTATCTACGGGAAAAGTATGTCGGATAACCCAAACGCTTAATCGAGAAGAAAAGAAAAATATAGCAGTTTCCAAGTCTACCAGGAAGTATTCCAGTGAAAAAGATGGTGCTCAAAATAAGGCTCTTGGGAACAAATTGTATTTCCTGCTAACTCAGAGATATTCCAGACCAAATCGAAATTTAATTATTCATAATGTCAACGTCTTTTTATGTTTACGACGTATTAAAGCATTAAAATTTCCCTGCAGCAGGTTAATGAACTTTTGATTATTCTTTTCTAATATTAAGGTACGATAATTTCACTTATTTTAATGAAACAACTTTTACGGATTTTATCGCAGTTTATTAGGATATTTTTACATTTCCAACGTTCTGGATACTCGGAGACAGTCCCAGTAAAGTATCCAAATCATCAGCCATGCACAAATCTTAATAAAACGCGACCAATCCGTAAATGTTATTTCATTATAATAAACTTTACTATACGGATTTTATCTTGGTTTATTAAGAGTTTTACAAGCCCTACTTTACAGCGATAAAATCCGTAAAAATTGTTTCATTATAATGAGTGAAATTCGCGTAAACATTAGAAAACTTTTGTTTGCCATAAAGATTTTTTTTCATTTTCTTTTATGCCTTTTACATCTATTTCTTGGCATATTTTAAGACATACTATCTATCTTATATCGCAGCAGAGTAGTTATGATTATAAGTAAACAAGAGTTATTATAAAACGAAACATAAACAATCTTACGGGAACTTTAAAAGAATTTTCCCACACGACAATGTATTCATTAAGGGGGTCAAAAGTAATAAATATTTTACTCCTTAAAACCTTTATAATTTTTTATTGTTACTGGTTAAACTTCTTTTTTTCCCAGCCGCTCCTACCTAGTATTTTCCTTGGTTCCGCCCTGAAGCCTTCAGGACATATCTATTTCTAATATTGCCCCCCAAAACTTTTGAAACTATTGTAATATTAGTATTGAGGACTTTTCTATTAATATATTTTATAATTTATGGTCAGGCAGCCCAAAATCTCTTAGAAAAGGTCATTAGCGATTACTTCCCTTCACGCTACGCTTCCCCAAATAACTTTCGTCTTCGAAATTACTTAAGTGGCTAATTTGCTTATAATAATAATAAATCGACGTTACTTTAAACGTACTAACGTACGACTTGTAATGGTATAAAGGGAAAATTAATCGTCGTCTTGGCGTTCATGAGGCCTGTTCATCAGAGGATGGATAGGGGCTGATGATGATGATGATGAAGTCTGTTGCTTATTACCAAAATAATATGTCATATTAAAGGAGATCCGTTATTAAAAAAAACATATTCGCCTTCGGCTATCAAATGACGATGTCGGAGTAAGCAACTTATATTTTATAAGAAGGCTTTTCACAAAATGTAATATATCTGGTGTTTGTCTGATAAATAAGATATTACGAGGGCGGCACTGAAAATTTCGGGAATCAAGGAAGTGACACAACATTACTATTTAAAAATGTATTTATTGTTTTTCGAAGTATTCTCCGCGAAATTTGACACATTATTCCATACGATGGAACCAATCATTGAGGCAACCATTCCATTCGGAAGTTGGGGTCTCCAAAATAGCCGTTTTGTAGGCGTCCACAGCTTCTTCAGGCGATGAAAATCTCTGACCACGCAATTTATTCTTTATTTTAGGGAAATTCATTCATCTTTTATACATATAATATTATTGCAGATGACTAGTGTAATAAAACTTGAGATATTAAAAATTAAGATTTGTGAAAATAGAATATAATCAATTTCGTCGATCGAGTCTCGAGAGACCGAAATTTGTTAAGAAGCTTTAGAACGACTGAATTAGCAATTTTTTATTCTTATCAATTAAATTCAGCCTTTTGGGAAACCCCAAAGGGCCAACGATATTGGTATTCTATGAATATAACAATTTGCAATTTTTCATCAAATCATTTTAGCGATGGTATGAGAGAAGTATTAAACTTAAATAATATCGCTAAGCTTAGTCGAGAGTACAAAATGGCATGATAAGATAAGAAAACGAAATTCTTGCAGTAGGTAGATTGCATGGATAGATTGTTTCGAATTAGTATGATGACTGACGTCGGCATATGGAGTGTAGAGACCCCACCATGGTTCAGGCCTTGTCGTGGCGGTGGGGTTCAGTAACCTAGGGTGAGCCGCTGCACCTTGGGCGAAGCTAATTGGGCCAAGGGGGCTCTTTGTACCCCTCTTATAAGAAGAGGGGACATAAGAGCAGGGGGCAAGGGGTGAGGATGGGAACCTCACCCCATTGTACTGTTCCGACGTTGGGAGGGGTTGTTCTGTGGTGCGGGACAACCTCTCTGTGGAGGTGGCGTCGGTCCTTGCGGGACTGACTAGCCGTCGAGGTGCCCTGTTTGTTGAGGTGCCCTCCACGGGATGCCTCAGAGCATTTCACGGGCGTTAAAGAAAAAAAAAAAGGTGAGCACCTTGGGCGAAGCTAATTGGGCCGAAGGGGCTCTTTGTACCCCTCTTATAAGAAGAGGGGACAGAAAAGCAGGGGGCAAGGGGTAAGGATGGGAACCTCACCCCATTGTACTGTCCTGACGTTGGGAGGAGTTGTTCTGTGGTGCGGGACAACCCCTCTGTGGAGGTGGCGTCGGTCCCTTGCGGGACTGACTAGCCGTCGAGGTGCCCTGTTTGTTTTCTAGATCCGGGGCACCTCACCAAAGGCGGCATTGGTGGCACTTGCCGGGTTTTAGTGGGTAGAGCTGCGTCCATTTACCAGCTGTCGGGCGCAGCGAGTCCCACATACCCGCGTGGGGAGACCCACTCCCCCGCGGGATGCCTCAGAGCAATTCCCGGCGTTAAAGAAAAAAAAAATGGAGTGTAGAGACAAGGAGGTGTGAAAAGTGTCCCTACAAACTATTTAAAGTTATTACAACAACTATGCTATCGTAGTTTTTCTGTTATTAGGACGCCAGCGCTCTGAAATTGTGGTAGGCACTGAAAATAAATACACAGTAAAATCACTAATAATTATTTTAAAAAATCACACTTTTAAAATTACGCTTTCCCTCTGCAGAATTTTGGTTATATTTACGAAAACATTTTAAAGATTACGTTTTAGTCATCACAACTATGTATGTACTATTCGTAACGTAGTTTTTCCGTTATTCGGAGGGGGGTACTTTTTTAACTTTCGCTAGTACATAATAAAAGTCATCAATTAGTGGTATTTAGAAAAGAATGAGTTTAGATTCTGCTACGAAATGTAGTTAGTAAAAATTGGTTGTCTGTAAAGTCGGTTTACGGACGATAGTTTTACGTGATAACGTATATAAAGTAACATTGATGAAAAAATTTATTACCTTTTTTGCCGCTATTTTGAGAAACAGTTAATTGAAGTGTACAAAATGAAATTAGACTGAAAATTATGGAGGAAATCAATTACATATTATTAAATTGTAGATATAAACACAAAAACATGTTGTTACGTATTCAACATTTGTTATAAATAATGGTTTCCAAGTCAACGCTTGGGCCTGTCTATCGTTTGACAGGCTCAGGCGGAACGGGACACTTTTTCGTGCACGCTGCCAGTTTCATCAATTTATAAGAAGTTATCACGTCAACATTTTTATCAGAATGAAACAAAGAACCCAGCAACGAATGTACTTTTGTATACAAGTGGATATGGAGTTGAGTGTGGATTTAGTCATTTTATAGAAGGCTTTTTTTATATCTGTTATTAATAATCTTCCAAATTTATCATGGAAGAGTCATATCTTCGTGAACCGTTTTACGATTTTACATTCATAAATATTTTTATCTTAGCGTTTATAAAGTAATCTTAACGAAATGTTTTTTTTTTTTTGCTATGTATATATTTCGATGCAAACTTATAACTACTATTTATATATTTCTGTACAACTTTATACGAATATTTATTTTGAGTAATTGGTTACATTTTGACTTTGTCATCTGTGGTGTGGGGTTACCACATAAAAATGCTACATCCAAGTATCTTAACGCCTACTAAGAACTGGCAGTTATATGACAAATAAAGTTTTCGGCCAAGATAACATCTCAGGGTCACATGTTAAAGGTCCATGACTTTGGGACACTGTCCGCCCAAATATGGTATAATAGTTATATGCATTGTTCGCCAACATTTAAGGCGAGAAGAATAGAAGTGTCACGAAACGTAAAACACTTTATGGGCTTTTGTTTGTACTTTTTATTATTTTGTTACTGCTTTGAGATGTGAAGCAGTATCACAATTTTTATTTTTTATTTTATGGTTTATATGAATACTAAATTAAATAAATATATAATATACAATTTAACACTGGGGTTTTTGATATAAATAAATTTCTATAAGGTTGTTTTTTAAATATGTTACGGGTGGGAGGGAAACGCTGTGCCGCGCTCCCGGCTGCATGGGTACCACCATCTTGCTTGTTTCTCCCGTGAAGCAGCTTTGCTGTGTTTCGGAGAGAAGGGCAAGGCAGGCAGTGTAATTACTGGCACCGAGACTTAATATCTTATATCTCAGGATAGGCAACACATAGATGAGTTGCCTGGGCTCGTTCCGGGGGGGCTGGTTTATGTTCATGGGCGACGTCAGCCATTTACCATCAGGTGGCACGTTTGCCAGTTTGCCTATCCAACTAACATAAAAAATATGTCTACACACAAGGAAAATTTATATGAATAGATTACTTAAGAATGGCTTATTTCCAGCTGAGGATAACAGGCTCATATCATCACCCAGTAGGAACACCTATGAGTACGGGATTTGAAGCCCTGACCCAGTTATTCAAACACTACACCAGTTGATGGACCTATATACATGCATAGATATACATCATACATACTATATAAATTTATATAAATTAAATTTGAATACGATAACAAAGTACGTTAAATTCATATACGATGAAGTCGTTTAATAATAATTACGTGGACATACATAGATAAAAATGTTAAACGTATTACACGTCCTTTATAATCAGCAATATCTTTATTAATAACGAAAGTACTGCAAGAAATATGTAATTTTATTGCCTTCACACCTTTTACCATCAGCTGTCACAGATATTATTCCACAGGGTCAAATTTTATGTAGCAAAGTAAAATATCTCCTGATAATAAAATCAGACAGACTAAAGAGTATTTTTGTCACAATGGGACAGTAAAATTTAATAAGACTATTTATTGTTTCAGTTTAAAGTCCCAGGATTGCAAATTGTATTATATTATTTAATGTACTGAAATTTTACTTTATTCGTATAGAAGATGAAGGTAATAGTACCTTTATGAAAAGCAAAATGTCATATGAAACTTTATATCAATTGTAATGATAACAATCTATTAAAACATGTTTCAATAGTTTAAGCGTTTATTTTTACCTGTATACAATCTTTGAAAATTATTTCTAACAAGCTTTCATTTGTTAAAATTTGTAAACCTCAAAGTCTGAATCAGACGAGACACTATCTGAACGATCTTCTATATGTATTATCTTTTCAACATTTTCGTTAAATGTAACAACAGATTTTCGTCTGTTATTTTTTATTTCCCCGAATTCGTCATTATCTGAATCGTCGTGACCATCTTTCAGTTTATCAATTGATTGAATTACAATTGGTAATTGTGGTTCTGGTTCAGATATATCTATTATCGATTCTTTAGGGATTTCCTGCTCCTTTTCTGTTTCCATTTCTTGTGGTTGATCTTGTTGAATTGGTTCCCTTATATCTTCATTCAGCATATCTTGTAATCGCTTCTCGCTCTTTTTGAGTTCTTCTATATCAAGTCTTGGCTTTGCTCGATTCATCACTTGTGGTATTTTCTGAAGTGATGACTCCCTTGATGCTAAACTATTTACATCACTAAATTGGTTGTAGTTGGATTCCCTTCTCCTGTAAGTAACGGTTAGAAAATTTACATCTGATAAAATTACTAATTACGATAAAGTATGTATAAAATAATATACGTTATATTAGTTATATTACCATTTTAGGAAGAACCATAACACTATCGCTGTAATTAGTATGAACAGCAGGACTGCTAGAGAAATAGTTGAGGCCAACAGGGCGGTCTCACGTCCCGAGTCTGCGCAAATCTCGACACTTTCTAGATGATCTTCTAGCGATAATATTTTGGCTATGTTGACTGTAACTAAGTTACTGTTACTTATGTCGCTGAAATATAAACATCATTACTGTAGTTTTACCTAAGTACGTACCTACTTTAAGATTAGGTAACTTTTATTACTGCATTTTATTTTGAGCTCCTATTTTATCTGGATTAAAAAAATACCGTGCCATTCTTTTTGTCTAGCCGGCACCTTATCTGTAATGTTCTAAGAACGAACATAAATCTATCTACAACACCATATAAAGAACTGTTAATAAGGTGCGGGAACTTTTATTGTATGCTTTTTATTTCGTTTCTAGATAGACTCTTCGTGAGCTATCTGGATATAAAAAAAATATGGGTTAAGATTAAACGGACTGACATCACGTTGGTTGTTTTGGTAATTATTAAGGAAGGCCGTTATCGAACCTTGTATCAAAATCTGAAATATTAAAAACACAATAAGACTAAATCCCACCATTATAAACCATATATATCTTTTTTTTTTTCTTTAACGCCGGGAAATGCTCTGAGGCATCCCGCGGGGGAGTGGGTCTCCCCACGCGGGTATGTGGGACTCGCTGCGCCCGACAGCTGGTAAATGGACGCAGCTCTACCCACTAAAACCCGGCGAGTGCCACCAATGCCGCCTTTGGTGAGGTGTCCCGGATCTAGAAAACAAACAGGGCACCTCGACGGCTAGTCAGTCCCGCAAGGGACCGACGCCACCTCCACAGAGGGGTTGTCCCGCACCACAGGACAACCTTTCCCAACGTCGGGACAGTACAATGTGGTGAGGTTCCCATCCTCACCTCTTGCCCCCTACTCTTCTGTCCCCTGTTCTTATAAGAGGGGTACAAAGAGCCCCCTCGGGCCAATTAGCTTCGCCCAAGGTACACCGCTCACCCTAGGTTACTGAGCCCCACCGCCACGACAAGGCCTGAACCATGGTGGGGAAACCATATATATCCATTTTTATATATCTGATACAGGTTTCTCTAATTGTTAGTTTTTAATTATTACAGAAAAAAGGTAAATAAATAATACACAACAGTTTTTTTATTATCTCTATGGATATGTAATTATTAAAAACGAAATTACCTGGTTAGCTGATTCACATTAACTGGATCATTTTCGTTGATTCCGTACAAAAAAAGTTGTAAAGAAACTCCTGTAGAAGTAGTTTCTCTCTTCTTCCTTAATTGAGTATCTGTGTCGGATACTACGGCAGCTTTCAATACTTTAATATCATAACCCAATGCGGAGCTTATTTCTTTAATAACAGATGGTTCGTCGTCCAAGAATGCGTCTCGTATTGTTAACACTGCTATATGATTTTCGTCCAATAATTTCACCTGGAAATTAAATTGTATAAAACGTTTATGAGAAATAATCACTTAAATAATCGCAAATGGTGTTAAACGGACACATTCGGTTGTAAATAAACAGAACGTGTTAAGGTCAACCGCCTCAAAATTGGTTAATACCGTATTATTTACCTCAAGATACATTTTATATGAATTGATGAAACGAGAATGAATTGTATGCTTGTGCATGTTTTTCGGGACAATAAATAATTTTTTTTTACTCTTTCATCACTACTATCTACTACAGTATTGTACCTTTAACACTGCCTCTACACGAACGACATAATACTCCAAGCGTATGTCTGTCTGTCATAACTACCACAGTAAAATATAATTATGATCAGTTTTTGCATTAAATTTCTCTACAGGTAGCCCAGGGCTCAATATTAATTTAATCTTACACACATGCTTAAGGATTTCAAAGATTTCTCATTACGTATTAATTAAATAGATTTTAATCTATTTCTCTTTGCTTATTTTGTAAAAAATATTTTTTTGTACCACATGAGGTTAATAATTTTAATAAATAAGGCGTTTTTGAGCCACAATTTCAAATCTAAACAGAACCGATATTTTATGTAATTTTTTGTAAGTACACAAATATTGGTATATAATATCATTGTATTTGCACATATCATATTTCTGTGGATCAATGTTAATGCAAAAGTCACAGTAGTATAATAAATCATAGAATATATTTGAAACCAAAATATCATCGGTAAATATAAAGATAACCAGGCGAGAATTGAAAATATACTGGAAAATTAACAAGGAGCTTTCCTTAACAAAATCCATAATAAAATCGAATGTGATTCGCGTATTAACTTTTCTATATATTAAATCACCATCACCATTATCAGAGTGTATCTACTGCGAGACATAACATTGTGTTTGCCCGTGAAGAACTCCTAAACTACTGGACCGATTAAAATGAAGTTTTGCTCAGACACTGTGTTATCTCTTCGGGCCACTGGAAATATTTAAAGTTTTGTTTAAGTTACTATATTTCTTACTTAATTTTTTTATTCTCATTTGCAGTTTCGTTCATGTAAATGAGAGAATATTACAATATTATTTAAGCTTGATTTACTTAAGAAGAATAACCTAAACGAAAAGTAGTAAAAAGTAAGCTGGTAAGTGAAAGATGTAAATTGTAAGATATTTTACCACAGTCGAAAATAAAATTAACATTCCCTACCGTATATTTTAATTGTTCTCCTTGTAATTGTTCCAGGTGGTAATTCATATTAAATCGGGCTTACTATAAGATTTGAAATAAAATCGGATGGTGCTTTCACCATTGGGGCATCTAATGTAGTTCTTACGTCAATCACATAAATATAATCATCATCATCATCACACATAAAATCTGTGCACTCTTTGTGGTTGAAGGCTTCTTACAATGAATGTCAAGAAGATCCCTTGTTGGACTTCGTTCTTTGATTATAAATACATTCATTTTTTAAGACTTATTATGTTAGGCCACGATATAATAAAAACTATTTTGATATAAAATGTGTAACACGCTCGGATGCGTCTCGATCCGAATAAATTTACGAAACACGAAATTGTAAAACATTCCATAAAATCTCTTTACTATTTTCTATTCAAAGAAAAGGAAACACAAGCGGAAGATTTATGCCTAAAATACTAAAAGTATTTTTTAAGAACAATAGTATATCTAAAGTAGGTACAAAATAAGTAATAGTGTTATGTAAAGAAATCATTTCTTACAGCAAAACTTCAACATTAATCACGTCGATCTGTCGTCTAGATAAATTATTTATAGTAATTTATCTTAACCTTTTTATAGTACAATTAATAAAAAACAAAGTTTTTTGAAAAATTAATGGACACAATATAATGACTATTTAAAATTTTGTTTTCATTGTTCTTAAAAATCTGCAATGAACAAATCTTTGGAAAAATTATTTGTTACTTACCCTTAAAGCACTATTTTTTATTTTTTATTTCCTAGCCTATACTGTCCCACTGCTGGGCAAAGGAAAATGCACTAACATATAAAAATACGAGATCGTATTTTTATATGTTAGTGCATTGGATTACCGTATACGGTACTCCAATTTACATGCAAAAGAAACCTCTTACATATTATAGGTAATATGTAAGAGGATATTAGGATATACCCATACCCAAAGGATAACTACTACTTTCTCTACCAAGGGAGCATCTCTACTAGTATTATCTCGTAAATCTGTAAACCTAGATGACTTAAAGCACATACATAACGACCTTATACAATATGCAGGTTAGGTAATATGAGACTTCGTTTGCTAACCTCGATTGGACTATCACAGAGAAAGATAAACTTATAAATGTCAAGTTATTAATCAATTTGTTCAATGGCATTATGCAAGTATTAACAGATAAACATCGCCTCGTTCATTGCAAGGAAATGTATGTGTTATCATCGGTTACTAGAGCAACTCCCTCAAATTCCTCACCGAGCACGGTGGTCTACCATCTTGACTAAACAGTCTGGCTCTTAAGGTAAGATTCCCAATAAACCTGTCCATGACGGGTCCCCGGTGACTAGGTATCGGATACGTTTATATATCGTTTGAAGTTCGGCTCAAGGCCCGCACTAGCCGCATAAACCAGCGGAAGATTTGTTGCTTGGCAAACATTTCTTTGAACAGAAACATTAACCATCGACGGTGTTGATATCTTATTTAATAAACCCCGTGACTAACTCCAATTATGTGATGTTATTTTAACATTTGGAATTCTACAAAATCGACTCTACGATCGATTCGGTAACTTTTGATCACGAGTGGGACGATTTGTCGATATCTATTAACGACATTGATTACTCATCAGGCTAATGCCTATCTCTAATAAAATGCACTAATACGGCTTAACGAACACGGTTATAACAGTAAAACAAATAAATGTTTTAATAGCCATAAACAGGATACAATAAACCGTAAAACAGAACATTTTAGCTAAACCCGCCCGACAAGTTCACGCCACGCGTCGTGAATGCTGCTACTTCCCTGACATTCATTGCACATAATTTTATATCTATGGATAAAAAGTTCGAATCAGGTTGTTTTTTCGCGATGAAATACTTAGTTTTTATGATTATTATGAAATCAAATAAAAAGTTGTATATGATGTAGATGGTAGTTTCTAACAACGTTAGGGATAGGATTTTACATGGCTCCCCACCATTGGATCCGGGCCTTGTTGCGGCGTGGTCATTAAGCTCGAGGTGTAAACTCTGGGTGACCTAATTAGATCCGCACCCCTGGAGGAATGCCGGGAGCGAAACGTGAGCAGGTGGCTCTACACCTCGCTCCCTACGCAGAAGCCTGAGGCCAGAGGACGAAAACCTCAAAAAACCACCTGGACGAATACGTACTAGGAGCGAAACGTGAGCAGGTGGGCCTATAACTCGCTCCCAACGCAGGAAGCGGGGCCAGAAGACGGAAAACTTCTTCTTCCTCTTAAAAAACCAGAGAAGATGAGCAAAAAACCTTTTGAAAAATACCCCGAATCCCATGCTTATTGTTGCACGACGAAGGCATTCATGGTCGATGGGTTGTTCGGTCTAGCGCACCCTGGAGGAATGCGTACCGGGAGTGAAACGTGAGCGTGGCTCTACAACTCGCTCCGTCGTCGTGCGCAAACGTGCGTCCGAAGCGACTGCCCGATGCCACTGAGGGGACCGTAGTTGGTTTGCATCGGTGGATGGCGGCTCACACTAGGATCCTTAGCTGGACGGCTCCAGCTAAATGTTTCTTGGAGCCTAACATGTCGTGACATGTCACACCACCCGGAAGGCGATCCTGGGTATCCTTAGACGGGGTTATGGTAGTTCTTCGTACCCATGACCCCGTCAACGCGGTACACAGGAATGTGTGTATCCTTATACGGCGTATACTTAAAATTCATACATATTTACGTAAACATACAATAAACAAGAACTTACACCTACTACCACAAACCGGCACACCTCTTAAAGGTTTTCCGTTTCTATCGAAAAATTCTTTTTGCTTCTATCTTATCCCCTAGATCTTAAGAAGCAAAAGAGCAGAAAGAGACAGATAGGGGGAGAAAGAGAGAGAGAGAGAGGGAGTGAGGATATTTAAAATTACTTACAATGATTTCTATAGAGCCATTAAGACCTCTTCCGTTTTGGTCGATTGCATATATCGTGAATCGGGAGTCGTCCTCCAAAAGGGCAGAGTCTCGTACATGTACGTAGCCGGTGGTGGAAGCAACAGCTAGATTATCTTCTGCACTCCAAAATACGATAGCAGCGTTCTCGCCTATATCTGCGTCTGTCGCCTGCGAAGAAATGTGTAGTCATTTTTATTTCTATAATATAATAATTAATCACTCACTACTTATATTATAATTGAAAAAGAAATTTTGCCCATCTATCCCTTTTCACAAATCACTAACTGGATAATCAAAAAAAAAAAAACACAGGTAACTTGCCGATTAGTTGAATGTTACTATTGCGTTGTGATTTATGATCTATAAAACTATTTAAAAAAATTGCTTACTATATTTAACTCCTTGAAATCTACCACATAGATGGTAGCATTGATTAGGTAGCACATTATTTTTATAAATAGCTCGTAAACTTGGAAATATATTATTTATATAAGATATAAAAAAAGCTTTGTAATAATAAGTAGTTTTCAAGATCTCGTCAAATGTCATTTTCATCAGGGGTTCCGTTAATTTATTAATATAATCATTACAGCCTCACTGTCTTTTTTATTTTACTCAGATAGACGACCGGGCGACGAGCCACATGTTTTTTTTTTTTTTTTTATAGAAGAGATCATCATATATTTTTATGATGATTGGAGGTCAGGTCCCATGAACATAAACTTTTCAGTTAGAAATCACCCATGCTCATTCATACCTATATTGACAAATAATATGGTAAGTTTCGGTATCGGTAATTATACGGTGCTTTTCCCCGATATAAGCAGAATTGAGTTTCCTTACAGAAAAGAGCGCAGTACCATCATCCCTCCCACCAAAAACCGGTGTCGTAAGTATATTTTTTATAGCAAACGAACAGTCGAAGCCTTTTGGCAACTGTCGACACCCATACACATCCGCACAACCAGAGTGTACTGTGGGTACAAATATGATATAAGTGCCAGTCGATATATGTGAGGGAAAGTTAATGTGTAAAACAAACCCAATGAAAATCGTTCTAATTTATCAAAAGTCACAAATATATATGCAAACTGCATCAATACAAACATATAATTGTGTGTGTAAAATAATGCTTGTAAGCCACCTAAATTGGCAAGATGCTGACTTTTATTTTCCACCCGTACACATGATTATGCCCGATTAGATCCGTTGCCCTCTTTTTCCCGTGGTATGTATAATATATATAAAATAACGTGGTAAATGCCTTTTTTAAAGGTAAACTATCCTTTATTTATTTATAAATTTTATAATAACCACTCAAACGTTTCTTAATATTGTATTGATGTATGATAGGATTTCTCATATACGGTAAGCAAGGCAAGGTGATCAAATTGACATTTTCAGATTAATGACATCATTAATCACGTTTTGTTATAGGTTTAGTACAGTATCACGCTGTGGTAAGATGCTGTGTGGTGACATCATAACATCACTTTGAAAGGAACCTCTATGCTGATGTTGTGTGCAAGTTTGATAATATATTGGATAAATCCATCAAATTCTAATATTTAATCCATCAAATTCCAACATTAATCAAATATGTCGATAATATGCAGAGAAATATATCCTGTATGTTCAAATCTATTGTATTCAGCACAAATCTACCTTATTGAAAAACGCTTAAATCAATAAGGTTAAATATAAAATGAATTTGAATAAAAGGATTGTGTGGTTTTATGAAACCACGGTAAAAGTGAAACTTTTTTTCACATCATAGACATTTAACTAAAAATTTTTGGATTAATATTCCATTAAGGGTATAAAAATCGCTTTATCAATCTTAATTTTATACTTGGAAAACTTGGCGGCTGACCGTCACGCGACATGCAACACACAGACGAAAAAGTTTGAGACGATGTTATAAAAGTTTCACTTTAAAAGTAAATACTTAACAGGAACAGTAACAAGCCCCATCAAACAAAAGAAAGAAATAAAAAAAGTCATAAGTACCTTTAACTCCACCAGAGATCTAGGCAGAATTATATCATCAAGCTCATGTATTGGATATCCGATGTAAATTGGTTCATTCTCTTTACCAAAAAATATAGGCGCGTTGTCGTTTATATCGATCACAATCAGATTCACTAAACTACGTCTTGAATTGTATAAAATCGTATCAGTAAGAATCCACGATTTAGATCCGTAGTCATAAAGACCAAGACTTGACTCCAAAGATCGTTTAGTTCTTGACATCTCTCCTTCACAGTGCAATACTAATTCAACTTGAACTTGTGATACAGGCATGAACGCTATAGATTCGTGTTCACGATCGATTGCTGCCATGTGCAATCCTTCATCATCGACATATAACCAGTTTTGGTCAATAGGCCAATGATTTGTGAGGTGATATTGGCAACCATATTGGGTTTGATTTAATAGTACCAAATTTCGATGCGCTTCCTCTTCAAGACGCTCTATAACTATGAGCGGCGGGAGAACTATGTTTGTCTCGCACATTGTGATGGCGTCAACCCAAAGTGAGACCTTAAAAAGAGGAAAAAAATTGTTAAAAACTTATCTAACCTTAAAAAGAAATAAGTAAATTATCTCGTTTCACTTTTTAATCCCGACGCAAAGTCGGGTGCTGAAAGTTTTAACGTTATGCGTGTTTATCTGTGGCTTCGTAGTTCTCAAACGGGTAAACCAATTTGGATGCGATTATTTTGAGGTTAAAGCCGCACCCACCGCACCGCTATAAAGGTTTTTCAGTGGGGGTTCTCATCAAAATCGACTCAGCCGCTTAAAACATATCAGCTCTTTTGTTATTGCGAAGGAAGTTTTAAGTACCTATAAGTTATTAATATTTTATATATGATATTTAAAGGCAAGGATCGACTTAAACAGCATAAGGGATCAGTTAATATTCTTGGATGACATTAATCCCTTAGATATGCGGCGACCTACGGCGGTGCCAAATTGGGCTCAGAAAATTATAAATAACTAGTTGCACCGACAGACGTTGTCCTGTACATTTTTTTGTGAATCTAAACCATTCTCGAATCCACTTGAACACACAAAAAAAATCATCAAAATTGGTCCAGCCGCTTAGGAGGAGTTCAGTGACATACACACGCACAGAAGAATTATATATATAAATAATACCTATAATAATAAAGTAAAGAGGTAATTTCCTTTATTTTACGTATTAAGCCATTACCAGTCGGCTTTAAAAAAATACTGTCGATTGTTTGACCAATGAGGAATTAAACGTTAATTATTTTTTGGAAAGTATTTTAATGATTTTACGCTGGGTGACACCGTGGGTACATAATCAACAATGAAAGTAAATGTTCTTACCGAAGCCCTTGCGCTTACTCTATTAACGATGGTAGTGGCTATGACTTCGAAGTTGTAGGCTCCGCTCGCGGCGGGGGCGGATAGACTTATGTCTCCGTCGTTGTTAACAGACGCACGCTCACGAAGATGATCTGAAAAGTGTCCTCAAATAAAAACGTCGAAGAAGAACTAAACGAAATGGAACTGAGCTATTGAAAACATTTCCTTTAAAAAAAATGTAACTTTGTAAAATAGTAAAAAGTTACTGTCACAGGACGTCCGGCAGATGTGAAACATAAGAATTAAATATTTAAATAAATATAGTTTCGGGTGATTACCGCGTTTATAGTTTTATTATGTTCTCGATACTTCTTTTTAAGTCTCCCAGAAAACATGGCGATTGAAATATTGCCGAAATATCGGGACCTCAATAAAACTATAAACGTGGTATCATCGGAAACAAAATTAATTTAAATATGAATATTGATCGCTTTAGTTTAAAACATTTTTTCTTTTTTCATTTTGCTTCCAGCAAACGGGCAGATGAGCCACGTGATGGTAAGTGGTTAGCGTCGCCCATGAACATAAACAGCGCTACCTGTCCCTGGCAACTCATTCATGTGTTACCAATCCTTATAAGATGTTAAGTCTCTGTGCCAGTAATTACATTGCCTACCCTGTCGTTCTCTCCAAAATACAGCAAAGCTGTTTCACGGGACAAATAAACAGGATAGTGGTACCCAAGCCGACATGAGCTCGGCACAGCGCAACCCTTCCACACATCACATCTATGTTAATACTAGAATTCATAATTAATTAATAAAAAACTTCAACGAAAGATGAAATAAAATAAAGAGAATATAGCATTATGCCTTTTTACGTCACACCATTTGAGTCGATTTTACTGACAAGGCGCGCCAATGAATGTTTCACACCAAAAGTACAGAGTTAAAGTAATTTTAAAACCACATTTAACGCTAAAAATAAACATCGTTTTAGTAAGCTAAAGAAAGCTTGACAGTTTAAAAGCATCAAATAGCTGTATACACTGAACATAAGCTTTTAACCGAAACTACAAGAACAAAATATTAAAGTCATAGGGAACCTACTTGACACGTTTGCATTAGATCATCATGAAAACTTTGAATTTCAGAAATTAGAAAATTCATGAGATGTATTTTAAAAGTGTATGTAATGCTTCTTGCAATATATTACTTATGGAAAATAAACTTATATAAAATCCACAATATAATGTGATAATAATCTACCCAAATACAATAAAGATGAAACAAAAATAAAACATATCTATTTGATTTTTTTTCTCATAATATGTTTGAGTTTTAAAAATCCTAACAATTTAAGAACTGTATCCAACTACAACACCAGACTGCTACTTAACTTAACACCCTCAGAATTGAAATAATTCCTTTATATCTGTATCAAAAGAGCTTATACGTAATCACTGGATTACTTACGGACTCTGCTGTGAAAAAGCTGCTTTCATTCCAATGGCTGTTTAGTAAATAAAACAAAGTTCAAGTAAACTTTTACATCCACTTAAAACTTCTATACTCTTTCGTAAACAATATTCAGGAATGAACGCTTCCGTCTTTAACTTTACAATTGGAAATGACGAATATTACACCCATATTATTTTTCATTTGGGATTGTTATAGCGCATATTCTAAAGTATAACGTATAACTTTATCATCATCATCAGCCTCTATCCGTCCACTGCTGAACATAGGCCTCCCTCAATGAACGCCATGACGGCCGACGTTTAACTTACAGTTTAATAAAAGAAAATCTTATCAAACGTCAAATTGAGTTTCCCATCTTTTTCGAAACTAGTCCACTGAGAAGAATCAGCGAGATAAACTTAGTGAAACTAATCTAATTACACAATACAAAAAATTACAAACAAATAACTTTCAACAATTTGTTTATTTTATAAATTCATATTTAGTATCCTTTACCATAAAAACCTTCGAATAGATTTTTTTATTAATTTATTTTAATTATTATGGCAACGAAAATTATTAATTTAATACGTACCGTCTTCCAAAAGCAGCGAATAAATTATTGGTTCATTGTTGTCTGCTGTAGCTACGACCCTTCCTATGACGCCTGTCTGGGCTACATCTGTGCGTATCGTGTATACAGACGAAGAGAATGTCACCGTTGGGAGTACTGGTTCATCTGTTAAGTATATAGGATTATACTTAGCTTTTTGAGAATTTATTTTTTTATAGGAAAAGGGGGAAAAGGACAGTCGGTTTATATGGTGGTAAGTATTAAGCGACATTAAACCCGCTACACCAGAGGATTTGCAGGTGCGTTACGTTTATATGGTGGTAAGTATTAAGCGACATTAAACCCGCTACACCAGAGGATTAGCAGGTGCGTTACGTTTATATGGTGGTAAGTATTAAGCGACATTAAACCCGCTACACCAGAGGATTAGCAGGTGCGTTACGTTTCAAATATGAATATGAGGAGTAGTCTGGCCTTCGCCGGGGCCAGCCTGTCGCTGAGGTGATCCTGTCCGTTGCCTGCATATCCGGGACCCTCAAAAAGCGGCTGAAGGCGCTCGCAGTGGTTTTAGTTAGGGTGGGCACTCCCAGGTGCGAGTCCCACATTGGGTCAGGATTTACCCGAAGGTTCTGGCTGCATCCATAAGGATTTCCCTGCGAAAAAAAAAAGAAAAAAAAAAAAGAAAAAAAAAAAAAAAAAAAAAAAAAAAGGTGCGTTACGTTTATATGGTGGCAAGAAGTATTAAGCGACATTAAACCCGCTACACCAGAGGATTAGCAGGTGCGTTATGTTTATATGGTGGTAAGTATTAAGCGACATTAAACCCGCTACACCAGAGGATTAGCAGGTGCGTTACGTTTCAAATATGAATATGCTCTCTTGCATAAGATTCCTAAGTCGTATTAATTCGAAACCGTAGGTGGCAGCTGGTTCTACGAGTACATAGTGATCGTGCGAGGCAGGAAATGGCGTAAAAATAGAGTTGTTGCGGAACACCAGCATAAACAGATTTGAGGTCCGAGCATGCACCGTCGACTGTGACTTCGATGTTGCTGTCTGCCAAAAACTGGTGATCCATTTACAAAAATTTTAGGGAAGATGGAAGGAAATATGGAATTATTTTCTTATCTTTTTTGAATGATTCCCTTCAACCCAGCAATTTTAAAATATATAACCCTTAGCCCTTCGTTTATATTTAAATGCTGTATCTCATAATAACGTATATGTTAAGGTTTAAGGTTTTTATACATGTACGTTTATTATACATTGCATGGAACATAAGTATACGGGATATTCTAAAAAATACGGTTATTACGATTGCTCTTTCCATACCCGTACTTCTTACAAGTAAGTAATCTCGTTAAAAGCGAAGCGAATCTCTTAAATACGATAATAATTAAAATACATACATACATGAACAATTAATTCTAAGTATTTTCCGTCATAAATGAATATCTAATGACCTATTATGTGAAGTCGACTTATGCCCGGTTCCTATATTTAAGAAACGATCCGTTTTAGTTACGAATAGTAGTTTAATATACGAGGTGTAAGCTAAAACCGTTCCTATAAATAACGTCTTGTCAGGCAACTTACTGACAGGTTCTTACTAACGGATTGGAGGTTTACCGGTAACGGACGATAAGCGTATTGTATGGAGATGACAGTTTAGGCGTTCCTATAAATTTTTGAAACGTCAAAGACTACTATTGGTAATGTCACTTGGTTATCCCCCGATTTTGGTCGGTATCGGTAAGGAGCAAGTTGTATATTTACCGTTTTCGCTGGAATTTTGAAATAACGACTTCAGATAGTGATAGAGAAGTGTTCGATATTGTATCGAGTTCAGATAGTGATAGAGAAGTGTTTGATATTGTATCGAGTTCCAGTGATTCAGAAGAAGATAAAAGGCGTGATAGAATATATTATAATACCCGCGGGGGAGTGGGTCTTCCCACGTGGGTATGTGGGACTCGCTGCGCCAGAAAGCCGGTAAGTAAACGCAGCTCTACCCACTAAAACCCGGCGAGTGCCACCACTGTAGCCTTTGGAGAGGTGTCCCGGATCTAATGAGCAAACAGGGCACCTCTACGGCTAGTGAGTCCCCCAAAGTACCGACGTCACCTCCACAGAGGGGTTGTCCCGCACCATAGAAAACCCCTCCCAACGTCGGGACAGTACAATGGGGTGAGGTTCCCGTCCTCGCCCCTTGCCCCCTGCTCTTCTGTCCCCTCTTCCTATAAGAGGAGTACGAAAATCCCCCTCGACTCAATTAACTTCGCCCAAGGGGCTGCTCACCCTAGGCTACTGAGCCCCACCACCACGTCTATGCCTGAACCATGGTGGGGATTTGTAACGAACCTACCTGATCTACACCCGTAACCTACGCCCTCAAAATTTACCTAACCTAACCCTTTATTTTTCTTTAACGCCGGGATATGCTAAAATCCGGCGAGTGCCGCCAATGCCACCTTTGGTGAGGTGCCCTGGATCTGTTGAGCAAATAGGGCGACTCGACGGCTAGTCAGTTCCTCCCTCCCCTCCACAGAGGGGTTGTCCTGCACCACAGAACAACCCCTCCCAATTTGTTCCTTAATGTGCAAGCGGTATGCAATACCAATCTGATTTTTATGAATGTGGTAGCTCGTTGGCCTGGCTCCGCTTATGATTCGACTATATTCAACCATTCAAAATTGCGTGGTAAAGATATACACATTAGTCATCAGTAAGTATATATTTGTTAATAAAAATGAAGCATTTTTGAAGAGGGCTCGATATTTAAATAACTAACTGACGTCCGTCGACGTCAGGTATAGTAAGTAAATTGTGGAACGGTATTAACGACTCGTCGTCGGTTATAGAAAAACGGATAGTAACTTTTATACAATGACGATCCGTTAAATATAGGAACCGGGCATTAAAGGTCTACATTCTATTAGCGTGACATACATAGTATCAAATATCAATACGATTGATTACAATGGTATTTAGGTATAAAATCAATAAATTAGCTATTACTATTCACATTGTAATTTAATACTAGTGTCATAAAATATTAACGGGACTGTTTATAATGACAATAACATTGAAAAAACAGTAATATGTCGTTGAACCCCAAAAATATGTCTGTTTTTACATGTATACAATAATATAAGATATGAAATTATACTTGTACCTGTAATTCACTGTGGGCTATGCTCATAATTATTGTGGCAAGGGATCTATCGTTTTGGCGTTCATTGAAGGAGGCCTATGCTCAGCTGTGAACTGATAAAGGCTGATGATGATGAAATTATTTATTACTAGCTGTTACCTGTAGCTTTACCCGCCCTTATCCGGGCGAATGATTATTATTTTAAGCCTTTTTTTTTTCTTTAACGCCGGGAAATGATCTGAAGCATCCCGCGGGGGAGTGGGTCTCCCCACGTGGGTATGTGGGACTCGCTGCGACAGCTGGTAAATGGACGCAGCTCTACCCACTAAAACCCGGCGAGTGCCACCAATGCCGCCTTTGGTGAGGTGCCCCGGATCTAGAAAACAAACAGGGCACCTCGACGGCTAGTCAGTCCCTCAGGGGACCGACGCCACCTCCACAGAGGGGTTGTCCCGCACCACAGAACAACCCCTCCCAACGCCTCCCAACGTCGGGAGAGTACAATGGGGTGAGGTTCCCATCCTCACCCCTTTCCCCCTGCTCTTCTGACCCCTCTTCTTATAAGAGGGGTACAAAGAGCCCCCTCGGCCCAATTAGCTTCGCCCAAGGTGCACCGCTCACCCTAGGTTACTGAGCCCCACCGCCACGACAAGACCTGCACCATGGTGGGGATTATTTTATTGCCTATGTTATTCAGCGATATCGTGGCATTAGGTATCCTACTGGTGAAAGATTTTATTTCAATCGAATAAATAGTTTCAAAGATGACCTTTTACATACAAACTTACAAACATTACCTCTTTATTATATTAGTACAGAGGGCACGGTGTAGCTCATTGGTAATAGGTACGTCTTACACGCTCCTCGCCTGATTTCGAGGAGGAGACCCATGCCCAGCAGTGGGACATATAATACTTGATTATGATGATGAAAATATAATTTTTCCACTTAAGATGCACAGCCTACTTTTAATGCAAATATAATATTGTTGAATGTTAGTTGCGGAGATTAACGAGATAAAACAGAAAAGAATCATCAAAAAAAAATTATTTTTTTAGTGTGCATAAATATTATTTTTATAAGTTATAATTTTTATTTGGGTATTGTGTTAGTGTTACAATTTGTAATAAAAAATCAAAGAACTAATAGTTCATAAGAACATTCTGAACTTAATAAGAATATGATAACTACGATACGAAATAAATACATTTATTATTTTCATAGTTAATTGCTTCGGAAAAGCGAGGTTATTAGACTCATATATCAAAAATAAATTTACCTGAGGGAATAACATCTAAGAGCAGTACAGCGTTGGCTTCGGCAGCGTTCAGCTCTATAGGAATATAAGTGATGCTGTCAGGAACTGTAACTGTTACTGTCGATATGACTGTAACTGCTCCGTTTAAAATATTCGCACTAAATAAGTCCGCATAATCTGAAAAAAGCGAGAATATAATAAAAAAAATAGTTGAAATAAATAAATAAATAAGAACTTATTTAGTGTCAACGTTCTTACTTCTCTGAAGTCTTAGTAAGAGATAGTACCATTTTTTTTTATGTTAGTTGGATAGTCAAACTGGCAAACGTGCCATCTGATAGTAAGTGGTCGACGTCGCCCATGAACATAAACTAATTTACCTGGAACGAGCCCAGGCAACTCATTTATGTGTTGCCTATCCTGAGACATAAGATGTTAAGTCTCGGTGCCAGTAATTACACTGCCTGTCTTGCCCTTCTCTCCGAAACACAGCAAAGCTGTTTCACGGGAGAAACAAACAAGATGGTGGTACCCATGCAGCCGGAAGCGCGGCACAGCGCTTCCCTCCCACCATACAGCTTTGCAGCCTCATTAGGCCACTACCGGGGTGGTACATCTCGATCACATAACACCGGCGTAAAGTGACAGCTATGCTGTTGCGTTTCGTGAGGTTTGTGAGTTTCCGGTGGCCCATTGGGAGGTATAGGGAAAAGAAAGGCAACGCATCTGCATAGCTTGGTTGTGCGAATGTCTATGGGTGTCGGTAGTCACCATAAGGCTCTGACTGCTCGGTTGCCTCCTTGTGATATAATAAATATATATTACTGGCAGAAAATGCTTTTTACTCTTATTTTCATCATAAACTAGCCTGTAATCATTTACATACAGACATATTATGCTTCTTGTACTTACCGCGTTACGCTAAATGGTGTTTGACTATTATTTCCGTAAGGATAAAGCATTTTTTTTAAACTTTTTATTATTGAATTTTCATGAGTAATGTTATTTACCTTACTAATTTAAATGTTAGTATAAGTGGATTAAACTAAAAGTACTTACTAAAAATAAGCGTTATTTCTTCTAAAACGCCTTGTATTATTTGATAGCAAATGTTTGTAGTAGGTAAATGTTTATTTATATAAGGAAAATAATATTTTTATACGGAAAAAATATACCGTATCGCGTACTTTAGACAACACTCAAAATATGCATTTATTCGTATAATATTTGCGTATTCATACATATACTTAACCTTGGATATGCTTGCCCATTACATATTTGTTAATGTGTATGTTAAATCTTTCATAATAAATTGATCATGTTTAAAAATAGCATATACCTACTTAAGAAATTTTGACATTGAAAAATGAATATTGATAATGTTGAATTTAATATTTTAATGTGTCATGCTTATGCAATGCTTAGGAAGTACATTTTAGAGAAAGCTGTATAAAATATAAACTTAAGATGTATGTAATTTAATTTGAAAATGTTCCTGAAAAATGTCCATCCATATTTCATGAAACATTATGTACATATTATGTATTAGCGTTTTTAAGAGACCTCTGGAGAGATGTCTGGCAGTGAAACAAAATAGTTAAGAAAGAAAAGATTTTCAATGTCATACATGAAAAGTTTCTTATTTTATGCCTCAGTAAGATTAATTAATAATTAAATAAAATGATACCTATATAGTTTCAGTAAGACAGACAGGAAGGTTAAAATATTGACTTAACTACCGGTTTGAAAGTTAAATTTAGTGGAACTAATATCAAACTAATACATATTCTCACACATTCCTACATAAATACCACATTACATACCTCCTGATAAGATCACATTCGATCCATTATAATCCGAAAGTATGATAGGTTCGTGCGTTACAACACTTTCTTGTAAATGGCCTGTGTATAATACTTTGTCGAATAAAGTTCTGTTTTCTGCTGAAAAATCTGTTGACAAAAGAGAAATTATGGTTTCACAAAGTACAAAACATTGATTTTTTTTATAGAAGAACGGGCAAGCCGATAGTCGGTTCGATGTGTTGTTTTGTGTTTATGTAAAATATATTTAATATAGCTTTTAAAGAACGAAAACCACACGATTGCATTGATTTTAAAATTTAAAAAATACGATATAATTTTTTTTAATCCACTTCGACCACCGAAAATATTGTGAAAAAAAAAGTTTGATGATATTAGTGAAAACGAAACAAATAATAGGCATCAATGAAGTTTAATTAATATTTAATTCTACTTACTTTTATTTACTCTGAAAAAAAAGGTTTTTTATTAATTTATTCAAAAAACATCCCATAATCACTGCTTTACATAACATGACTCTTAACGAACGCCCATTTAAATAACTTGACAAACTTCCAGAGTGTTTTATAGTGTTGACCAGAGTGTTGACGTTATGAAATATATTCGTAATTATATTGTGAGCAAATGAGTTGAAAATTTCAATAGATATAACAAATAATGTTACTGCCCGCCACCTATGCCATGGATCAATATATCCTCGAGATATTCGAGGCGGATGATACAGACAGATGATCTAACAGGATTCATATTAAGTCATTATCATAATTTTCTTGTGGGCTTTTCACGTCATATTTGCCAAAGGGCAAGTATTTACAAGATTCCTAACGCCTTACCTACCGTGTTAAAATTATTTATAATTTACCTGACACAATTTCTATTATGATAGTCGCTTCTGCAGTAATATTTTCGCTATTTGAAGCTCTTATTACCAGTATTAAAAAGTTATTATTTTCAATAACATCACTCGGCAATTCGCTGGATAATACGAGTTCTACCGGGTTTTCAGATTTATTAATCGAAAACCATGCCGTGCCATCTAAAAGAATAAATATTCTATTTACAAATATGAATACTTTTGAAGCACAAAGAAATGATAAATTGGAATAGGTATCAAAAATATGCGATATTGAGGATATTTTGAAACAGAAAGATTACCTATAGAAATATTTTAAATGATAAAGGTAAATACGAATTTTCTTTTTCTATTATAAAACTTGTTTTTTTTTTTCAATTCATACAATTCGATGGAGCCGGCTGCACAAACGAAAAAACATGACTGATGCGGCGTTACCTCGCTTTGAGGCGTTCCATTTTCTTATGACGTTGTCACGTTCAACTATCGTCAGTAAGCCGACTTTACAGACAACTGATTTTTTTATATATTTTCACAAACCAAATATTGTACTGGCAAGACCTTTAATAATAATTTAAGATTTTTTTACAATTAATCAATTTCTAAATATAATTTTCAGAAAATATCATATGAATATGATATGATCATTATTATTAACAATTACATTACGAGTTTTACCATTCTAGATTTTATCTAATACATAGGTATATAGGGTAGGTCTGAGAATCGGGAAACATCTATTTTTCATCCCCTTAAATGTTCAGGGTGGTCCACCCCTCAAATTTTAAAAGTTAACGCGGGCGAAGCTGCGGACAACAGCTGATATGAAAATAACATTTACCTCCTTCCAAAGAAAAACGTACTGATTCATCGTAACCAATTATCAAAATTATCTCTGAATCATATATAAGCCCCTTTGATGCAGAAAATAATACCAAATAAAATGGTTCACTAAATTTTAGAATTGATAAACCCGTTTCCGCATCTTTTATAATTTCCAACACTATTATTGTATGGCCTTTACTAGCATTCGTCGTCGCTTGTAAAGTAAAAACTAGGACATTTGTCTGAAAATCTATTTCGACGTCATCTTTTTGTATAATTCCAATCATCTCATCTTCTGTATACACCTGAAAGTAATTTGAATAATCTACAGAACTTAAGTACTTTCTACTAATTAGAAATAAATGAAATTTGAGAAAAAAGGAAGAAAGGAGTAAAGTTACCTCCAATTAAATCCAGAACTACGTCGTTTGGAGATTTTTCTAGAACAATCCAATCCAAGATAACAGTACTCTTTTCAAAATAGCCAGCATAATAATTTTGAGTAAACCGTATACTTTCAGAGGAATCATCTGGGAAGAAATCACCAAATTGATTTTTATAATGTAATTTTTGTACTACGCAAGACTATGTATTTTAAATCAAAATATAAGATATGATGTATGGTTATAATAAATATTTGTGTGTATTGATATTCCACGGCATCCATCTTAAGATTATTTAGAGTTTACCAATATGTGAGGAGATGTCAGAATATTCATCCACATTCATCTGAGCGTGCTACATTTTCATAACTTATGTGATAATATTTTACGAATAAAATATTCTCAAGTCGATAACGTTATTATGAAAAAAAGTTATGAAATAAAATTTGATGAATCATAAGGAACTAAAAACTAAGAGTCTGGCAAAGTGAGAGCTACATAGCATGCATAGCAACAAAACATTTTACAAAAAATTACAACTGACTTCAAAAATACTGAACTAAAAAGTAATAAAATAAATCTGTTTACTTAAATTGTGCTTACAACTTATAATCAACTTAATCTACTACGTTACGCAAAGTTTTTACATTAGTAGAAGATTAAGTTGATTATAAGTTGTAAGCACAAAAATTAAAGAAACACAGTTATTTTATTACTTTTTAGTTTAGTATTTTTGAAGTCGGTTGTAATTTTTGTAAATTGTTTTTATTTCTTAATTTTTTGTGATTCCAAAATTCGTCGTTTTGGCGTTCATTGAAGGAGGCCTAAGTTCAGCAGTGGACGGAATAAGGATGATGATTATGACGATGATGATTACTATGACCGCGACATACAATGGTGTGCTGCCAAAGCATCATATACAATTGTTACATCGACAAGTAATAAAATGAGCATAATATTATCATCGAGGTAAAGGAAATCAACCAAATATGCATTATTGGGAATAACAGCTAAGAAACGGCTTGTCAGACATTAATTTAATGGGACCAAATTGGAAGCACCAGATATCAAACAAAAAAATAACCATCGAAATCCATTCACAAACTGCGGAGTAATTGTGTCACATACATACAGAAAAAAACATACAGAAAAAAACATACAGACGAATTGAGAACCTCCTCTTTTTTGAAGTCAGTTTAAAAATATTGCCTACTATGAATAAATTTTTGATGGTAGTTTATTCAATTGAATTCAAAAATGTATATCAATGTATGTATGTATCAATCTCATGGAAGAACCCATTTTAATGCGGATTTGCAAACAGTGTGCATTTTGGACCAACTTGAAAGATCCAGGACATATTGTTTGCGATATTATCTGTCGCAGGAAGACGCCTGCTATGATAAAATTTAAATTCTTTTTTTAATTTAATTTTTTTTTTGCTAAAAAAGCCATTGGTCAATTTTGCTAAAAATCAGAATCAACATTATAATTTAAAGTGAAGAGAAATTATTGTATTAAATTGTTCGTGTTATTTTCTTTTAAAACTTATGCAGTACAACTAAATAAAGTATAGAAAATGATAAACATTATAAATTCGTTGTTGGTTCCACTTTCGGATACGATAATATTAAATCACCTTTAGCATGATTTATCGCTCGACTGTAGCATCTGGCTTATGTTCTGATAAATTGTGAATACAATACTTCGAGGTTCGATTATTCTTCGAATAAGAAAAGCCAAATGGTTATGTTTTTTTTTCACTTTCATATCAATCATTCATTGAAATTTACTTAAAATAAACTCGATCACAATAAAGTACGGTAATCTTAGTGATGGAACTGTTTATTTCCCAACAGTTATATATTATATCAAACAGGAATATATATTTATATTCCTGTTTGATATAATATATAACTATATACTATAATTATATACTGTAAAGGTTGGAAGGAATATATTATATCAAGCAAATGAAAGCAACGGGTTCTCTTTATGATACAATACCTTTGACTTTAAAGTAAGTAGACAAAAAAACAATCCTTTTCATGTGTAGGCTACTACGAGTGTCGTCATAAATAATGCAATTATTTGAGTCCGAAAATAATAGGAAAATGGTAAATACTAGTCGAGCCCTCTCATGAAATGTAACAGTAATTAATAATAAGCAATATGTTTACTGTAACGATCGGTCAGGTCGGTCGTCTGGCGTTCATTGGAGGAGGCCTATGTTCTATGGTTGGTTTTCATGGTGGTGGGGCTCAGTAGCCTAAGGTGAACCCAGCATCTTTGGCGAAGCCAATTGAACCGATTGAGCTGCTCTTTGTACTTCTTAGAAGAGGGGACAAGGGGCGAGGATGGGAACCTACCTCACCCCATTGCACTGTCCCGACGTCGACGGGGTTGTTCTGTGTGGAGGTGGCGTCGGTATCTTGGGGACTGACTAGCCGTCGAGGTGCCCAGTTACAAACCAGATCCAAGGCACCTCACCAAAGGTGGAATGGGTGGCACTACACCTTACCATCTTTCGGACGAGGCCCACATAACCGCCTGGGAAGTCCCCTCTCCTCCGCGAGATGCCCAAGAGCATTTCCCGGTGCAAAAGAAGAGGCTTATGTTCAGTATTGGATGGATAAAGACTGCTGATGATGTTCAGAGAAAAAAGCCTATGTTCACTAGCGGGCGGACAATCCTACTAATATTACAAACGCGAAAGCTAGTATGTACAGATGATTGTTACTCTTTCATACAAAAAATACTAAATAAATAATGAAACTTTACAATAATACTAGTGGCCCCGACAGACGTTGTCCTGTACAAAATATATTTTTTTGTGAATCTAAACCATTCTCGAATCCACTTGAACACACACAAAAAAAATCATCAAGATCGGTCCAGCCGCTTAGGAGGAGTTCAGTGACATACACACGCACAGAATAATTATATATATAAAGATAGGTAAGTAATGTATAAGCTACATCAGAATAACACATAGGCAATAATTTAAAAAGATAGGTATTGTGTAAATTGTCCTAAACTTAAATTGCGCGGATGAAGTCGTGGGTATCAGCTACTGGGCTGTAGTAATTATGGTGGTGAAGTCACATATTATAATGAATAATCCTCTTATTTCGATTACACCGAAGGTTTTTTTTATGTTAGTTGGATAGGCAAACTGGCAAACGTACCTGATGGTAAGTGGTCGACGTCACCCATGATTCATGAACATAAACTGGTATACCTGGAACGAGCCCAGGCAACTTATTTATGTGTTGCCTATCCTGAGACATAAGATGTTAAGTCTCGGTGCCAGCAATTACACTGCCTGTCTTGCCCTTCTCTCCGAAACACAGCAAAGCTGTTTCACGGGAGAAACAAGCAAGATGGTGGTACCCATGCAGCCGGGAGCGCGGCACAGCACTTCCCTCCCACCGGTAAAGTAGTACTGTAGCAGTTATTTAACTTGAATACTCCTACGTAATAATACTAGTATAACAAAAGCAAGGGACGCCCACCACTTAGAGTGCTTAGTTGATAAACTCGCTAATTCGCATAATAAAGTTATATGAATGACACAAGTTAATTAAAACTCATACAATGAGGTATATAGCACTTTGAGACACGTTCATATTTTCCCTTCAAATAGTGACAAGTACCAAATTGTTTTCTGCAGTTGGTACTACCAGTGGGACATTACTTTCGCTTTAAGAACCTTCTTTACTTGGTTCGTCTTTGTCTTTAGGTAGCTAATTTATGGTCATTTACTTGGTACTATAATGACTGACTTGAAAATATTTTTATCTCAAAATTGTCTGGTATACGTAATTTATCGAACAGATCATTTCGCTTTGCACTTTACATTGTTGTAAGTATATCATACAGTAAAATCGCTCACTTATACACATTTCACTTGGTGCGAGTGGCGAGGGATCAGCCGGCTTGGCGTTCATTGAATGATGCCATGTTCACCAGTGGATGGATAAAGGCTGATAATGATAATGATGATGATAGGTGATAGGGATCTAAGTAGATCGGTGGCAAGCAACATCATTTCTAATAACGTAGTCTTTCTAACTTTAGAATCGATCTATGCTAGACAATTGAAAGCTATAGGTGTCAACACTATAAAACAAACAACAGATGTTTTCGAGAGATGAGAGAGAGCCTATTTAAGCAGCGCGAATAATGTGTGAAAAATGGGTAATAAAATATACGTGAGCATGATTGTCTCTAGGGGTAACAAAATATAGAAACGATTCCGCTCACATAACATTTTCACGTATTTAAGAAAAAAATGTTATAAATAAATGTTACCTTTTTGTATATGAATTATAATAACGGCCTGCCCGCGATTAGCATCAGGTTTATTTGCTACGATCTTGAAAATAATATTTGTATTTTGCTCCATGACTTCTTCTGGTATGGTTATATCAGTATTTAAAGCCACTAAAATAGAATTGCTTCCAGTTGGAACTAAGATAAACCATTCATTGTTATCTGAAAGGAAATTAGATTTTAAGAAAAACTTTTACTAAGGGAAAATACTCTTTAATATTGAATAAAATATAAAATTTACCTCCTTCTAAATTGAACTCTACAGTTTCATCAAAGCCATAGCGTAAGGATATTACTTCAGTAAATTCTAGAACATTCTGTTCAATTAAAAATCCTGTGTAATACGCGTTATCAAACACCAGTGACGTCGTAGTGCTTATATAGGCTACAACATCGATAATTACAGTAGATGTAGCTGATATAGCCCTTTCTCTAGATGCTTCAATTTCTAGTACTATGAATTTGTTGTTCAGTAAATCTTTGAAATCTGCGTTAGTCGCCATCGTTAGGGCGATAACATTATCATGGTTCAAAATATTGAAATTCGCCTCGAACTCTAAAAAAATGTAAATTAGTTTAGCACCGTCACTTATTTTTTTATCATTCCGTAATAAAACTCAAAAACATGATGCTTAGCAACTTGTAGTACACTTTACAATAAATGAAGGCATTCTTACATAATATAATAAAAAAATGTGTATGTACCAAGAGCGGTGATAAGTTTATTTATTTAAGTGAATAATTTTTTTCTACTCTGCATTACCTCCTCTTAAAATAAACTCCGTGTCTGTTGTATAACCAGATTCCAGAATTATACTTTCTATTGTCAGTAAATTATCCTCTAATCTTCCGTTGTATGTACTTTTGGAAAACATTAGCACTGGTGGTATAGTGACATCTAAAATAAAATATACATTTTTTATAATAAATAAGTCAATGCATATTATATCCATGACATTTATTGTAGTAATAAAAATATTATAAATCTATTCTTTTCCAGATAAACATCTATACTAAGTAAAATACTTTAATTTTTGGGTTTTAAAGAGTAATAATGTGAAAGAATGATTTAGGTGACTAAATTGAAAGCTTATTTTAAATCATATTCATAGATTTATAATAAGCTTATTATATAATAGTACTATTAATAAGGTCACTATTCAATACTACAAAATAATTAAAGGTCTAAATTTTGTTTCTACAATAACCTTATGACGATGAATGATTACCTTGTGGTAACTCAATTATTATAGTCGCTTGAGCTCTATTAGTTTCAGGTTTACTCGCTACGATTGTGAAAATTAAGTTAACGCTTTCTTGTATTAGCTCTTCTGGTATGGAAATATCTGTTCTTAAAGCCACTTGCATGGCATTACTACTGATTTCAAGTAGGGTAAACCATTCATTATTATCTGAAAGAAAATAATAATATAATTTATGAAAATATAAAATGTATTAAAATTAATATTTATAATCAATAAAAATTCAAATAAATTACCTCCTTCTAAATTGAACTCTACAGTTTCATCAAAGCCATATCGTAAGGATATTACTTCAGTAAATTCTAGAACATTCTGTTCAATTAAAGAACCTGTGTAATACGCGTTATCAAACACCAGTGACGTCGTAGTGTTTATATAGGATACAACATCGATAATTACAGTAGATGTAGCTGATATAGCCCTTTCTCTAGATGCTTCAATTTCTAGTACTATGAATTTGTTGTTCAGTAAATCTTCATAAGCTGTGTTCGGTGCCAACGCTAGTGTTACAATATTATTATCATTCAAAATTCTGAAATAAGGCTCGTACTCTAAGGAAAAATAAAACCGCTCCTATATTAAAAAGTAGGCAATAACGTAGAAATGATATGCAATAAAGAAGGGTTATAAAGTAACTCCTAAGGCACGTTTTAGATCATCCCAAGTTCTGTGAAATGTCATTTACGTTTGCCTCAGAATTATTGGCAACAAAAGCGCTGGAAACGGGAAAGGATAGCGAGAAACGCCCGCAATAAGGAAACAAATCTACATATAATAAGAGTTTTTCGAATAAGCATTGTATTTAAGGCGACGATTTATTAGAAAAGTATTTTTTTTTAAATGACAAATGTATGTTAACAGTCCCTTAAAATATAATGAGGTATAATTTGACATAATACACGAAGAAATTGAAGGTTTTTAGTTTTGTCGTTCAATAATTAGATTAAAGATAATAAGCTATAATAATAATTCTGAGTAGTGAATTAAATTCATTAAAAAATATATACTACCTCCAATCAAATCAAACTCCGTGTCCGTTGTGTAACCAGATTCCAAAATTATATTTTCCATTGTCAATAAATTATCATCTAATTGTCCATTGTATGTATTTTTGGAAAATATGAGAATTGATGGTAGTATTAGTTCTGGAATATCAAAGTTTTTGATGAGAATTCGGCACTGAGGCGACATAAGTCATCAAATTTTGCCTTTCTATCTGATTTCGATCTCAGAGTGACAAAAGCAAAATTCTCCTAAATGTGATTTAGTTACAGCAACCACTTAAGTTTTCAATTTCAATTTCAATTTACAAGATCAATATCCAGTCACATCGGACAATTTGCTTCATCATCATCATCGTCGTCAGCCCCTATCCGTCCGTCCCCTGCCGAACATAAGCCTCCCTCAAAGAACGCCTAGACGACCGATCACTCGCCACTTGCATCCAACACGGACAGGTTACTATACGGAGATCGTCTTCTCACCTGGTTAATGATTGGCTTATCATCATGGGAACAGAAAAAAATGAAAACAAAAAAATCATTGTGTTTCACGTTACACATTGGTCGGGTTGAAGTTAGTTTTACAGAATGTTGATTATGCGTGTTCTGCATACAAAACTCACTAAGAGTGATGTTTATGAACTTATTTGTAACTTTAACCTGGTCAAGTAAAATTGGGGTATAATATTTTATTTTTATTAATTATTATTAATATGCTAAGCATACCATCAGGAAAACTTATAGATACCGCAGCATTAGCTCCTACGGTCCTGGGCTTCTGAGCTAAAATGTTAAACACCACCACCTTATTCTGAAAAATCAGGTCTTCTGAAATTGGTGATGTTAATGCCACATTTATTCCATTCTCAATTTTATTTATTTGAAAATATTCTTCATATTCTGAAAAAAGAAGTTTATTTTAATAGTGTTTGATATGGAGCTAATTTAATACTAGTATAATTGAGTAGTAAACATTTATCATTAAGAAATGTAATTTACACTGTTTTAATCTAAATTTATTCATTGCATAATAAAAAAATATCATCATCATCATCATCAGCCTTTCCACTGTTCCACGTCCACTGCTGAGCATAATATGCTTCCTTTAAAACGCTATTTCGTCTACCAAAACGCGGTCTCCACTATTGAACCTTATTAGCCCTTCGGCCATCCGTTCGTCTGAGTGTAAAAATATATATCGGAACTAAAATTCATTATTAATAAACTAAAAAATTGATGGATGCGCTTTCCACCGCGTAACTAACTTTTTTAGCGTAAATCACTTTGGATATGCATCAGGCAAACCCCTTGCCTCTAAAAGAAACTCTTGGGCTGCAGGATAGGAAACAGCCGTAATAATTTTATGTTTACGAGGAATGTCGACCACCTATTATTAGGAGGTTTCAAATTTTCCTCTCTTTGTAAACATTAGGAATATTATCACATTATCTTACCTTCCTCTATACGAAATGTAACTGTATCATCTAGACCCTGCGTTACTAGTATTTCTTCTAGCTCAATGTTAGAACTGTCTATATATTTTCCGTAATAAATATTTTTATTAAACATCGGCGTTATAAAATCATCTTTAATTATATTAAGGAAAATAGCTGTGTATGCTGGTACTGCATTACTTGCGGATGCACTAAGAGTTAACATAATATAATCATTTTGGATTATAGCACTGTTTGGTAAACTTGAATTTACGTTTATAGATATTTGATTATTTGTGTGTTCTACAGAAAAATATTCCGAGTAATCTGAAACAAATTAAATACGTTATTCATAAATATAGTCTCAGATTAATAAAATTTCGTTCGTAAATTTCAATAAAGAAGTAACAATAGTTTAATAAAATCGGGAGCTTGTGACTTTTCAAAATATTAGAAACGATTAATTCAATTGTTTTTCTGCACAAAATAGGCTGCTAAAGTATTACACAAAGCTAAAGATAAATCAAAAGGCAATCAAAGCAAAAAAAGACAAGTAAAGGATATTGAGTGTAATAGTTAGCTATATAGAAAAAACTTACCTCCATTAAGTTCTAGTTCAATAGTAACATCATTATCAATGTTTAATACGATGGAATTTAAGCTAACATTATTATCTTCTAACGTTCCACTGTAAGCCGGCTCTTCGAATTTCAATTCTCTTGCTGTAACATGATATATAAAGAATATCTCTTTTATAGAAATACAATACTGAAATGGAATACTTACCGCCTTCTAAAAAAGATTTAAAAAATGCTAACATATTGCAATACCAACTAATTTTTAATAATACATGATAAGCACAATATAAAAAAATATATTAACAAAATAAAGTTAATGTGGTTTTCGTTCTTGTAACAAAAAATGTTTCAAGTATTATATGAATAAGTTAAAAGTTTTTGGCGATTTAAAACTGGTTTGCTATAAATAATAGATAAAAAAATTATTTTATTGTAAATGAAAAATCATAATTTAATATCTTATAAATTCATCTACCTATTTATGAAACCCAAAAAAAAATCTTCACTGGTTGTCTTAAAGTATAATATTTTTCAGGGTTCGGTACCAAAAGGGTACCAAACGGGACCCTATTACTGAACCTTCACTGTCCGTCTGTACGTCTATCACCAGGTCTCATGAACCGTGGTAGCTAGATAGTTGAAATTTTCACAGAAAATGTATAACTGTTGCTATAATAATAACATAATATGTTATTATTACGGCCAGATATAGAGAACAGAATAAAAGAAATATTTAAGGGGATCCTATACAAAAAACGATATTTTTGCTGTTTTTTCTAGATATTAATAAAACCAACAGGTAGACGTATGAAACATTCACAGAATATTTAGAATATTCACTTTAAAAATAAATAATTAAATTCATACAACAAATACAATTTTAGTACCGCTAAAAAAGATTATTATACTGTCTAAAGTAGCACAAATAATGGTACGGAACCCTTCGTGCGCGAGTCTGACTCGCGCTTGGTCGGATTTTTTATTATTATTTGCTTATATTATTAGATTTTTTCTTAAATATTTCAATAGTCAATGCTTTTATTATTTTTTTCTGGAAAAACCTACACAATCATCGTTACTATAAAATTAAGGACGGCGATTTCATTGTTATCGTCAACAAAGGCATCTGATTGCGAAATCACTTATCTTTATGAAGCTATCAAGATCGTTTGCTTAACGCTCACTTTGATTTCTCAAGAGTACCATGAGTGAGTACTTACTAAAGCGAAATTTCTAATATTTGCTAAGCTATTCTTATAATATGTTCAATTCCACTAATTTTAAACTCTTGAACTGGAAAAGCTTTTAATTTTGACGAAATAGACCTATACACGTTGTTTCCAAAAAGGTGTTATATTCCATAAAAATCCTAACCAACCTACGTATAACATTCATTTTAACACAAAAATTTTAAATTCGTACAATACTAAAATTAATCCAGATGTCCACATGAAATGATAGAGATGACTCTACAAAATATTTTGTAGAGACATCTCTATCACCGACCGCCTCTTTGAACATATTTTAAAAATTAAATAATAAAATAAATAATTTTCATAATTTTAAAATTAAAATTATAAATGGATGTATTAAAACAACGAATACTATTATTTTAATCACTGAACGAAATAAAATGTAACTACTGTATTAGTGTCAAAACAACAAATAAACAGGAGTTAGACTTTGCAGTCAGGGATCGATAATCGATTTATTTGGTGACAGATTCACCATTCTGAGCACAAAGCTATTAATTATTTAAGTAAAAAAAACTATTATTATAAGAACGAAGTTTATATTCATCTAATGCACTACAATTTTATTGATAATTCATCTCTTATTTTTCACATATATTAACATTAATTTGATAATTCATACATACCTGGGAACACTTTTTGTTTATCTGAGAACGAAAATATTTCGTGGCTATAGATCTATTTATTAGGTGATACAACTTGATGACAAATATTAATTTTGGTGACAAGAAATATAGTCCCCCAAATATATCCTTACATTATACAGGGCGTTCTGTATCACTAATCCGGTTGAACAGCTATTCTCTTTATTTTACAGATACGCTAGAAAATCGGGTAAAATCAGGTAGGTAGGACAATTTACGTAGTCAAGTCTTGTGAATTTTTTGTTCACAGATAACATTATGTGATACAAAAACTATTTAAAGATTTTTAATCGACTTAAAAAGGTTATTTATTCGTCCGTTTTTTGTATATTTGTGACGCGATTACTCCGACGTGAATGGATTTTGATGATTTTTTTATTTGAAAGCTGGTATTTCCAATATGGTCCCATTTTATTGATCAAGATCTAGCCAACTGTTTGAGATATTCTCAATAATACTTATTTGGTTGACTTAGCTTACGTTGATTTTGGATCATCATCAAAACTACTGTAAGGGATACTTTGGAAGTACATCATAGTATTTCGAGGTCATCGTAATAGCCCGGGCAACTCATTCATGTTTTATTTACCCACTTGATCATTCATTCAATGAAAACGTTTATTAAGTTTGCTAAGATAAGCAAAATTCGGTTTAAAAAACGCTACTTTTTGCTTTTGAGATTTTGATATTTTTATAATTCTTGCATTTCTTCATTCGACATTGTCCCGTGGCGACAAAATTATTGAAATACATATATTAAAATATCGTCAGTATTTAATTACGATTAAGTATGTACATTTAAAATGTAGTATTTAAATACTACATTTTACAAGTACAGTAACGACATAAACTTCTAAAATAATGAACAATAATTTTCTAGCTCGTTTGTTCGGTTTTTTTTAAAATTTCATGTTAATTATATTTTATTTATATAGGAAAACAAAATAAAGTATTTTTTTCTTTTTTTTATCACACCACGTCAATCTGGCCCTGTGGTAAGTTCTGGAAGAACTTATGTTACGGGTACCAGACAACGGAAATATTATATTGAATACTATTATATCTAAGATTTTTATTATATAAGATTAAATTATAATTTAATTAGCAATAATCCCGCAAAACACGCAGTCTTTACTGCAAATGTGTGAGTGCACGCATATGCATGCATATAGCACCGCCCTCCTTTCCCTCCTTTAACGATTGCTAATCGTAGAGTCTACATCCTGAGGATGCCTCGGTGTCGGGGCGAAACGTGCGTAGATTGTGTGGTGGTGGTCTTTAACTGTGGTTGTGGTGCATGTGGGGTGGTGGTGCATGCGAGTGTACGCATATGCAGTGTGGGAAAGGAGGGCGGTGCTATATGCATGCATATGCGTGCACTCACACATTTGCAGTAAAGACTGCGTGTTTTGCGGGATTATTGCTAATTAAATTATAATTTAATCTTATATAATAAAAATCTTGAGCGCCACTGAGCCATAGAGGTCGTCAAAAGTAATTAAAGATCATCTAGACTTCCTCTATGATTTACCTCTAGGAAGCTGTACGATAACCGTAGCAGCAGCACCACTTGTGAACTCCCTTTCAGCTGAGACAACGAGATATATCTGATCTTCAGGAATTTCCTCGATGGGTATTGGAGACAACACTTGGAAAGTTACTTCATTGTTGTTAGTGTCTTGTTGAAAATACTGTTTATAAGCTGAAAATGAAAAAAAAAAAACATTTAGAATTTATTAGCAGTAAGTAGTAACTCTTTATTGCCAATTTTAAAGATGTAAGAGCTACCTCTTACCATACTACTTTGCAACCAAATTGGGCGGGAACGACCGGGGTGGTACCTCTCGCTCACATAATACCAGCATCAAATAACAGCTATGCTGTCGCGTCTCCTGCGGTTTGTGAGTTCCCGGTGGCCCATTGGGCCCCGATAGGGAAAAGGAGGGCAGTGCATCTGCATAATGTCTAGTTGTGCGGATGTATGTGAAGGCTATAAAAATGTTTTTTAAAAGCGTAATTTTAATTTAAATAATTATTTTATAAATAGCAAAATGTTTCCATTTATTTCACCAATAATTTTCTTTTCAATTTCATATATTTTTCTGACCTACAATTTTCTGTTTTGAAATGATTGCTCAATTTTTATTTCAAATAGGTCCGGTAATAACCGACTATACGCGAACAGATGACGCTCAAGGAATATAAATTTTACTCTGAATGCGAAAGATATAAAATTTTATATAAATATTTTTTTCTCTTGAAATTTGGTACTGATAATGAATATTACCTCATACCTCAATGAATGCCGATCCCTCGCCACTCGCCTCCAACACGGACCAGCCACGGAGATCGTCTTCCCACCTGGTCGACCAACACTTCATCTACCTAAACTCGGTCTCCACTCTTGAACCTTATTGGCTTAGCAATGCGTTCTCCTGAGTGTCTAACCACTGCCACTTCGACTTCACGTGATATCAGAATTAATATCGCTTATTCTTCGAAACGAAGACATCTGCCAGAGAACTACTACTAAGTTACCGATATCACAAAGTACTTACTTCCATTTAATGTGAATATAACTTTATCGTCGAAGCCCTGTCGTAGGTATATAGTATCTTGTAGTTCTATTTCTTTATTGTCGGTGTATGTAGCTAAATAATACGCTTGCGAAAATATCGGTTCATCGGGGAACTCGAACTCATTGTTGGCGTTGATTGTAATTGTACCCACAGTGGTGCGTGGTGGGTCGTTTGTTTGGTCCACATCCTAGGAAAATGAAAGAGTATTTTAATGTTATTGTCATTCAAAATCCTATCATCATCATTTTGAACCTTTTCCAACCACTGGTGAACCTCCTCTTTCCATGAACGAGGATTTCATTCATTATTTCTCTTGTCGTTCTTGACCCTCCACCGCTTGTATGAAACTAGGATCACGGAACGGTCCCCACCATGGTTCAGGCCTTCTCGTGGCGGTGGGGCTCAGTAGCCTAGGGTGAGCTCAGCACCTTGGGCGAAGTCAATTGAGCCGAGGGGGCACTTTGTACCCCTCTTATAAGAAGAGGGGACTAAAGAGCAGGGGCAAGGGGTGAGGATGGGAACCTCACCCCATTGTACTGTCCCGACGTAGGGAGGGGGTGTTCTGTGGCGCTGGACAACCCCTCTGTGGAGGTGGCGTCGGTCCCTTGCTGTATAGTTAATGCAACAGATAAACACAGTATACCTACTTATGTCAATGTCTTATTACGTCAAGATTAGCTTTCATAATATGACACGGGTATCTTATTAGCGGAACTAATTTGAAGTCAGTATAATATTTTCTTTTTATTTTCGTATTCACTTCTTTTTTTATTTGTAAACTTGTCGATGATTAGAATTTGGTTTTTATTATGTGTATAATCTCGTTGTTTATATATTTGTTGACTACAAAGTTCAATGAATTTCTAAAGGAAAATATGTGTCTTTTACTACTGTGAAATAAAATTATAGAACTGAATATAAATTGCATCTAAGTAGTCTTAATCTACATTAAATGCTTCTCGTTTATTCATAGAATTATAAAGTATCACGTCACTTTCACACACACACGCACACACACGCACACACACACACACACACACACACACACACACACACACACACACACACACACATATAATACACACACATACACACTAAACTAATATGCTTGAGATTCATGTCTGCTAAACCATAATGTAATATGTTTGTGGAAGAGCGGAGGCTCCTAATACAGGTATTTCTTTACTTAACAGGAGACTCCTGCCACTGCTATATATTGTAAACTGTTTATGGAATAAAAATATTATTATTATTATTTTTAAAGGACTTGCTTTCATCAGCATCTTCATCAGTCCGTTGTTACTTTCTATTGAGCATAGGCTTACCTTTTTCTGCCAATCTCCTCTGTCCATGCCTTTTTTTTCTTTAACGCCAGGAAATGCTCTGAAGCATCCCGCGGGGGAGTGGGTCACCCCAGACAGGTATGTATAACTCGCTGCGCCCGAGACCTGGTAAGTGGACGCAGCTCTACCCACTAAATCTCGGCGAGTGCCACCAATGTTGCCTTTGGTGAGGTGCCCCGGATCTAATGAGCAAACAGGGCACCTCGACGGTTAGTCAGCCCCTCAGGGGACCGACGCCAACTCCATTGAGTTGTTTCGCACCACAAAACAACCCCTTTCAACTTCGGGACAGTACAATAGGGTGAGGTTCCTGTCCTCGCCCCAATGCCCCCTGCTCTTTTATCCCCTCTTCTTATAAGAGGGGTACAAAGAGCCCCGTCGGCTCAATTAGCTACGCCCAAGGTGCTGGGCACAAATTAAGCTACTGAGCCCCACCGCCATGCCTGTCCTATTAACTACTATGAATTAACTCCACTTTTATAAATTATAATACTTACTGTAGCACTGATCCTTAAAATAATTGGTTCAGGTATTGATCTGATGAATGTAAGAGTTCTTAGAGTTGCTTTAAACTCCTTTGGGACTGAAGAAGATTCGTCGTAGCTAATTTCAAACAAAGAGCTGCCTTCTATTTCAAAATCTACCCTTGTAGTTGTGAGATCAATATCCCTGACTATGATATCATTGATGCAGTCTGTGATCAAAAACCCAGGGGGGACTGGTGGGGCGATAGTAAACTCATAACTATCAGATGGCTCGAATTCGGGAGAGTGGTTATTAGTATCTTGAATGTTCACTGTTATTACCTGGAATTTGAAATGACATTATTTAGATAGTTGGGAATATTATTCGACACCTTGATATATTATTGCAATAGCCCGCAGTGCCACTTACTTTAAACATGAGTTTATGAGTCGTAATTTTAACTAGTATAGATGTTTTATTTCACGAAAGCGGGTGAACCATCCTTGTGTTTGTAAACTTACATGCACATTGTCTTTGTGTGCGTCAGAACGGGAGCTCTTAGTTCAGTACGCTGATAGGCTCCCGTAGTTACGCACACAAGAACGCACGTCTATCGCATCACCACTACAAATATGGCCCACCCGCGTTCGTGATATAAAACAACTGTATGTGCAATAATAATATCAGTGCCTAATATTATTTCCCCACGTTAAGTTCACAGCCGTATGATACTGATGATAATCATTTTCATTGCCTACATTACGTTATATTGTTTTTGATCGGATGAATATAATTTATACGAATTTGACTCATCACACTCTAACCATCCACTGCTGAACATAGGCCTCCCTCAATGAACGCCAAGACGGCCGATCCCTTGCCTCTCGCATCCAACATGAATCAGCCACCGTACGGATATCGTCTTCCCACCTGGTTAATGGCCGACCAAACCAATTTCACTAATTACAATGAAAAACAACTTATAAGGTTTATTTTGTAAATTGCAACCATGGTCACGGGAGCACCTGCATGGTTGCTGTAAAGTGTCTAAAATGTCAGATATTCATAAATCAAAAAAAAAAAAAAACTGCAATAAAATCCGTTAAATTTGTTTCATTGTATTTGGATAGTTTCGAAGATACACTTACATCTAAACTTACAAATATGACCTATTACTTATTTATTTTATTTATTATTTATCATAGTATATATAGATTTTACATTAAGATTAACACCTAAACTAGAGAGAGGCTGTACCTTAGTTTACCAGTTTCGATATAAATACTCTTTAGCCTGTACTCACGAAAATACTTGTCGTCCCAGATGCACACCTGAACAGGACTGTTGCTCCAATGGCGAGGGATGTTTCATAATTTTCATAAGTATTGAAGGCGGTATTTGTGGATATTATGAATTCAGAATTTTCTAACGCGAAGCTTAGATAAGGTCCTCTGTTTAGACCTTCTGTGTACGTCACACTAGTTATAGCTGAAAACATTTGAAAATTAAGATAGTGAAACTTTCGAAGAAGCATAATATTAAATGTTATTAATAAAAAAAACTTCTTGTAGAAGCTTATTTCATTAGTGTAGGTTTTAAAGTTAGTTTATATATTTATGTTAAGGTGTTATTTCATACATAAAAAATACTTCCATTGTTTAACATTAGTTCTTTAAATATTTAGTTCGAAATACCAACCTTCAATATTTTGGGTAGCTCTTTTAAATATCTCAGCTTCTCTATCTATATCCAATATATTTATAGACTCGGGAACTAACCAACTTGTTACACCATCCATCGCGCATTCTGTGAACATTGTTTTTGATGGAAAAACCTTATTCGTTTCGGAAATTAAAAGTAGGCTAGTAATTTTTTGTATGATGAGATCTTGGGTGGAGCACTCAGCTTTGTCAAAATGCGTATTTTAAGGGATTTTGTCTCTGGCGCAACGTTCAAGTAACATTCTGAAAGGTCACATGTTTTTTGACGTGACAACGTCTTATAATTCGATGGAGCCGGCTGCAAGAACGAAAAAACATGACGCATGCGGCGTTACCTCGCTCTGAGACGTTCAACTATTGTCCGTAAACTGACTTTACAGACAACCGATTTTTTATAGAATAGGGGGCAAACTGACAATCATTTTACCTGGTGGTAAACAAGATAAGCGACATCAATGGACATCCGCTAGTATGTCCGTTGCGAATTTTCAAATATGAATGCTGTAAATATTGACAAATCCTGATAAAATGTCGTTTATATAGTGCCTCTAGACACTAGAGGTCTTTTTATAATGTTTTATTTACTTGCTTTGAGCCTTGCCTATCCTTTTGGAATTTTGAAGTTATTTTTAAGCTAATTTCGCATAAGCTAGAGACTTGAAATTTTGACCATAGCTCAGACGTGAATGACAACAGATAAAAATATGCAAAAAATAAAACATTTAGTCCGTATAAAAACAGTAAAAATATTACTAAAATTATTTAAAACGCGATATTTACCATGATTTTCACTTTTATTTCGCGGAGCTCGATATTTCGACATTATTTACGCAGTAAACGTACGAGGGAGGAGATAGTCCGGTACGGACACCTCTAATGTCGTCAACATCTACCCGCATACTTCACTCTCGTGAACAAGACATTCGTAGAAAATTCCGAAATATCGAGCTCCGCGTAATAAAAGTAAAAAACATGAAAATAACCATGATGATGTAACAATGTTTTTAATGGTATATACTTTTAAACCAAGGGGGCACTTCGTTAAGTAGGTGCGTATTTCAATTTTAATTCAGTGATAGCCTAGGGTGAGCCCAGCACCTTGGGCGAAGCAAATTGAGCCGAGGGGGCTCTTTGTACCCCTCTTATGGGAAGAGGGGACAAAAGAGCGGGGGCAAGGGGCGAGGATGGGAACCTCACCCCATTGTACTGTCCCGACGTTGGGAGGGGTTGTTCTGTGGTGCGGGACAACTCTGTGGAGATGGCGTCGGTACCTTGCGGGACTGACTAGCCGTCGAGGTGCCCTGTTTGTTTACTAGATCTGGGGCACCTCACCAAAGGCGGCATTGTTGGCACTCGCCGGGTTTTAGTGGGTAGAGCTGCGTCCACATACCAGCTTTCGGGCGCAGCGAGTCCCACATACCCGCGTGGGTAGACCCACTACCCCGCGGGATGCCTCAGAGCATTTCCCAGCGTCAAAGAAAAAAAAAAGTCACCCCCATTCGGAGACTTTGAAAGAGAGATTAAGATTATATGGATACAATTATTATGTTTCGTCACTCATCGATTTTTTCCCGAGAAATAAATCGTTAAAAAAATAGTCAGTACATGCTTAGTCAAGGAAATTACTAGACTTATCGAATTATTATTTATTACTTTACTTATCACGTAGAAATCAATCCGTGCGATTATAATTCATAAACATGTACGTAAGTATTCATAAGGTTTGAAGAGTTGTATTGAACTTATATTATAAAAAATATTTAATGCTTTACTTACGATTGGCGCACGTGCAACGTATTGCACAAATAAACAATAGAAATTTGTATAAATTTCGTCCCATTGTGAAATTTTATATAAAAACTAAGATCTATTCGAACTGAGATAAAGCACTTTATGAAAAAACATCACCGACACTTATAAATATAAAACACTTATAAATATAAAATAAACACACACTTATAAGTATAAAATAAAAACAAAAAATAATATATTTCAAAGAATAAACAACGCGTCAAGTACAGAAGTATATTTAGGCGGCTCTATAAAATTGTGACGAAGCCCATTAATCGCCAATCTATGATATCGGTTATCTTCGCAAGGAAATGACGCGATATAATACACAAATAAAACAGACATGTCCCTTTATCTATAAATAATGTTCTACAACGTCGGGACAATTGTATTTAAAATACACAAAGCAATAAGGTTACCGACATGACACGCTAGCTGAAGTGGCCGGTGATATCGAAGTAGTTGGGACAGTAACTTCTGGAATTGAGGAGTTTAGGAAAATGTCAAGTTAATAGAATATACACTATTAAAAAAGCAAAATCGATCGAGTCCAATGGTTAGCACAGGTGAAGGCAACCATCCGCACCATGGTTCAGGCCTTGTCGTGGCGGTGGGGCTCAGTAACCTAGGCTGAGCGGTGCACCTTGGGCGAAGCTAATTGGGCCGAGGGGGCTATTTGTACCCCTCTTATAAGAAGAGGGGACAGAAGGGGTGAGGATGGGAACATCACCCCATTGTACTGTCCCGACGTTGGAAGACAGGTTGACAGAACAACCCCTCCCGGGTTGTTCTGTGGTGCGGGACAACCCCTCAGTGGAGGTGGCGTCGGTCCCTTGCGGGACTGACTAGCCGTCGAGGTGCCCTGTTTGTTTGTGTGCCCTGTGCCACTAAAACCCGGCACTCGCCGGGTTTTAGTGGGTAAAGCTGCGTCCATTTACCAGCTGTCGGGCGCAGCGAGTCCCACATACCCGCGTGGGGAGACCCACTCCCCGCGGGATGCCTCAGAGCATTTCCCGGCGTTAAAGAAAAAAAAAAGGTGAAGGCAACCAGGCAAGGAGGGTGTTTTAAATTTAAGACCTTATACCGATTGCTGATGTTCAACCTTCAAAGACTTATCTTATCGGGCACGCTGGTTTCTTTACAATGTTATCCTTCACCGCTAAGCAAGGAGCAAGATTTTGGTAAGGTCAGGTGCATAAGAAATTTCGAACAAGGACTATTTGGGATGAAAATCTTCATCTTCATCTTCAGCTGAAAAACCTTGGCCAGTTTCACCTTCATTAAGATGCGTCAAAATTGAGTGCGTTTGGTGAACATGGACTTATGATAATAAGACTGATAAAGCATATTTATCTTTATTTATTCTGATATGACATTTATTATTCATCGTTGACGTGACATACGTGTGGCATTTCATACAAAATATATTAAAAAAATATAACAAAAACAAAATAGTTTAAAAAATCTTTTTTTCTAATTGCCAAACGTACTATATTTTTGCGAGCATTTTTTATTCATTCAACATTCTAATATTCTTTATTTATTTTTGCATGGTACTTTAGTTTTGTGTCCATGTTAAATAATAATAATAACATTTAAAGAAAATAAATGATTTGCGATGCCCTTTACAGTAACAGAGAGATAAAATATAGTTTAAAAATGTTTTTACTAAACAACTGTTTAATTATAATAATCAGTACCTTGTATAGCATTTATAGTTTTTACATAGATAACGTATTGATCATAAATATTTAAAAAACGAATTGAAGATAAGAAAGGAATTTAGGAAGTAATTGATGTATTGAATGCCTACATACAATATGTATAGTATAATAGTATATAATTATATATTATTTTAATAATCAATCCCAATCTTCACTAGAATCTTCTGAATCCTCTCTTTGTTCTAAACTTTTCTCGTGCTTATGAACGCTCACATTCAGCGCTAGAAGTTGCTGCATTGGTAGCCTTGGGGCCAAATTGACCATGCTAGCCCATTGTCCTGTGCAAAGTTCTGGAAACTTCAGCTTCTTAAGAAAATGACCTTCTAGAAACCACGGTGAGACGCATGTCGGTGAGTAGTCCCATATCTTCATTTCGTTTAGTCGAACCCACCTGAAATGGTTTTAATACTCTTTATTTAGGAATATTATAGTATCTTTCCTTCTTCAAAATGGCAAAACGTACTCTTATTGGATAAGTTTATTGTTCGTTTATCTGTCTATCTGTCCGAAAAACCAAATTTTATAGGGTACTTAGCCCTTTGATATAGAATCATGAAATTGCAAGAATGAGAAAAGGTTGTGAGAGAAATGGTGTGAGATCGTGCGTCTCACACCATAAAAGAAAAACCAGAAAACCATTTATTATTTTTTATTGAATATAATAATAATAATATATGGACACTTTTACACCACGTCAATCTGGTCCCGTGGTAAGTTCTTGTGTTACGGGTACCAGACAACGGAAATATATTTAATACTTTTATACTATACATATATTTAAGATTTTTATAATATAATACATAAATTTAAAATACATTCATGACCCAGGAACACAAAAATATTTTTGTTCCCTGGCGGGATTCGAACCCGCAACCTCCGGCTTGAGCGCCAACGCGCTAACCACTGAGCCACAGAGGTCGTCTATATAAAATTATATTTCAAGGATTTTAGTGAATCTGATCCCAAGTAGTATTTTAATTGATGACAGTAAGTCGTCAGGGTCGCCCATGAAAATAATATAGTATAGGATACGCATATAAAACACACAACACAACTATCGAGTAGCCAAGTATAAACAGGTAAATCTATACCGGACCGGAAAAGAATAGGCAACCTAAAGTTTGCATATTCTATGGGCTTCATACTTTCGAATGGTGTAGAATTTATCTAATAATACCGGTGAAATGTTACTTTTTTGGAGTTTACTCCTTAAGAAACGATTTGAGTTATAAGGCCCGGTACGGAAATTTTATGAGGAGTAAAATCAATCGTAAAATCAACACTAAAAGTTGAGGCGTTACGTAGAAAGAGACAAACATATATGTCTGTAGGATTGAACGTGTAAAAGAATGAGATGGAATACATTACACTCCGTATCTTAAAATAGTGCCGCCAACGCCATCTAACGCAATATTACAGCACTAAAAGTCAATCACACGACCAGTATTTATGCAATATTATAATATTATTTATAAGATATTTAAACAATTTTAGCTAATACTGAAAAATGGGAATAATACTTTATTCCGTTGCAATGATTTGCAAGACAAATAAGTATCCCCCATTTGGTCAGCATTAGCTAAAATTGACGTGACTAATAAGTCATGTAGGATTTTAAATAAAACAATGTGTAGGTACATACTAATTATTATTTTATTTTTTCGTCTTATATTATTAAAATATTGACTAGGTAATTTTTTACTGTATCAATATCACTGTGTCTTTTCTGTGTCCACTTAATATATTATTTATATCTTTGCACTACTAATGTATGTGAAAAAATTACTAACATTACTGGCATTGTATTAATTTCCGTATAGAAAACTGTCTTCATGTAGTTTCTTACGTTATCATAGTCACAACTCACAATGATTTTTAAAACATACACTGCAATGTCTTACATTTTGGAATAAACTTGATAAACTTGTTTTGATAAAACTTTTTGCTGGATAATGCAAAAGGAGAGTCGTCAGGGTCCGGGAAATTACAAAATTGAGTGGAAATAAGAAAATAAAACAACTAGAGCACATTCAAGATTGAATAATCAAAAACACAAACTAGGGAATACTACGTAATAACAAAAATTGAGAAAATTAAATGTTAGCACAGATTAAAAGAAGTCATTACGTACGAATAAGTACGAATAAGTATTCGCGGCGATTTTACAATTATTTTAAATTTCAGCCCAGAAAAGTCTAGTAATTTTAATATATATTTATTTTTTTATTCTTTTCAAATATTCTTTTTCATATTTTCAAAATCATATTTATAATTTGCTATTTATAATTTGCAATTTCTTTATAACAATAATACAATAACTTGCACACATTTTTTTCTGAGTAAATTGAAACTCTTCAATTTGATAATTAACCAATCAGAAACTTTAAAATATTAATGTTGCCTCCCTAAATATATTTGGTGTGACCATTGAACACTTGGTTCAAGTTTAATTTTACAAACTTGTCAAGTAAAGAATTTAATTTTAAAATTGTACCTATATTTGTTAAAAAATAAATCACATATATTTTATATACGAATACTTTTTTCTACTCGATATATATCATAATTATCGTTCGTTAGGACTAAACTCCAATCGTGTGTCGGAGCTGACACACACACACTTTTTTAATTTTTATTATTAATTAAACATACCCTGGACAAAAATTTGTTAGGCAACCCATCTGCAATATATTTATTGACATATAAAATTCAATATAAAATACGTTTCATCAAATAAACATCTCGGTGAAGGTCGTTTTATATCCCGGATCTTAGCCTAATAGAAAATAGAAAAGGAATATAAGATGATCTATGAGCTTATCCTCTGACATAAGATGTTTAGTCTCAGGCCAGTAATTACACTGCCTGTGCTGCCCTTCTGTCCAAAACACAGTAAGTCTGTTTCAAGGGGATACAAGCAGGATGGTGGTACTGAAGAACATGGAGGCGCGGCGCAGCACAACGTGTCAAATCACATAATGTTATATTATTGCACATATTGTAAAAGTTGCATGAAAATCGATCAACATAAAGGGCTGATTATGTCGACATGATGACTTGAATATTTTTATTGCATTATTAATAGTTATTCTTAATTGTATATCAATTGTTGTAGTACCTTATAATTATTATCAGATATATTTGAACATAAAAATCATTACAAAAACGTATGCATGCATTTTTATATTATTTAATAAAAATGGTATTTAAATTTAATCTCATTTCCATCCAGAAAGTTTAATTACTTCATTTCCTTTCTTCTTTAGAGTCGTCTGAAATCCAAGAGCTCTTTTAATAGCCCCCAAAGTAAGGTAAATATTTATTCTACGTCAAATTAATCATTTTGTGGTTGCGACTTATTTTTAATCTCCGCAAAATAAACACATTCAGTTACTCAAGTAGATAAGATATGAGAAAGAGAAAAGCTTTTCCCTCAATGAAAGGATGTTATAAGTACAATATTTTTTTTTAAGATTATTGTATAGGTAGTGTAAGCAATTTTAAGCGAATCAAAAGTTTTACCCATTTTAAGCATATAAATATATAGAAAATACCTTTTGACGTCACTATCATGGAATTATTGAAATATTTTCCATCCTGGGAAGCTGATTGGTTACAAGTGTTTTATAAAAAACTGTTGATTTTTCAACCTTAATACAGATGTCGGATAGGGCCCTATTACATAACAACAAGTAGGATAAATTTGCAATTAATTTATACCATCATCAGACTCTATCCGTCTCTTTTTTTTCTTTTGCCCCGAGAAACGCTCTAGGGCATCCCGCGGGTCCCCAGGCGGGTATGTGGGACTCGCTGCATCAGAAGTAAGGTGGATGCAGCTCTACCCACTAAAACCCGGAAAGTGCCACCAACGTCACCTTTGGTGAGGTGCCCCGGATCTGTTGAGCAACAGGGTACCTCGACGGCTAGTCAGTCCCCTAAGGGACCGACGCTACATCCACAGAAGGGTTCGCCCGTACCACAGAACAACCCCTCTCAACGTCGGGACAGTGCGATGGGGTGAGGTTCCCATCCTCGGCACTTGTCCTCCCTGATCTTTTGTTCCCTCTCAAGTGGGGTACAAAAAGCAGCTCCCTCGGTTTCATTGCCTTCGCCCCAGGTGCTGGGTTCACCTTAGGCTACAAAACCCCACCGCCATGACTTGAGCTATGATTAGGGCTAAACATAAACAAAAACACAACAGGGCAGGCCTACCTCGATTAACGCTAAGCTATTTTACATAGCTACAAATTAATGTTCAGAAAACATGGTAACATTTACTTACGCAGAAATGTAGAGTGCGTGACAGTCACAGTGCCAAGGGTTGTTAGAGAGCTTAACGTTTGCCAATTTTGGCATGTAGTCCAGAGTTCGGGATGGTAGCGACGGGAACATGTTGTTGTCCAAATATCTGCAAATACATTTAAATTTTATGTTAGAAAAGTTAAAATTATTTGATACCCATATTCGATATGAACGAGTTCCAAAAATATTTCTTACCAAGCTATGTTAAAAATTTATTGTCTAATTTAAAATATATCTAGAATATGAATTTTGTGTTAGCCTTAAAAACTTAATTTTAATCTTCGAAGAGGCTAAGAAGGAAGCATAGAAAAATTCGCTCAATGACTCAATTAACTTTAAAAAGTTTAATCGGACAATTTTCACGTATTTTATCGCGGTTTATTAAATTTTTTACAAGCCCGACGTTTCGGATACTATACAGCAACCATGATCACGAGAGGACTTACCGCGATAAAATCCGTAAAAGTTCCCACGTCGAGTGCGATATACTATATATAATTCCCTTGTTAAACCTCACATCGATTATTTAATTCAACTATGGGGCACGGCAGCCTAACTTAAAAGCAGCGAAAGCTTTACAAAGAGCACAGAATAAATAAATAAAAATATTATTTATTTATGATTTTATTACATCAACTCAAAAAAATTATAAAGAAACAAAACTATTAAACATTAAACAGACATATACATATTACACCTACATACTTATACGTACAATATTAAACAAAGACATACACAAATGACATTTACAAAAACACAACAAATACATAGCAAGAGGCTTAGAAACGCTAATGATTTAAAACTATACACTCCACGGACAAACTATGGTAAAAAAAGTATTATGTACGAAGGTGCACCCATTTACAATATGTTACCTAAAGATATTAAAAGCAAAATTAAAAAATTTGAAAAAAACCCACGACGGTGAAAACATAATTGAAAAATGATGAAATAATTAAAAAACCCCGACATTTAAACAACAGAGTATCAGTTTTCATAGCACTTCCTTACGCACCTATTTGGTTCTCGAAGACGTAGATGTGGCAATAACATATTATTCAAGTCCCTATGAACTTAATATAAAACCCAATATGTTATTGCCACATCTACGTCTTCGAGAACCAAATAGGTGCGTAGGGAAGTGCTATGAAAACTTTTTTTTTTTATTTTTATAGAAGAGGGGGCAAACGGACAGTCGGTTCACCTGATGGTAAGTGAATAGCGACATCCACAGACACCCGCTATACCAGGAGATCAGCAGGTGCGTTGCCGGCCTTTTAGATGTGAGTATGCTCTTTTCTTGAAGGTCCCTAAGTCGTATCGGTTCGGAAACACCATAGGTGGCAGCTGATTCCATATATTTGTAGTGCGAGGCAGAATGCCGTAAAAATCTAGATGTTGTGGATTTCCGGACATCAAGATGGTGTGGGTGAAAATTTGGAATTCTTACGCGATGTCCGGTGGTGGAATTCTGCCGCAGGTATTAATCCGAACAATTCCTCAGAACACTCCCCGTGGTAGATGCGGTAGAAGATGCAGAGCGATCCGACATCTCTACGCAGCGCCAAGGGATTAAGCCGATTGGAGATCACATTATCATCGACGATTCGAGCCGCCCGGCGTTGGACGCGGTCAAATGGAAGGAGCTGATATTGGGGCGCTCCAGCCCAGAGGTGAGAGCAGTATTCCATGTGAGGCCGGATCTGCGCCTTGTATAATTGAAGGCGGTGTGAAGGCATGAAATACTACTTCGCCCTATTGAGCACGCCAAGTTTTTTAGAGGCTAGTTTAGCCTTTCCTTCCAAATGACCACGAAACTGCACATCTCTCGATACGTCGACGCCAAGTATCCCAATGCTGGCTGCGGCAGTTAGGGGAGTACCTTCAAATCGTAGAGGAACGACGAAGGGTGATTTTTTGGCGGTAAACGCGCAAACTTGTGTCTTGTTTGGGGTTAAACTGGACCAGGTTAAGTCGTCCCCATTCCGAGACTTTGGTCAACAGAGACTCGATTTCAGACACAAGTTTGTTCCGACACTCATCGACTTGTTCCCGAGAAATATTAGAGCGGCCAGTGTATAAGGCATCTCCAGTGCTGTCATCCGCATAACAATGAATGCCGCTGGTTTGCAGCATATCATTGATATGCAGAAGAAACAGGGTTGGAGATAGTACACAGCCTTGCGGAACACCAGCATTAACAGACTTGAGTTCCGAGCATGTACCGTCGACAACGACCTTGATGCTCCCGTCTGCTAAAAAACTGGTGATCCACTTACATAATTTCTCGGGAAGCCCATATGATGGTAGCTTCGCTAGAAGTGCTTTATGCCACACCCGATCAAAGGCCTTCGCTATGTCCAAACTAACCGCCAGTGCTTCCCCCTTGTTCTCAACTGCCTCCGCCCATCGATGCGTTAGGAATATTAGAAGATCACCAGCTGAACGATTCCGTTGAAAGCCATATTGGCGATCGCTAATCAGCTGGTGCTCCTCCAAATACCGCCGGAGCTGGCAGTTAATTATGGACTCCATAATCTTTGAGAATTATGGCTATTGGTCTGTAGTTGGACGGATTGATACTCCGTTGTTTAAATGTCGGGGTTTTTTAATTATTTTATCATTTTTCAATTATGTTTTAACCGTCGTGGGTGTTTTTCAAAATTTTTAATTTTGCTTTTTTATATATTGTTCTTGAAATTTTTAAGTTAAGCCATGATCGGAAAGCCTTTTGTTTCGATCGTGTTACAAATTGCACGATTTCACATAGGTACGAGGTAAAAGTCCTCTTACTCACATCATTTTAATTCTATTTGCGCGCGATAAATGATATAAACAAACACGCTTATAAATGCGTTATTTTTATTTAAATAAACTCCTATGCAATCATCAAAAAATTAATAAAAGTATCTATCACTTCGTTATTAAATTTTTCGCCTATCGCACCATGTCATCATCATCATCATCATCAGCCTCTATCCGTCCACTGCTGAACATAGGCCTCCCTCAATGAACGCCAAGATGGCCGATCCCTTGCCACTCGCATCCAACACGGACCGGCCACCGCACGGAGATCGTCTTCCCACCTGGTCAATGGCCGACCAACACTTCGTCTACCTAAACGTGGCCTCCACTCTAGAACCTTATTGCCCCATCGGCCATCCGTTCTTCTGAGTGTGTGACCAGCCCACTGCCACTTCAACGAGCTGATTCTTTGCGTGATATCGGTTACCTTAGTTCTCTGACGGATGTCTTCCTTCCGAATCCTATCTGTCAAAGAAACACCCAGCATAGCACGCTCCATAGCACGTTGAGCTACGGCAAACTTGCGGACCAGTCCTATATTTAGAGGCCACGCTTCAGCCCCGTAGGTCATCACGGGGAGAACGCATTGGTCGAAGACTTTCGTCTTCAAACTCTGCGGTATAGACGACGTGAGAATATGGCTAAGCTTCCTGAATGCTGCCCATCCCAATTGAATCCTCCTATCGGTTTCTCTCTCGAAGTTATGTCGACCTAGCTGCAAAGTGTGCCCAAGATAGACATACTCTTGCACGACTTCGAGAGTTATGCCATCAACGTTAACCGGCCTAGGGAGAACGTGTTCGTTGAACATGACTTTCGTCTTGTCCAAGTTCATCCTAAGACCCACACGTCGGGAAGATTCATTTAGACTGTGCAGCATCTCCTGCAAGCCCTCCAACGACTCGGCCAGAATAACGATATCGTCGGCGAAACGAAGGTGTGAGAGATACTCGCCGTTAATGTTTATGCCACATTTTGTCCAGTTTAAAGTCTTAAAGACGTCCTCCAAAGCATTAGTGAATAGTTTCGGGGAAATGACATCCCCCTGTCTCACTCCTCGATGCAATTGGATTGGTCTTGTTTGACCTCCCGGAACCAGAACGGACATAAAGGCGGCGTCGTATAATCCTCTCAACACTTCGACGTATCGCCAATCGACCTGACATCGCTGCAGAGCTTCCAGAACAGCCCAGGTTTCAACCGAGTCAAAAGCTTTCTCATAGTCCACAAAGGCAAGGCACAGTGGCTGGTTGTACTCATGGGTCTTCTGTACAACTTGCCTTATAGTGTGAATGTGGTCTATGGTGCTAAATCCTCTTCGAAACCCAGCCTGCTCCGGTGGCTGGAATCCATCGAGCTTTTTAGTGAGGCGGTTCGTCATGACTCTCGAGAACAGCTTGTATATATGACTTAGAAGTGATATCGGTCTATAATTTTTAAGAAGGAGTTATCACCCTTCTTAAAAAACAAAACGATTTCACTTCCATGCCACTCCTTGGGGGAAATGCCCCGTTGAAGGACGAAATTAAAAATCTTTTGTAACTCTCTTAAAACAGGTTCGCCACCTGCCTTAAGGAGTTCAGTCGTAATTCCGTCCCTCCCCGGAGCCCTCCCCCTTTAAGCTGCTTAAGAGCCAGACTAACCTCATCTAGGCTGATGTTCGGAAGCTCGCCGGAGAGGTGTCGTGTTAGGCTAGCACGCGGATCGTTGTTTCGGGGATCAGGTTGAGGAGCATGGGACGCGTACAGTTTGCCATAGAAATCTTCGATCTCCGACAAGATCCCAGGCTTAGAAGAAACGGTCGCGCCAGTAGCGGTCCTAATCTTCGACAGGTGGCTTCTCCCGAGCTTTTCCACAAAAACCTTCGACCCTCTATTCTGCTCAATTGCTTCGGTAATCCGTTGCGTATTTGAGCAGCGAAGGTCTCGGCGTATTAGTTTGCGGATCTGCTTCGAGAGAAGCTTTACATCTGTAGAAGTGGCGTCTGTGTGTGCTCTGCGTTCCCTCATAAGACCGAGCGTCTCATCCGAGAGTTTGGATTTCCTGCCAGTACGCTTTCTCCTATAAAACCTTTCACCCACGACCCGCATGCAGTCCACCACGGCACCCAGTGCCTCGTCAACTGCCATTGTGGTTTCCGATATGTTAAGGCTATCGAATCGGTTCTTTAATTCCAATTGGAATTTTTTGGAACCTACCACAGTTTGCCGGAAGTCAGGTCGGAGTGTAGACTTTATTAGACGGTCTCGCTCTCGCTGAAAGCTTGCATTCATAGATCCTCTTACTAGTCGGTGATCACTTCCGGTTTTGAACCTGTTGATCAAAGAGACATCCCTGAATGCATGCCTTCGGTCCGTCATAATAAAGTCTATCTCGTTTCTCGTCACAGTATCGGGGCTTTGCCAGGTCCACTTCCTGTGGGGCTTCTTTTTAAAATATGAATTCATTAAAAAGAGCCCCTCTTTCTCGAGAAAGTTGACCAGCATTTGCCCCCTGTGGTTACGACTGCCGACACCATGTGGCCCTAAACACGATTCGATACCTGTTCGTACTCCTACTTTGGCATTGAAGTCCCCCATAACAACATTGAAGTGAGCCTTGGAGGTGTTGTGTAAGGCCCTGGAGACATCCTCGTAAGTTGCCTCTACTTCGTCGTCGGAGTGTGTAGAGGTTGGCGCATATACTTGTATCACCTTGAGGCTGTACCTCTTGGTGAGTTTGAGTACAAGATACGCAACCCTACTCGACACACTCGAGACTTCGACGATGTTGTTGACAAGGGACTTGTGGACGAGAAAACCCACGCCGCCTTGGGATGGAGTGTCGCCTTCCCTGAAGTAGAACAGATGACCCGAAGGCAGAGTTATGGTGTCCTCTCCTTGTCTTCGGACTTCACATAACCCCAAAACGTGCCATCGGATACTTCCCAGTTCCACCTCCAGTTCAACCAGGTGGTCATCGAGTCTCAACGTTCGTCCGTTATACGTAGCCAGGTCAAGTTGGTGGTAGCGATCCGTAGCCCGGGGATTCTTAGCACCCCCTGTCCCACCGTAACCTAGGCTGCTACCGTAACCAGGAATAGTGGGACGGCCGGGAACTAGGGGCCTTCTCTTGTGCCTGTAATTCATGAGGGGATTCATGCTCATAATTGCCACGCTGAGCCATGTATGTGCTAATAATTCTTAAGAATAAATTAATTTAAGCATTATTGAAATTTCTTTATGTTCATTTATTTTGTTATTACAAAAATAAGGTTTAGCAAAAATTTTACCCTATACTTTAATATTGTCATATTTTAAATGTATTAAATATTGCGCTTACAATACAAATCGCTACTTTTATACAAGGTATCGTGGTATAATTTCAAATATTTTTGTGGCTAGTTAAGTATATAATAATATCTATACTAATATTATAAAGCTGAAGAGTTTGTTTGTTTGTTTGATCGCGCTAATGCTACGCTAACTGCGCTAACGCGCAGGAACTACTGGTCCGATTTGAAAAATTCTTTCACTGTTAGATAGCCTATTTATCGAGGAAGGCTATAGTCTTTATAACATCACGCTGTGACTTATAGGAGTTGAGTAACGCGGGCGAAGCTGCAGGCAACAGCTAGTTTGTAGATATACATAATATACTTGTCTACTTAACGTAACGTTATATGTGTAATTAATGTTTGGTAACCGACTTTTGACGTTATTCTTGACGAAGGATTCTAAAAGAAGACATCCGTCAGAGAACTAAAGTTACCAATATCACGCAAAGAATAAGCTCGTTGAAGTGGCAATTGGCTGGTCACACACTCAGGAGAACGGACGTTCGATAGGCCAATAAGTTCAAGAGTGGAGGCCACGTTTAGGAAGACGAAGTGTTGGATGCGAGTGGCAAGGGGTATGGCTGTATTGGCGTTCTTTAAGGGAGGCCTAAATAATCAGCAGTGAAGGGATGGAGGCTGATGATGACGATGATGAAATGACTTAGCCCGGTGCTGGCTGTTATTGTGTCATGTACAGATGATTCATCCATCTTTATACTCGAGTGTATACTTTGTAGAGCGCCATTATACGATTTTCATCAACGTTAATTCAAATTTTTTCCATAAATATAAAAAAATGCATTAAGTCCACAAACATAACTGTATATAGTTTAAGATTTCAAATATTTGATCACTAAATGGAATGTGATCGTGAAAAGAATTATACTGATAATACTTACAATGTTGTTAAATTTTTGAGATTTATAAATGTCTTGAAATGTACTCCATGTATTTGATTATCAGACAAGATCAGTGACGTCAAATTTTCCAAGCCATTGAAAGCCGAGTAGTTCAAGAAACGCAGTTTGTTCTTAGACAGATCTAATTTTTCTAAATTTGTACAATTTATAAACAAATCGTCGGGCAGCTGAGATATGTAATTATCTTTTATATCCAAAGTACGGAGCTCCATAAGGTTTTGGAATTCGAGCCCCGTCAGCTAAAATTGAGCAAAAAATATTCAGTAATAATCAATTATCTCTTTGTGTTGATCGGCCATTAACCAAGTGGGAAGTCCGTGTATCCAACACGGACTTGCAAGTGGCAAGGGGTTGGCCGTCTTAATTGAGGGAGGCCTATGTTCAGAAGCAGACGGATAGAGGCTGATAATGATGATGATGTCATTATCTGACTATTAATATCATCTAAAAATATAATTCTAAAAGCTTCACTGTCACTTCTATCCTATATTTAGGCATTGCGTTAATAATATTTCTTCTTAATTAATATGCAGACTTGTTGCCATATATTGCGAAGCTCAATTGATCACAGTTTGTGCTATTATTTGTATAGATACCAATAAGCTAATGATACTTTTCAAAATAATAATGACACACTCACACTAACGACACAATTCAAAATCTTGCGACGACAAAAACAAATACGACACCGACTCCAAAAGTAACTATAATGACGTGGTAAACGCAAAGTTTGTACATTAGTAGAAGATTAAGTTGATTATAGGTTGTAAGCACAAAAATTAAAGAAACTGTTATTTTATTACTTTTTAGTTTAGTATTTTTGAAGTCGGTTTTAATTTTTTGTAAAATGTTTTTATTTCTTAATTTTTAGTGATTCCGAAATTCGTCGTCTTGGCGTTCATTGAAGGAGGCATGTTCAGCAGTGGATGGATAAAGGATGATGATAATGATGGTGATGGTGATGATGATGATGATTACGATGACCGCGACATACTATGGTGTGCTACCAAAGCATCCTATACAATTGTTACATCGACACGTAATAAAATGATCATATCATCAAGGTAAGCAAAACCAACCAAATAGGCATTATTGGGAATAACTAAAAAACGGCTTGTCAGATCTTAATAAAATTAATATGGGACCAAATTGGAAACACCAGCTTTCCATCGAAATCCATGCACAAACGGCGGAGTAATCGTGTCACATACATAAAAAAAACATACAGAAGAATTGAGAACCTCCACTTTTTTTTGTCGGTAAAAAAAACATACAGACGAATTGAGAACCTCCTCTTTTTTTGAAGTCGGTTAAAAATCCTTAACGGAATAGCGAATGAGCTGATGACTTTGAAATAGCTAAACTGATTTTGATAAATCATATCTAAGACCTACCGCTAGAAAACCTGATTTATCCGCATAAAAACTATACAGACAGACTTAAACTCAAAATAACATCCCTCTATTTTGTACAAGTTTAGAACATAGATAATACTAGCGAAATAAACTTACAGTAACCAAATGATTGCTAGATATATCCAGAAATGTCAAACAGAACAAATTTTGAAAGAGACAAGCCGGTATATTCTGTAGGCTATTTTTATCCAGCAATAAAGTTTCAAGAGAAGTGAGGCTATCGAAAGCACTCTCTGTTATATTAATTATTTTGTTCTCTGATAGTTTTAATATTTGGAGTTTCTTTAACACGAATGTTCCATTTTCAATTTTCTGTATTTTATTTTTGGACAGGTCTAATATTAATAGCGATCGTAGTCCCAGGAACGTGTCCGAAGGCATATATACTATTTGGTTGTTTGAAATGTCTATGGTTTCCAAATACGAATTATTCACGAATAATCGTTCTGGCAGCGTGTACAAGTAATTGTTTGACAGATCGACGTGAAATAGTTTTTTCGTATATCGAAATGCTTCACTGTCAATCTCCTCTAAATAATTCTGTTGCAAGCGTCTGAAAGAAAATGGCATTCAAATATATTCATTATTCAACAACAAAAACTTGTAAGTCAGCTTAATGCTTGTGAAACATTTCATATCCAAACAGCCGAGAAATAACATATTAAATATTTACTATTGAAAAAATTTGACAAGGGTAACATTGTTTCTATTTATTTTATAGAAGAGGGGCAAACGGACAGTCGGTTACCTGATGGTAAGTGAAAAGCGACATCCACAGATACCCGCTACACCAGAGGATTGCGGTGCGTTGCCGGCCTTTCAAGTATGAGTATGCTCTTTTTGAAGGTCCCTAAGTCGTATCGGTTCGAAAACTTCTATATAGAATACTTACAGAATCTTCAAATTTATAAGTGGATCGAAAATTCCCGATGGTAGAAATTCCACGTGATTATCGAACATGTCCAATTCTGTCAATGATTTCATACCTTTAAATGTGCTCTTGTGGAGAGTACGTAGTTTGTTTGTTCCGAGATCTCTGGAAAATAATTATTTCAAAGTCAGAGTCAATCATTTTAATTCAATGTTGTACTTACAAAGTAATTTATTAGACGTCAAAGTGAGTCCGATTTTGATTTATTTTATGACAGGTGCTGTAAACTTAATTTTTTTTTCTTTAACGCCGGGAAATGTTTTGAGGCATCCCGCGGGGGAGTGGGTCTCCCCACGCGGGTATGAGGGACTCGCTGCGCCCGAAAGCTGGTAAGTGGACGCAGCTCTATCCACTAAAACCCGCCGAGTGCCACCAATGCCACCATTGGTGAGGTGCTAATAAACAAACAGGGCACCTCGACGGCTAGCCAGTCCCCCAAGGGACCGACACCACCTCCACAGAGGTCCCGCACCACAGAACAACCCCTCCCTCGACAGTACAATGGGGTGATGTTCCCATCCTCACCACTTGCCCCCCTGCTCTTTTGTCCCCTCTTCTTATAAGAGGGGTACAAAGAGCCCCCTCGGCTCAATTAGCTTCGCCCAAGGCGCTGGCTCACCCTAGGCTACTAAGCCCCACCGCCACGACAAGGCCTGAACCTTGGTGGGGAAACTTAATATTTCGTTTATTATAATTTACTCCATTGATTTCGTTAATTTACGGAACAATTATAGCTATTAAGTAATGAAAATATTTACGTGTTTTATCATCATCATCAGCCTTTATCCGTCCAATGCTGAACATAGAACATATTTACGCGTTTATTGAAAACTAGCTGTTGCCTGCAGCTTCGTCCGCGTTACTCAACTCCTATAAGTCAGGGCGTGATGTTATATAGCCTATAGCCTTCCTCGATAAAAGGGCTATCTAACACTGAAAGAATTTTTCAAATCGACCAGTAGTTCCTGAGATTAGCGCGTTCAAACAAACAAACAAACTCTTTAGCTTTATAATATTAGTATAGATAAATTGTAATCAATATAAAATGTATTCAATATGTTATTGACTAAATAAAAAAATTACAACACAACCCTCTACAGCAACCCCTCTGTGGAGGTGGCATCGGTCCCTTGGGGAACTGACTAGTCATCGTGTTGCTCAACAGATCCGGGGCACCTCACCAAGAGTGGCATTGGTGGCACTCGCCGGGTTTTAGTGAGTAGAGCTGCGTCTATCTTACCACCTTTCGAGCGCCGTGAGTCCCACGTATGTGGGTCTCTCCGGTATCGGAGAGACCCACTCCCCCGCGGGATGCCTCAGAGCATTTCCCGGCGTAAAAGAAAAGACCCACCACAAGAAGGCTTGAACCATTTGATACAATTTTAGAGATCCTGAGGAATACGTTATTATTCCCTTGAGCCACGCATCGAATTGATATTACTATAACCTATATTCTTGATTGTAACTTACACAGTATAAAGGTCAGCTGGCACCACTAAGTCAGCTGAGAGCGATGTCAGCCCGGCTCGCCAGCACTTCAGCAAGCGATGGTTGGCGTCGCATCGACATACACTTTTTGAACACTGTCGCCAGCGCGAATGTCCGTAACTTATCGTCCATACTGAGATGAAACAAAATTTATAAGTATTATATATTTTTTATAATGAAGTATATTTTTTTTCGGATTTGTAAAAATCTTGCATTTGAGCACCCAATTTTCGAGGCTTTTTATTTTACAGGAAGGCATGCAATTTCAGAGTGGGTGAAACCGCAAAAAACAGCTATTTAAAGCTCGCCAGTGATGTAGAAATGGTTAATGGAGAACAATTTATAATGGAATTCGCTCTTTCGATAGGTAAAGCGAAGAGAAATGGCCGGCTAAGACATCTCCATCACTCATATTTAATCACTCTCGTTAACTTCATAATGGAATTTAGAGCTTTAAAAATTATGAGTTGTAAATATCAGCCCACCACTAAGATCTTTTTTTTTATGTTAGTTGGATAGGCAAACTGGCAAACGTGCCACCTGATGGTAAGTGGTCGACGTCACCCATGAACATAAACTAGTTTACCTGGAACGAGCCCAGGTAACTCATTCATGTGTTGCCTATCCTGAGACATAAGATGTTAAGTCTCGGTGCCAGTAATTACACTGCCTGTCTTGCCCTTCTCTCCGAAACACAGCCAATTATTTTTAGCGGATTTGATTAACGGCGATAGCGTTTATTAATTATCTTTATTTAATGACTTTAATGGAAACGTTAATAACGAAGGCAAAACCAAATGATTAGTCAACGATACCTAAAATAGAATTTTATCATGTAATAGCGTACAAACACAACATTAATTGCCTTTATTAAAAGGCAATTAGGGAAATTGTGGCATTTCAGTAAATATTATTGCAGGAGCATATTTAAATTCTTTACTTAACTCCTTATATAAATACTTTGTTATTATTGGTATAAAAGAAGTTGTATGCTAAATTAGTTAAAGAGTAAAATAGCTAACATGGGCTAGCAACATTCAAGAAATATCATTCATATTTTTCGTTGCTAATAAAAAAATCAAGGCACTTATTATTTTCATAAAATGTGAATAACGAATTTTTTAACATTATCCCTGATGGAAAATAGTGATAACAGTATTAAAACTACTAAAAATATCATTAATACTGAAAATAAAAAGTGCGTGCATACAAAGGTACTTTGTATGCCTATGTACACATGCCAGAAGTGTAACTTATTTTTAAATCTCGTATATAATATATATAAATATTTATACTAATCTAAAGCTTAAATTTCCGAGACTTGCGATGCGACGTTCGCTCTATCTCACTCTCTCTCTCTCTCGATCTTTCTCACTCGTTTGCTCCCTACTCCCAATCCATGACTGTGTGCTTCATGCTACGTTCGCCCTTTGTCACTCTCTCTCAATCGGTCTCAATCACTCTCTCCCTCTTCTTGGACAAAAACGTTACACATTTTCGTGAAGTTTCATCCGTAAAAATGTTACCCTAGTAGTTTTATTGGTATACAATAGCAATTCAGCTTTGGCTGTATATTGCATATTTTGTATACATTTATAAAATTGCTTGGCTTAATATACAGAATGTAAAATTTTACAATGACAAGAAAAAATACAGAAAAACACAATTCACCTGGTTGTTCTATTGCTTGCAATCTTCTGTCCAGCTTCCTCCATTGAATGTCGCTAGCACAGCCTGGGTTTGGTTTTTCTGCTTGTTGTTCTTTATTGATTATATCCAAAACATCACACGGAGTCATACTGCATTGACTTTTTTTGAGTTGCAAACCTTAAAGGTATGGTAAAGTAAGTAGATGGTTTATTATTAAATAAAATATATATCTACAAACGATTTAATATTATAAAAAAACGTAATTTCTCGGGAGTTACAAAACCAATCGATTCGAAAATCAAACAATATTTTTAAGCTTAAACAAATCTATAAGCTTTATAATTTAACAACTTTCATAAAAGAGAACTTGTTGAAATTGGGCCAAAATGCTATAGAAAATGCAAGTTACATCTGAAAATTTGGCTCTCAATTGTAAAATATTTTACGGGAAAATATCTTACATTAATTCTTAAATGATATCTTAATACTTTTATTTTGGTTTCGCTGGGGAATGCGTTTAGGCATACCACCGGGTCCGGGGGAGCCGGGGGCTATGTGGGAACTTTCTACGCTCGAGAAGATGGTAAGGTGGACGCAGACTCTATTTACTAAACGGAAGGGGCTTGACGGGGCCCGTGGAAGCATACAGCTTGACGGCAGCCTCGTCAGCGTAGCAGGTAAGACATCTTAATACTACACCAAAGTATTATAACAACATACACTTTAACTTATAATTAAAGGTTGATCTACAACTAGAATACTTGGCGTTCACTAAAGCATGATTGAAGGATTTTTTTAAATATAAGAACCATCGCTAAGAAGCATTCATATCGATTCATTCGTTTAAAGACTACGGAGCCACACCGACACACAAGTCTTTAAAGCACCTGTCTATTTTCGTCAGGGATAAAATGATTGTATATCAATTATATCAATAGTCAACAAGCCATTTGACATTAATAATTCTGTATAATTTGCTGTTATTACCAAATGTCCATATTACCAAATCCAATTTAAAGTGTGAAATCTCTTGTTTGGTTCCCTAATAATAAACTAGACTAATGTGAAATTATACTCCATATTTGAATATTTTGATTTTCCTCGTTCATATTGTGTATAATTTACTGTTATCATGAAATAGCATTATATGATTTTAGCATCAAAAATAAATATTAATTTATATTGCTAAATATTAATAAGTGAGACATGTTGACCGCTTAATTTTATTTCTCAATTTATAAGAATGTTTTAGCTTTTAATTTTGTTATCAAGCAAGGAAAACACCTCGATGGTAGCAATTTTCTTAATCCATTTTTTATGTTCCTTGGATAAGCAAACGGACAGATAAGCGATTATATATTGTTTTTAACTAACGCTATCACTATTCATATTTATATTATTATTGTTACGGGTCCTTAACCTAACCTAACAAATTCCCCTCCCTGTGATCATGGCGATTGAAACATTGCCGAAATGTCGGGACCTCAATAAATCTGTAAACGCGGTAAGTACCCGTAACAACATGAAAAAAAATCACCTGAGGGCTGCACCCAAGCAACTTATTCATACATTATCTATCCTGTGACGTTAGATTGTTAGTTTCGGTATTATTAAATTACATTGCATTGGTATCACCATCCTGCCCTTCCTTGGGAAACATAACATAGCTGTGTCATGATAAGATGATGGTACCTATACAAACACACGACACAGTGCGTCCCTGCCATCGATATACATTGTTGCTTAAAATTCTGTGATAGTATGTACATGCAAACCTTACTGTGTGAATACTAATAATAACCTTTTTTTTAATTTAATGCCGCGATATACTCTGAGGCATCGCGCGGGGGAGTGAGTCTCCACAGAGGGTACGTGGGACTCGCTGCGCCCGAAAGATGGTAAAATGGACGCAGCTCTACTAGCTAGCTAGCTCTCTTTAGTGAGGTGCCCCGGATCTAATGAGCAAATTTGGCACCTCAACAGCTAGTCAGTCCCTCGAGGGACCGACGCCACCTCCACAGATGTGGACACAACACAACCCCTCCCAACGTCGGGACAGTACAATGGGGTGAGATTCTCATCCTCGCGTCCACCTGCTCTTTTGTCCCCTCTTTTTATAAGAGGGGTACAAAGACCAGCTCCCTCGGCTCAATTTGCTTCGCCCAATGTGCTGGGCACACCCTAGGCTACTGGGCCCCACCACCACGACAAGGCTTGAACCATGGTGGGGATACTATAATAACCTATTAAACTAGAGTACATAGTATTTTATAAAAATACTTAAGACTATTGTCCCATGTAAATAGAATTCTATTAATAGATAGTATGTGAATTGAATAGCCTGATATACTACTAAAACCTCTGATATACATGTTATGTGCTATATTGAGCTTCAGAGAACGCGATGTATTATATATATATAATATATCACTGACACTATACTATCAAAGTTTTAACGCATTACGTTATAGAATACAGTGGTGGCGATCTATTAGTCTCTCTTAATAAACAACAAGACAGCCGTCAGCCGCTGCTGGCAGCCAACTTGGACTGACCACTGTTCGGAGAGTCACGGTTTTTACGGTATTTTTTTATTTCAGGACTGTAAAATCGAAATTCAATAAAAGTTTCCAGGAAGATTACAAAACAGGGATATATATTATAGTATAATATATATCCCTGCATATATGTAGCATACAATCCATACCATATATATCCATGTTAGCATACTATCAAAATAATCACTATCTTAATATTATATTATCTATTTGTAAGAGCTACAGTGCCATGCTGCTTTGCAGCCAAATTGGGCCGACACGACTGGGGTGGTACCTCTCGCTTTCGCTTCTTAATTTCACATTTGATTATTATTTGACTTGATGTAAGTGCTACCTACATACCTAAAATGCTACAAGTGCGTCATAAAAAATATTTTTTATATTATAGTCTATATCGCAAACTATTTCGACAAAACTGCTTTTCTTGACAAATCGAATGTAGAGCACTCTTAATGCTTCGCTTATGATGCGTTCAACAAACGAGTCTTATAATTTATCACCTTAATATCTTCAATATTATGCTCTAACTTAAGCTATTTAAATTAATTTAATAATATTATAAATATAAATATTATTATTCATAAAATAAAACTAAATAGATAAATTTTAAAAGACAGCTTTCATTCTGTTTCCATAATTTAGAGATTTCTATAAAAAGGTTTTTTTGCTGACGCCACTTAATCAGTGTCGCTTGCAACGAGTTGCTGACCCCACAACGTCCGCTTCGTTGGTGATTAATGATCCTTGTTAAAAAAATATCAATATATGCTAAACACAGCTTTCTGCTAACCTTAAATAAATATATGATATTGTGCTTTGCCTTACTGTACACTAAGTAATTATATTTTCATTATTTTATATGCGCTTATTATAGGACACTTTTACACCACGTCAATCTGGTCGCGAGGTAAGTTCTGGAAGAACTTGTGTTACGGGTACCAGACCACGGAAATATATTTAATACTTTTATACTATACATATATTTAAGATTTTTATTATACAGTACCCAGGAACACAAAACTGTTTTGTTCCTTAGCGGGATTTGAACCCGCAACCTCCGGCTTAAGCGGCAACGCCCTAACCATTGAGCCACAGAGGTCGTCACGAATTGTAACGTACGCAAAAAGCTCAGCACTTGTACAATACATTATCCTCAATTTAAAATTCTATGATTCAGATTATTATTTATTATTGATTAAACTTTACGTAAATTTTATCGAAGAAGTCGTTTCAGCATTTGCTTCCTATAATTTATTTTATTTACATAATATTTTTTATATTAGCTGGATAGGTAAACTAACAAATACGAATAAGCATGGGCATATTTGAGTATGCTACGTAGATACAAAAACAAAATAATTAATAATGAACTTCACAAATATTAAAAAAAAACTTTTATTTTAAAGTTTCTTATACATATCTATTTTTTATATGAGTTGAATAGGTAACACAGCTAAGCTGTGTTTCGAAACTCATATTTTGCCGTTTCAATATTCATTATTATGTAATTTACTAGAAGGCGCTAAGCGAAGCTGTGGCTTCGCCTGCGTTAGTTAGATTTACAACCGTATCCGGATTGATGATTATTATTTTTATAGCATATATCCTAACCCACGGTATAAGCTATTACCATTTCAACTTTCAGCTAAATTAGTTCAGCCGTTTTGCCGCGAAAGATCAACAAACATCCAAACTTACTAACTTTCGCCTTTATGTCATTAGTAAGATTATAACTCGCCCATCGCTGCAAAGTATTACTAAGTGGACGAATCTGCGGGTAGCACCAACAACTCATAACTTGGCACCACGATAATAATAATAATAATAATTAAGTAACAATCGCACAACATTAACCTAGTTCCCTGGTTACCCTACCATGGTTCAGGCCTTGTCGTGGCGGTGGGGCTCAGTAACCTAGGATGAGCCGCTGCACCTTGGGCGAAGCGATTTTGGCCGAGGGGGCTCTTTGTACCCCTCTTATAAGAAGAGGGGCAGAAGAGCAGGGGGCAAAGGGTGAGGATGGGAACCTCACCCCATTGTACTGTCCTGACGTTGGGAGGGGTTGTTCTGTGGTGCGGGACAACCTCTCTGTGGAAGTGGCGTCGGTCCCTTGCGGGGAGATCCGGGGCATCTCACCAAAGGCGGCATTGGTGGCACTCGCCGGGTTTTAGTGGGTAGAGCTGCGTCCACTTACCAGTTGTCGGGCGCAGCGAGTCCCACATACCCGCGTGGGGAGACCCACTCCCCCGCGGGATACCTCAGAGCATATCCCGGCGTTAATGAAAAAAAAAGTTCCCTGGTAAGCTTACTTGATCTTGCAATACATATAATATAATTATGTACATCCCGGTGCATATTATAGGCGGGAGTCAAATCCGCAAACCCTGCTCACTTGGCCACTATACCAGCCGGCCGATCAATATTCAACATATGAAGTTCCGTGCCGAAACGCTGACTTTTTTGATTTTTTTATGTCAGTTGAATAACTAACACAAAAAATTGACCACTTGGCTGCTCAGTTCAATTAATTCTTCTGTTCACGGAGAGTCCCAACAAAAAGACAAAGGCATTTAGGTTCTACACTCTATAAGTTAACAAAATATTAAATCGTACCTTTTATAACTAGTATTTGGAGGATCACAAACAACACTCTTATATAAAATACATTCATGGCGCCTATTCGGTTCAGTGGTCATTTGGAGACAATACAGTACATCAGGAGGTCCCAGGTTCTGCTTAACTATGCAAGCGTTATGCGAAACATTGCCAGTCATTTCATTATGAAGTATTCCCATCCTTCCCTCCTCCCTCCTGGAATATAGGCTAAGAATATAAGGTTTCTTCTGAGACTGCTAGCTCATCCAGGTACTGCTGCTACATTAACGTTATTTATCAATATATTTTTATAAAATGAACATTGAACATGCTTTTCTATTTAAATCAGAGGAATCTAGGAAAATGATTACATACTCCAGTATGTAATCATTTTCCTAGTCATAAAAAACACTTTTAACGTTAAAAGTCTAATAATCCAAATCATTTTTGAAATCATCCCGAGAGTATATATAGCTCAGTAACATTTTGAATCTATAGACTTGTTCAGACACGGCGCCAACCGCGCGATTTCAGACTAACATGGTAACCGCGCAGGATATTTATTTTGGCTAGTTCAGGCACGCGGGAACCGCACAATTTTAACGTGTCAAATTTGAATTTAGATTTCTGAAACCGCGTATATGTCGGCGTATCTGAATGAGGTTTAATAAATATAAGAAGCAACACAAAATAATTATATATTTAGATTAGTGAATATTGTCAATGCTGAAAATTTTCATCATTACTCAAACTGATGATCAATCATAGACCAACTTAAGTTGAAATTTTATGTTAAATTATTCAGATCTCGTTTATTTTCAAGAGTAAATTTTCTTGTCATCTAAGCCCCTCACCCCACCACAATCAAAAGAATCGACAAGAACACAAACAAGTTGAAACTAAAAGTTTTAATTCTTGATTGAAGACCTATCTTGCAATGTGATTCTAATCAGCAATTCTCAGCAACTAATAATTTTCTAGAATATTCAGACGAAGATTCATCGATCGAACGTTCGTTAATTCGGGACAAAAGGGCAGAGCGAGGATGGGAACCTGACACTATTGCACAGTCGTAACATTGAGAGAGGTTGTTCTGTGGTGCAGGACAACCCCTCTGCGGGTGTGGCGTCGGTCCCTTGGGGGAATAATTAACTGTCGAGGTGCCCTGTTACTCAACAGATCCGGGACACCTCACCATAGGCGGCGTTGGTGGCACTCCCCGGATTTTAGTGCGTAGAGCTGCGTCAACCTTACCATTGTTAGAGTCCCACATACCTGCTTGGGGAGTCCCCCCTCCCCCGTGGGATGCCTGAGAGCATTTGTCGATGCAAATGAAAAAAAAAATAGAGACTTTACAAACCACGTTTTTTTTTCACGCGCCATCTATGCGCGTTGCATACAACTGTTACGCGCTGTTATCGTAACCAATAACACTTTCATAATATTGTTGCGTGTAAAAATGAAGCAGATAAGATGTGTATCGCTTATATTGCGTGGTAACATCTAGTTGCACTCTATCCACACTCAATTTTATTAGAGATATAATTAACCAGTTAGCTGAATTGATTGTGTCCGCCTAAGCATGGACCCTGACGATTATATGTTTGTAAGCATGCAAGTGAACCTATAAACTTATCAAAACATTTCATATGATTTTTTATACATATAGATATATCGATTTTATTATATACATCGTTTTCAGTCTTTTGTTTGCTTTGTATACACACGCTAATCTCTAAAAGTATCTGCCAGATTTTGATAGCTATTTTTGAATTCGATAACTCAGTTACTTACTGAACGACATTAGAGGCTATTCATTTCTATATTTTTTTAAATTTTACAATATTCATATAATACGCCTCAATATATTTTAATTTTCACAAAAAGTCAACCCATATCTATCCTTCCTTTCCTTTCTAAAGTCTTTGAACGCCTAATCCACACTCAACTCACAGCTTATTTGACTATAAATGAACTGCTTAATCCATTTCAGTCTGGATTTAGAACAGGGCATAGTACTACTGACAGGTGAGTTGTTTTATCACTGTTTACGATTTTGTCAAGAAGCAGAAAAAATCGTTTTCCCAATTTTTAGATACAATTTGACCATATTTGGAAACTTTGAATTGTAACAATCATCTTTTAATAAGTTAGAAAAACTCATAACGATTTGATTGATGTAGGTTTTATGTACAGCTATGATACAAAACTTTAGAGATATTAGCATTTTAGTTGGCCCGCGCAGATTTCGCGAATTTTTTTCAATATGTCTGCCACATGCGCCAAAACACGCCAAATGACCTTGCCACTTGAAAGGCACTGCCCTTGTTAAAGTCACCGATGACATCAGACATGGTATGGACAGCAAAAGGCTCACTATTTTGTCATTACTGGACTTTAGTAATGCCTTTAATACGGTTGACCATGACATACTTCTCAGCATCATGTTCTCTTTTAACATATCTCCAACGGTGATTGGCTGGTTTCGCAGTTATCTGCAGGGACGTCGGCAGAGAATAAAGACGGCAATGGAACTATCTTCATGGTCTGACTTACCTGTCGGAGTCCCACAAGGTGGCGTATTATCTCCTCTCCTTTTTGCTATTTTCATAAACACCATCACAAAGAATATATCTTCTCTCTACCATCTGTATGCAGATGATTTGCAGATCTACACCCAAGCTGAACTTGGGGGATTACCTGAGGCTATCACTATTATGAACAAAAATCTGGCTGCAGTTTCCGACTGGAGTCGATGCCACGGCTTAAAACTAAATCCAACGAAATCACAAGTTATAATAATAGGTAGCCGGGTTCTTCATTCGAGGATAGACTGGGTGTCCCTCCCGCCGGTGCTCATGAACAACACAGTTATTCCTTTTAGTAAATGTGTAAAGAACCTTGGAGTATTCTTGGATGAGAATATGTCATGGACCACTCAAATTAAAGAAGTAAGTAGGAAGTGTTTTGCAACTTGGCATTCTTTAAGAAGACTTCAATATATGATCCCTATTTCTACCAAAGTTGCGCTCGCTGAATCACTCTTTCTTTCTACTCTCGACTATGCCGACGCGTGCTATCCTGATCTCACCGAGCAACAATTAAATAAACTTGAGAGACTCCAAAATTTAGCCATAAGATTCATATTTTCTTTGCGGAAATATGATCACATCTCTGAATATCGTGCTAAGCTCAAGTGGTTGCCAATCCGTTTTCGCCGGAATACAAGAATGCTATCGCTCCTGTACCACGTGCTTCACAATCCAAAGGCACCAGAGTACCTTAGGGAGAAATTTATTGTACGTAGATCCGAAAGGGCGTTACGCTCGAATGATATTCTCACACTAAAAATACCAATTCATCATTCCACATTCTATAATTGTTCCTATACAGTGAAGTCTATCATACAGTGGAACGCCTTGCCGGAAAATATTAGGAAGGCTAAAACGCTCAACGGATTTAAGGCATTACTCAAAAAATCATATTTTGAAATAGCTGATCAACAACATCACTGAATCTGTTTCTAAAATCAATATGGTGTGCAAAAATAGAATTATATCTTATTGTAATTATTGTTTAGATGAGTATGTATTTATTTATGTATTTATAAATACACAATAATATAATATATATTAATTTATAGTTGTATATATGTACATGTATATATAATAAGTATCAATTTAAGTATGTTTATTTATAATATTATGTAATAATGTACATATTTATTTGTGTTTGAATTACATAGTATACATGTATTTAAATGTATACATATTTAATTTTTTTTTTTTAATTATTATTGTTATTTTCTGATGTTTTCTTTTCATAACGACCCTATATCTACTTTAAATCTCCTTCACCTTAAGGTTGTCTGGTAGAAATCGCTACCTTAGCGATAAGGCTGCCTTTTGTGTACAATTATTTTTCTGTAATCTCCACGATATTGTAAGTTTAGCAATTTTATGTACACAATAAAGTATATTTTCTTTCTTTCTTTCTCTCAAAAAGTGTATACTTTTTCTCAAAAAGTGTATTTTAATTTTCAACCGCTATTCGCACAACTACATCCGACGTATGTACATACGTGAATATATTGCATAAACATATAATATATATTCTAACGCCCGAATACTCAAACGTATCTCAAATGTAAGACGCACTTAAACTCATGCTACGACGTGTCAGATTCAAATAAAAAAAGAGGGACAACACGAGTTTAAGTACGTCTTAAATTTGAGATTCGTTTGATTATTTGGGGGTAAGTCTATGATATATTGTAATGTAACGTTATGTCATAACTTCACGCAAATCAATATTATCATTATTCGTTTATATGGATTTTTCAAATAATATAGCATATATTATTTGAAAAGTCTATTTCAACGAATAATAACAAAATAAAAACAAGTGAGGCATAATATCTTATGTGATATGTGTATCATAAAAGAAGACGTTCCTCTTCCTCATCCGATCGTTTGATGAGGAAATCTATTGACAAAAGTATTATTTTCATTTGTTATGAAATATTCTTAATAAAAGTATACTTATAAAGGTGGAATTCATCACATCCCAAAATTAGACTGCATATCTTGCCCTTTGACGGGTAAAACAAGCATGATGGTTGTACCCAAGCAGCCGGGAGCGCGGCACAGCGCATGCCCTCCACCGGTAAAGTATATTCGTCGAATATACTAAACTAATTGTAAATACTCATTTGATACAAATATAAAACAACCGCCTCTGCCGCTCCAGCTCGCCCGGATGTCTGCGTTTTGTTACGGGACACACACACACCCTCCCTCCTCGTTTCTGGCTTCTAAAAAGTTAGAAGGGGTAGGGCAAACAAGACTACGTAGATTCCAATAAGCCTACCTAGGCTTATTCGGTATTGTGACCATTTTGATACCCCTATCAATTTAAACCAAATTTAATTAATTTTATAACAGTTGGCTTTGCTATGGACCAAGGTATTCAAGTTGATGTTAAATTGTTCTAAGGCGTTCGACAAAATATCGCACCTCATCATCATCATGCTAAATAAACTAATGGCGCTCGGAATCCATGGTGACTTTCTGCTTTGGATTGATTCCTACCTTCGTCGTAGAATTTAAGCAGTAGCCGTAAAATGCTACTGTTCGACTTTTATGCCCCTAGCATCTGGGGTAGCACAGGGTTCGCATTTGGGGCCATTATTATTTAACATAAATATTAATGATATAATGTGTAATATTAAGATATCAGATGTTCTTCTTTATGGATTCTTTAAGAATAACATGAAATTTATATTCTATTATAAAATCCCAAAAAGTCTGTTCACTCTTGCAATATAATTTAAATAATATTTGTTCATATTGTGATTTAAATAGTCTTAAATTAATCTTAAATAAGAAATGTATGTGTTATACTAGGAAAAGACAACCTATAATATTCAAATATCAATTAAATAATGAAATTGAATAAAGGGTTTCCGTTATCACAGATCTGGGTGTACGTTCTCAGCTATCTTTCGAGTTTCATATAGAGTATATATAGTCAATAAGGCCTACCGAATGTTAAGTATCATTTTAAGAGTATCTCGAGAATTTAGCTTTGTCTCAACTTATATACTTTTATATAGATCATTTGTGCTACCTATTGAATATGCTTCAGTTGTTTGGAATACCCAATATAAAAATTACATTAATAAGATCGAAGAAATAATAAAAAAATTGAGACAAATGGAGCGTAAAAGTCAATTTCTTTTAAAAAACAATTTGACTGGTTATCCTATTCAATCTTTACATGTTCGCTGACTAGAAAGGGATCAGTACTTTTTGTATATAATATTAACGATTATATTTATTCTCCTTTTCTCTTAAGTAACATAGATATTCCTACTCCTACTTTACTTAAGTAGGAGTACGAACAGGTATCGAATCGTGTTTAGGGCCACATGGTGTCGGCAGTCGTAACCACAGGGGGCAAATACTTGTCACTTTTCTCGAGAAAGAGGGGCTCTTTTTAATGAACTCATATTTTAAACTGAAGCCCCACAGGAAGTGGACCTGTCAAAGTACCGACACTGTGACGAGGAACATGATAGACTTTATTATGACGGATCGAAAGCATACATTCAGAGATGTCACTGTGATTAACAGGTTCAAAACCGGAAGTGATCACCGATTAGTAAGAGGATCTATGAATATAGGCTTTCAGCGAGAGCGTGTCCATCTAATAAAGTCTTACACCCCGACCTGACTTCCGGCAAACTGTGGTTGGCTCCGAAAAATTAAAATTGGAATTAAAAAAACCGATTCGATAGCCTTAACATATCGGAAACTACAATGGCAGTTGACGAGGCACTTAGTGCCGTGGTGGACTGCATGCGGGTCGTGGGTGAAAGATTTTATAGGAGAAAGCGTACTGGCAGGAAATCCAAACTCTCGGATGGGACGCTCGGTCTTATGAAGGTTTTTTAAGTTCCTTCCTACTTAAACATTATATACCGATATCACTTCTAAGCCATATATACAAGCTGTTTTAGAGGGTCATGACGAACCGCCTCACTAAAAATCTCGATGAATTCCAGCCACCGGAGCAGGCTGGGTACTTGACTACTTAAAACGCATAAATAAATGGGCCTTTAGGAATGGGATTTGAGCGTCCTGTTTTGAGTTCGTTTGCGACCAAATGACACGAATGTAGTGTGTTCAGTGGCGAGCTTCCTGTCACCAAATGATAAAAATACCTATACTTATTATAATGAAACCACTTTTACTGATTTTGTCGCGATAAAAGATGGTTGATGTTTGAGACTTTAGAATGAATATTAAAGATCTTATAGTAATAAGACATACATATAGTAATCCCCACCAAGGTTCAAGCCTTGTCGTGGCGGTGGGGCTAAGTAACCTAGGATGAGCCGCTGCACCTTGGGTGAAGTGAATTGGGCCGAGGGGGCTCTTTGTACCCCTCATATAAGAAGAGGGGACAAAAGAGCAGGGAGCAAGGGGCGAGGATGGGAACCTCACCCCATTGTACTGTCCCGACGTTGGGAGGGGTTGTTCTGTGGTGCGGGACAACCCCTCTGTGGAGGTGGTGTCTGACTAGCCGTCGAGGTGCTGTTTGTTTACTAGATCCGGGGCACCTCACAGAAGGCGGCATTGGAGGCACTCGCCGGGATTTAGTGGGTAGAGCTGCGTCCACTTACCAGCTGTCGGGCGCAACGAGTCCCACATACCCGCGTGGGGAGACCCACTCCCCCGCGGGATGCCTCAGAGCATTTCCCGGCGTTAAAGAAAAAAAAAACCTATAGTAATATGTACACTCTTTTAAAGTCTTTTAAATAAGTATCACCATCATCAGCCTATCCGTCTACTGCTGAACATAGGACTCCCTCAAAGAACTTGCCATCTCCTCTCCTCCCTCTCTGGCTGTCCAACACTTCGTCTACCTAAACGTGGCCTCCACTCTTGAAACATATAGGCCCATCGGCCATCCGTTCTCCTGAGTGTGTGACCGGCCCACTGCTTTTTCAACGAGCTCATTATTCAAATAAATATGTAAATAGTAAGAGTAATACTATACTTTTACAGAATCTATACTAATATTATAAAGCTGAAGAGTTTGTTTGTTTCTTTGAACGCTTTAATCTCAGGAACTACTGGTCCGATTTGAAAAATTATTTCAGTGTTAGACAGCCCATTTATCGAGGAAGGCTATAGGCTATATAAAATCACGCTGTGACTTATAGGAGTTGAGTAACGCGGGCGAAGCTGCAGGCAACAGCTAGTACTATATAAAATGCTCCGATATGTGGGTAAATGAAATAGGATATGTTTTTTTTTTTTTTTATGTTAGTTGGATACGCAAACTGGCAAACGTGCCACCTGATGGTAAGTGGTCGACGTCGCCTATGGTCATAAACTAGTTTTCCTAGAACGAGCCCATGCAACTCATTTATGTGTTGCCTATCCTGATATATAAGATGTTAAGTCTCGGTGCCAGTAATTACACTGCCTGTCTTGCCCTTCTCTCCGAAACACAGCAAAGCTGTTTCACGGGAGAAACAAGCAAGATGGTGGTACCCATGCAGCCGGGAGCGCGGCACAGCGCTTCCCTCCCACCGGTAATGTGGGAGTTTTAATAACTAAATGAAGTAAGTAAGTTAGTAAGGTAGTGGTTTATTTTATACGAAGTACTAGTTCCAAATTCAGATGATGTTCTTCATTTAGTAATTGATATTCACAAGTGTTCCAAAATTTATTAATTAGGTTAAAATTATTATTATCATATTTAATGTTGTACTTCAGTGCCGTAATATTATTGAATATTTTTTTTCTTTCTTTAAAGGTAAAAAAATTGTATCTTTTATTAGTATGTATAATATGTTATTTTAAAAGGCTTAAATTTTGTTAAATCATTATCTATAATCTATGTTTGATGTTTCAAACCTAACCAATGACCATTGGTTTGCTCTTGACTTGTATGTGATCCCCGGCGAGCCCCTCCGCCCGGATCCCGCATTATAGTGGGGGGAACTTCCATCGCTGTCGAGCCGACCATGAGGTACTTGGGCCTCGTCCTCGACAGCCGATGGAATTTTCGAGAGCATTTCCGGCGCCTCGTCCCTAGGCTGCTCGGAACTGCACGCGCGTTGAGTCGTCTCCTTCCCAACGTGGGTGGACCGATCGTTGGTTGCCGCCGCCTATATGCGGGCGTCTTGCAGTCCATGGGGCTGTACGGCGCGCCGATATGGGCGAGCGCCCTGAAGACGGAGAACGTGGCTCTGCTGCGACGTCCGCAGAGAGTCATGGCCGTCAGGGCCGTCCGTGCGTACCGTACGACCTCATACGAGGCTGCGTGCGTACTGGCGGGCTCAGCGCCGTGGGACGTGGAGGAGACGACATGGAGAGGAGGAGGAGGAGGAACCCTCCGAAGAAGTGGAACCCTGGCGGAGCCGCCTGCGAAAGCGAGTGCTCCGTCAGTGGAAGGAGAGGCTGGAGGAGCCTAGTGCAGGGCACCGCACCGTGTTGGCCGTCGGTCCAATCCTGGAGCAGTGGATTGACCGGCGGCACGACACGGCTGCTTCGGAAGGTATCTGTGGAAGGTGGCAGGGGCGGAGGACTCGCCAGGGTGTCATCACTGTAGTAGCAGTGAAGACACTGCAGACCACACCCTGGCGGAGTGCCCAGCTTGGGCAGAGGCAAGGGCGCCCCTCATCGCTGAGGTTTGACGCGGACCTGTCGCTCCCTGCGGTCATCCGAGCGATGACTGTCAGTGAGAGCACATGGCAGGTGGTCCTCTCCTTCTGCGAGGACGTGATGTCGCAGAAGGAGGAGACGGAGCGGGAGAGGGAGCGCACTGGCGCCTCTTCCCGAAGGAGAGCACGGCGGCGACAGGCGGTCGTGCACCGCCGTGAGGGACCTGTACGCGGCCGATCGGGGGATCCGCCGCGCGCGCGTAAGTTCCGAGCTATAAGGCACCCTTATGTGTTCAGTGTGCCTTAAGCGGAGTAGGAGGAGGGGATGCCAACCCCCGCCTCCAGAGAAGAGTGCCGGATGGCACACCGTTGTGGCCCGGTGCGGACGTCCACAGCTCTCGCGCCGGATCATCCAGACGACAAGGAGAACACCGCTGGGGTTTAGTGGGTGACTTGTATGTGATTTGTTTCCAATTTTATGTATTATTCTTTTTTTTTTTCTCTTTTTCCTATTTTATTATGTAAACGTTTTTTTTTGTTTTTATCTTTACCTACTCTTATTTATTAATAATGCTCATCTTTTTTTTTTTTATCGCAGGGAAATGCTTTTTACGCATGTAGCCAGGATCTAGGGTAGATCTTGACGCTATGTGGGACTCGCACCTGGGAGTGCCCTACCCGTAAACTAAAACCACTGCGAGCGCCTTCAGCCGCTTTAATGAGGGTCCCGGATAGGCATTCAACAGGATCACCTCAGCGACAGGCTGGCCCCGGCGAAGGCCAGACTACTTCACTTAAGGGGGGCTGCCCGGCTGCTTGGGCAGTCCCCGCGACGTCGTGTCATACTGAGCCCAGGTTCCCATCCTGAACCCGACACGAGCACAGGGGCGTTACTGGAGGCATATTAAGTAGCGCCTCCTGCGCACCCCCGTTCGTCGCCCACGGGGGGAGGCCTCGTCGGCGGCCTCCTCTCTCACCCACTCGTCGGCCTCCTTCTGGGACATTACTGCCTCGCAGAAGGAAACCATCGCCGTCCAGGACTCGTCGTCACCGAGCATCGCGATGATGACACTCGGCAGAGACAAGTCCCCTCCGATGACCGATGTCAGATCATGACGCAGCGCCGCCCATCTCGGGCACAGCTCAAGGGTGTGCTGGGCCGAAAAAAAAAAAAAAAAGAAAAAAAAAAAATGCTCATCTGTATTGTGGTGCAATGTCTGGTTTGCTGAATAAAGTTTTATTCTATTCTATTTTTATCACGACTTGCAACATGCCCAAAGGGATAAAAGCGTCTGTTTTTAGCTCTACATGTATTTTTTAATGCTTTACCGCAGTTTGTATCATTTTAGAAATTCAACCATTAGAAAAATAATCTGTGGTAATATTATATTATGCTATGTCACGCTCAAGAGTACGCTACAGATTTCAATATACAGAAGTCTTAGGAGAAACATTGTTGTATATGATGCTAGTTATTTAGCGCTACCAGGTTGCTGGTGTTTTACATTTTTAACCCTGTATAAACAAGCTGACAATTCCAGCAGTTATTAAGTCCTCTGTATAGGTAGATCGTTTTAAATGGTACAATAAGTGTAGCACTTTTGACGATCTTTTGTGCTGTAGTACAGGTTCGGCGCGTGCTAGGTTTTTGGCCGTGGGTACGCATGAAACCGGCTACTGGCTTTACGCGTACCCTTCGTCAAATACAGGAACTTTTCTTGAACCTGACACGCTCCGAATCGCAACCTGTCTACGGCTTGGGGTTCCGGTCTGCGCTCCCCATAAATGTCCCTGTGGCAGTGATGTCCACAAGCTAGGACATCACGGGCTGTCATGCCAAAAAAGTGCAGGCCGCTTCTCGAGACATGCCGCACTTAAAGATATCATACGCCGGTCTCTTGCCACCGTCAACGTGCCAAGTCTACTTGAGCCGACTCCGGTATTGCAAGAGACGATGGCAAGAGACCGGACGGTATGAGTTTGATTCCATGGAAGATGGGCCGGGTACTGGTATGGGATGCAACCTGTTCAGACACGCTGGCCCCTTCCCATCTACATGGAAACAACAACAGAGCTGGTGCGGCTTGTGAAGTGGCTGAAGAAGCTAAAGTATACAAATACAGGGCTCTAGGCTTCGAATATGATTTTGTCCCATTCGGTGTCGAGACCCTTGGTCCGTGGGGTCCAAGCGCTATAAGGCTTTTTAAGGAAATAGCAAAAAGGTTAGTCGACATCACAGGAGACTGAAGAGCTGGCAGCTACCTCAGACAAAGAATTAGTCTAGCAATTCAAAGGGGGAACGCTGCCAGTATCTTCGGAACCTTGCCGAAAGGGACACCTTTTTAATAATATATTTTATTTTTTAAGGTTTTTAGTTTTAGTTTCTTTGGATTTTATTGTCTTTATATTAGTATAATCTCACTTTAGCTTATAGCATTGTAATAATTTTAAACATTTTACATATAATATATTCTGTTATATGCTCAATACTAGGTACTTAGCATTATAAGTGTAGCGCTATATTAAGTACAAAATATTGTTATTCGAGTATTGTTATATTATTGCGTCGGTAAAACACGTAGTATCGAAATTTGGATCAGGTATTACAGTTTCACATAACAATAACACTCCATTAGAATTTCGTATCCATACATATTATTTAATGTTCCCGCGTTTTGTAAAGAAAATTTATTTTGCAAAGTTCTTTACGCGATACCAAGATAATCCGAGAAGCATTGAAATATGGTACAGTTATATTTTATAAGCTGCGAATGAATGAATATTTATTATTTAAAACTTGTCACTGAAAAATGGTTTCTACTTTAGAAATTAAACTAAAAGACTTTTTTATTCATAGGTAGAAATGCTCTTTCATACAATCAACATTTGTGGTGGCTCAAATTGAATTCGTCACCATTGGCATCCTTCACAATTACAAGGCCTTTTTAAGGGAGGCAGACAGCCTCGCTGTTTGTCGGTCTATCGCTAGAGGTGGGCGCAGCCGCGACTCGTGCAGAAAGCGTGCGAACAAATAAGAATAAGCCCAAAAAAATATATAATTTCAAAATAAAGGAACAGACTTCAATGTCAAACAAGCGAAAATAAATAACATCATTAAAAAATCATAAATTCTTCCGTAAAAGTTACTTTACAATCACTTTCATACAAAAAGTGTGTAATGAGAAATGAAATAAAAATGATATAAAATACATTTGCTGACAGTAGAAATATATTATTATCATTTTGTCATTAGCATTAAGGCCCACATCGCATCGTGAGTTTAGTAAATGTTGAATTACATACTTTTCGGAACGGAAAAGTATGTAATCCATCACTGTACACAATTCCTAGTAAATGTGTACGGTTCCTATAATAGACAGGAAATGTATTATTGTTTTACAATATCTACTTTTCCTAGGAAATCTATTACATTTCCTAAATAGCGATCGGAAATGTATTAGATTCGGAATTTCAATGAGTATATCTGGGTCCTGCGAGGCTGCCTCCTCTCCAGGATGGGTGGCATCTGCTACGCGGATGACACTCCCGGGTATGACTGGGGACGAAGCTATAAGAAGGCGTCGTGGCTGGCCGAGATCAGGTTTGACCTCGTGATCAGCTACTTAAAAAGGTTAGGGCTTCGGTTCAGAGTGGAGAAGACCGAAGCCCTTCTCTTCCGTGAGACCAAGCGGAAAGTACCGGTTCACCTTCTTGTGAGGAAAAAGGCCCAGCTGCGCTCGGTGCAGCGGATCATTGCGGTAAGTGTGATTCGGGGGTATCGTGGGCGGCAGCCACTGCCCTGGCCGGTGACCCAGCCGGTGGGCCGGCCCCCCGTGGGACCTCGTGGTGGAGGTTCTTGCCGAGATGTACTCCTACTTAACTTATAACTGAGCAATCTATACGGCAAATGTGAATATCGATCTTTACTTATTTAGACAACAAACACTAAAATTCTTGCCATAAATCGATATAAATCGTAGTAAGGTATTTACAGACTATAATTTTTATACAAATACCTACAGTGAGACGTTAAATACATACATAGTAAAAGGTATCTAATTTAGTTAGCATATATGACGACACACGTAGTTGTTATAAAGGTAATAATCAGGTTAATATTTTTACAGCCATCTGGCGTTAGCCTTGTTATTATTGAATTCATAGTTTTGAATCCCAGTAAAGGAAAATTTTAAATACGTATCGTAGTCGTGGATGTATAAAAGTATTTCATGAATATATTACAACGGTATTAATAATATAAACTGCCAGGTTCCCGAGATTACCACGGATTTGCTAGCATTGAGTATTTTTTTAGCAAGGTAATTATTTAGTAAATTCACTATGCACAAACGTTCTATATGATTGAATAGTGCAAACGCCAGACAGACACAGCATGGTGGGCGCTCTACTGGTGGTCGGCTCAGATAGTCAGTCTCCGAGCCGCTTGCAACCGGGCCAGGCGGCTTTATACCCGGAGCAGGCGGCGGCGCCCCCAGGACGTCGACAGGGACGATAGGCTACGCAGGAATTACGCGGAGAAGCGGAAGATCCTGCAGCAAGCCATTTGCCGAGCCAAGGAGGAGGCCGAAACGCAATTATTTTATTACTTTTTAGTTATTTTATTTTTTGAAGTCAGTTATAATTTTTGTTTAAAATTTTTTATTTCTTAATTTTTAATGATTTATTAAAGAAAGACATATAAAGATAAACATTTTGGCATATTTAATCATATGAAGTTAGCCCAACAAAAGCTGTAAATCGTCGAGGAGTTCCCTCGACTATCTATGGTCTCCATCATCAGACCTGTAATGGCACGTATCGCCCACATGGGTGCAAAGTTCTCACCAGTATAAATTAATTAATTCCAATCACAAGGTAGCTACTGTAAACTATTTAGGAGTTCCCTTAACTGAGCTTCGTCTTCATCATCAGACCCCCAATCACAGTCACAACCCATCTAGGTGTAAAGTTCTCATCAATACAAATTAATCAAGCCCAAACACAAGGTTACTGAAGTAAATCGTCGACGAGTTCCCTCGACTGTCTTCCAGCTCCAGCATCAAATCGATTCTAGACATTAATTAAATTGTAGTACTTTAAAATGCTTATTAAAAAAAAAGTGCACTAGTAAATAAGCGCTCCTACAAATTTTGAAAGTCCCCTTGATTTCTCTGGAATGCCATCATCAGATCCTGGTTTTCTTATCATGGGACTATTTGGCAAGTTACCCTTTCAAACAAAAAAAGAATTTTGAAAGTCGGTCCACAATTGACGGAGTAATCGGTGTACATACATTTAAAAAAAATATCGGCCGAATTGAGAACCTCCTCCTTTTTGTTGAAGTCGGTTAAATATATGGATGAACTCCTCCTATCTCCTATAACGATAAACCCAGAGATGTTAATTTATCTATTTACACTTTATCTCTTATTGAATCTACTTCTTGAAGAAACTTCAGTAATGTTCTTCAACTATTGATTTGACCTTTTATTTTAAAAATTACTATTGGAAACCTTAAAGCTTCGTTCAGACAAGGCGACAACAGCGCGATTTCAGAACTCATTTTTGTTTTCATAGAAGTGGGGGCAAACGGACAGTTGGTTCCCCTGATGGTAAGTGATAACCGTAATCCATCCACAGACACCCACTAAACCAGAGGATTAGAAGGTGGGTTATGAGTATGCTTTTTTCTAACTCTAAATTCAAAGACATTTAATCGTGCGGTTCCGCGTGTCTGACTGAACAAACCTAAAATATCTACATATAAATAAGACCCGTGCGGTTCCTACGTGATTCTGAAATCGCGCGGTTGTCGCCGTGTCAAAACAAGCCCTAGCACACAACTAAGACAACCCACCACGTATTTAATATAAAATTAATAGCATTGGAGAGTCTATCTTTAGAAACTTTATGTTTAGAAATTGCTTTTTAAATTAATTTGTAGATTCATGATTCCAATCATAGGTCTTATAATACCACGCAGCTACGCTTTGATTTGAAGCCGCATAATGAAAATAAGTCTATCTTAGTAATAACTATTTTCGTCTAGGTTTCAAATGAATTTTTAGTATCGTGCTTTACGTCAGAGAACTTACTAGTTATTTTGTTAGTATTCAACTTGGACCGGCTATAGCAAAGTTCCTGAAGAATTGATGATGAATGGGAAAAAGATCTTGGAGTGGAGTTCGCATTTGGGAGTCAGTCTACTTTCAACTAGATTGTATGATGTTTTTTATTACCATATCCAGTTCAAGTTATGTACGAATCAAACCAAGATTAGTTCTAATGCTGTAATGATATTTTATCTGTTGTTTATTTATTTCTTATTTTTACTTTTTTTATGGTGTATATGAAATGTGGAATTTTGAATAAAGTTTTTATCTATGTAACACTGTAGCGTATCTAACAAAATGTAGCGCTCGTCCGCCTCGGCCTGTCATCTTCGATAGTGTAAATAAAAATGAATCGCCAAAATGTAATGTACGCACATAATTTCAGAACCACTGCCCCAAATTAGATAACTCTATTTTTGTTGTGTTGGAAGGTTTGTATAAAAAAAATATGATGACGCTAAACATTTTTGGGTCAAGTAAAAAGGACATTTCCTAGGTGACAGCCACTGTCCTGGCTGGAGATCCGCCGTGGGAGATCGTGGCGTTGGTGCTCGTCGAGGTGCGCCACCTCGTTTTGCAGCGGAGATCAAAATTCGGTGAGTCACCTAGCCGGGAGGAGCTCTAGCGTGTGCGGAGGTTGGGGCAACAGTGGCTGTTGCGAAGGTGGGAAGAGGTCCTGGCGCAGTCGTCGTACGGCCAACGTCCGGCCGAGGCACTGCGTCCAGTCCTGGCAGCCTGCCACGATTGCGGTACTGTGGAGAAGTCGGCCCAGCACACCCTAGAGGTGTGCTATAAGATGAGCCGCACAGCATCAGAATCTCTGGCTGTGATTTCGCTCTAGAGTAGAGTACCTACCCGGTAGAAAAGTTCCGGCGTCGGCGGGGGTGCTCCACGTTGTCGGAGCTCCCCCATACTAGGAAGAAGACCGGTAAGCCCTTTTGAGGGAACCAGCCGGTCGCGAGTTGTGTTCTGTGTTAGAAAGATCTGGGATACTCCCTTTCAAGCGGCTGAAGGCAACTCGCAGTGGTTTTAGTGAGGTATTTCGGCACTGGGGGGGGGGGGGACGCTGGGAGTCTTGTAAAAGTTTACTTAATTTTAGCTTTGCATAAGAAATTCCAAAAGTTTGTTTTAAACATAGTTTTACGTTAATTTGAGAATGTGTTATCTAAACAGATAAATAAAATTGGAGTTTTTGTTTGTAATAATAAAATAACCACTTTTTATCAAAATATGCATATGGTGCATATACCAAAATAACGTTTTTTACCATTTTTGTCTGAAACGGCTGGGCCGATTTTGATGGGACTTTCACTGGCAGATAGCTGATGTTATAAGGAGTGACAGTAAGGCTATAAAAATAATCATCATCAATCCGGGTACGACTGTAAGCCTAAGTTAACGCGGGAAATTATTATAATATACTAACTGTTGCCCGCAGCTTCACCCGCGTTAACTTAACGCGTTACAGCCGTGTACGAATTGATGATGCTTAGGTATTTTTATAGCATAAATTACTCCTTATAACATCAGTGGTGTGTATGTGGCGCCCTTAGAATACCACCACCCCCTCTCCTCCCGTGGGTGTCGTAAAAGGCGACTAAGGGAATACAACCTTTTAAGAATTGCATCCACAGTTTCTCGTCAATCGTACTGTCCCTACGGCCCATTGACATAGTTCCCCTATGACAATGGGCTGAGGACAAGAGAGTGGGCTTGCGTTTGCGCAGTCGCTTGTCCACTATAATCAAAATCACGCGCGGATGACCCTTGCCATTCATATGGATTCCGAAAAATAAAAAGCCTAACGGCGATCGGGTGCCGGTGGTGGGGTCAGGCTTGGTGAGGTCGGGCTCTAGTTGGCACTCGGCACGTTGGCGGCCAGATGAGAGTGGTCGCTCTTGGACTCGAATGAGGCGGGAGGCCGAGTTCGGCAGCACGTTTGGTAACAAAGCAGCCCTATTTAGGATCGCTCCTCTTTCCCCAATTTGGGGAGGGGCCTAGAAAAGGTGGCCTGAAAATAGTCCGTCTCTTTTAAAAGCAAGTGGCTAACCGCGGTCGCTTGCTCACTACTTAAACGCGGTCGAAACAATAAAAGTAAAAATAAAAATTTAGTTTTAGGATCCTGGAACGTCCGAACACTTTTGGGCAATGATCGCAATCAATGTCCGGAAAGAAAGACAGCTCTTATAGCTAGAGAACTAAATAGATACCAGGTGGATATTGCCGCGCTAAGTGAAACGCACTTGAACGAGAGTGGCGAATTACGAGAGGATCTTGGTGGTTACACATATTACTGGATGGGTAAACCGGCTGGAGAAAGGGCTGTAAGTGGGGTTGGTTTTGCAATTAAAAATGAAATTGCAAAGAATCTACCAGAACTTCCCCAAGGCGTCACTGACCGTCTTATGACGCTGCGTCTCCAGGCATCTACTAAGAAATTCGTGCATCTCATAAGTGTCTATGCCCCAACTTTGACCTCACCCGATGAGGACAAAATACAATTCTATGAATCGCTTCGTATATGTATTAGGAGAATTCCTTCACGGGATAAATTGATTTTGATGGGTGACTTCAATGCTCGTGTTGGCTCGGAATATGGTTTTTGGGAGGGAGTCCTTGGTCGTCATGGAGTTGGGAAGTGTAATTCCAATGGATATGAACTTCTTACTTTATGTGCGGAGTTTGGGCTTTGTCTCACTAACACCTTCTTCCGTTTGCCAGAAAAATATAAAACATCGTGGATGCATCCAAGATCAAAGCACTGGCACCTCCTGGACTATGTCATAGTACGAAAGAAAGATCTCTCTGATGTCGTCATCACTAGAGCTATGAGAGGAGCACAGGGCTGGACAGACCATCGACTCATTCGATGTAAGTTACAACTGTAATACAAAGCACCCCGCAGAGCAACTCATAAAATCTCACCTAGGCTAGCGTACTCAAAGCTCGTTCATGACCCTGACCTAAGGAAAGAACTGGACCAAAACTTTGGAGCAAGGATGGTAGAAGTTAACCTGTCGGACATTGACAATTCCAGTTGAAATTTTGCTAGAAATCTTCAGGAAAGCGCCGCACGAGTTATCGGTAAACCAGCTAAGAAAAACCAAGATTGGTTCGATCACTCTGACGCTGAAATTATGAAGCTTGTGGAGAAATACAGGCAGACGCTTAATAACTCATCCTCTGCTGGAGACAAAAAGATTGCACACCAGAATCTTCGAGCGAGGGTACGCGAGCTGAAAGACAAGTGGTGGGCAGGTAAAGCCCGAGAACTGCAGCTTTTTGCCGACTCCAACCAGATGAGTAAGTTCTTTGAGGGAGTCAAGGCTGTTTTCGGGCCGCGATATAAGAAAACAGCCCCAATATATTCGCGTGACCGTGCGTCTAGGCTCACGGATCAAAGTGACATTCTGGCTCGATGGGCAGAACACTTTGATGAGGTGCTAAACCCTTCCGCGCAAACGACAGACCAAGAATATATTGAGTCCCTGGAGGGCTTACCTCAAGTGGTAGAACTCTCTGATCCACCGACTTTCACTGAGATTAGACAGTCGCTTCAGAAACTTAAAAATAATAAATCTCCAGGTTTTGATAATATTCCTTCAGAAATTTACAAATACGGACAGACATACATCACAAACAAACTATTTCAATTAATACTGGCAATTTGGGATCGCGAGATCATTCCTCAGGACTGGAAGGATGCCTCCATTTGTAAGTTGTACAAGGGAAAAGGAGAAATTTCCGACTGCGGCTCTTACAGAGGAATCTCACTCCTTTCTACTGCAGGAAAAGTCCTCGCCCATATTATCAACTCCCGGCTTAGCAAATACGCGGAAAGTATACTTCCGGAGAGTCAGTGCGGTTTCCGTCCTAATAGAGGCACGGTTGATGCTATATTTGTTGTCAAACAAATGCAAGAGAAAAGTTTCGAGCTACACCGTCCTCTGTATATGTGCTTTGTCGACTTAGAGAAAGCTTTCGACCGGGTACCTCGCGCCGCTCTCTGGATCATACTCAAAAAATCTGGCTGTCCTGAGAAATTCGTAAATCTAATAAGAAATTTTCATGAGGGCATGACTGCAAAAGTCGAACATGAAAAGAATTTCTCAGACCCCTTTCCAGTTACAAGCGGAGTTAAGCAGGGATGTGTTATGGCTCCTAGTCTCTTTGCCATCTACTTTGCCAGTGTTATGAAGGATGCCATAAGTAGATGCACTGCACCAATAGAAATAGCTGTCAGATCAGATAGAAGCATTTTTGACATCACTCGCTTTAGGGCCAAATCCAAAGTTAATAATATCTCAGTGCTAGACATCCTTTATGCTGATGATGTCTGTGTGATGGCTGACTCCAAGCAATCCCTGCAGAGTTACATGGATTCTTTAGAGATTGCTTGCAAAAGATTTGGCCTGGTTATAAGTGTGTCTAAAACTCAGGTCCTTAAGCAACCTCCTAGAGGCCAGAACGCTGACGACCACAAATTAACCTTGAGTGGTAATCATCTCGAAGAGGTGACTAGTTTTAGATACCTTGGGAGCCAAATCAGGAGCGACAACACTCTCTCTTCTGAAATCCCAGCACGTATAGCCAAAGCTGCCGCCGCCTTTGGTGGTCTTAACCAACGTGTTTGGAAATCTCACGATCTAAGCCTGCAGACCAAGATACTTGTCTACAAGGCCGTGGTACTGCCCATTCTGCTGTATGCTGCAGAAACTTGGTGCCTATATAAAAAGGATGTAATAAAATTAGACTCCTTCCATCTCAGGTGTCTTCGCTCTATCCTTCTCATCAAATGGCAAGATCGTGTTCCAAACACAAAGGTTTTGCGGCGTACCAAACTGCTCGGTATGGAAGCCATGCTGATGAAGTGTCAGCTCAGATGGTGTGGGCATGTTCTACGTATGCCAAATTCCAGAATGCCAAAATCCGTGTTCTATTCAGAACTGAAACGTGGGAAACGGAACCCTGGCGGACAATTCTTGCGATACAGGGACGTGCTCAAGCGCCATTTGACCGCATGTGACATTTCCCCAGAAAAGTGGGAGGAGCTTGCCCCGATGAGGCCGGAATGGCGTGCCGCTGTTCAGATAGGACTCGAGAAATTTGAAGAGTCGCGTCTCGAAGACCTAGATGCCAAGCGTCTGATACGGAAAACCCGTCCAAAGCCTCCTACAATTATACTTACAATAGTTCTGGGTCTCTTTACTGCGCACAGTGTGACAGGATGTTTAAAGCGAAGATAGGGTTTGCAAGTCACGTTCGTTTCCATCAAAGGAACTCATAGCAGGGGTCGCCGTCGTCGAATACGACAAGGAGGACATCATCTGTCCGTGAAAGTCCGTTAAAATTGGCCCAGCTTTCTTAGAGATCAGCCTACTTCGTACATAATTCTTGTTGTATTAATAAAAATATACCTCTAGGTCGATAATTAATATTTAAATAAACCCCACCATGGGTCAATCCCTGTCGTTGCGGTGGAGCTCAGTAGCCTAAGGTGTGCCCAGCACCTTGGGCGAAGCAAATTGAGCCGAGGGAGCTACTTTTTGTACCGCTCTTATAACAAGAGGGGACAAAAAAACGAGGGTTCAAGGGGCGAGGATGGGAACCTAACCACACTCTACTGTCTCAACGTTGGGAGGGGTTGGAGGTGGCGTCGGCCCCTTGAGGGACTGACTAGCCGTCGTGAGAACCGGGGCACCTCACCAAGGGCGGCATTGGTGGTACTCACCGGGTTTTAGTGAGTAGAGCTGCGTCCACCTTACCACCTTTCGGGTGCAGCGAGTCCCACATACCCGCCTGGGGAGACCCACTCCCCCTTTGGATGCCTCAGAGCATTTCCCTGCGTTAAAGAAAAAAAAAACATGTAAATAAAAATACAAGTCCGAGAAATCTAACGTGTTATGCGATAAGGTTAAAAGAAGTTCAATACAAACAAGTAAAAAAAGTTATATAATTTATGATTTCTTGATCCTTCCAGCAAACATCCTTAACTCTACGTTTGAAACGCAACATCCTCAGAAAAAGAAAACCTCACAACGCGTAAAAACTAGCCGCAGGATAAGATTGTTACACCATATTGTGTATTCTAGGTAATCGTTAACCTCCGTGGCCTGTGGGGAGAAAGTAAGTCCCTCAGCGGGGGAGGCATTAATGAGTATTTAAAGTAAAATATAACGATAATGAGTGGCTCATGATCTGATAATGTTAATATTTGGATAAGAGAAAATAAACTAATATTTCCTGTTTTTGCTTTTCCTGTTTCTTTAACGCCGGGAAATGCTCTGAGGCATCCCGCGGGGGAGTGGGTCTCCCCACGCGGGTATGTGGGACTCGCTGCGCCCGAGAGCTGGTAAGTGGACGCAGCTCTACCCACTAAAACCCGGCGAGTGCCACTAATGCCGCCTTTGGTGAGGTGCCCCTGATCTAGTAAACAAACAGGGCACCTCGACGGCTAGTCAGTCCCGCAAGGGACCGACGGCTAGTCAGTCCCGCAAGGGACCGACGGCACCTCCACAGAGGGTTGTCCCGCACCAGAGAACAACCCCTCCCAACGTCGGAACAGTATAATGGGGTGAGGTTCCCATCCTCGCCCCTTGCCCCCTACTCTTTTGTCCCCTCTTCTTATAAGAGGGGTACAAAGAACCCCGGCCCAATTAGCTTCACCTAAGGTGCAGCGGCTCACCCTAGGATACTGAGCCCCACCGCCACGACAAGACTTGAACCTTGGTGGGGAGGATTTATGCTACTGTAATTGCGGTATGCGCCAGTACTTATTAACGTAAGTATTGATGTGATTTGTGGCTTTTGTAGAACTTTCCAGACTTTATCGTCTAGGTTCTTAAGCATGCTACCAAGATTGTCTAGCAGCGTCCATTCAGTTCTCTATGAATATTATTGTTACTGTTTTCATATACTTTGTGATGCAAACAAAAATATAGACGAAGGGTCAAAGAATCCATATTTCAACTATCTTATTATTAAGCATTTCTCATAACGCTCGGGCATAGATGATTTGTTCATATTAACGTGTCCTATATCTATCTATATCGAGATAAAGTAGTATTAAAGAAAGATCATTCTTTAATCTTTATCATATAACATTGTTGACTTGCAGTTCGATTATTATACAATTTTTAACAGCGCTTATTTTAATTAAAATTTATAAGATGTTGCATTATTATTGTACCTTATTACTTTTTTGTGTATTTTACCACTATTTATATGTAGAAGAATAATTCCTGAATTCTATAATAATGTAGGTTTCTATGTTAACGTGTGACGTTTACTTAAAACCTAAATAATTTAATTATCTGAGTCTAGAGTTTGATTAAATTTGGGCTATTTTATATTCACACACACACACACACATTTTAGTTTCACACGTAGGACCGGTACAAAATGTGTGCCTTTGTAACCTACAGTATGTTGGTTCATCATCATGTTTTAATAATAATATAAAAATAAATATAATAGATATAAAAAATAATAATAAAATTAAAGAGATACTGATAAGATTATACACATAGTCATATCTACAACAGGCGTCATCCGTAACACCCTCCAATATACCCCCAACCTCAATATACTCCAAATGCCCAAACCCACCAATCACACTCATCCAGAAAGCAGTTATCCTCAATACATGCCGTCTCACACGCAAATTTCTTCAAAACTCATCGTCATCTTAAGCTGGCACACTTGGACATGGCCCGTGTGTCTGTTATCTCACCCCCTTAAACGGAGAAGAAAAACAAAAAAAAACCAAAAATAAAAATAATGATTTATTTGCATCAAATATGGTGGTAAGTTATTATAATTATAATTAATAAAGTATAGTGAAAAGCAAGGTCGTGTTCTGTTACGTCTGTTATGGTATCTGGTTTTAATCAACTGATATTATTTTATTACGTAAATCGTTACATGTGAAAGTAACAAAAGCGTGTTAACAACTTAGCTAACCCCAAATGGCATTAGATTATTCTGACCTCATAATCGATTTAAGATCTTCTCAGGCAACAGAAAGAATTTTTATAATAGTGGAAACCGATTTTATTCCAATGTTAAAAAATCCGCATCAGAATTATTATTACAAAATACCTACTAAATATTATTCATGAAATAGGGATGCCTATTTCATAAATATTCTCTTCTAATATAAGAAGCGAAGTGTTTTAACGGGATGATGACTGCCCATTCAACAAAGATTTGTCTAAATAATTGCGACTTGTTTTGTCTTAGCACTGAATAAATCGAGTTTCAATACCATTCGAACTTAGCCTTATTTTATCTTAGCCAATTGTTTGGCTCTTCACCAAATAAAATTTTCGAAATATATGTATTCGGTAGAAATAACGTCTTTATTGCTTTCTGAATCGCTTCGTCTACATTTGAAAATTTGCATAAAAGCTTCTGGATTTTATTCACTTTGAAAATATTTAATCTGCAAACGATTCATAAAATAATACTATTTTTGCTTGTTTCTCCCGTGAAACAGCTTTGCTGTGTTTCGGGGAGAAGGGCAAGACAGGCAGCGTAATTACTGGCACCGAGACTTAACATCTTATGTCTCAGGATAGGCAACACATAGATGAGTTGCCTGGACTCGTTCCAGGTATACTAGTTTATGTTCATGGGCGACGTCGACCACTCACCATCAGGTGGCACGTTTGCCAGTTTGCCCCTCCAACTAACATAAAAAAACCAGCTATTATACTCGTACTAGCGGACTCAACAGACGTTGTCTTGTACCAACATTTTGTAGTGGAATTGTGAATCTAAACCATTCTCGAATTCACTGAAACACAAAAATTTCATCGAAATCGGTCCAGCAGTTACCGTACACGTACAGTACTACGGGTATGTATGAGATAGGGAAAAAGAGAAATATAATAAAAAAATATTGTTAAAAACAATAAGTCTATAATGAACAGAATTGTATTAATTACAAATATTTATTTATTTCCTATCTCTTAGACTTCACGTTTCACGTTTTTACTAGTATTTTAATAACTTAATTAAAATAAAATATAAAGTAAGTAGTATGGCATATTGCTCTCAAGAAATTAATGAAAATTGTATTCACTGCGGAAAGGAACGAACTGAAGTAGTAGAGATTTATTTAAGTGGTATATTATTATAATTTACATAGAGTAAATAGTAATATCATTATCTTTATTTATATGTCTATTAATTATTAAATAATAATAAATTTATTATGACGTAGGCATCTAATGAGTTTTCTCAAGATCACAGGCCATGCTGCCTATTAAGTCGTAATCAATATTAACATAGTCTGTATTTGTTTAGTAAGGCCGAAGCAATGTCTGAAGTCCGAAGTATTTACCGGTGGGAGGGAAGCGCTGTGTCGCGCTCCCGGCTGCATGGGTACCACCATCTTGCTTGTTTCTCCCGTGAAACAGCTTTGCTGTCTTTGCTGTGTGTAAATGAGTTGCCTGGGCTCGTTCCAGGTATACTAGTTTATGTTCATGGGCGACATCAACCACTTACCATCAGGTGGACGTTTACCAGTTTGCATATACAACTGACGTAAAAAAAATATGAGGAAAACCCCAAGGCACGCAGCTTTACCCCTTCAGTTCCCCTCCCATTCAGACTTAGCTTCGTCCTTACTAAACGAATACAGATATGCTAATATTGATTATGATAGAATAGGAAGCATGACCTCTGGTCTTAGCCAGTTCCAATAGTAACAAAAAATGACTCCACATTAAAAAGTCGATTTAACTGTCAAAGCATTCGATATAAATTTCACGCCAAAAACATTAATATAAAATAAAAAATGATAATACTTATCTTCTTTAAATATAAAAAATCTTCTATATATATAAAAAACAATTGCTGTTCGTTAGTCTCGCTAAAACTCGAGAACGGATGAACGGATTTATCTTATCTTGGTCTTGAAATATTCGTGGAGGTCTAGGGAAGGTTTAAAAGGTGAGAAAAAATCGAATAATGGCCAGGAAAACCCTAAAAACAGCTCTTTTCTTTTTCCCATACAAACGTTTTCTAAATAATATGTAAAGTCAATTTGAACTTTATTGCTATTCAATAAAGGTCATATTAAATTATAAGTTGTAATTATAGATTACACTGTCTAAGCAATGTAGGTGTGTTCCTAACGTCAAAGAGTCAATTTGCAATTTATTACGGCTGCATAAAGTTCAAATTCAGTCTTCGAGTGCGCATTGGAGGATCTAATGTCGCGTTCCGAAACTCAACAAAAGTAATAATATCGCGACCAAATTGAATAGTCACAAAATGTAATAGATCATATTTAGTAGTAATGATTTTCAATTTGGTCGGCTTGATAAAACTTAAGTTAGCTAAACTTCAGTATGTAATTGTTAATCTATCAGATTATTTATTTTTTTAATTGATAAATCTTAAGTTTTGTCACAAATTAAATTTCTGAACACAGCCATAATAATATTTGACATTAGATTTGACAACCAACTAATAACTCAATCCATCCTGTCGCACTTCAGAACACGGAAAAAAGTATAACGACGACCTCAGCTGTGTCTCAATGGTAAGCACGATGGCGCTCAAGCCGGATGTTGCGGGTACGAATCCCGCCAGGGAACAAAAATAGTTTCTGTGTTCCTGGGTCATGGATGTGTATTAAATAATAAAAATCTTAAATATATGTATAGTATAAAAGTATTAAATATATTTCCGTTGTCTGGTACCAGTAACACAAGTTCTTCGAGAACTTACCACGGGACCAGATTGACGTGGTGTAAAAGCGTCCGTAATTATTATTATTATTAAATTATTGTGTTACGATATCTATAAGTGCATCTTTCTATCTTTGTGAGTGACGATTACCGCTACGTGCGCGCGAACTTTCTTTACTTTGGTGATCCTTTGTGATAGTGACATTCAAAGTAATGTGCTCTTTTTTTGTTGGTATTTTGTGATAGTGACACTTTACTGCTAAGTGAGCAAGAAATTTTCTCATTTCTTTTTTTTTCTCATGACTAATTACAATTTACGATGCCGAGGAGAAAACGAACTGACTTAGGTTGTCGCAGTCAATCAAGTGTGCGAAGAGCTACCTCACGTGTTAACCGCACTGATGACCAGAGAGAGACAAATCAAGAAAATAGTCGTATTGCTATGTCAGAATTGCGTTATTCAGTGAGTGTCAATGAAGTAGATGGGCTTAGAATGCAACGAGTTCATGCACATCAAACACAACAACAGCAGGCACGACATGATGAAATTGAGCGAATCCGCAGACGCAGTGCTCCTGTGATTCTTGAACGAGCTGCATTCCACTATGATCCGGCAATTGATTAATGTGCCGACAAATCGGTAACAATTGGGGAAATAAAAATAATTTATAAATATTGTAAGGCGTTAAAATACACTGGTGAATCTACTCAATTATGTTGTGCTGGAGGCAAAGTAAAATTCCCACAATTGGTCCCACCACCAGATCCTTTTTACGCTCTTTAGTTTCTGGGATTAGAAATGATTCTAAGCACTTCTTAGCCAACATTCAGAAATATAACAGCTGTTTCCAGATAACATCATTTGGCGCTACACATATTATACAGGACAATTTTATGCCCACTTTCAAGGTGTTATACCAGAATATTTTTTATAATATTCAAGTTTGTACTAAAATCTCAGAAATAAAAATATCAGAAATAATTAATGGACAAATTTAAAAAAAATACAGATACAAAGACTAATTTATCACTTACTAGGGGAACTGTTACCTCTACCTGATGCAGATCATCAATTTTTACAAATTTATTTCATGGGCAATTCAGATATGGAAGTTGATAATCGTTGTGCTCACAATCCAACAGTGAAGAGAACCATTGTCCAAGAATTACAAATGTTTCTTCATCAGAATAACAATTTAGTAAACATGTTCAAAACCATACGTACATACATACATGTCCAATACGTAGTATTCTCTATATAGTTTGTGTTCAAAACAAAAAATATATTTTATGAGAAAGCTTTAAAGTTTAAATTGATTAACAGACTGTATCATAATAGGGTGTGTCTGTCAATATCAAATTACAACCTTATAAATAGCCAGTATTTCAGAAAAAACTCTGTTTTGTAAGTAAGCAACATGATGTGTCGAAAATAATAATAAAATGTCATGCTTCATTCAAAAAATGCTTTTTTAAAAAGTTTAGGTCTTTTATTGATCGATTGAGGCAGTACGAAGTCTGCCGGGCCAGCTAGTTACAGAATAATATATAAGAAAAGTTCTAGAACAAGACATAAACACTCACCTCTAAGCACTTTCGCAATAACTATTTTACGACAGCAAAGAAACACTTGCAGGAGCACTTTTATTTGCGAGTTTGCTTTGAACTTTTTATAATAGAAACCCATATGAACATTGATATCTATGTAATATTTTCAAGCAGACTTTCAAACACGTCAAATTTTGCTTTTATTGCTTGTACAACCAATTCTAAAATCTAGTTTCAGCTTAGTGAAAAACTGAAATGAAGTTACGTTTGAAACGAAGTTCTCTCTATAAATTTTTAATATATCAAACCAAAGTTCCAGCGAGTACTTTCCGATAATTAGTAGTATGTTAGTCAGTATTCTTTTAATATTCATCATCATCATCTTCCTCTATCCCTATTTTTTTTATTTTTATGTAAGTTAGGTAGGATAGGCACAGACTGACGAGTGAAACGGACAGACGAGCCACATGATAGTACAGGTCAGCGTCGTCTATGAACATAAACAAGTATTTTCTAATGTTTACGCGAATTTCACTCATTAAAATGAAACAACTTTTACTATATATATAATATATCTGGACGCTTTGACACCACGTCAATATGGTCCCGTGGTAAGTTCACGAAGAACATGTGTTACGGGTACCAGACAACGGAAATATATTCAATACTGTTATACTATACATATATTTAAGATTTTTATTATAAAATACACATATTTAATACACATCCATGACCCAGAAACACAGAAAACTTTTTGTTCCCTGACGGGATTCGAACCCGCTACGGCTCCGGCTACGCTACGCTCCGGCTCGAGCGCCAAAGCGCTCAGCGTTGAGCCACAGATGTCGTCAAATAAATAAATAAAATAAAAATAATACCTACTTGAACAGTACATACGCTGGACATCGTAAATATATTTTATCCTGTGCCTGTGTTACGTTTGTGCCCCACCCTTCTGTATGGTGCCACCATCCAGATAGATAGTTTTCTTAGTCCTGCTTTGCTGTGTTTTGGAGGAAAGGGCAAGACAGGCAGTGTAATTACTGGCACCTAGACTTAACATCTTATGTCTCAAGATAGGCAATACGTAAATGAGTTATCTAACTTAAATATAGTCAACTTACTATCATGTGTCTAGTCTGTCTGTTTGCGTATCCAAGTAACATAACAAAATAATCTTTCATACGTAAAATGTTTTTTTCACTCCATCTTGAAAATTATTCATACGCTTTAATGCTCGTATAAGATTGATAGGTATCCTGTGTTATAATTTGAAACTGATTGAGTGCCTTATAAGTTGACACTTGACACTCGGAAAAGGAAACAAGGTTACAAAATTTATCATTATTATTATAAAAATTGACATAAATCAAATCATATTTATCAAAATAATAATCAAAATAACTTCGTGCTTTAATTTCATTCAACATATATAAATATAAGTAAAGAAAATCGTTACACGTAGCTTCGCTTATTACTGTAGTTAGCGTAAGTGGATCAAAACATACCAGTTAAACAGTACAACAGCTTCATGGGTTATAAAAAAATGTAGGCAGTTGTTTGCCCGTTTTAGGCTACGGTCATAGATTGTGACTATGGTTGCTGTAAAGTATCGTCGGGCTTGTAAAAATATTAATAAGCCGCGATAAAGTCTGTAAAAAAATTGTTTCATTAAAGTGAGTAAAATTTCATTTAAAAGGCACAGAAGGGGTGGATGTAGATCAAGCAATAAACACAACGTTATTTCAGTACAGGAACTGTGAACATGCTACTACCGGAGTGGCCCCTGCTGTAGCCCTCGTAGGACGTAGACTGCGTAGTCGCTTGGGTCTTCTACGAATCGATGTAGAGGATCACGTACGGGCGAAGCAAATAAGACATCTGGAACGCGCTGGCGGTACGCATCATGATGTAGGAATCGAGGATAGGATCTGTGTAGAGGTATGATTCTAATAGAAATAATAATAAATGGGTCGAAGGGCAAGTTAGCGAACAGGTCGGTCTCGCTTCCTTTGCGGTCAGTTTACCTACCGGAACAACTAGGCGGCATGTACACCAAAATATATTGTCATCGAAACATAATCGCTAGGCGCTAGCTAGCAAGTCGACTGCAAGCGGCATTAGGGATAAAATCCTTATGCAGGGTTGCTCCAAAACTTTAATATCGCAAGTCGAAATGACCAACGCAATATAACAAGGTGCGGACGCACGCTCGGGCTCGAGCGTGTGGGCCGATGCAAGTGCCGCCCGCGACACCTTCGACCGGGGGGCCCCCGCGGAAATTGGGGAGGCATTACTGGAAGCACATTAAGTGGCGTCTCTTATGCGCCCCTGCTTGTTGTCCGAAATGAGTGGCCTCGTCGGCGGCCTCCACTCTCACCCGCTCGTCGGCCTCCTTCTAGGACATTACGCCTCCACGCCTTGTAGAAGAAGACCATCACTGTCCAGGACTCGTCTACATCGAGCATCGCGTGGAATAAGCTGCCTGACTACTTGTTTATTATAAGGAAACAACTTTTACGGATTTTATGTAGTAGCATGTTCACAGTTCCTGTACTGAAATAACGTTTTGTTGATTGCTTGATCTACATCCACCCCTTCTGTGCCTTTTAAATGACATCTTACTCATTATAATGAAACAATTTTTTTACAGCTTATTAATATTTATACAAGCCCGACGATACTTTACAGCAACCAAAGTCACAATCTATGACCGTAGCCTAAAACGGGCAAACAACTGCCTACATTTTTTTATAACCCATGAGGATGTTGTACTGTTTAACTGGTATGTTTTGATCCACTTATGCTAACTACAGTAATAAGCGAAGCTACGTGTAACGATTTTCTTTACTTATATTTATATATAATGAATGAAATTAAAGCACGAAGTTATTTTGATTATTATTTGGATAAATATGATTTGATTTATGTAAATTTTTTATAATAATAATGATAAATTTTGTAACCTTGTTTCCTTTTCCGAGTGTCAAGTGTCAACTTATAAGGCACTCAATCAGTTTCAAATTATAACACAGCATACCTATCAATCTTATACGAGCATTAAAGCGAATGAATAATTTTCAAGATGGAGTGAAAAAAACATTTTACGTATGAAAGATTATTTTGTTATGTTACTTGGATACGCAAACAGACAGACTAGACACATGATAGTAAGTTGACTATATTTAAGTTAGATAACTCATTTACGTATTGCCTATCTTGAGACATAAGATGTTAAGTCTAGGTGCCAGTAATTACACTGCCTGTCTTGCCCTTTCCTCCAAAACACAGCAAAGCAGGACTAAGAAAACTATCTATCTGGATGGTGGCACCATGCAGAAGGGTGGGGCACAAACATAACATAGGCACAGGATAAAATATATTTACGCGATGTCCAGCGTATGTACTGTTTAAGTATTGTTTTTATTTTATTTATTTATTTGACGACATCTGTGGCTCAACTGTTAGCGCTTTGGCGCTCAAGTCGGAACGTAGCGTAGCCGGAGTCGTAGCGGGTTCGAATCCCTTCAGGGAACAAAAAAGTTTTCTGTGTTCCTGGGTCATGGATGTGTATTAAATATGTGTATTTTATAATTAAAAAAATAAATATAATATAAAATGGCTTCCTTTCCGGTCTCGTTTCAAATCCCTTGTTCTTCATTTCCTTTTTAATGTCTTGTTTCATCCTAAATATCCCGGCTACCTTAAGGAGAAGTTTTCTTTCTCTACGGAAGGTGAAAATATCCGTACCGTAAGAAAATACCTTTTAAAAATACCAACACAAAAAAGTAAATTCTATAGCAACTCCTTTAATGCTTTACGTGTGAGACTATGGAACTCGTTACCGGTTGATATAAGAGAGGATAAAAATTTTAATAGTTTAAAATCTCTAGTCAAAAAACATTACTTAGAAACATAAAACCTAATTAGTGTTCTACTTCTTCTTTTTTTTCTGTTTCTTCTTCTTTTTTTTCGTTATACTAATTAGGTAGTTAATATCGATTATTTTGTATCATTGCCTAATCTTATACTATAACTTTTTTATTTTTGGTTGTTATTATTGGCTTAATTTTTATCTATTTATTGTTTGTGTTAGAATATTAGTATATATTATAGAGACAAACATATAAATCTGTATGATTGAACGTGTAAAAGAATGAGATGGAATACATTACACAGCGTATCTTAAAATAATGCCGCCAACGCCATCTAACACGACCTTACAGCACTAAAAGTCAATCACACGACCATTATTTAAGCAATAATATTATAAGATATTTAAACAATTTTAGCTAATGATGAAAAAAAAATGGGAATAATACTTTATTCCGTTGCAATGATTTGCAAGACAAATAAGTATCCCTATAGCTAAAATTGACGTGACGTTATTATGTAGGATTTTAAATAAAACAATGTGTAGGTATGTACTAATTATTATTTTAACCCCTGATCCTCCCTGATCTTACTCTCGGGGCCTCTTCTTTGTTATTATTATTATTATTTTGTAACATACTTTATGTAACAGGTACGCTTTATTGAAGTAATATAAATAATCCGAATAATTACTGATATATGTTTGTTTCTCTTATCATTTTAGCAGATGCGTTCATTTACCCTTTTTTTCTACTCCATATATATAATTATCGTTCGTAAGGAGTAAACTCCAATCGTGCGTCGGAGCTGACACATACACACTTTTTTTTTTATTTATTTATTCACAAGTCAGATATCAAAGATCCATACAAAAAAACTTATAACTATGATATTTACAAGTTAATTACTATATATGTTATATACTAGCCAGTATCTAGTACTGACGCTAAACTAGGATCAAGGATATGTGTTTGTATCTAGATGAAATTTTTTATATAATTTTTATAACACATACGTGCTCACCATGTGACGAAGTTAATGTTATAATTATAATATGATCCAATTGTTTATTAATATGTATGAGTAAAGCCAGCAATCATCGTACTAGTTATATTTAGTGGAATGTGAAACTTGAAGCGGTGCCCACCCGTAAAGTTTGCTAGATACTCTATGATTATATTGGTAGAAAAGAAATTCTATGCAAATTATAATATATAAATAAATAAAAATATTTTTACAGCAGTCAAATTAGTTACAGCAATAAATTCCACTTCATCACAGCACATGTCTAACATGTGGACTTACAAATAAGGAAAAATCAGTTTCCACAATAAACAAAGGTCAAAGTCCTCGGAGAATATAATCTAAACGATTTACATACAGTTCATGGGGAGCGCCACAAATACATTTAAGTGACATTTTAATTAAGCGCCGTTGATATTGACATAATATATCGAATGAAACGCAAATTCTATGAATATGCTACGAAAAAAAAAGTATTAAAATGTTCATTAATAAACTGATTTTTATAATACTTACTGGTTACTAAAACTTATTTACGTTTGACATGATAATTATAATGGCTATGGTTCCTGCAAATTATCCAAGATACTGAAACTTAATAAGCCGCGGTAAAGTTAGCAAAAGTTATATACTTATTTACGTTCAGGCTTAAAAACGATTAATAGACATTCTCCCCGCATGAAAGCTTTTAATACAATAACTAGTCACGTTTAGATGTAGGCGTAACAGCTAAGAGTATATCTCGCATAAAAGGTTTGAATACAATGACCTGTCACGCTTAGATGTAGGCGTAATAGCTGAGAGTATATGTTTAACAAGCTAATTAAAATGGCATGCTGCAGTGTTGACTCTAAACTACCTTTTCAGATATGCTAGTTAGTAGTAGGAGGCGTCATACGGCGCGCATTTCGCTCCCACCATCCGCCGCGGTGTTACGTCTCCTGTATCCGTCCCGCTGAAAAACTTTTCCTCGATGTTCGCTGAACGTTTCATAAATTGGAATCCAAAGTTCATAAAAATAAGTCTAAATAAATAGTGTGTAAAATAACAATGCATGTGAAAAAAAATATGATATTAATTGGGAAAATAAAGTGATGTTAATAATTGGCTGAAATCAAGTGTGGTGTTAATGAAGTTTGCTGAAAATATTGTACTTATATGAAGCGAGGTTGAACGATTCCTAAATGCGCAATGTCGTCTTTAGGCGTGGACAAATGTGATAATCGTTTAGCAAACAATGTATACAGAGGTTGTCGTGCTGTATGCCTTTTATATGCCGTTTGTATTAGCATAGTGAGGCAAGCAGGTCTCGCTGAATAAAGAACAAAGAGGATTTTTATCAGCTACCGGAATTAGATTTTCAACCATGGATACTGGGTGAGTTTTTTGTTTCAATATTATATTTCAATTCGTTGTTTTATTCAGACTTTCTCAATACTATTTCAAAGGCATTTTAAATATTTCAAACTATACATTTTTGATCAAACTTATTATTAATAGTCTTACAGTATAAATCTTATAGTGAAACTTGTTTGGAGTGAGTTTCAGTATCTTTTCTGTTAATTTTATTAAAATTATTTTAATATTTACAATGTTGTCGATGTTTTTGGAAATAAGAGCTGATAATTTAATTCAAATATCGCAGTCCTAACATTATCACTTGTTCATTCATAATAAATTAATTCGGTTCAATATGTATACATTATACATATTATATTTACTAATTAATTATGAAATTTTATAGTATCAGTAACTTAAATAAGTTTTTGTAATATTTATTGATTGTATCTTCAAAAAAGAATCAACAGTAGGTACAGGTAGTAGATAGGAATTGTATTAAATATATATGTACAGTACGATTACGATTAAAAAATTCATCTTAGGTCCCGTTACAATTTATTTGCTCAAATGTGTTTAAGTATTTCACTAACTAATTACAATTGATTATAAAAATAATATTCGTATATGATAAGAGAATATTAGAATCGCACATTAAATTTTCTTACAGTGTTATGGAGTTGATATAAATCATATATCAGTGGCATTCAAATACAAAAATAGACATAACGAATTAATATTTGAAATTAAGTGTACACAATCGTACACTTGATTTCAAATAATAATTATTAAATCTATACTAATATTATAAAGCTGAAGAGTTTGTTTGTTTGTTTGAACGCGCTAATCTAAGTAACTACTGGTTCGATTTGAAAAAATCTTTCAGTGTTAGATAGCTCATTTATCGAGGAAGGCTATAGGTTATATAACATCACGCTGTGACTTATAGGAGTTGAGTAACGCGGGCGAAGCTGCAGGCAAGCTAGTTATTAAATAAAATATTATTGATACCAATCATCTTGCTCAGCTCAGTAATTAGAAACAAACTCTTCCAACCCTAACAGACTGCGGCATATTGTTTGTGATTATAATGAGATGTTAATGGCTAGCAGTGATTGATTTGTTAAAAATTAACTATTTATTAAGTGACTTTTATACAAGGCTTACATATTTTGCTAGGCAAGAGTCTGCTCCTCGAAATCGTGCGAGTAGGGTAATTAGTTCGCATGTACGTTGGTAAAATAAAGTTCACCCCCACTACCACAGGTTTATGAGGCATAAATAGTTGGACATAAATAGCCTCTCGATGATTTCCTTCGCCAGAACCAACCCGACGCCAGGAGGCCGTGTGGTCGCAGACTGCACGGTTGGCGGGGGGCAACCCCCCACTTTTATAAACCAAAAGTGAGCCAAATGGGCTCACATTAATCCGATGTAGCATTAGGGCCTTCGGGCCGTTAGCATAGATCTATCCGAAAAAAAATCCTTCGCCAGTGAGCAAAAGATTTTGCCAAGGTCAGGTGCACAGGGAAAATCAGAAAAACCTATTTGGCTAGTAAATTAGATTCAAACCGAAACCTACTTTTAGGCCAAGCCAGTACAAATTAGACTGCCGTTACTTTCAATGGTTATCTTTTATTATATGACTTGCAGCGCACCACGGTTTCGCTCGTACTTCCCAATACCGTGGGAGTAAAAAGTAAAGTAAAGTGTTAAATATTTAAGCAAATTATTTGTTCAGGTACGGAACACAGGGGTATAACCTTTGTGTTATTCAATTATATTATAAGCTATATTAACAGTTTTGTACAGTTTCATTAAAATCCATTCGTTATTTTTGCGTAAAAGAGTAACAAACATCCATACAAACTTTCACGTTTATAATATCAGTATGACTAGCTGTTGTATGAAGCTTCGTCCGCGTCAGCTTAGCATTTACAACCATATACAGTTTTTTATTCTTAATGGCCTGTGTCAAATATACGTGATAAGTAGGTTCGAATATTACCTCCTACTTAAACTCACAAACATTCATTATAATCATAATCATCAGCCCCTATCCATCTACTGCTGATAGGCCTCCCTAAAAGAACGCCAAGACGACCGATCCCTCGCCACTCGCACACAACACGGACCGGCTACCGTACGGAGATCGTCTTCCCACCAAGTTAATGGTCGACCAACTCCACTCTTGAACCTTATTGGCCCATCTGCCATTAATATGAATGTCAAAAAAAATTAATTAAAAAAAAATCCCCTGCTTCAAGTTTTAGTCTAATGGTTATACACTTGAGACTTTTTCAAGGGATGGTACAGCCTTCATCCATAATACATATTCTGTTACAAATGAACGAATAATCTGGGTCCAAAAATCTGTGGTTTATTGGTCGGAAAGAATCGGACTAATATAACACTTTATAATATACACTTCCCATATCCTGTGATTAAGGTACCTATACAAAAATAAAATGATTTTTATAATATCCTCGCATTTGCTATATTTTATTCACCATTTTATTATTTATATAAAATAATATAATCTACAAAATATGCATTGTACGATCTGAAATCAAGACTTTCAAGGATTTTCAATAAAGGAGACGGTCCAAAATTGTATGGGACGTTGGTCTACTTTTGTGCGTGTAATGAGATGAAGGAAAGAAAATATTGAAACAGTTTTGATTTGTTCATATCCATGAATTCATCTCAATTTCAGCGGTAGAATAATTTAATGTTTCCAAGATTTGCAACACTACGTGTATAAAAAAATGGCGTATGGCGTATATTTTTTGGCGTGATCTGTCAAATGTAAGGAATTATGTCATTATTCGATAGGCATCTGTCATCATTTGGGTTGTCATTTTTCAGAAATGTCATTTAGTAAGTAATAATCATCCGTCTGAAGCGTAGACAGAGAATACTATAGACTGCTGCCAGCCGTGGCGACATGAGATAGATATATTGAAGTGACGTCTGAAATGGGGGTTGCTATACAAAAACCTTTTGCCTACTTTAAGGCAAAACGCTAAATATAAAAAAAACATGACAAGCTAAAACATTACACATATTATTATGTTTTTATTAGTATTTTTTTTTTGTTTTGACAAATTATTTTATACTATGCCCGAATGTTTGAGATTCTTTATTGCGTATTTAATTTAAACTGATACGAGGACTGATACTTTTAGCTCCGGTAGACCCTATGATCTTTTATAAAAATGTATATTAGAACTCTAATGTATTAGAACTGGATAGGTATCTATACATCTATACAGAAAAATAAAATTGGAGTGTCTATTTGTAATTTTAAAATAACAGCTTTTCATTGAATACATATGGATGTGTACACAGTACATATACCAAAATAGCCTTTTTTACAATATTTGTCTGTCTGTTTGTTCCGGCTAATCTCTGAAACGGCTGGGCAGATTTTGATGGGACTTTCATTGGCAGATAGCTGATGTTATAAGGAGTAATGTAGGCTATAAAAATAATCATCACCAATCCGCGTATGGCTGTAAATCTAAGTTAACGCGGGCGAAGCTGCGGGCAATAGCTAGTAAATAATAAAATAAAGTCGATAAATATGAAACAAGAAAAATTATCATATTAGCATAAACATCTAGACTTGACATAAAATTCTCAAAAGTCTTACTATAAAAATAAGAGTACTGGAAAGGAAAGGAGGAAAGGAAGAAAATAAGAGTATAGAAAATTAGTGATAAAAATAATTAAAATGCACATCCATTAAACTATTTTTATCACTAATTTTCTATATATAAAAATAGTTAAAATAGATGTGATTTATTTACATACTATAGGTTAAAAATTGGCATAAAAAATTAAACAAAAACGATATTTATATGAACACGTATTTTTTTATTTTTTTTACACAGAAACGTACGTAACGGCACAGTTACTGCATCAAATTTCACATGCGTTGGTTGCTCTTCCATTGTTTTTGTGAATGGTATAACAGCAGATGGACATGGCATGGGTTTATTTATCTCTTCAGTAGCTCCAAGCTGAAATATGAAAAAAAAACTATTTTGTTTCCTTAAAGTACGATTATTTTTTATAATAATAACCTTTATTGTGGACAATAAAATATTTTTCTTTCTTTCTTTAAAGAATGGAAGTCAAAATGATTCAATTTAGCATGAATATAGACTTATCCCATCAACATAAGAGAAAGTATTTTGTCCAAAAACCACATACTTACATAGTTAAATATTTATTTAGTTAATACTCACCTTAACAATTGGAAAAGCATCAGGGTGTATGTAAGTATACCTTCCTTTTTTAAGATATGTTTTGTATCAAAGTGGAATCCAGTCATTTCGACCAGAGGCTAAAATCCATTTCTTCCGAATGTCAGTATTAACTGAAACTGTGATGTAAGATTAAATTATGAGTATCAATTTATAATTGAGAAATTGGTAACTTAAGGTATTAATAGTAGATACAAATGAATATATACATTATTTAAACTTTGTTTAATTTGAAATAAAACCTGCATTTTTGTAATTAATACAAATATTCCTTCCCCCTTCCCCTTTTCTTCTTAAATATACTCCCTAGCGAGAAGGCAGGTGATGGGATAAATAAAGGAACATCTTTTTATCCCTTCCCACCCTCTGTTCCTCACTTTCCAGGTGTTAACTATTTTCAGGGATAATTTTATTTTTCTTCCTCCCCCCTTTTTCCTAAAATATGAGTTAGCGGCAAAGGGAAATAGAGGGAAGAGGGATTGATAGAGAGGGAACTCCATTCCTCTCCTACAACCTCTTTTTTACGTCACCTGTTGCGGAATCCAGCCTCAATTTTGTTAAAATATTTAAACTTAATTAAATTGAATCCTTAACCTATTCTAGAAAATTTAAAATGACGCAATCATTATCTCAATACTATTATAATCATTTATATATTAAGTTAAGTAAGTAAGAATATTGTATAAAAAATAAACCTAATTTATATTTCTATAATATTTTTCTTATTTAAAAAAACCTCGAAAAGTTCTTTAAAACTATTACGATTTAAATAAAAATATCTCACTTTTAATTTAAGGATAGCTTTTGGAGATAAATTCAATCAAACAACACAATTCAAAATATTAATAACATACATTACTGGGAAAAGGGAAAACATAATACTAGCTATTTTAACATTAAAGACGTCACAAAATCAATATTAATTATTACCTTTTTTTCAATTTAACTTATGAATTATAAACCAATGAAAGTATATATACATAAAGACTGATCACACATATCGTTATTCAACCACTGTTAACCACAATATGAAATAAAATATGAACTTATGAGTGAAAAGTCAATTTTGGAATTTTCCGGTCACTATCACTTTTACCACTTTTAACACTGCACCGAACCATTGTTAAAGTATTCCAGAATGTTTTTATTACCTTCTGTTTTTTTAATTACCAATGAATTCTTTTAATTACATTAAAAAATACTAAAATAGCACTTCACAACTCACTAGACGTTGTAAAAAAATTACAAATGTCAAAATTTGTGTAGCAGCATATGTTGTTTGACATTGAAAAAATCAGCACGCACTGAGAGATGTCAATAGTATAGTCTTGTCCTCGTTTTCCTTTGATTATTGTAATAAGCACATCTCTTTTATGTGGGAAGGAGTAAGAATTATCCAGCAGTCTATAGTATTCTCTGTCTACGGTCTGAAGGACGCCATCTTCATTAAGAATTGCCAACAATTTAAAAACTTGAAATATATTTTTATTTTTTGCATGTAAATTAGTTTCTTAAATTAATTTATTTTATTTTTAATGAAATCTATGTATTTTTTCTCTATTTATGGTATACTGTACAAGTCCAGACCAGAAATGGACCGTCTCCTTTTGTTGATGAGTGCACAATTACCTGATTTTTACAGCATTTCCTGCCTCGCACGACCACCATATGGAATCAGCTGCCATCTATGGTATTTCAGAACCGATACGATTTAGGGACCTTCAATAAAAGAGCATAAGTACTCACATCTAAAAGGCCGGCAACGCTCCTGATAATCCTCTGGTGTAGCGGGTGTCTGTGCATATCGCTTATCACTTACCACCAGATAAACCGACTGTTTGTTTGCCTCTTCTTCTATAAAAATAATAATAATAGGAAAGTTGTATACCAGACCAAAACTGTAGCCCTATTTTTGTGTCTGTAAATAAAGAAGGCTATTTACTACTAAGAAAATGGCCTATAGCAAGACGTTTTTGTGTCTATGTCCACCTTAACTTATTAAGTATAATAGTTTAACAATCTAAACTTAAACAAATAAAAAAGTGAGGGACTCTAACATCTTGAAAAAATAACAAAAAATGACACGGACTTATTATTTATTCGTAGACGGGCAGTAATGCCTGTAGTGTGATGATTTAATAATAATAAAAAATTGGTTGTCTGTAAAGTTGGTTTATGGACGATAGTTTAACGTGACAACGTCATAACAAAACGCAAGCGTACAATGAGCGTAACGGGATAATGGGCGTAACGGGAAATATTGCGTGCATGCAACCGGCGTTCATCGATTTATTTGACGTTGTCACGTCATCAAAACTTAACTAGTTTTTCACGCGAGGGTGTTCTCATGAAAATACAAAGACATGAATGAGCGTCTACTAAGTGAAGTCAATCACGTCAGTACAAGGACGTGGAGAGCTGCTATTTATATCGACTGGTAACCTTTTTATACAATAATCCTTGACATCATCATCATCAAAATTACTGTTAAACTAGTTGTATCTTAAGGTATCCTAAAAAAAATTGAAAAAACCCGTATAGCGTTTTCAAACTGATTACATATTTCAAATCATTTATTTAATTTACCTCTGAATCGGCCATTAGAGAATCTCATACATAATTAAGATAAAACAAATAGGCACTTCTACCCAAGTCTATTTGTTAGTGACAGTCCCGAGAATCCCAAACTGTATTAAAAAAACAATGTTTAGCAAATACGTAACGGTGCGTGAATCCGTCCTTCTAACATAAAACATGAATCTTTAGCTTAAGGTCAAAATAGGGTCTAGCCTTATTAATGGTTGAAATTAATCTTAATAGTTTAGGCACGGAGTGACTGAACCCTACTAATTACAAAAAATAATACCTATTTTGACTTAAAATTAATCAACTTAAGCTTAAACAATAAAGACAAATAAATTTGATTATTAGGCTTAGGCAAAATTGTCTTAAAGAAATAGTATCATTAGTAAGAATTTTATTACGTAACTTTATTTTGATTTTGTTTACGATAATATGAGCATTTGTTATGACATCAAATACTTATAAAACGTCTTCTTGAGAGCTTTTGATGACTAACATAATATACTGAAACTATAATAAATAATTTCAGAATTTTTTCGTAGTGACCTGTTATTTGTGTTAAAATATTTTTGTAAATGAATGTATAAAATAATATCTATGAAAAACTAGCAGATTGCGATTGGAAAACCTATACATTTTTATTATGTTTATAATGTGGATAATATAATATTAAACAGAAAAAAAAATATGAGCTTTATATAGTTTGATTTGATATTACATTAATCTATTAGGTACTAAGTTTTAAAAAGGTTGACTACTACTTTTTCTTATTCTAATAACTGCGGATACTGATTTATTGTGAACTTCAACTATAAACATACGGTCTACCAAAGACGTTGCCCTTTTTATAAAAAAAAAAAATTAAAAAAACTTTTTGTTTGATGATAATATGACAAATATTTCAAATGGCTTCCTAATACGATCCATTTAAAATTTTTTAAACAAAAATTAAAACCGACTTCAAATAAAAAAAAAAAACTAAAAAGTAATAAAATAATTTCCTTAATTTTTGTGCCTACAATTTATAATCAACTTGTTCTTCTACTAATATACAATCTTTGCGTTTACCACGACATTATTGTTACTTTTGAAGCCGGTGTCCTATTTGTTGATGTACCTACCTCCTAACCTTGGCTGACACCGACTCCAAAAGTAACAATAATGACGTGGTAAACGCAAAGATTGAATATCCGGAGCACCTCATCAAAGGCGGCATTAGTGGCACTCGCCGGGTTTTAGTGGGTAGAGCTGCGTTTACTTATCAGTTTTCGGGCGCAGCGAGTCCCGCATACCCGCGTGGGCAGACCCACTCCCCCGCGGGAAGCCAAAAAACATTTGCCGGCGTTAAAAAAAAGATAAAAAAAGGCCGTGTTTAGGTAGATGAAGTTTACTTAGGCCGCGTTTAGGTAGGTCGGCGATTAACCAGGTGGGAAGACCATCTCCGTACAGTGGCCGGACCGTGTTGTATGCGAGTGGCAAGGCATCGGTCGTCTTGGTGTTCATTAAAAGAGGCCTATGTTCAGCAGTTGGACGGATTGAGGCTGATGATGATGATGATAATGGACACAATATATCCATGTCTGTACACTCAACGATAGACAGTCTAACGAAAGCACTTGCAAGTTTAATTTTGCCGTTCACCAATCGACTTGACTGGATTCGAACATGATCTCGCAAAGCTCACAGAAAAAATAATTGTCCAATCTCACTCCACGTCACGTACAGGGGTGAATAATAATGGACTGGGATGTGTCCGCGATCAGTGATTTATGTGTGAGAAACGAGCTTAGGATATCCTAACATCGAGCATATTACCGGATAGAGCACTAATGTAGGCCATAAAGTTCCATAATTGGTCAGTGCATTGTCACTGATGTAATAGCAAATCAACCAACCAGTGATCTACGTATATGTCCCATCGGCCAATCATCCATCAATGACCATCAGCCAATCAGAGCGCAAAACCGGCGCAGCGTCGCAGCACAAATTTGGCGGAATTTATTTTCATACAAAACACATAATTGCTCTTTTCCCTTAATATGCTCGATGTATCCTAGTAATTTGAAACGAGAAAATCTGCTTTCAAATAGAAAAACTGCACTCAAATCGGTTTACCGATTGCAAAACTACGATGCTACAAATGAAGACACGGACTGGTACATAAAGCAGTTAAACTTATTTACCCATAAATAACGCGTTTTTTTTCCATCGAGGGTTCAAAAATGAGTAGATATTTCAATGTAACTGCATTTATTGTGGTCGGCCATAAATCAATCAGGTGGGATGATCTCCGTGCAGTGGCCGGTCCGTGTTGGATGCGAGTGGCGAGGGATCGGCCGTCTTGGCGTTCGTTGAGGGAGGCATATGTTTAGCAATAGATGCATAGATGCTGATGATTATGACATTTATTGATTAAGATCAGGGAAATGATCGGAAATATACTAACAGCGTACTCACAAAAAATAAGTATAATACCACAGAAATATATCGAGATTCTGTGTATAATAATTTCAACGATGACACTCAATTTCATCGCGTTGACCTTCAAAACCATTAAGACCCATTTCCAATCTATTTAGAGACATGCGGCCGATTGGCTATCACTCACGCGGCTACTTAAAGGTATCCCCTCGTTTCTATCTACTACCCCATAAAGCTGAAAGCATGTCACCTACCATATGTACTTATGTCAATGAAAATCTTTACGAAAAAATATGGTATCCAAATATATATCTTTATGGAATGCTTAGATATAGGTCAAGGTCACAGTAAAGAAAACGAACAGTATAACGTCTTCATAATAGGTTTATTACATCAATCCCTTGTAGCAACACACTAATCATAAATCATTTTTAAACATTTCCTCGTGCACCTGAAAATAAAAACACAAGACATTTATTTTTATTTATAATAATAATAAATAAACTTTTCGCAGATTTTATATAATTTAAAATTCGTTTAGAGCTAATTTGTTAAATAGACAACGCAACGGGGTGATTATGATGATAAACAAGACAATATTCTAAAGTGCGGCTCAAAAAAGTTCGCAGTAAAAATGTACGTTATCCCACAAAATGGGAGAAAAGCGAAGTGCGTCAGTATTTTTACAAGTACTTACAAAAATACTTACGTAGAAAAGTATTGTCCAAGATAAACAGCTGAAAAGACGGTTCCTGCGTCATGGCTGTAAGAAATTCACCACATATTTTATGAATATGATTTATGGAGTTCTGAACAGTTCTTAAATACGTGCGTCAAGATCTACAATCGTTTTTAAAAATTCGCATCACTAAATGTTCTTGACCGGGTAAAAAATGTTTATTTCGCTTTTTGGGGTTCCGTTAATCAAAATGACAAAAAGCCCTTATAGTATGTATAGAATCGGTTATTGCTGCTTCCACTCTGTCAAACCACTGAAGAAAAAAATCATTAAATTTGATCAGAAGCTAAGTCTCACCACATCAGTACGGAAAAATCTGAAAACTGAGCCGATGGGTTGGTGGTTATGGGCTCGGCCTCTTGAGTGAGAGCCAGAGGTGCGGCTTCGATGCTGATCCCCCTGTGGTGCCTAGATATGGGTTTTTTAAATTTCTACGTGCATCTGAACATGAGATGATCGCTTGCTCACCGGTGAAGGAAACATCGTGAGGAAACCTGCATGCTTGATGAGATTAAGTCTTGGATGGCGTGTGAAGTTCACCAACCTGTATTGGGCCAGCGCATCGGTGAACTATGGTCCAAAACCCTTTTCGCCTGATTTCGAGGAGTAGACCCGTGCCCAGCAGTAGGACATATTATAAGGGTTGATATTAGTATTTTATTTTATTGTAAAACTCGCACTTGTCTCGGTTTTTTAGTGTCCAAACGAAAACGATCTATTTCCCCGATCCCCACTACTTCTATTCGTTCCTCTGTTAGTACTTGTATTATAGAATTTCTCGCAGTGTTTGAAAATAAAACAAAAGTAAAATATAACTTTTAACGTATTTTGTCACGGTGTATTAAGATTTACAATTAGTATTTATTAATATAATTAGTATTACATACCGGTGGGAGGGAAGCGCTGTGCCGCGCTCCCGGCTGCATGGGTACTACCATCCTGTTTGTTTCTCTCGTCAAACAGCTTTGCTGTGTTTCGGAGAGAAGGGCAAGACAGGCAGTGTAATTACTGGCACCGAGACTTAACATCTTATGTCTCAGGATAGGCAACACATAAATGAATTGCCTGGAGTCGTTCCAGGTATACTAGTTTATGTTCATGGGCGACGTCGACCACTTATCATCAGGTGGTACGTTTGCCAGTTTGCCTATCCAACTAACATATACAATGCTTGGAATACTTTACAGCAACCAGGGCCCCGAAGGGAATGTCTCAGACTCCCTAAATTAGATCCATTAAAAGTTAGTTAATTTTATTATAATTGACTCTGTGAAATTCGCGTAAATATGAGAAATCCGTTTAAATATCAATATACTATATATACAATATATATATATGATTGTTGGACGCGAGTGGCGAGGGATCGGTTGTCTTGGCGTTCTTTAAGGGAGGCCCTTGTTCAGCAGTGGACGGATAAAGGCTGATGATAATGATGATGATGATATTCTATGAAAGATTTTTTGTCATTTTTTATTATGGTAATAAGAAAGTGTTTCTATTTTTTCTTGTGTACCTTGGGTGGTATTCATTGTGTTCGAATCAGACTCGCACTTGGCTGGTATTTAATCTATTCTAAGAAGTACACATCATTTGTGAAGTAAATGTTCTTGACCATGACAGTAAAAATGTTATTTCAGGTTTTATTATAAACTGTTACATACCGGTGGCTCTGTCTGCATAATACGCCGAGCAGACACATCCACACACACAGCTTACGAAAAATCTACCTTTATGATTGGGCGGTTCAGTTTCTTCCGACTCCGATTTAGGTATCTATCCAGGATTTCATGTCATCGTTGCAGTTTGAACTGAAACGTCCAACCGTAACGATTTTTCGTAAAGTGTGATGAAGGCAATAGAGGAAAGTAAGCTCAATAAATAATATAATACTCATTTAGCACATTTATACACTAACTATTACCCACGGATTTACATGCTAAAAAAATTAAATAAAAAATATATTATCCAACAATCACACCACGTTAACCTAGCCTCGTGTTAAGCTCGTAAGAACTTGTAATACAGGTAGATGGGTACTAGGAACGGAAATAAATTTGAAATTTTTTATAAATACATAAAGATATATACAATTTAATATATAATATGTATTTTTAATATTAGTATAATCTCACTTTAGATTAGATTAAGTTAATATTTATACATTCATGACCCTATGCAGAAATACTCTGCACTTGGCGGGATTCAAACCCGTGACTGCTGCGTAGTGTCCACTAGCCTGGCCACTCGACCAAACATTCGCAAAAACTCCACCAAAACATAGCCTTACACCAAATACGAAAATGATTAATATATATGATAACTTTTCTTATTTATATCTTTATTAGGTCCTTAAACTTTTCGTAAATATCTTTGAAATGCGCAGTTTGCTCCTCAAAAAAATTCGTTAAGTGATATTTTATCAAGGGACGCGTTGTTAAATTTGTCATTCATAAGAAGCGTTTATGTCGACAAGAATTATGGATGTTCTTTACAGTATTTGTTGTATATGTATGTAAATCTTAAATATGTTACCCGCAATACAGGGAATTGGACCTCAACAAAATTAGGTTAATGGTTGTAGTTGTTCTTGTCTGTAATGTCTTCATATCACATTAAATTATCATAGTTACTTCGTACGTTACTTCGTATTTTACGTGAAATATATTACAATCGGGATAGTTTCGAATAGTTTCGATAAAGTCATTACGATGCTGTAGGTGTTAGTAAATTAAAACATGCATGCATGCATCATTGCAATGCTTACAAAAGCATTGCAAAGAGCCACAATGACTTTAAATTAAAATTGAATTTCGTGCACTTTGTAATGTTGAGCGAATATTGTGTAAGTTCATTTGGGGTTCCTTCTAACTATTTTGGTATGTAGTGGTAGTAGCTTTAACTTGACGGTGTTATGTGATGTGACTGTCGTGACGTGAGTGCATATGTTTTCTCATTTATATAAAAATAGAGATGAATTATAAGGAAAGCAATAACTAGTTGAAGAATATTTTTAGTAATAGTGTAAGCAAAGTCTCTCGCCTTGCAACATGTCGGGGCTTATGTTCTGATTAAGTTGATGAATTCACAATATGAAGCCGAGACAAGATTTATTGTTATAACAATCTAAATCGGATTGAAGCAAACTTAAGTTTTCAGTGAAACAAATGTATTCTCATAAATAAAACCAGTTTGTTCAGCCTAATTATCTTTTTTTTCTTTAATATCGGGAAATGCTCTGAGGCATTCCGTTAGTCTCCCCAGGCAGTTGTGTAGGACTCGCTGCGCCCGAAAGCTGGTAAGTGGACGTAGCTCTACCCACTGAAACCTGGCGAGAGCCACCAATGCCTCCTTTAGTAAGGTGCCCCGGATCTGTTGAGCAAACAGGTTACCTCGTCGTCTAGTCGGTCCCTCAGGGGATCGACGCCACCTCCACGGAGGGGTTGTCCCGCACCACAGAATAACCCCTTCCAACGTCGGGACAGTAAAATGGGACGAGGTTCCCGTCCTCGTCCCTTACCCCCTGCTCTTTTGACCCCTCTTCTTATAAGAGAGGTACAATCAGCACCCTCGGCTTAATTCGCTTCGCCCAAAGTGCTGCGCTCAGCCTAGGTTACTGAGCCCCACCGCCACACAAGGCCTGAACCATGGTGGGGAGCTTGATTATCTGTCGTGTCATAGCCTCTATATAAAATATCTCAGTGTCCCGGCTAACATATTTTAAATAGCCTCACTTTATATGGCTTGACTTTCAATTCTAAGGTACCGTAACGTTTGTTGTTTTTTATTCAATTTATCTTGAACCGTTGCCAAGAAAAAGACATAAACATAACGTTAGTTTAAAAAACTTTAAAAAAGCATATGTTTCTTCTATTAACGACGAAACATTTTATATAAAACTTAAACTAGCTTATCATAAACTAAGTTATGTTAATAGTTTGGTATGTTTTCAGTAAACTATTGTTTCGATTCACGAAACTTGGACTTTGTTCTTCGTTGTTAGTTGGAAATCTCTATTATCGGATAAAGGTATCCAAAAAATATTTTAAGATCAATCCGGTGTATATATTTTAAGACACATAATAAGTGATATTTAAAAAGCGTAAACTTCACATCTAATTATATCCCAAGAAGATGAATCCGGGGTATATATTTAAAGACACAAAAATAATTGATTTTTAAAACTTCACCTCTAAATATATCCCAAGAACACAGAACTATATCAAGATAGAAGTAAAGAGTTCCGTAATTTGTATGCGGACCGAGCGTGTAACATTTTGCGTAGGTACGATGACCTCACGAGTGTAATTTAGTGATGTGAAACACATAAGCCACGCGAAGACAATTCAAAAGCATCGATTCACAGATCGATTATAACTTGGCACCGTTTTTACCAGTAGTATTGTTCAAATAAACTATTTTATTATAGCGTGCTATGGACGATAAACTATATTTTTATACATTGAGTAGCTATATTATAGACTATATTATTATAACGTGTAATCATTTAATAGCTTGGTTTTTTTTATTATTGATAATTAAAATGTTGATTTGATCAGATAATATAGATAGGGCGCCTACAACCACTGGCGCCCTTATTAGAGGGATTGTCATTCTAAAAATTCTAAAACCAATCAATTTCAACTTTTGGTCTTTGTCACATAGTGTTATTTTAAACTTAATCATCTAAACGGCAAACGGTGGCCACTTTTTTATTTAAGTAATGAATCCAAAAATACGGAATATAAAACTATATCACATAAATAAATCAATAATTGGAGAATGAATAGGCCTACAAATAATCACTGGTGGATTGTAGAAAAATTAACTGGTTTATTAAAAAACACAATTCATTTATTTTTGGAGTTATACTTCTTTTAGCGCGTTAGGGAAAAATGATGAGTCACGAAAAACCAACACCCTGAAGTTAGCTATAGTCAACATTATTTTATATAACAATATTCACATAATGACAGTATAGACGTCAAAAGAAGATATAGTTTTTAACTACGCAATAAGCAAAAAGGTTACAGTGTAATGAAATTGTACTATGTATTTTTCTTTAAGGAGTATTACTTCTAACGCGTGTACATAAGTACACACACATTTTTTATATAAGGATCATTTGGAAAACTGAAATAAACTTGTAATATAGAAGTAGCCATAACCAGTTAGAAAACAATATATAACCAGTTTCTCAATAATATTTGCTTTGCATTAAAAAATGCTAAAAATAAAGGTTTATTATTTTTATTTTCTATTTTACATACATTACATTATAGCTACAAAATAAAATTAAATGAAATTATCATTTCCTCTGCTTTCAAAAAAGATTTTAATCGAGTAAGAAAATCGCTGTGTAGGTACAGCACTTTTGACAGAAAAAATGAGAAATCTTCTTCAACGTGACCTGACAGTTTTAATATAATATTTTACATCGCTGGTTTTGAACGTCTGCCAAGTCTGGCTCGTCAAAAAAAAGCCGTAATGGAAAACTAGCGTTAGACACAATCGCCCGCTACTGTTTTGATGAAAATAGTAAAAAAAATGGTTTTTAAAATTAATAACAGATTTTTAGGACAAATAGTACTTACTGGTGAAAGGAAATACCTCCATTAACAGCTCCAATTTTACTGGTAGTGTTTGAACAATTAATTATTGAACAACAAGTCATTTTGTTTTTAAAACCTTACGTCGCATGCTGACCGCGGTCGGTCGGGTATACTAAAGTTCACGGCGAGCAATGGAGCCGTCGAGTCGTCTTTTTGCCACGCGAGGTACATACACTCTTTACTTCTATCTCGATATATTTCTGTGCCCAAGAACTACAACACATTGACCACCCAAGAATTACCCGTCACAATAATTCGAATTTATAAGTCTGGTTTTTGTTCTATTCTTCGAAATAAGAGATTACTAAAAATTGAGCACTATATCATCATAATCATTAGTCCCTATCCGTCCATTGTTGAACATAGGCCTCCCTCAATGAACGCTAAGACGACCGATCCCTCACCACTCGCATCCGTGTTGAGCACGGCCAGTGGGAAGACGATCTCCGTACCGTGGCCGGTTCATGTTGGATGAGCACTATATATGCGTAAGTAGAAATAATTTTAGACGATGTCTTGATGTTAAACATCATCATTCATCTTGAAAGTTTAAGTTTAAAATGTAGGATTCCGGCAGAGGCAAAATATGACGATTCTGATATTATAATTATGAATTACTAAAATTAACATTTTACCCACATTATAATGAAACAATTTTTACGGATTTTATCGCGGTTTATTAAGATTTTTATATGTTTAAAGAATTACACTCATTATAATGAGTGAAATTCGCGTAAACATTAGAAAACAATATATTTTACCCACATTATAACTTATAAATAGGAAGTACATACTACATGTATAATACAGCAGATAATTAAAGCAATTATTAAAAACAATCAGGATTTAAACGAGTCCCGTTTACCTTTTCGTGATTATGAGCCATTGTAATAAATGCGAGTGTAAATCATGAAGGCTTAACATACAAACAATAACCAACTTCCTACAAAAGGATGTGTAGCTTATGCATTACAAATGTAACAATCATTACACTAAATGATCATTACGGCAGCAAATGTGAGTTGTAATGACATACACAGGAATATTATAATCATTGAAATAATATACTCCATCTTACTTGTAAATTATAAGTGTAACACACGATTCAGTTTCATGTTAGGGTGTGCTGTGTCCAGACAGAATTCTTTTTTTGAGCCACAGAGGTACAACCCTGGTCGTGCCGGCCAAACACGGCTGTAAAGCAGCATGGCACTACCTACCTCTTACTATTCCTATTAGCATATGTCAATTCCATTGTATATTTAATTATTCCAGCAAAGAGTAAGAAGCCACTGTATCTCCAAATTTATTCGACATAAGAATCACGTTATCGTAATTTAATAAAATAAAGTTTTGAAAGTAATTTAAAATAGATATTTTTTTGTAAGAGGTAGTGCCATTGCTGCATTGCGGCCGATTTGGGCCGGCACGACCTCTCGCTCACATAACACCGGCATAAAGTGACACCTATGCTGTCGCGGTTCGTGCGGTGGTTTTTACGATGTTTTTTGTTCACCGGTAAGCAAGCGATGTTGTCACATTCAGATATAGGGGGAAATTAAGCAAAGCCACTTATGTGCATTGGTCATAATCTAACTTGGCCAGTCATTTCTTTTCAGGGCCAAGTACATACCCACTAGACCACTCACTAAAGTATAATCTTATACTATGGCTTTTCCATACATTTCATTTAATTAGGTAAATGGTAAATCATATCGCCTCACCGCGCCTGCCTCTTAAAAACTCATAACAACACACCCTGCCTGCCCTTCAACGTCTGAACTTTTCCGTAGCGTTATTAATGCGCCTTGAAGACTACTGATAAATAGGTCATGAATTCTCGCGTTCGCTTTTTAATATAGGAAACAGATAGGAAAAGAGATATTAACTGCCACTCATGTTGATATGTAATTTGAAAGTAATTGTGAATATAATATGTCATCTGTACTTTTTATCGTATTTGATTTTGGAAAAAGGAATGTTATTGCTATTGTAAAAGGAAAAATTAAAAAAAAAACTATATTAACTCGGACAAATCGTCTGGCTTAGGTGGGATTCGAAAACTTTTACTACATTGCCGTTTGGCCAAACTGCTGGCCTGATAGTGACGGACTAGAATACATTGAAGCGTGACTCGGGAGAAGCTTTAGCTTGTTATACAAATTTAACTTTGTCTGCTGCACCTTTATGTTTGATTCACTGTTCAGATGTCTAAATCAGAAATTAACTAAAAAGTGATACTTTATCAAAAACCTGAACACAATAACAAAAAAGCTTATGACCTTGAAACGGCTGAACCGACATAAATAAAACCAGTTTAAGAACCCCTACTAAAAATCTACGTTCAAATATAAAAGCGCATCCTAAATGTCCAGTATTTTAAAAGCAAAAAAAATAAGCCTAAACACATCAACTTTTTGCATCGGTGGTAAAAAATTGTGAAAAAGCCATAGATTTTACTCTAAAAAACATCAAAGCTATCAAATAAAAGCCCCTTAAAAATAAAGGCTTAAAAAATAAAACTAACCAAAACAGGGGCTTCCGATAGAAGTGAAAACAAAACAATTAAATTCAAATACCTATAAAACAGGCTGAAAAAGATTATGAGAACCTATATCTACAATTTAAACGGCACACAAAATGGCCGCGTGACATTGATATTTCAGTGTGTTTGACGATTGGTTATGTAAACAAATATTGCATAACCTTATACCTATAAATAAACCAAACTTCATATAAACATCAAATAACGTCTCGTAACGGTGTCACGAGTGCAGAGATTTTATCTCATCTAAAAATATGCCTACCGCGCTAAAAGAAGTTGACGCTTCTTAAAAAATATCAAATATTCGTCATCAGTCTGAATACAATCGTCTCTCTGTCTGAAGTACCTATATGATGCAAAACCATGGAAACAGCTTGTTGAATAATATGGAATAAAACATATTTTTACTGTTTATTAAGTTTTTCACCACTTCAAATTTTTAGAAAAGCGTTGTGTAGCAAATCGTATTATTATAACATTATTAAAATTCCTAGATAATAGTCGCTGTAAATAAACATTGTTGTTACTAGAAATAATATTTGGAGAAAGAAGAAAGTATTCACTTTCCAAGCTTATGTTTAATTAAATATGTTAGAAAAAACAAGTTGTAATAATAATCCACAATCTTCATTTGACCTTGCATAACTGTACCCACGAAGCCAATATTAAACAAAAATTATGAATATAATTAATATAATCTACAAAAAACAATCACACTACGTTAATCTTGATCTAGACACAAGGTAAGTTCGTGAGAAATTGTGTAACCTTTATGATCATCATCGTCATCATGCAAACGCTTACATATGAAGACACAAATCACTACTCAAATCACACACACACACACACACACACACTCGCGCGTGCCCTTTATGTACACATTCATTAAAATAATAAATAGCACCCACTGTAACCTTTTAAGTTGAAACCATTGTTAGTGAAGAGCTGAATGGTCTGATACAGGCATTCCTATGCTTAAAAGAAGGTTCAGGCCACTTATTGTAAAAACAGATTTGAGAAATAAATAAATAATAATAATTATTATTATTATTATTGTTATTATCATCAGCCTTTATCCGTCCACTGCTGAACATAGGTCTTCATAAAACGCCAACATGACCGATCTTGCCACTCGTATGTAACTTTACTATAATATGTTTAAGTTCATCCGACATCATTATTTTTTCGTCCACCGCTGTGCTTGCTTCTTTGTTGGCTTCTTTCAATCAAGATGGCCGATCACGGTTAGTCTCCCACCGCACGTAGATCGTCCGACCGACCTATCGACCCCATTTAGTTGAAGGTCGACCTACCCTCTTTCTTCCCGAAAGTGGCCTCCTCTCCCAAAGGATATATATGTATATAATAATAAATGATACAATAGTAAGAAAAAAATATATTTACATGATGAATATTTACCTGCAATTTATATACTATTACCTTAGCAGGATTCGAATCCTCCACCGCAGCATGTCGAACCTTATGAACTAAGTATACAAACCGATTCACAAAAAATATTTTTATATACACATTTTTTGACACCTTAGCGTTCATTGAAAGAGGCCGATGTCCAGCAGCGGACGGAAACAGGTTTATAACGATGATGATGATGTTGATGTTGATAATGATGATGATGAAGATAATGGTAATGATGATGGTGATGATGACATATTTGAAATGAATAATAATATAAGATCAACGAAGATTCTTACTGGAAGAATCCAGTAATTAACTAATATTATTATGTAAAATTCGATACGGATTAAAGTCTAATATAATAAATATATGGATAGTGTGTTATTATAATTAACTTATTACTTATTCCAGATTATGAGGATATTTCCACATCCGAAACTCATCCTTGTCTGAAAACCAAACCCGATAATCGATATTCTAAGCTTCTTGTTGATACAAAATTTTATTTACCTAACAGCTTAAGTAAGCGACGATGTTCTGAATATACAATAGCGTTGAGAATTGTAATAGTTTCTCTCTTTCTCTCTAACTATTTCTCTTGCATTATCTTCCTCTTGTCTAAAAGTCCAATTCAGAACTCTTAGTCTTAATTCCAGCCTTAGCTTAGTCTTAATGACGTATGAACACGTGTGTGTGTGTGTGTGTGTGAAGGGAAGACTAGTACCCACGTACCTCGTACCTCCAAAATAGATAACTTTTCTCTTCTTCTTATAGCTTATTCAGGTGATTTAGTTAATTTTATGCTGAAGACGTTTATTGCTTATCTTAATTGCCGTCGCTAATTCTAATTCCAAATGTCAAAGCGTCAGCATTTTCGCTAAAGGTCCAATTTCACTGTTTATGCTTAATTTATGTGCTGCATTACGATGAAATATCATAAGCGATTTTTATGTCTTACTGCTAATCACTGATTTCCTTCTCGTAATAAAGCGAGAAGGGGTATTACCATAACAGTTACCAAACAATACAGGTTGGTAAACTTTACAAATCCTCAAAAACTTAATCTCATGAAGCATGTTGTTTTCCACGCGATATTCTCCCTCAACAGTGAACAAGCGATCTTGACATGGTCAGATACATGGGGAAATTTCGAAAAATCCACTTAAGGAATGCCTGCTTCGAACCCAGACCTCTCCCTTCCAAGTCCGTGCCTTCACCAACAAATTATTTGAAGTGCATTAAATGCGCTGTAATCTTTATTCAATCAAAAAAATATTCATTTAAATTGGCCATATTCGATGACTTTAAACACTAACGCCCGAATACTTAAACGAATCTCAAATTTAAGACGTACTTAAACTCATGTTGTCCCTCTTTTTTTCTTTGAATTTGACACGTCGCAGCATGAGTTTAAGTACCACTTACATTTGAGATTCGTTTGAGTATTCGAGCGTTAAAAAGTTAAACATTTTTTCTTCTATTTACTTTCATGTTGTATGTATGCAGTAAAAACTAAAAAATATTGACTCCTAGCTTTGTGTATTTTGTATCTCTGTATGTGGAGATATGCTGTCACATTGGACTCTAAAACTAAGAAATATTATGTTGACACATAAAAAGCAATAAAGTTTCAGGTAAAATGACAATAAAGAGAACAAACCCATGTGAGATGTATTGTAGAGAAACAAATTAATAAGTATAGAAGAATTATAGAAGCTTATATAAAGTTACTAACAATAAATGTGGTTTCATCTGTCCAGTGTCTAAGAATTAAAAAACAACTTCTCTCTAAAATAAATTACTTTTAAACTTATAAAAAATTTGGTCTCTCCAATCCAATTATTCTTGAGATTCTGTTTTACCTAGCATTTAAAAAATCTATTCCATTTTATTACTTATACATTTTAAAAAAATGCAAAATTACAAAAAATGCACGTTACATTTTCATAAAATGTGACGAGTGTCAACAAATCCATCGTGATCGGTGTATTTGTAGTAACATTAACGTTACACATCATAATATGACTACCTCGTCGTATATGTAACGATGTCCTCTAGACTGATGTTTATCTGATGTTGAAGATACTAGTCTAGATCTTGAAGAAAAATCAATAATAAACTTTATTTTATCCTTCGCCGAATCCTACTAATATAACGGTGAAAGTAAGTAAGTAGTAAGTACTCTTTCACGCAAAAACTCCTTATTGGATTTTGATGAACCTTTACATTAGTAGTTTATATTTCAGTCATTGATTAATTATTATTATTATAGTATTTGAGACTTGAGATAAAAAGGAAATGTATATAATTCATATAGTAAATGTATCTATTCTATACTTATAATAAAACTGTAGAAGTGTAAATTCTGTACATTGAAAATAATTAAGAAATAAATAGCAGGGGCTAGATAGAGCAAACTAGATCGATACCCAACCCAAAAATGTTTTTAGAAAATTTTTTGTCTGTCTGTCTGTTTGATCAAGCATCACGCAAAAACTACCGGTTCGATTACGATGAAACTTGGTATAATTATACTTTACTATCCGGGGCACCACACTGGGTACTTTTTATCCCGGAAAAGTATACACATTAAAAACAAACTTATTTTTGCGGTTCGATCCCTAGACATGGTTACTGTACCAACATATAAAATAAGTTTGTCGTACGTTACGTCCAACTTTTTTTTTTTTTTCGGAGGGATCTATGCTAATGGCCCGAAGGCCCTAATGCTTCATCGGATTAGTGTGAGCCCATTCGGCTCACTTTTGATTTATAAAGTGGGGGGTTGCCTACCGTGCAGTCTGCGACCACACGGCCTCCTGGCGTCGGTTGTGTGTCAGTGGTCCAACTTGGCTTAAAGCAATGGCCGGGGGCCGGGGACCTGCCAGCGAGCACCTAGCTAATGTAGGTGTAGTACCACCTACTCTCCTTCTGCAAGATAGTGATGTCGCAGAAGGGGTAGGAGGAGCGGGAAAGAGAGCGCACTTGCGCCTCTTCCCGCAAGAGAGCATGGCGGCGACAGGCGGTTGCACCGCCGTGAGAGACCTGTGCGTGGCCTATCGGGGGATCCGCCGGGTCCGGGCTATAAAGCACCCTTATGTGTTCAGGGTGCTTTAAGCGGAGTAGGAGGAGCGGATGTCACCCCCCCTGCCTATAGAGGAGAGTGCCGGTGCGGAGTGTGAGTGTGAGTGCGGAGAACACCGCTGGGGTTTAGTGGGTAGAGTCTGCGTCCACCTTACCAACTTCTCGGGCGCAGAGAGTCCCACATAACCCCTGGGATCCCCTGAACCCGGCGGTATGCATAGACGCACTACCCAGCGAAAAAAAAAAAGATTTATTTACTTATTTAGACATATAACATAACGTCATTACAGCATAATTATACCAACGATAGGATTATTCATTCGTGTGTTATGTTTTAGTAGATATTTGTTTAGCGTAGACCGTATGTACGTAGACATTATACCGACATTATACCGTATGTAGGTAGGCATTATTATTTTAATTTTATTTAGTTTTTACAAATAATATTTGGTATAGGTATTCGTTAATTAATAATATATAATTCAATAAAGGTAGGTAAAGTTGGTTAGTTATTAATTTTTAGTATCTAAATTAGGCGTTAGGTGATTCTTTTTCTATAAGGATAGTTTTAAATATTTCTATATTTTTAATACGGTTATAACACGATGCCTCCCAGAAAGAAAACTTCTCTTTCTGCTACATCGAAATACGCTAAGCAAATGAGATTAGTTAGATCACAATAATTTGCTGAGGTGCGAGAGAGCATGACTGAAACAAAAGCACGCGAAAGCAGCGCCGCTCGAGAATATAAAACAAAACATAAATAATATAAAAACAAAAAATATAATATGAAACAAAGTCCTTCCTCGCGTCTGTCTATCTGTACAACTAGGTACAAACTAACTAAATGGATTTTCATGCTGTTGTCAACATTAGATAGAGTAATTTCTGAGGCAGGTTATAGTATATAATTTACCAAGACTGTATAAATTGATAAATAGTTGGATAATTATTGTGAGAGTCGGAAAATATTAAGCCACTTGGGAGCTTACATTCAAAACACAGCCTTATTCCCTTTAGAGATGTAGCAAAAAAGTAGAAAAATGATCATCATCGGTCTGGATACGTCCGTAAATAAACGTGGGCGAAATTGCGGGCAACAGCTAGTATTAAAAAAATAAATTTATAATTGCAGCGGCTTATAAAATTAATAGGTACTATTTCATCAGAAATCATTTAGAGATTGTCTATTGACTAAGTCTGTAGACGTGTGTTTTATACTTACTCAGCTTTTTAATATAATAATAAATATACTTAACAATCATTATTGCTTTTTTCTCACGTCAAACAGCTTTGCTGTGTTTCAGAGAGAAGGGCAAGACAGGCAGTGTAATTACTGGCACCGAGACTTAACATCTTAATATGTCTCAGGATAGGCAACACATAACTGAGTTGCCTGGGCTCGTTCCAGGTAAACTGGTTTATGTTCATGGGCGACGTCGACCACTTACCATCAGGTGGCACGTTTGCCAGTTTGCCTATCCAACTAACATTAAAAAAAAATCAGTATCTTATAGGTTTACAATATCTGGTTTATGATTGGGAGCTCCTTTTAAGTCCATAGGAGTGTTAGGAGATCCCGCTCTCCCTTAATATTGGTGTTGGTACTTTATAAAGAATCTTACAATTTATTTTACTAAGATGAAATTTCAACGTGACAATGTGTGCGCGTGCACGCGTATATGTCTGTGTGGGTATGTGTGTCTGTGTGCACTATGAATTTATAAATTAATATATAAAATAACTAGCTGACCGCAGGATTGCCCACGTAAATTTAGATTAATATGCGGTCTGATGATGATTATTATTTAAGTAGCTAATGTCATTCAGTAATAACGCAGCATACGGGGAAAGTGTTTTTTTCTATTAGTTAAGAAATGTCGAAGATCATACAAACGAACGAATATCACCTGTAGTTTTAATAGCGCCCCGCGGTGTCACGCCCGTACTTTCCATTCCCGTGGTAGTACAGGGATAAGTTATAGCCTATATGTTATTCTGATATTGTATAAGCTGAGTTATTGTAAAATCCATTCAGTAGTTTTTTTCTTAAAAGAGTAACAAGCGTACATCCATACATTCTTACAAAATTATTTGTTTATATTATTAGTTAGATTATGTTTATTTATTTATTTGATACGCCAACAGTGTACACATTAAAACATAAATTTACAATTATTCAATGAAGTATGTCTGATATGTATACCTATTATAGGTGTTATAGTAACAGTATCTTAGGAACCAAAATATGTCCAAAAATTATCTATATTTAACTTGCTGTGTTATTTCTAAATATGTTAAAATGATTATCTATACAATAGTAGGTTAATGAAAAGTACGACATATGTTTAGATATGGGGCACACAAGAAGTGACGCGCGTCAGTTACTAAAATCCATATCACTGAGTATCGGCCGATAAAAATAATGTACTGTTGCAGTCATTATTTCAAAAACGAACTTTGTGGTGAAAGATTTTCCTGAAATTTGTGGTAAAAAAAATGTGGTTGAAATTCATAATCTATTAGTATTTGAATTTAAAAATATTATAATAATAATATCAACCCTTATATCTCCCACTGCTGGGCACGGGTCTCCTCCTTGAAATCAGGCGTGGTTGGTTTTGGTTGACCGACGCGCTGGCCCAATGTGTATTGGTAAACTTCACACACCTTCAAATACTTTTAATCTCATCAGGCATGCCGCTTTCCTCACGATATTTCCTTTACTGGTGAGGAAGCGATGATCTCAAGTTCAGGTGCACGTAGAAATTTAGAAAACCCTTTTCTAGGCATCACGTCGGGAAGTTCCCATCCTTGCCCCTTGTCCCCCTGCTCTTTTGTCCCCTCTTCTTATAAGAGGGGTACAAAGAGCAGCTCCCTCGGATCAGTTTACTTCACCCAAGGTGCTGGGTTCACCTTAGGTTACAAAGCCTTACCGCCACGACAAGGCTTGAAACGTGGTGGGGGTTCTTCACGACCCAATTTATATTATTATATTATATGCTTATAACAACTAGTCATCGTTGTTTTCGCATATTATATTATGTATAGTGATATTGTATAGGGAGTGGACTTAAGTCCACTTCCCTGCTAACTACTGAATCATATTATTTATGGACGCTATGGATAACAATGAAAATTATGTATAGTATTTCACAAATGTGAAAATTATTATGATCCTTAATACTTCTTGTTTCACTTTTAAAAACTTATCAACTCAATTCTTGTTTAATTTTCCTCATTATTCTCAAACTATCTGGAAACTTCATCCACGTGGACTTTGTTTGAAATAATTGTTAATGATTTACTGTTTGGCTTCCAAGATTTAAAGAACACATAAAATGTGTATCCTTGTCCAGCCTGACAGTTTGGCAGTTCTTAATTAAAAAGGGATGACTGAATAATTGGATAGAGATTGGATAATTCTTTTCTTACCACGGCTCGTCGTGGAAAATTTGACCAAATCTATGAATAAAACAAAATTTCTTGATTTACATTCATGATCAGCTTTAAATAAGATTTAGATTTTTAATATTTTTACATAATCATATTAATCATCATTCATTATGAACATAGGCCTCCCTCAATGAACGCGAATACGGCCGATCCCTTTTTCCATACATAACTTTTATTCTTTACACTATATCAATTTATTCGTAGTACAAGAGTTCCTTACTACGACGTCGTACTTCAACACATTTAAGTTAAGCAGTGATTTGGTCTAGGTAAGGATTATTGCTTTATATTCATAAGTTGAAGCGAAGCCTTTTCCACATGTGCATCCTCCCCATCCTAACCTACGGTGCTCAGACCTGGTCACTGACCGAGTCGTAGAAGTTCCGTCTCGGGGTTTGCCAAAGAGCTATGGAGCGCAGTATCTTGGGGTTATTGGGCATAAAAAGAACAGATAGAGTGCGAAACACCAGACTGCTCTCATTAACGGGCATAACTGACGTGGGCATCAAAGTTGCTAAGCTGAAGTGGGACTGGGCAAGTCACGTCAGCCGAATGCACTCCGACTTCTGGACAAATATCACCACATTTTGGGTGCCAGAAGATAGGATAGACTCATACCAGGCTGACTGGCCGGTGGTGAGAGACGCGATATATGGAAGAGCTTGGGGGAGGCCTTTGCCCAGCAGTGGGACAACATAAGCTAGCAAAAAAATAATCATAGGTTTTATACCGTGTTCATATGAGGATATTTCTCTTGACATAATTACCAATTGATGCATGCATGTAAACATGCACGGAGGTGTCATACAGACAGATTTGGTAAAAGTACAGTACGTATTTTCAATATATTAACTAGTGGCCCATATAGACGAAAAATGTTATCAAGATAGGTTATGCAGTTACATCGAGCGAGTAGTAATGTGTGCCATCAAATTCGGAAGCTGGTCAGTGATTTGTCACAGACGTAATAGCAATTCAACCAACAAGTGACCTCTATGTATGTCACATCGGCTAATCATCCATCAATGGCCATCAGTTGGCCAATCAGAGCGCAGAATCGGCGCAGCGTCGCAGCACAAATTTGTCGGAATTTATTTTCATACAAAACACATAATATTCATCCATTCTCGTTATATTATACTCGATGAGCTCAGCTCGAAAACAACACGACAAGAAATTTTTATTTTGGTATAATGGTGACTGGACAAGTGGGGGCATGGGTTCGTACCCAATCAAGGGTAGACCTTAATGTGTATAATTACACTGTTGTGCATTTTATTATAGTTTAGGTAAGTATTTTAACTATTACTATGTTAAGTAGGAAATGTATTAGGTAGTATAATTAATGATATTAAATAAATAAATAAATAAATATTTTGTTGTAGGTATATAATAATATATATTTTTGTGTTTTTAGTTAATACTTTTGTTAAGATTGTTATGTAGATACTAGATAGCTTAGAATAATTTAATGTAAAACTTAAGTACATACTTAGATTATAATTATTGTTATTTAAAATGTATGCAACAGTGTATGCAACCTAAATAAATTCTTTCTATTCTATTCTATTCTATTCTATTCTATTCTATAATTAATGTATATTTTTATCGGGGCCTTTTAAAATAGATGTATTGTATCGTTCACATAAAAATCTTTCTTATTTGCGCTATTTAACCCGTTATAATTAATGATCTTACGAAGAACTTCATGGCTATATTTATTTTTATCAAATACTAAATGATGGGTAATTTTAAGCAAATGCACGACAATATTTATTATTAAAGTTTTTTGAAACATTCGATTTTGTTGAGTCGCAGTCAAATATTAGAATTACGGTCACGATCACAAAAACTATAAACATCAGCGCTGTGAATAAGAAAACATTGACGCTTTGTATGTATTTAGAGTTCAGGGCCTCGAGGAAATCAATCATCTTTCATTGTTTGGTTGGTTTCTAGAAAACTAATATGTTTCATGTTCTGATCATCATCAATAGCTGTTGATTTCGTCTGCATGGACGATTTGATTTTTTGGTAAGTAGCTATGTATAACTAATATTTGAAACCCATAGGCCATAGTTCATCGATACGCTCAATGCGGGATGGTGCACTTCACACTTCAAAGACTTCCGTCTCATCAGGCATGCAGGTTTCGTCACGTTTCCTTCATCGATGAGCAAGCGATAGTCTCATGTTCAGGTGTACGTAGAAATTTATAAAAACCCATTTCCAGGATCGAACTGGAAATTTTCGGCTCTCACTCAAGAGGCTGAGTCCATGCCCACTAGGTATGAGATAGTAAAAAAATATAGGAAAAGGATTTAAAACATATATTTTAACAGCAAAAAATTCTGATGAATTTTTTGTATTAACAGACAATTTTCATGTAAATTTAACATAAAGAAGGTTGTTTGGGACGATGAAATGTAAAATAGTTGATTCAAAGCACTAAGAGAGCACTGAAAGGCTAAATTGATTTTGAAATCTCTTTGAAGAGCTTAGTGCTAATATGTGCGGGATCTATCATCCTATAGTACTTTCAAACTCAAGTATTAAAGCAGACATAAGAGAGATAATCTTTAGGTTTTAAATGGTGTGTGCCAAAATAGGGTATCACGTGGCTGTAAATTAAATCTGTTATAAGAAGAGTTTAGTGATACTTACTTTTTTCTTTTAATATTATATTTACAGGCTTGGGTGAAAAACAACCAGACCTCGTAAAATAACTTAATTATTTGTATTTTTTTTATTTTACTTTTGTAGTTAACACACATCAAATTGAAGTGTCTGTTTGTAATATTAAAATAACCGCTTTTTACTAAATGCATATGAATGTATACACAGTACATATTATACCAAAATAACATTTTTACAATTTTTGTCTGTCTGTCTGTCTGTTCATTCCGTATAATCTCTAAAACGGCTGGGCTGATTTTGACGGGACTTTCACTGGCAGATAGCTGATGTTATAAGGAGTAACTTGGGCTATAAAAATAATAATCATCAATCCGAAGACGGCTGTAAATCGAAGTTAACGCGAGCGAAGCTGCGGCCTAAAGCTAATCTCAAATAAAATGTCATTCAAGCTGTTCGCTAACGTTTACCTCCAAAAAACCGCTCAACCAATTTCATTTACATTGTGTGTTGTTTTTGTGAAAGAATGGGAGATTCTTGTTTCGATATACTTACCTTATATTATTATAAGATAATAATAATATAAGGTTATATATAATAATAATATAGGTAAGTATTTCGATACTTACTATAGAGTAAGTAAATAGCCCTATAATATAGATAATAATAAGACTATTGTACCTTGTTGAAGACATGAACATATAATATGATATTATTAGTTTCCTATAAATAAAAAATAAAAAAAAAACACTTCCTAAAAACGACCATATTCTAAAATTAGGTATCATAATATGTGCCCTTGAGAGATAAGAAAGAAATACGAAACGGTGCTAAACTGTATATTATCAAAGTAAATATTATTGTAGGTTGCATGCAAACATTGCGTTCAAAAATGTCTAATTGTCATTTATATCGTGCGGAGAACGTTCACGAGATATTAAATGTTTACTTTTATAATTACACGCTACTTTACAAATATGTAACTTTCCTGTCCGAGGTACCTACTTCTAGACGGCAGTGGTCACGTGACTGAGTATGGGATCGTGCTCGAATACGTTAAGGGCAAAAATATTTATTTATGCGTATTAGTTGATTTTTTAAATATAATTCTCAATTACTATCAAAATCTGTTTCCAATACCTACCTAGGTAGTTCCCGTAACATGAACTCGTTTATAAAAAACTTAGCTTTAACTACTAATTGAACTTGGTGTGGTTGTTTATATATTAATATTGTTACTATTTTTTGTTTTATCTTAGCTCATTAATATGTTTATTATCACGTATAATTATCATTCACTATTATTATTCATTCATTTATTCCCCTAATTAAAGCGTTTGCATGCCAGGAAAATTATAAATTAATCTCTTTCGTCTAGACAAACTTTAATGTGTAGACAAATTTGCCAATAGGGGCCAGCCGGTGTATAAGGTTGGGATACGACAAACCACACGTTCCTCTGTTGTCTGTATTAAACTAAACATGAAAACATGTCTGTCAGGTTTATTTACAAAATCAAAATAATAACTATAACGGGAACGGGAACGGGAATGAGAACGGGAATGATAACGAGAACGAGAACGAAAACGAAAACGAGAACGAGAACGAAAACGAGAACTGGAACTGGAACGGGATAGGGATCGGAATCCGGAAAGGGGAAGGAAAAGGGGCGTTCTCGTTCGGCCCCGTAGGCCGGCAATATAATAAAATATTACTAGAAATTACATAGCTCCATTAAGTGATAGAATAGCTAGTAAAGAAAACCTCCCCACCATGGTTCAAGCCTTGTCGTGGCGGTGGGGCTCAGTAGCCTAACGTGAACCTAGCAACTTGGGCGAAGTCAATTGAACCGAGGGAACTGCTCTTTGTACCCTTCTTATAAGAAGAGGAGACGAAAGAGCAGGGGGAACAAGGGACGAGGATGAGAACCTCACCACATTACATTGTTCCAACCTTAAGAAGGGATGTTCTATGGTGCGGAAAAACCCGTCTATGGAGGTGACGTCAGTTCCTTGGGGGACTGACTAGCCGTCGAGGTGCCCTGTCTCTCAACAGATCCGGGCACCTCACGAAAGGCGGCATTGGTGGCACTCGCCGGGTTTTAGTGAGTTTAGTTTTAGAGCTGCGTCCACCTTATTAGCTTTCGGACGCAGCGAGTCCCACATATCCGCATAGGGTGTCCCTCCTCCCCGGCGGGATACCTAAGAGCATTTCCCAGCGCAAAAGAAAAAACTACTACTTACTTACTAAAGAAAACCTGTGATAGAATATTGACCATTCATTTGATTACACAGCGATAAATTCTGATTTACTGACGAAAATATCTTGAATTCTCAGATATGTAATATTGGATGTACTGTATGTCAATGTCACTCAATGGTGAAAACGTTATTACGAAACCCTCCGACGATACCCGACAATATTAAAATTCTTGGACAGGGTGTCAAGTTTTCCAAATACATTGTGCCAGTCAAGTGCCAGTATACAAGTAGATGTTCTCCCTTTGAGCTCATGCGTACACTGAGAGTGATATGAAGGAGTAGGACAATTAATACAAACCAAACAAATGTTTCGATCAACTCATATTTTTTTAAGACAAATCCTGCTGTCAACTGAAATTTTAAGATGATACTTCTGCTGCTCCCTGGTAGTTAAAGCGACTCGAATAACACAACGGCAAACTGTATGATGTGGTAATGCCACGCGCTTATTTTATTCGATTTCGTTATAGATTTTAATTAATTACGAATTTTGAAATTTAGACAGAAATTTCACATCTGGCGCGTCCCATGACAAGCTATCGTTTTTGAAGTGAAACTTCTTTGCGCGCATGAGGATAAATTTTTTACGGATGAAACGTCACGAAAATGTGCAACGTTTTTGTCCAAGAAGATGGAGAGAGTGATTGAGATCGGTTGAGAGAGAGTGTAAAAGGGCGAACGTAGCATGAAGCATATAGCCATGGAGTGAGAGTAGGGAGCAAGCGAGTGAGAAAGATCGAAAGAGAGTGAGATAGAGCGAACGTCCCATCGCAAGTCTCGGAAATTTAAAGCTTTAGATTAGTTTAAATATAAACGTGATTTTAAAATTAGTTTGCCAAATAAGTTTCACTTCTTAAATGTGTACTTTTTATTTTTTATGGTTGTTAGTATTATCAATAATAATAGGCTCCTCCTAGTTGGTGTCCCCGGGCAACACTTGGATACGCCACCCCACTATCTTCGGGGTGAGGTACTCACGTGGCTGATCGTCGGTTCTCTCTTTCTTTCTATTCACTATCGTTTTCACCATCTTTTTATTTGTTAGTTTTTCTTGTATTTGCACCGTTTTTGTTTTGTTTTGTCTATCTTTCACCGCCTTTGTTTCTTCTCGTACTGTCTTTCCTTTTTGGTTAACTCTTCATTTATATAATATTTTAGATTTTATGTAATGCGTCTCCGAAATAGAGTTTTACCCCAGGCGGGTACCGGAGCTCTACGCGATGGAGAATCCCGCCCCGGGCCTTCGGGCTCGGGCTGCCCCTTGTATTCTGGGGGGGGCAACGAGTCGCACCAAGCTGCCTAGTCAAGAGCTGCTGCAGCATGCCACCACCCTTCATCACCGATCTCATCAACTAAATCACTATTTTCATCTCCACAATCGTCACCTCCATCTTACCATGATATTCGCCAATTAAGATCATCCACTTCATCAACTTCTTCATCATTACCAACCTGTGCCGGGGATGTTGTGCAGGAGGCAACTACAGCCAAGAATATTGCACCCACCCGCGGTTCACGACGCACGCGTAAAACGTGGACAAAAGAGATGAATACCTTTATAATGCGTCACTATTTCATAATCACTGAATTAGAAACTAAGAAAAGAGCATATCTCACACACCTACATTCTCTATTTACAAGTGAATAAAGATACACCAAACACATTAACGCAAAATAGACTAAATTGGACAGATGAACTAAACGAATGCATACTTAAAAACTATTATCGGATCACACATTTAGAGACAAACAGGACTTCATATCGAAAACAACTACACGAAGCTTTTATAAATACTTTTCCTACACTCGCACATCTAAGCGAGCAACGAATAAGTGATCAATTAAGAGCAATAATCAACAATAAGTACATAAATGACCAAAGACTTAATACAATAAAACAGGAAGTAGCTGAAGAGCTTACAATAATTAACGATATATTATGTTCGCAAGAAATAACTCAGAATAGTTTTGATAATGATACCCAAATACAAAATTTAGAGCCAGACAACCAACAAGTTATTTCTGAAAACACACACCTACCTAACAGAGATGCTAACATAGATAAAACATTTAATTTTGCACTGGAACACTTTAAAGGTACAAACCAAGACAAAGTATATATACCGAAACAGAAAACGTCAAAAAATCTAGCTAGAACAGTCAACTACATAAATAAATTAATCATCCCAGAACATATAAATGAAGACACAGACTTTTATTACTTTCGAACAGTTATATATTGTGCAGCGTGTACAGCTGCCAAAATGAATGGGACCAGGTTATCACTTACAATTTCCAATAATTCATATCCTGCCAAAAATAATAAAAAACCACAATGGCAAATAAGACTAGAAAAAAAGAGTGGAAGATATACGAGTAAAAATAGGTAGAGTAACGCAGTACATTAAAGGAGGTAGAAGTAGAAAACTAATTGCACAGGTTGATAAAATTAAAGAGATATACAAAATTCATTCTATACATGAGGAACCAAACACACAAATAGCTCAGATACTAGACACATTAAAACAAAAACTTTCAATACTGACAGGTCGGTTAAAAAGATATAATGCGTGCACACAAAGAAAACAGCAAAACAACCAATTTAATAACAACGAGAAAGAATTCTACAGACACATTAGGACGGCCACAACTAACACACCACATACTGAGAATAACACACATACTGAAATACCCGATGCTAGTGATTTCCAAAGATTTTGGGCCGGTATTTGGGAACAGCCGATAAATCATAATTTCGAAGCAGAGTGGATAGAGACTGAGAGAAAAAAGTATGATAAATATCTAACAGAAATGACATTTGAAAAAATTCCTTTAAACTTATTTCAGCAGGTAATACGTAAATTGCATAATTGGAAATCACCAGGATCAGATTACATTCACAATTACTGGTACAAAAAATTTACAAACATTCATAGCAATCTGTACAATTATCTAAATAAATTTACTGAAGACCTGAATTCGATCCCTCCGTACATTAAATCTGGAACAACATTCATGTTACCCAAAGACTCTTGCGAACTTACAAACCCCGCTAAATATAGACCAATTACCTGTTTGCAAACTATTTACAAAATTTTAAGTTCTTGTATAACTGAATTAATATATATGCATGTAAATGATAATAATGTATTAGCTGAACAGCAATAAGGATGCCGAAAATTTAGTCAAGGTTGTAAAGATTAATAGATTCTGTAATTTTAAAACACATAACTAAAACTAAATCTGACCTTTATTCCAGGTACATCGACTACAAAAAAGCGTACGATTCCGTCCCTCACTCCTGGTTGTTGCAAATTCTGGAAATTTATAAAATACACCCGAAAATTATACATTTGCTGAAAACAACGATGACTCTCTGGAAAACTAAACTTAAATTTAAAACTCCTACTACTTCAATAGAAACCGAACCAATCCAAATTCAACGAGGCATATTTCAGGGAGACGCACTTAGTCCATTGTGGTTTTGTCTAGCTTTGAACCCACTCTCTAATATCCTAAATTCCATAGAAGCAGGATACCGCTTACATTATAATGACACGTACAGACATACTGAGGTTATTAACCATTTGTTGTATATGGATGATATCAAAATTTATGCGGACAATGAGTTTGACCTATACAAGTTGATTGAATTGACAGAAAAATTTTCAAATGACATCAAAATGGATTTCGGGGTAGATAAAACTAAAATAAATTCAATAAAGGCGGGAAAAATATATTTACATACTTACACATTACAATCTGGGGAACAGATAGAACCTCTTGATGAAGGACAAACATATAAATATTTAGGCTACCATCAATCGCAACAAATTCAATATAAAGACACTAAATGTAAATTAAAACAAAACTTTCAACATAGACTAAACGCAATAATGAAATCTAAATTATATTCCCGAAATACTATAAAAGCCATTAATACATTTGCTATCCTAATTCTGACCTATTCTTTTGGGATAATTCATTGGAATAAAACAGAACTCATAAGTATACAAAGAAAAATTAACACTACAATGACTAAATACCGTAAACATCATCCACGATCATGCGTACAGAGACTCACGTTGCCAAGAAATGAAGGTGGAAGAGGGATTATTGATATAACAAACCTACATAACAGACAGATCTTAAACTTAAAACAGTATTTCTTAGCTAAATCCGAACTTTCTACACTCCACAAAGCAATAGTTAAAAACGATAATAATTTTAGCCCTCTCAATCTACAGGACATTCATACCAACAAACTAAAAATAACAGATAATAAAACCAAACTTTCTGAATGGGCTAAAAAAGCTCTCCATGGAAGACATCTACACGACTTATGCCAGACTAATGTCGATAGGGAAGCGTCGAACGCGTGGCTGAGTCGTGGAGATCTCTTCCCGGAGACTGAAGGATTCATGATTGCAATACAAGACAATAGAAAGAAAACAATAGAAACTAGAAACTACCAGCGATACATTACTAAAACACTCACGACAGACAGCTGCAGAAAATGCCATAGTTGCCCGGAAACCATTCAACACATTACAGGAGCATGTAGAGCAATTGTACAGACCGACTACAAACATCGACATGACCAAGTTGCAAGCATAATCCATCAGAGAATAGCTAAACAACGACACTTTATTACTAACCTAGAACCATATTACAAATATAAACCTCAAAATATACTTGATAACGCAGCTACCAAACTCTATTTCGACCGAACTATACTAACTGACAGAACGAAGCACTACAACAGACCAGATATTACACTAGTAGATAAAATAAACAAAACTGCATATCTTATCGACATAGCCATATCCAATCCAATACTCACAATTTACAAACTACAATAGCTGAGAAATTAACAAAATATATTGAACTTAAAGACGAAATAGCCCGCCTCTGGAACCTGCAAAAGGTAACAATAGTACCAATAGTATTATCTACTACAGGTGTAATCCCAATTCAGTTATTTAAATCCCTTGATACTCTCCAACTACATCACAACTTAATTTATTTAATGCAAAAGGCGGTAATCTTAAACACTTGTCGTATAGTGAGAAAGTTTATGCAAACAGACGGTGAACTTACAACTCTAGAGACACGACAAACACAATCAAATTCATATATGCATACATCACACATATCATAACCTCATCATACAATACAATATCCTTCTCCTGACACATCTTCCATACATACTCACAATTAAAACATTAAAATTTTAAAGGACTTACCTGGTATGTACTTGGCTTTGGCCCGTACATACTAGTTTGCCGGTGAAAACCGAGAAAATCAAAATCATAAAAATAATAATGATATAGTATTTTCCATATTTGAAGTATTACGTCGTATTCCCTGAGACGTGACGAACGGTACTAGTAACTAAAATATATATTACATCATGCCAAAGTAAGTGTTACAAACATTTTATCGACTTAAACAAATAGTCCTGAAGGGGCAATTAGTTTTAACCAATACTCAACTATTTTGGCACAAAATTATTGCCTCTTAGGCTTAATTCTAGCCTACAGCCTTAAAAGAGATTTATGTTTGATTAAAAAGGAATTTTGGTTTGAATTAGAATACGGATAAACGGTTTTGAATTGTAAAATATGAGTTTTATTAAGTATAATATCAATAAACTTTATAGAGTAACTCACATAAAATTTGTATGCTTACTTATGTTGCCAGCAACAAATTCTGTTTTTAAATTTGAAAATTAAAAAAAAAACATACACACATCCGAATTGAGAACGTTCTCCTTTTTTAGAAGTCGGTTAAAATATACAATTTTGATACAAAAACCAGGTTTGACAATAATTAATGTTACAACATTTCCAAGGTTGTATTCATTGTTGTTATTTACAGTGCAGTGGCCGGTCTAATTTAGATGCTAGTGGCGGGGAATTGGCGTTCATTTTAAAAGGCTAACAGTGAACAAAAAAAAAAAAGAAATTGTTTATGTTTCTATAATTTATGCTTCCTGAAACAAGTGGTACGGATTACGTAAATTTTCAAGAGCTAAACATATAAGTGGTTCTAGAATGGAGGCCGCGTTTGGGTAGGCGAAGTTTTGGTCGACCATTAACCAGGTGGGAAGACGATCTCCGTACAGTGTCGGGTCCGTGTTGGATGCGAGTAGCGAGGGATCGGTCGTCTTGGCGTTCTTTGAGGGAGGCCTATGTTCAGCAGTGGACGGATACAGGCTGATGATGATGATGATAATTTGTAAATACCCAGTAATATGGTACTAGTTTATCCCCCAGCTTCACCTTTTACTCCATTGGTAAATGCACCTGGGCATCCTGCGGAGGACGGGGAAACTCCCATCTAGGTATGTAAGATTCGCTTCGCGTGAAATTTAGTAAGATGTACGTAGCTCTACCCACTAAAACCCGGCGGCCCGGTGCTGCCGCAATGATGACACCCTTGTGAGTCCTCCGCTCTTGCTACCTTCGACAGATACCTTCCAAAACAGCCGTGCACGGTCACGATATAAGCAAGGTAGAAGGTGATTATGCTCTGCCGCATTCCAACCCACTGCTCCAGATTGGACCAACATTCGGGTGTTAACTTAGATTTACATTTTAAGCATGCCGAAAATACTAAATACTAATAAGCTTTGGCTTAGTTTCATATATTAAGGAGCTGTATGATTAGCGCCCCCGTGTTTATTTTACCCGTAAGAGGGGAAACTCGTGTGGTTTTTAATCTCTTATCCATTCTCAAGTGACAAAGGATTAAGATCTTAATTAAGATATAATATTTTATATGATAATAATCTTTTTCCCGCGTCTCTATCGTGAGCTGCACTACACCAGTCTTTTCAAAAAGCGTCAAGGTCATCCTGCCATCTTCGTCGAGGCCTGACGTTTAATTTTTTTTCGGTTTGCTATAATTAAAGCGTGTTTTTTAATTTTTATTATTTTACTTTTTTTTCTATTTGCACGACACAACTATGCGCTAGTGACACATACTGTTGAAAAGATTATCTGCTTATAGGCGGTTTTATTGCTGCCAGCTGAAAATAATTAGTGCCAATCTAGTGATCGTGTTACTGGTATATTTCCATTGTGTTCTCGTATGGTAAACATATATAAGGTAAGCCCCTAAATTACTTCGGGATTTACATCTTTCGAGGGTTTTAGGGCACAATGCTATTGACGTGATAATATCTTGTAAATTGATGAACACCGGCAGCGCGCACGAAATAGCGACAATTGTGTTTTGTGTTTTGGTGTTTATTTCTACAATTTAATAAGATGTAATTGATTTCTTCCATAATTTTCAGTCTAATTTTATTTAGTTCACTTCACATAACTGTTTTTTTTTTCAAAACAGTGGCAAAGAAGGTAATTAATTTTTCATCAATGTTTCTTTATGACGTTATCACGTAAAACTACCGTCCGTAAACCGAAACCGAATATTTTTTAGGTTTCGTTTCCAAAACAACAAAAAGGGGCCCATATAAGATCACTTAGAAGTGCGTCTGTCTGTTGGTCAAACCACAACCTATTGGGTACTTCACACTGTATAATTCTAAGACAATGGGAAGTACTCGTTACAGGTTTTGGTTTAGATACAACTTTGACAAAAAGCTGGGCATCACAGCTTAAAAAGTGAAATAAAAAAATCTAATACTTAACAGTTATCTTATTACGGGAGTTAATTTGCTGAGGTGCCATGCTGCTTTGCAGCCGAATCGGGCCGGTACGACCAGGGTGGTATCTCTCGCTTACATAAAACCAGCGTCAAGTGACAGCTAAGCTGTCGCGTTCCGTGCGGTTCGTGAGTTTCCGGTGGTCCCTTGGGGTAGGAAAAAGGACGGCAATGCATCCGCATTATATCTGGTTGTGCGGATGTGTATGGGCGGTGATAGCCACCAAACGGCTTTGTTTGCTCGTTTGCCCTCCTTTACAGTATAAATAAATACATAAAAAAACTTTAACGGAACCTTCAGCGCGCGAAATAAACTAGCAATATGACAACCACGAGATACGCAAACCAAAGAGGTTAGGTACTTTTACGGTGAGTACGAGTTTATCGATTCCCCCCCAGGGTTCAGGCCTTGACGTGGCGGTGGGGCTCAGTAGCCTAGGGTGAGCCCAACACCCTGAGCGAAGCTAATTGAACCGAGGGGGCTCTTTGTGTTTCTCTTATAAGAAGAGGGGACAAAAGAGCAGGGGGCAAGGGGTGAGGATGGGAACCTCACCCCATTTTACTGTCCCGACTTTGGGAGGGGTTGTTCTGGGATGCGGGACAACTCCTCTGTGGAAGTGGCGTCGGTTCCTTGCGGGACTGACTAGCCGTCGAGGTGCCCTGTTAGCTTAACAGATCCGGGGCACCTCACCAAGGCGGCATTGGTGGCACTCGCCGGGTTTCAGTGGGTAGAGCTGCGTCCATTTACCACCTTTACGGCGCAGCGAGTCCCACATACCCACCTGGGGAGACCCGCTCCCCAGGCGGGATGTCTCAGAGCATTTTCCGGCGTAAAAGGAAAAAAGGAGTACGATTTTATCGGAGTCTCTAGTTCTTTTGTGTCCGAACCAAGGCAAAGAACATAAAATGTCTGTAATTTATTACTATTAGGACCTTCCTAACCTTCACGATTAGACCTTTGAGACATTTATCAAAAAGTTCGTCCTATTGCACTTTTTATCACACATTTGTTTTATTCCTCCCAAAAGATAACACTAGAGCATTCAAGTGAATATTATTTATTTACCGGTAGAAGAATGCGCTCGTCTCCAGGCCATCTGCTTATTTAAACAGTTTTTTTTCCGTTGAAACAGTTATAGGGTTTTATAAAGAAATGTATATGTAATAGCACCTAGCCTTAATACGAGTACGTCTCAAGAAAGACAACGCACGAATAAGTTGCCTTTTTTATCGCAGGGAAATTCTTATGGATGCAGCCAGGATCTTGGGGTAGATCCTAACCCAATGTGGGACTCGCACCTGGGAGTGCCCATCCTAACTAAAACCTCTGCGAGCGCCTTCAGCCGCTTTTTGGGGGACCCGGATATGCAGGCAACAGACAGGATCACCGCAGCGACAGGCTGGCCCCGGCGGAGGCCAGACTACTACTCGTAAGAGGGGACTGCCCGACCGCTCGCAGAAAGAGACCATCGCCGTCCAGGACTCGTCGTCACCGAGCATCATGGTGACGACGCTAGGCAAAGACAAGTCCCCTCCGATGACTGATACGAATAAGTTGCCTGGGTTATGTGGATATCCAGATGAACTTGCTTGTGTTCATGGTAGTCGATGACCTCGTTACCTAGGTAATCCATCACCTACCTACCTACCTAATTATCTACTAGCACACTATAATGTGTGTCTTACGCTATATCATTAGGCGATTACCATAATACATTACCGTCCAACGATACTGTCTCTAATTATCAATTATTTAGCTTCAATATAATGCGGCAATACAATACAGTAATACATACCGATAATATAATACCATACAAGATAATATTGAATAATATATTTCAAACAATAAACAGTTCTTTCCCTTTCTGTGTACCTTTAAATAAAGATTAATTAAAAGAACAGTACAATATCTAATTGCTGGTCCCTAGCTTCCTGCTATTTTACTTATCACTTGGCAGAACTGCTATTTTAGAAAAAATAAAATAGGTATAGCCCGTATAATGCCTCAAAAAATAATTCATGTCTTGAAACATTTTGACTTGGTGAGTAATAAAAAACGCAACATCTGTTTATTTTCCAAAGATATTTATTTATAAGGTATAGTTACTAGGCTACAGGGTAAGCCCCACCATGGTTCAAGCTTTGTCGTGGCGGTGGGGCTCAGTGGTCTAAGGTGAATCCAGCACCTTGGGCGAAGCAAATTGAGCCGAGGGAGCTGCTCTTTGTACTCCGATTATAAGAGGACTACAAAAGCGCAGGGGCACAAGGGGCGAGGTTGGGAACCTCACCCCATTGTACTATCCCGACGTTGGAAGGTGGCGTTGGTATCTTGATGGACTGACTAGCCGTCAAGGTGCCTTGTTTGCTCAACAGATCCGGGGCACCTCAGCAAAGGTGGCATTGGTGGCACTCGCCGGGATTTAGTGGGTAGAGCTGTGTCCACCTTACAACCATTCGGGTGCAGCGAGTCTCACATACCCGCCTGGGGAGACACAGTCCCCCGCGGGATGCCTCAGAGCATTTCTCGGCGTTAAAAAAATAGGCTACAGCGTGCAATGTAGTTATCATTATGATTATCTTAATACAGAAGAGCCATGATCAACGATGATATGTTAATGGTTGTGATAACATCACCTATTCATCACTGTGGCAGATTACAGTTTAATATCACAGCATGGTATGACAATTCTTATCAACCTGCGTCGAATGTTAAATAAAGCCCTTGTTTCTTAGTGAAAGCGAGGACTATTATTTTATTTAAAATATTAATAATATAATATCAACCCTTATATGTCCCACTGCTGGGCACGGGTCAAGGTACCCTGTTAGCTTAACAGATCGGGGGTACCTCACCAAGGCGGCACTGGTGGCACTCGCTGAGTTTTAGTGGGTAGAGCTGCGTCCACTTACCATCTTTCGGGCGCAGTGAGTCCCACATACCAGCCTGGGGAGACCCACTCCCTAGGCGGGATGCCTCAGAGCATATACCGGCGTAAAAAAAAAAGGCCATCGTCCCTCACATTTAAAAATACTTTTACGGCCTTCAAATTTACTATGATATTGGTTCTTATAATTACTTTATATTAAGTAAATTTAAATAAAATAAGCAATTACTGAAGATATTTTAATGACTTTATATTAAGAATTTCACAATAATAGTAACGCTCCGCCAAAATGCACCGCATTTTATAAGCAACTCTCCTCTCCTCTCCGCTTCCCCCCTCCTCTCCTCTCCCCACTCCTCTCCTCCCCACTGGTCGCTCCTCGTATCCGCTTAACGAATCTCACACCTCACCACTCCTTCCGTTACATATTATAATGATTTATAGTAAAACGTATTTGTTATTAGCATCTTGAATCCGGGATGGAAAGGATCTGGAGGATATCTGAAGCATTTCGAGTCTACAGTCAGGTTTAATGGCCGCATGGTGATTACGCTAATAATGCGACCAGTCCAATTACAAGCGACTTGGGATCGCTCTTCACTTTCTTGTCCTCTATTTCTTTACTATCTCATAAGACACGTTTTCGTAAGACATAAACGTGTAATATATTACACTTTCTGGTCGCCATCATGTTTCTGAGAAAAAATGAGCCTGAAGGCTCAAAGGCACTGCTGCTGCGGGCTGTTGTTAATATATTATATTATTTCATCGCAGAAATAGCCTCTTTCTACGGTTTCACTTGACCCATTAGTTTAAACAATATTTTTTCCTCAAAAAGCCTAAAACTTTATCTTTTTTTTTTAACACTGGGAAATGCTCTGAGGCATCCCGCGGGGGGGTGGGTTTCCCCAGGCGGGTATGTGGGACTTGCTACGCCCGAAAGCTGGTAAGTGGACGCAGCTCTACCCACTAAAACCCACCGAGTGCCACCAATGCCGCCTTTGGTGAGGTACCCCGGATCTAATGAGCAAACAGGGCACTAATAAGCTTCATCTATAATTTGGTTATCAATTGCAAAAATATTTTTGTGCGTTCAAACCATCGAGCATATAACCGGATATAGTAGTAATGTGAGTCATAAAATTCTGAAACTGGTCAGTGATTTGTCATCGGCGTTATAGCATTTCAACCAGCTAGTGATCTGTTATGTACGTTCCATCGGTCAATCATCTATCACTGGTCATCAGTTGGCCAATCAAAACGCATAACCACAAATTTGGCGGAATTTCTTTTCACGTTTTCACGTAACATTACCACTGTAATAATTCTGGTTATATATTATGCTCGATAGTTTAAACGAACTCTGCGACCTCGTCATATTAGTATAGGTAAATAAATTTGCTGCACAATTGCACAATCTGGTGCATTTGTTATAAATTAGCACAATATTAGAAAGAATTCCCTGAACTCTAATCCCAAGACGGATCAAGATCTACACACACAACACTTTAACTGATTAAATTTGTTACTCCGAAGCAGAACTTTCCCAACATCCGTACAAAGAACGATTAGGGTACATTGTGGATACAGATAATGAATCAAAGGCTTGTTTAACGATCCTTATAAAAAAAGATTTATTTTATGTTGTCCTTACACTGACCTTGTATTAAAACGATTTAAGTTTTCAATGATAAATACATTAAAGAAAATATCAAAGGGCGTTTTGGAAACGCTATTATAGGCAATAAATTTAAAAAAATATTTAAATATAATTATACACACACACTTTTAGAATACATCTTACCCTTTTTAAGTATAAGATATTTTTCTAAATATTTTTACTAAAAAAATTAAAACCAACTTCAAAAAACAAAAACTAAAAAGTAATATAATAATTGAGTTTCTTTAATTTTTGTATCTACAACTTATAATCAACATATTATTCTTCTACTAATGTGGAATATTTGCGTTTACCATGTCACTATTGTTACTTTTAAAATCGGTGTCATATTTGTTGATGTACCTACCTCTCTACCTATCTTGACCCTGCTCTTTTATCCTCTCTTCTTATAAGAGGAGTACAAAGAACAGCCTCTAGGTTCAATATGCTTGAACTTCAACAAGGCTTGAACCGTGGTGAGGAATATCTATTAACTAAAAAAAAGTATGACTAAAACAGTAATTTGAAATTATGTGGTAATAAATTTGAAAAAAATGCATTATTAAAATAATAAAAGCAATATAAAATTTTGTGGATTTTTGTATAGATATTTTAAAACCTTCGTAATAAAACGCTATGAAAAGTGCACGGTGAACACTTTCAACAAAATTAAATTATAATGAAACACTTTGCCACTTTGAAAACAAGCCCGAAACGTCGGGCTTGTAAAAATCTTAATAAACCGCGATAAAATCTGTAAAAAAGTGTTTCATTATAATGAGTGAAATTCGCGTAAACATTAGAAAACAAAATTAAATTACACTAGATATGTTAGGAACGTTTATGAAATATCAACAAAAATTCTGGCAGTTATAGGGACTAGAGTGAACTGAGGGGGTTGCTTTTTGTACCCCTCTTATACTGAGGGTATAAGAGGGGTACAAAGAGCAAACCCCTGGCCGGACGTTGGGAGGTCCTCTGTGGAGTTGACGTCGGTACACTAGCCATCGAGGTGCCCTGTTTGCTCAACAGATCCAGGGCACATCACCAAAGGCGGCATTGGTGGCACTCGCCGGGTTTTAGTGGGTAGACTTGCGTCCACCTTACCATCTTTCGGTGCAACGAGTTCCACATACTAGCCTGGGGAGTCCTACGAGATGCCTGCGGGATACCTACGAAAATTTCTAGGCGGAAAAGAAATTAAAAAATTTAGTAGATATTGTTCACCTTGAATAAAACACAATATTATACTACGTAATCAGTCCGCATTTAAAGTCGGATACCAGATTTCTCGAATTACGTCGTTGGCAAAGCTACATTATTGGGTCTACTCGTCAAAAATAATTATGTGATGGTGGCCACTAAAATATTCAATTATCTGCAGTACTTAGACTTCGACTTTTGCCGGGGCTACACTTTTGCCAGTATTTTTATTTACTGACCATGATGCCTATAAATATTACGGATAATACGTGATAGATTATTTCTTCATTTCATAGCTCGATATATCTACATCCGATCTGGGACGTAAGAATTCCAATACGTCATGTACATTATTTGAATAATGTTCATAGCATAGGATCATTTCCAATTAGGAAGCTGTAGCTGACTGTTACTTTATTCATAAGTCGTAAAGTTGGTAGCTTTTTTTTTTTTTTTTTTTGGTTTCGCTGGGGAATGCGTTTAGGCATACCACCAGGTCCGGGGGGGGGGCGGAGGTTATGTGGGACTCTCTGCGCCCGAGAAGATGGTAAGGTGGACGCAGAGTCTACCCACTTAACCCCAGCGGTGTTCTCCTCTTCGTTTGGGTGACCCGGCGCGAGAGCTGTGGACGTCCGTATCGGGCTACAACGGTGTGCCTTACGGTAATCTTCTCTGGAGGCAGGGGGTGGCAACCCCTCCTCCTTCTCCGCATAAGGTACACTGAACACACGAGGGTGCCTTATAGCTCGGACCTTACGCGCGCGCAGCTCATCCATCGAGCTGCCGCGCACAGGTCCCTCACGACGGTGCGACCGCCTGTCGCCGCCGTGCTCTCCTGCGGGAAGAGGCGCCAGTACGCTCCCTCTCCCGCTGCGCCTCCTCCTTCTGGGACATTACGTCCTCGCAGAAGGAGAGGACAACCTGCCATGTGCTCTCACTGACGGTCATCGCTCGGATGACCGTAGGGAGCGACAGGTCCGCGCCAACCTCAGTGATGAGGGGCGCCCTTGCCTCTGCCCAAGCTGGGCACTCCGCCAGGCTGTGGTCAGCAGTGTCTTCACTGCTGTCACAGTGATGACACTCTGGCGATTCCTCCGCCCCTGCCACCTTCCACAGATACCTTCCGAAGCATCCGTGCCCCGTCAGTATCTGCGCAAGGTGGAAGGATATTGCGCCGTGCCGCCGGTCAACCCACTGCTCCAGGATTGGACCGACGGCCAACACCGTGCGGTGTCCCGCGCTTGGCTCTCTGAGCCGCTCACTCCACTGGCTGAGCACCCGCCTTCTCAGGCGGCTCCTCCAGGTCTCTCCTTCCTCAGAGACCTCCTCCTCGTCTCCCCGTCGTCTTCTCCACTCACGCGCTAGGGCCTTGGCATGTAGGTCCCATGGCGCAGTACCCGCCAGTACGCACGCAGCCTCATACGAGGTCGTACGGTACGCACGGACGGCCCTGACGGCCATAACCCGTTGCGGACGTCGCAACAGGGCCACGTTCTCCGCCTTCAAGGCACGCGCCCAGATAGGCGCGCCGTACAACGCCATGGACCGCAGGACGCCTGTGTATAGGCGACCAGCCAGCACTAGGCCCACCCACGTTTGGGGGAAGGCGACCTAATGATCGAGCAGTTCCGAGCAACCTCGGAATGAGGCGCCGGAAGTGCTCCTTGAAGTCCCATCGCCTGTCGAGGACGAGGCCCAAGTATCTCATAGTCGACTCGACAGCGATGGGAGTTCCTCCCACTATCAGGTGGGATCCGGCTGGAGGGGCTCGACGGGGCCCGTGGAAGCATATAGCTTCGCACTTCTCCAGGGCCACCTTGAGCCCGAGTCGCCGAATCCTTGCCACCACCTGCGCCACTCCTGCTACCGCCAGCAGGCGGGCCTCCAAGAACGTACTTCCACGTGCAGTGACGACGGTGTCGTCGGCGTAACAAGTAAGGCCGACGCCCGTCAAGTTCGCACCACGGAGCACCCAATCGTAGCCTATGTTCCACAGAAGCGGCCCTAGGACCGAGCCCTGTGGAACACCGCAGGCCACCTCTCTCCTCACCCAACCGTTTGCTGTCAGGTAGGTGACGGACCTACCTGAGAGGTAACTCTCCACAAACCTCCTCAGGTAGTCCGGTACACCGTGGTACCTCAGCGCCTCGCGAATGGTGTCGAAGGGCAGGGTGTTGAACGCGTTGGCAATGTCAATAGACACTGCCAAGAGCACCCCTCTCCCCTCGACCGCCTCATCGGCTTGGGCCCTCACCCTGGTCAGAGCGTCCAGGGTGGACCTGCCCCGCCGGAACCCAAACTGGAAGGCGCTGAGATTAGGCCCCACGCTCTCCAAATGATCGACGATACGGGCAGCTGCGATCCGCTCCAGCAGCTTGCCCGCCTCGTCGAGCAGCACGATCGGTCGATACGCCGACGCCGAGTCCACCGGTCGTCATTCCTTCCGGATCAGGGTCTGCTTCCCCTTCTTCCAAGCCGTGGGAAACTGGCCCTGCGCCAGACAGGCGCTAAAAAGGCGCTTCGCCTGTGTCCCGAGCGGGCCAAGAGCCAGAACCAAGGCCCGCCCGGGAACCCCATCCGGACCAGGTGCGGTATTTCGTGCCCTCATGCGAGCCAGTGCTGTGTTGAGCTCCACCTCTGATACCTCCGGGACCTCTTCACTCGACGGTTCTCCGCCTGGTGGAGTCATAGACGGGGGCACGTGCTCTTCCCGACCGGGGAACAGGGCCGGAACTATCCGGGCCACGAGGTCGGGCTGGAGACTCTCCGTCAGGGGAGGGGCACAGGGCCGCAGTTTGTTGCGGACCATTCTGTACGGCCTCCCCCACGGGTCTCGGTCCAGAGACTCCAGCATCTCCCCGTGGGCAGCCTCCTTGGCTCGACCTATAGCCGTCTTCAGTTCCCCGGCGGCGGCTCTGTAGATGTCATAGAGCCGCCCCTCTTCCTCCTCGTCACGGTGCCTTTGCCTTCGACTTCGGGTGTACTGGCGTCTCGCCGCAACGCACCTCCTGCGCAGCTCTGCGAGCTCTTCCGACCACCAGTACAACCTCCTGTTTCGCGGGGGACGCCGACTGATCCTTGGCATGGCCGCGTCGCATACCTGCGACATCGCGGCGACCATGCGGTCGGTCTCCCCATCTATCTCTGTCTGGTCCGCCAGCGAGTCCAGTCCCCATGCCTGGACGATGGCTGCCTCGAGGAGGGCCTCCTTGTCTAGCCTTCTCAGTGCCCAACGTGGGCCGCACTCTGCACTCGAGCCGCGGGTTGGGGAGGGGACGGAGACACCGTATTGGAACCGGATATACCGGTGGTCCGACAGCGTCTCGACGTCAAGCACCTCCCAGCCCTGCACGCGGCGAGCTAGGGCGGCATCGGCGAATGTAACATCAACGATGCTTCCACCCTGTTGTCGCACGCACGTGTGCCTTGTACCCACGTTGAGCACCTCCAGCCCAGCCTCAACCAGCCAGTCCTCTAAAACTGCGCCACGTGCATCTGTCGCGGGAGAACCCCATGCCACTGATTTGGCATTGAGGTCCCCGGCGACCAGCACGTGATCGAGGCGAGCACGCCCCATCAGAGAACCGACCCGAACCAGGAACAGTTCAAAGTCGGCAACGCTCCGATTGGGCGAGAAATAGGCCCCGATCACCAATACGCGTCCGATCTCGGCCGCAATGAAGCCACGCCCCCTCTCCACGACGCTGAACGATGGCGAGCCGTTCAGGCTGGCGATGGCCACCACACCATCCTCATCTCTGACCCAACTTGAAAATTTGGGGACCCGGTACGGCTCGGCTACCACAGCCACCTGCACTGACCATTCCGCCAGAGCCTGAAAGAACAAGTCTTGGGCTCTGGCGCAGTGGTTGAGGTTCCCCTGTAGTACTTGGGTGAGACGTGCCATCACTCCAAGGCTGTGGGGACCTCCTCGCCCAGGGCCGCGAAGGAATTTGCGGTCGGGCAGATGGGCTGCGAGGGGGCACTAGGGCCCCCCTAGTTCTCTCGGTCTCTTTTCGCCCGGCCCGGACACGACGCGGGGCGACGCACGCTGCACCACCCATTTTATGGGTGGCGGGTATTCCCTTTTCCGTGCAGAGTGCACACTTCGGGGCCGCCGCTGAGCAGTCCCTAACCTTGTGCCCCGCCACCCCGCAGCGGAAGCACAGATCACTCCGGTCCACTGCAGAGGAGCAGACCGCCGCAACGTGTCCCTGCTCCTGACAGCGAAAGCACCTTAGTGGGCGGGCGTCAAGCAGTCGGAATTGTGCCGACACCCAGCCCACCAGCAGCCTGCCCTTCTCGATAATCGCTTTCGCCGCCTCGCAAGGGCAGCGAACGATAGCAGCTCCAAGACCGGAGGGGCTGCAGCCGATCTCCCCCACCCGCACCTGATCGGGGGGGCAACCACCTGCCTCTGCGACAGCCGCTACAACGTCCTCCTTGTATACCGAGTCGTCTAGACCTGAGATGCGAGCGCCCACGCATCTCGTGGGTCTGGAGACCCGGACAATGTCTTCCCCGACCACCTCTCTGATCTTGTTGGCTAAGGAATCTGCCTTGGCCCCGCTGGACCTACCGGGCAACACTAATAGGCGGGCGCCCGTGGCCGCTTTTCGGCAGCGGGGCGGATCAATGCCGAGGTCGGAGAGGCGGATTTCAGTTCTCGCCTTCCCCAGTATGTCGGCATAGGTCACCCCACGTTCAGCCGCCGCCGGCTGCACCTGCAGTACCACAACAGAGCTGTTGGGTGTCCGCAGTTTAGGCGGGCCTCTCTTTGCAGGCGCCTTCTGGGACTTTTTGTTACCCTTTGGGGCCTGTTTGGTCTTCTTGGTGACGGTTGTCCATCCGTCATAATCAACCGCACGCTTTGTATCCGCTGCTTTCTTCTTTTGGCTCTTCTTAGGCGCCGCTGATGGCCTCGAGTTCGCTAGCGGCATCAGAGTCGTCACTTCGTTTGATGCCTTCTTTTTCTTCGGCGTCTTCTTCGGGGCGGTTGAGAGCCCCGGGATTGCTGCTGGCACTGTTGTTGCTGCCGCTGCTGCTCGTTTGTCTACCGCAAGAGGCGGGCGCAATCGTGGCTCGGGTAGAAGTCTGGATTCGAGACCCTCCAGCCTGGCGTTAAGCCGCACGGTCGAGAGCGCCACCGCTTCCAGCATCGCCTTCTGGACAATCTCCTCCAGATTAGACGAGGCGGGCGTTGGCGACGCTACGGGCACGGCCGACTGCTGGCGGGAGGAGGCGAGCTCGCTCCTGAGTGCCGCCAGTTCCTGACGCAGTTCTGCCACCTCCGCCGACAGCCGTTTATTTTTTGTCTCCAGAGCTTGGGTCTCGGTGGAGGACGTACGTTCCAGAAGGGCCACCGTAGCCTCCTGGATGGTCTGCGTCGCGTCCTTTAGGGCTTTGACCATGGTCCCCTTCAGGTTTTTGGACCTGGTACGGACCCCAGTTATGGTCTCCAAGGCCTTTGTAATGCTCGAACCCAGAGCGCTCGCCGTCTTTTTGGGCTTTTGTTAATCCCACGTAGTGGCCGGTTGTTGGCGGCCTGCCCCTTCCTCGCTTCGTGGGTGGCGTCTTTTTGAACGCCGCAGCGTTTCTTTTTAGCGTTGATTCGCTGCTCTCCTCCTCTTCCGACGATGATCGGGTCCTCTTTCCTTTACTCCTAAGATGAGCTGAACGCGTCGATCTCAAGCTGCGAGCGGAGTCGCTCGCGCTCATCACCTCCACTTCCTCAGTTGCCAAGTCGCATGCATCACTGTCCGTTGGGTAAGCCAGGTCACGAGAGCTTGAGCCCTCTAAGCAAATTGTGCCCGCCCCGTAATACGTGGGGCAGACCTCCGCCGATTCTGGCGTGGTGCGGGATTCCCCCTTTCGGGGACCCGCCCGGGGACTATTTTCTGTTTGCTTGTTTTCCATTTTTTTTTTCTACTCATTTGGGTTGAGCAAACCCGTAGTCATCTCGAAACGTTGTGCGCTAACGACTGGAGACCCTCCAGCCATTCATCCCCTCGCTGCGCACTAGCTTATCTTGGGATTAGGGTGATTTTTTAGAGAGGTTTTCTTCCTCGCGGTCCCCATCCCGACATGGGATGGCGACCACCACCCCCGGCCCTATGGACCGGGGAGCGGCTTGGCCGGCAGTGGCCAAAACCAACTGCCGCCCGATTCGGATCCGATTAGTTCACCCGGGGTTCGCACCCCAGGCTTAAGCCCCACCGCCACGTCAAGGCCCGGATCCGATGGTGGGGAAAGTTGGTAGCTTTGATCTAACAATTTAAGTTAGAATTGGAGTTTCAAAGGGGTCACCACCGTGAAGGGCTAATCAATCTATTTTTGTTTGCAGCGATTTTATGCGTTACGGTGATTTTTTAAGATTATTTTACGTTTGTACGCGTAAGGATGATGTTTTAATTTTATTTTTTATTCCTTCTCTACTGAGATATATAGGCGTGTTTCAATGAACTCCAAGATGGGCTGAACTGAGTCCCTGCCACTCGCATCTAACCGATCGGCTTCTGCACGAAGATCGACCTCCAAGTGCCTCCAAGTGGATTGAAGTTGGATCATGGATGTCGGTCTGCCACCAATCTTTTCAAATAAAAAAATATTTTTTTGTAAATCTAGCTGGCATACAAAGTCGCCTCTTTAGCTAGTACAGATATAAAGATACTATGAGTTCACATTGTTAAACAAATGTTCTTATTTGAATGTATATCTTATCTTTAGGATACCATTAATGATAACAGGCTATTCGACTTTGGTGATGTAACATGAAATTAATGCTAATTCCAGATAAAACGCCAAATCGTTGCCGAAAAATATAAAAACATCTAAAGATTTTTAACTAAGTTTTAATGTAGAATTAAAATTCATCGAAAGTAATTTTATTTTTCGCTATTCTGAACATTATTTAAGAAAATATTTCATACGATTTCATCTCATATAAAGGTAGACCTACACTAGAAACATGTCACATGGAGTAATTTCTGGAGTACGACTCAAAGATAATTTCGGTGAAGAAATATACACATTCTTGTGTATTAAAATATTATATTTTTTAATATCTAGCACGTTTCCGAAGATATATATGTTATAAAGAGATATAGATTTATATAGACGAAGTGTTGGTCGGCCAACACACACGGCACAAGGTAGGAAGACGATCTCCTTGCGGTGGCCGGTCCGTGTTGGATGCGAGTGGCAAGGGATCGGCCATCCTAGCGTTCATTGAGGGAGACCTATGTTCAGCAGTGGACGAATAAAGGTTGATGATGATGAAAGAGATATAACCACTACAAAGCAGCGATCTACTAGTTAATAATAAATCCTGTCTACACAAATAATGAAGTTATTTATTAATTTGATCAAGTACAAACTTAAGATGCGATCAAAACATGCAAATTTAATGAACATAAATTTATGACGCAATAAAAGTTTTTCACGAAAATTGGTTCGTGACTCTGATTTTGACATTGACATTGATTTATCTTTTGGCCTAAGATCCCTATATAAAACGACCTTCACCGAGCTGCTTATTGGATGAAACTTATTTTATATTCAATTAATATATCAATAAATATACTGCATATGGGTTGACTAAAAAATTTCAGTCCAGGATATTATGATTAATTAATAATAAAAAAATATATATTTTAACTTTTTTTAAAGGTATCGGTTAATAGACAAATTACATACTAATCGAAAGTATAAACCCCATAGAATATGCAAACGTTAGGTTGTCTTTCTTTTTCCCTACACAACTCTCTGGTAGGCGAGTATAAGCAGGTAAATCGATACTAGTGACTTGCACCGGTCTGGTTAACGAATTAAAATTAAATGAAAATAAAGATTAATCCATACATAAATAATATAAAATGAAGATCACGGTAGTATAAGGTTGTCTATAAATTTATTTGTGTTGTAATTTTTTTTTAATTATTAATTAATAATAATCCTGGACTAATTTTTCTAGACAACCCATATGCAATATACACTGGCGGACACAAAAATTGCATCATAGTGCAAGATAACTTTCAATGAAATATAATTAGTGAAATTGCAAACTATTTTGATTTATTTAAATGATAATGCGAACACTGGTTCTGGTCTGATAAAAAAATCAATTCATGTGTGTATAGGACAACTTTTCTCACTAAAAGAATCAAATTACTCCTTTTGCAGCTTTTTGGAATGAAACAGTGAATAGAACAAAAACAGCTTTATTATGAAAATTTTACAATACTAAGATTTATTTTTTATTTTTAATACGGTGTATTACCTCCTCTTGCCCTAATAACTGATTGAAGTCAATTTCGCATCGACCTGATTAGAGTTTTTAAAAGATTTTGCGGAGTATTATCCCATTCTTGTGACAATGCAACTCTGAGCTCCGCAACCGTTGTTGGGACCAGATTTCTTGTAAATACAGCTCTTTTTTGGGTTGTCCCACACGTGTTCTATCGGATTAAGGTCCGGGCTACGTGCTGGCCAATCCATGGAACGAATCTCAACCTCAGTTAAGTATTGCTTGTCTCGCAGAACTTGTCTCGCTGCGTGCGGGTGAGCATTATCCTGCATAATAATGAAGTTGTCGTCTATAAATCCGCTAAAAGGTCAGGGTCCAATATCTCCGTTATATAGCGACGTGATGGTAAACCACGGTTACCACGGCCACATACATGACCGTGGTAACCGTGGTTTACCATCACGACGTCAATAAACACAAGTTCAGTTCGAGCATGCATCGATATGCCACCCCAAACCATACAAGACCCGCCTCCAAATGGAACCCTCTCCTCAATGCAATTTGGAGCATATTATTCTCCTCGACTACGGTAGACTAGTCTGCGACCATCAGCACACTAGAAACAAGTCGTACACTCATCATTGATAATAAGGAAGCCCATTGCTCTTCAGTCCAATTTAAGTGTTCACGATCAAATCTTAGTCGAGCTTGCCTATGAGCTGCAGTCAATTTTGGTCCATTTGCGAGTCCAAAAGGTATGATATCACGCTCTTTTAGCCTTCTTCTTATGGTTCGTGTACTAATTGCTAGGCCACGTACCTGGAGGAGCTCATTTTTAATGCTTATAGACTTTAAAAACCGATTTTTCAACGTGACAACTTGTCACAATAAATCTGTCGTCACAAGACGGTTCTGCACGAGTTCTGCCGGTTCCATATCTTCTTTTGAATGAACCTGTCTCCATAAACCTTCTGTAAACTCATAAAAAAAAACTGTCAAACCGTAGACTGGTTTACTTTTAAATCTGCTGCAATTGTTCGTTGGTCTAGGCCTTGCTGCACTAGAGCAACAATTTGTGCGGCTTTTTCGGACGATACGCCCATATTCGTGAGAGAAAATCGTGTTTAAAATAAAAACAGACTAGCAATTAAGCAATTAGTAACGATAATTTAACATGTAACAAAGCAAAAAAAAAATACCATCAATCGCAACATTAACGTAACTACGAGTTAATCTTTAGTAAATTGACAAGATTTCTTCTATAGAATATTTTCTTTCTTTTGTGACAGTTTCATATTTAAATTTGATTTTGTTTTTGTGTTTATAAACCAGACTTTATTTTCCAATACCAATAAATGTAAAAAGTTTGCACATTTCGTTATAAAATTTGATTGAATGTGTTCTTGTAGTTTGATGCAGTTTATGTGTCCGCCAGTTTATTTATTAATATATTAAATTGAATATAAAATAAGTTTCATCCAATATGCAGCTCGGTGAAGGTCCTCTTTATATCGGGATTCTTAACTATTTACAATTTTGACTTATCATTATAATAATTGTTTAAGTTTCAGATATTTACCAAGGAAACATTGTTAAAACATTATTAGTTAAAAGAATTATGGTATATACATGTTTTTTTTTTCTTTTATGCCGGGAAATGCTCTGAGACATCCCGCTGGGGAGTGGGTCTCCCCCGTCGGTTATGTCATTATGTGGGACTCGCTGCGCCTGAAAGGTGGTAAGGTGGTAAGCAGCTTTACCCACTAAAACCCAGCAAGTGCCACCAATACCACCTTTGGTAAGATGCCCCGGATCTTGACGGCTAGTCGCCCCTTGTCCCCTCTTCTTATAAGAGGGGTACATAGAGCGCCTCCCTCGGCTCATTTAGCTTCGCCCAAGGTGTTGGGCACACACTATGGTATATAGGTACATGATGATTTATATAAGTTCAAAAGTTTCATTGAAGTAAACAAGAAATTAATTACATTGAATAATTTGATTGAAAATAAATATCTTTTTCGGAGGGATCTATGCTAATGGCCCGAAGGCCCTAATGCTTCATCGGATTAGTGTGAGCCCATTCGGCTCACTTTTGATTTATAAAGTGGGGGGTTGCCCCCCGCCTACCGTGCAGTCTGCGACCACACGGCCTCCTGGCGTCGGTTGTGACAAATAAATATCACCTTTGCTATAATATACTAAGAGTATCTTTTGCTGGATCACCTCCAGACACCTTTGTCTATTCTTCTGACTTTTAAAAATGTGTTGAATTTGTAATAGTTGATATAACTTTAAATTAAACTTACGTACTACGACTATTAGTAAGTAATTTAAAAAGGTACATAAATGTACAGACTGACTTATTGTTGAAAATTTAATCTCGATTTACTGAGTTAATAGAATTTTGTTGTCTCTTGAGCCCCTCTTGGAAATAATCTCGTTGAGAGTCAAACTTAATAGGACCTCTATTGAATACTTATATCACAGTCTATGAAACTACAGTCAGTCAGCGGACGTGTGTAAACGCGTAACTAAGACGTGTGTAAACTAGTAAATCCAAATGTCGAAAATACTTTTCAGTTTCGCATTTGTAGATTTTAAATCTCATTTTTTTATTTTGATATCTTGAGCAGCATAATATTGAAAGGTCATCTATAAAAATAAATATGTTAGATATTAGTTGTACCTACTAACCAAGCTAATTTGTTTTTTTTTTTTGTATTTGTATATATTGAAACTCGTCATATTTTTATATACTACAATATACTTATATTTATGTTAATATTATAATTATAAGTTTTATTAAAATATGAACCTACTTATAATATAATTGTACTTCAATATTTTTTCATTTTATTTCTGGCACTCTATATACACATACTACAAATAAACAAGTGTAGAACGGATGATATAAAATATATGTAAATATGGTGACAACCCTGCAGCAATGAAAAATGCCTGCACAAAAGCGGCATTTCGCTTGACTTCAAACACGTTGTCCCACTGTTGTTACTTACGCTGTGCTTCATATATACTATAAAAGCGATGTCCGATCCGACCACTCAAAAAACATTAGGTAGAAATTGAACAAACCTATTCGTCGGTGTTCCATTACATTTCTTCTTCTAATTACTTCTTTGAGCTTCATTGCCATCACTAAAATTTGCCAAATCTGAATAGTCATCTCTTGCATCTGCTTTTTTTTTTTTGTTTATCTATGGACGCTTTCACACCACGTCAATCTGGCCCCGTGCTAAGTACTCGAAGAACTTGTGTTACGGGTACCAGACAACGGAAATATATTTAATACTTTTTTATACAATACATATATTTAAGATTTTTATTATAATACCTATTACACATATTTAATATGACGGGACCTAGGAACACAGAAAATATTTTTGTTCCCTGGCGGGATTCGAACCCGCAACCTCCAGCTTGAGCACCAACGCGCTTACCACTGAGCTACAGAGGTCGTCAATCATCATCATCGTCAATCTGCTTGCATCAAACATCACATCACTAATTTTAATCTTCGATTTTTTAAATAAATTCATCTTCTTATACTATTACTAGCAATTTTTATTTTTACAGACACTATACAAATGCTTTTAAGAGTTGTCAAAATAAACAATCCAATTTTTACCATTGAACATTTTATTTTCGATAGCTTAGCAAAGAACTAAGCATAACAACCTTTATTTTACATAGGAAATCCTTTTAGAGTGGTCCTACAACCAGAATTGCTAATAAAGCATTAGCATTATTTTTCTAAGATAATAATATACTTATTAACTTATCTACATATAAAATAGACATTATATTTGAATTTTTCATTTACCGATGAGAACATGAATTATTTACACAAGTTTTAGGACCAGATTTATTACATACAAAAGATTTATCAAAAATTTCTCATAATTTATTCTGGGATAGTTTTTCTTAGATCCCATTTTAAATTTTAGCTAACGATTTTTAGATCATCAATGATATATCTGAATATGTATTATGTAGTATATTCGTTTTTTTCAGTCATTTTATTCAGCGAGTAATAAGTAGAAAGTCGGTAGCTAGATGTTTGATTTTATGGAAACTGCTTTTTCTATCACGATTTATTAACGTTTTTACATAGCCGGCGTTTTGGATACTTTACAGCAACTTACCATGGTCGGGAGGAATCCATTTTTTTTTCATTTTAATGAGTGACATTCACGTAAACAATAGCAAATTAGAAGTTTTTATGACCACTATACGAGTGTATAGTTTACTTATTTAGTGCAGCAATTAGCAGTTACGATATTCAAGATAAAATAATTGTAGTTCGCGTGTTTAAATTTTTATTACCTTTGGACCTAACAAACTAATAAGATCAAAATGCTTACTTCGTTTGCCACTTTAATGCTGTGTGCTCCTACACATCTATAAGTGATAAATCTATAAGTATTTTTTTTTTCTTTTAGTAAATGTATCGTCCGTTAAAAAGTAGTTGTGGGCCTAAAACTGTAATGCTAAAAAGTCGACTAGAATACATAATACTTTATTCATTTTGAAAATATAATGTTTCATATTATGTATTTTGTCATGGCTTTGTAAATTAATAACAAATAATAGAATAGATATTTGAGCTCCACCTGAACACATATATCTTTTGTTAATTTTCCCCACAGGAATACCCTATGGTGATGAGTTAATGTATGTTTACTCTTTAAATTGAATATAACATTATAACGGAACTGTTATATTATTGTTGTATTATGTTATATTATGTATTACGAATCTTCCTCTACTTCATCTTCTACCAGCATATAATACAATAATAATCAATTTTATAACATAATTGTACCTCCACCATCATTTCAAATTATAATGAAATACGCAACCGTATATTTTGCTACATGAAATTACTTTTATTTTGTATTATATTAGACAAAACTATTTCCTATTCCACTTTTTACATTATTTTTGAAGTAAATAATGTGTTACATAAATAAAATGTTTATATTTTATATGGTACAAGCTAACAACTTATAAGTTCACAAAGATATGGCTGATTCTTGTTTATTCATTAAAAAAATAATCGATAACCAATTTTCTAGAATAATCGTAAACAATAGTTAATAGAATCAGGCGTTACTTTGCGGAAATCCATTTTATAAGATATTAAATTATATTATATTAATTAGCAATTATCCCGCGAAACACGCAGTCTTTACAGCAAATGTGTGAGTACACGCATATGCATGCATATAGCACCGCCCTCCTTTCCCACACTGCATATGCTTACACTCGCATGCACCACCACCCAACATGCACCACAACCACAGTAAAAGACCACCACCAAACAATCTACGCACGTTTCGCCCCGACACCGAGGCATTCTCAGGATGTAGACTCTACGATTAACTAATCGTAGAGTCTACATCCTGAGGATCGTGCACGCACACATTTGATGTAAAGACTGCGTGTTTCGCGGATAATTGCTAATTATTAATATAATATAATTTAATATCTTATATAATCGTAAACAAGTTTTGATCATTATTAAAATACAGGCCAACCAACATAGAAGAACGATGATCTCTTATGATCCCAAAGATTAGAGACTTAATACGATCATATAACATGATTGAACATTGTAATCACCTTCACATTTGATCATTTATTTGTCTTAAGTTGGTCACAACTATTTTATTTTTTACAGTTCAACAAGCTCGACAGACGACGATGCGGACTGGACGAAAAATGCAACAATCGACACCTACTTAGGTCACTCCATCGATAATGAAACTTTTGGTATGTAAATACTTATAACATTCATCAGTATAGCATAAGCTTCTTCCTTAATTACAAATACGGGGAATAAAAAAAATATTGACATTCTTAAAGTGAAAACTTCTTTTGGCGTACCGCAAACAGATTTTTGTAGGCTGATCCGTCACGCTCATAGGTGAAAGGCTCGATCGGGTGAACTCGGGACCACCGAGAGAGTCTGAGCGAGAAAGATACAGTCACCTACTGTTCACTGCTGAATGCTATGTCTCTGTGTTTTCACTTCTATCGGCATTCCCTGGCTGGTTAGGTTAGGTAAGCTGTTTATTTGCACACAACAGAGCATATATATAAGTAACAATACACGTAGATTATAATAGCACACATGGAAATCGTATATATATTTTTATAGGCGCTATACAGTGCGAAGCGGACATCTGGACAGTCTGCAACCTGCGTCGCACTGTATACACTTAGCGTCTTAGTGTAATGCTAGATTCGCTTTTAAAACTTATAATCAAAACCTTATCGTCAATGTCACCGCTATTAAATCAATACCTATTTTTCGTGAAAGAATAATCAGGTCACGCTAAAAAATAGTCGAGTAAATGAGTTTTTATATAAAAAAACGCTAACCCTATTCGACCAAATATCAAAATAAAAACTTTGCAAATCAAACACGTTTGAACTTTGAACTTATGAAGACGTTTCGGAAGGATATCTTTGGTTACAATTATTAGCAAAGGCCATAATTTTGGTGAACGATAAGGTTAGCTGTAAAGGTGAATTTTATTTGTATTACAAAGAATTGCACTACTCACGCTTTGGTGTGAGGTGGAAAATACCTATTGTAAAATTCTTTAGTTCTAAACAAAGATTTTACGGGACTATTATAGTGTCTGGTTAGTAACAACACAAAAACGCTCTGTCTAGCCGACTCTAGCCATCTCACTAGCCATCTGATAAAAGGTCTAAAAGTGAATTATAAACGCCTTTATATTATTATAAGCAATGATCAATAACATTTTTTGCAGAAGAAGTGAAGAGACAATTATTTATGCACTAGCTGTTGCCCGTAGCGTCGCGTCGTTAATTTAGATTTACAGTCGCATACGGATCGATGATGATTATTTTTATAGCCTAAGCTACTCCTTATAACATCAGCTATCTGTCAGTGAAAGTTCCGTCGATAAAAGCCCAGCCGTTTCAGAGATTAGCCAGAACAAACAGACAGACAAAAATTGTAAAAAATGTTATTTTTGTATATGTACCGTGTATTAATCCATATTTTAGTAAAAAGCGGATATTTTAATATTACAAACAGACACTCGAATTTTATTTATCTGTATAGATATAAAGTAAAACATTTATATCACCTTAAACCCACGTAGATGTTGTTCTGTAAGCGTTAAATCCTGTTAAGGAAAACCACATGATGAATTCGCTTAAACTGGAATATGAATTCATATAATCTTCCTTAGTAGGTAGTTCTAGGTTCTAGATAAGCAGTGTGAATAACGTAGTGGTCTTAATCTTAATTCATAGTTAGTACTTTAACATAATATTGTGTGTATATACATTCTTGGTTAGCACTTCAAGGAAATTTTCCTTAACACCACAATAACAAAACAAAAGGTTGTCTACTACTACGCAGCTCTACCCACTAAAACCCGGCGAGTGCCACCAATGCCGCCCCAGGTTAGGCGCCCCGGATCTGTTGAGTAAACAGGGCACCTCGACGGCTAGTCAGTCCCTCATGGCACCTCCACAGAGGGGTTGTCCCGCACCACAGAACAACCCCTCCCAACGTCGGGACAGTACATGGGGCGAGGTTCCCATCCTCGCCCCTTGCCTCCTGCTCTTTTGTCCTCTCTTCTTATAATAGGGGTACAAAGAGCCCCCTCGGCTCAGTTCACTTCACCCAAGGTGCTAGGCTCACCCTAGGCTTCTGAACCACACCCTTGGGGGACTGACTAGCCGTCGAGGTGCCCTGTTTGTTTATTAGATCCGGGGCACCTCACCAAAGGTGGCATTGGTGGCACTCGCCGGGATTTAGTGGGTAGACCTGCGTCCACTTACCAGCTTTTGGGCGCAGCGAGTCCCACATACCCGCACGGGGAGACCCACTCCCCCGCGGGATGCCTCAGAGCATTTCCCGGCGTTACAAAAAAAAGGTATGTACGTAGCAAATATTTGATTTTTAATAATAATTGTGAACAGAAATGTCTAATGTCGTTGAGAAAAGCGAGTCGTCAACTGAAATGCTCCTCAAATTGCAAAAGTTTAATTGGACTTGGGTAACATTTTTTCAACTCAAGAATTGGCAAAATTTTGAAGAGTTCCAAACAGAAAACCTGGCAATTACTTTAGTATAAGCTAACCTTTTACAAAAATCGTGGACATACCTACGCAGTATAATATTAGAATCCGATGAGGACGTTCATAGCTCCCTCGCCGGGTCACCCAGACGACGAGGAGAACACCGCTGGGTTTTAGTGGGTAGAGACTGCGCCCTCTTTTCGGGCTCAGAGTCCCACATAAACCCCGGGCTCCCCCGGACCCGGTGGTATGCATAAAAACATTCACCCGCGGAAAAAAAATATTATAAGAGGGGTAACGATTATACATTTTTACGTAAGACAAAATATTTCAGTATCTGTCTTTTCTATTTGCCGATTTTATTTTTACTAAACTACTAAAATATATATAATATATTCGTGGCTACCGGTGGGAGGGAAGCGCTGAGCCGCGCTCCCGGCTGCATAGGTACCACCATCTTGCTTGTTTCTCCCGTGAAACAGCTTTCCTGTATTTCGGAGAGAAGGGCAAGACAACAGTAATTACTGGCACCGAGACTTAACATCTTATGTCTCAGGATAGGCAACACATAGATGAGTTGCCTGGGCTCGTTCCAGGTAAACTAGTTTATGTTCATGGGCGACGTCGACCACTTACCATCAGGTGGCACGTTTGCTAGTTTGCCTATCCAACTAACATAAAAAAGGCTTCTAGGGGGTAGTTCTGCGGCCTGCCAACAACAGCACCACCCATCCAAAACGATTAAACTGGACGTGTTTTTTTTTTTCTTAAGAGTTCAACACATTTTGGTTGTCAACAGTAGGTTTTCAATAAATTATATTGGTATTTGTTATATATAAGATATTTTTTTAAACAGTTAATATTTTCGAACCTAATTGTCAAAGCATAAAAAAACAATTTCAAAATGAAATTGTTATTTATGCTACCTCATATTAAAAAGATTTTTGCACGACGCGCGACAATTTTCTGATATTTTGTTAGCAAAATCTTTACAACATACACCTTGAAAATATATAAATCCGCCACTGCCAACAAACTTCCAAATTAGAATTTGGAAGATGGCAGGAATAAAAAAATGTCAGCGAAACTTTATAAGAAAATGTGTAAATCCCCCAAGGTCGAATTTTGAACCCCCTTTTTATATAGTCTCATTGTTTCAGACACGTTGTACGACGTGCCAACAGGAATGATAGTTCTCCTGTCAGTTCTATACGGAACCATCTCTGTCCTGGCGGTGGTGGGGAACTTGCTGGTGATGTGGGTGGTGGCGACTTCACGACGGATGCAGAGCGTCACCAACTGTTACATAGCCAATTTAGCATTAGCTGATATTGTGATAGGATTATTTGCTGTACCATTCCAAGTGAGTACCAAGATATCAAAGTTAAAACACTAGCGGACCTAACAGACATCGTCCTAAACAATACATTTTAAAGTCTTAATTGTGAATCTAAACCATTCTCGAATCCACTTGAATACGCACAAAAAAAATTACCAGATATGTTTCAGCCGCAGGATTTCAGTAACATGTGCAAAAGAACTAGGTACTTGTAGAAAGATTTTACCGCCATCACTGTATTTCGGAAAGAAGGACAGGACAGTGTAACGTCACCGCGACTTTCTATCTTACTACAGTGCTAACAAATATATAAATTACTGCATATCATGAATTTCCTAAAGTAACACTTCTTTGTATTAAGTAGGTAATATTATCTGTTCTCAGTTCCAAGCGGCACTCCTCCAAAGATGGCTGCTCCCGTACTTCATGTGCGCGTTCTGTCCGTTCGTGCAGGCACTCAGCGTCAATGTGAGCGTGTTCACGTTGACCGCAATCGCTGTGGATCGACATCGGGCCATTATAACGCCATTGAGGTAAAGACACGGCTCCAGCGCGACGCGCGCAGAGGCTACACACGTGTGTTAAAATGTAAATGGCAAGAAAATATCAATTAATGCGTAGCATGTCCATGACTTGCGTAAACAATCACATACATTTTCTTAAAGAAGAAAAAATATTATTGAACATATAAATAACAATTACGTATTACATCTTAAATAAAAACTTACAAAATAATATTATGCACAAAGGCGGTCTTATCGCTAAGGAAGCGATTTCTTCCAGACAACCTTAGAGTAGAGGAGAATTTAAAATAATAGTAGAGTAGGTCATCAAAAAAGCAAAACAATAAAAATCGGTTGTCTGTAAAGTCGGTTTACTGACGATAGTTGAACGTAACAACGTCAGAAGATAAAATCATTTTACGAAAAATTAAAACCGACTTCAAAAATACTAAACTAAAAAGTTATAAAATAAATGTGTTTCTTGATTTTTTGTTCTTACAACTTATAATCAACTTAATTTTCTACTAATGTACAAACTTTGCGTTTACCACGTCATTAAAGATACTTTTGGAGTCGGTGTCTGCCAAGGTAGGTAGGTAGGTAATGTCCCCACCATGGTTCAGGCCATGTCGTGGCGGTGGGGCTCAGTAACCTAGGGTGAGCGGTGCACCTTGGGCGAAGCTAATTGGGGCTCTTTGTACCCCTCTTATAAGAAGAGGGGACAGAAGAGCAGGGGGCAAGGGGTGAGGATGGGAACCTCACCCCATTGTACTGCCCTGACGTCGGGAGGGGTTGTTCTGTGGTGCGGGACAACCCCTCTGTGGAGGTGGCGTCGGTCCCTTGCGGGACTGACTAGCCGTCGAGGTGCCCTGTTTGTTTTTTAGATCCGGGGCACCTCTCCAAAGGCGGCATTGGTGGCACTCGCCGGGTTTTAGTGGGTAGAGCTGCGTCCATTTACCAGCTGTCGGGCGCAGCGAGTCCCACATACCCGCGTGGGGAGACCCACTCCGCGGGGGAGTGGGTCTCCCCATGAGGATGCCTCAGAGCATTTCCCGGCGTTAAAGAAAAAAAAAAAAAAAGAAAAAAAAAATGTAGATAGGTAATGTACAGCAACAAATATGACACCGACTCCAAAAGTATCTTTAATGACGTGGTAAATGCAAAGTTTGTACATTAGTAGAAAATGAAGTTGATTATAAGTTGTAAGAACAAAAATTCAAGAAACACATTTTTTTTATTACTTTTTAGTTTAGTATTTTTGAAGTCGGTTTAAATTTTTTGTAAAATGATTTTATTTCTTAATTTTTAGTGATTCCGAAATTCGTCGTCTTGGCGTTCATTGAAGGAGGCCTATGTTTAGCAGTGAACGGATAAAGGACAATGATGGTGTTGATGATGATGATGATGGTGATGATGATGATGATGATGATGGGGATGATGATGATGATGATGATGATGGTGGTGGTGATGATGATGATGATGATGATGACGATGATTACTATGATCGCGACATAGTATGGTGTGCTACCAAAGCATCCTATAACAATTGTTACATCGACAAGTAATAAAATGAGCATATCGTCGAGGTAAAAGAAACTATCCAAATAGGCGTTATTGGGAATAACTAGAAAACGGATTGTCAGATCTTAATAAAATTAATATGGGACCAAATTTGAAACACCAGCTTTCAAACAAAAAAATAATCATCGAAATCCATTCACAAACAGGGGAGTAATCGTGTCACATATATACAAAAAAAAACGGTCGGTTAAAAATGGAACGCCTCAGAGCGAGGTAACGCCGCATACGTCATATTTTTTCGTTCTTGCATCCGGCTCCATCGAATTATAAGACGTTGTCACGTCAAAAAAGAAATTTTAATAAACAAAGAGGATCCTACAATCTAAACAATATTTTCTTGCAAAGCGAAACTTAACAAACGTGCGTAGCCTCTTTGTGCGCCGCAGTAGAGCCGCGCCCTTATTTCTTTATTTCGATTTCGCTAGTCAAAGGACCATACTTTTTACATTTTGACGGCCGCGTCGCGTCGTATTTTTATCCGACTACGGCAAATCTGAAAGGGTGGTTATAATTTTAGCTGCCTGTATATGTATCTAAGTGTTTACGTATGCTTTATCGTGGCACATGACCCCGTAAAACGTGTCAATCGATTTATTATTATTAACCCATTAACGCCCAAAATGAACCCAATTACATTTTTAATGTTTCTGCTTTAATTTTATATTAAGAAACTCACAATTATAAAGGTCCGGTAAAGAAAATAAAAAAAAAGTTTATTTTTCAAAAGTTACAGGGGTGTACCCAAGCGAGTACAATGGGCAGATCAAGTGTTAAAAATACCGAAACATGGTTTCTCCTGACAATGTGTTTTTGAGCACTTTGAACTACTCCAACGTACTCTGTTCTGGCAATTTACACATCTTAATTGATTTGTGATCAATTCAGGTGTATGGCCATTATTTTGACGATCTGCATCCACTACCACATTTAATGAAGGACGGTTTCTTTAAGGTTTTGATCGACGCAAATAAGCCCGTGCGATACTTCGTCTAGGTAGGCCCAGTTTCGGTGTCTGAAGCGCACTGGTTTCCCCATTCGCCATATATTCGCCATAATAAACTCCTTGGCTGGATGATGCTCATAATATTTTATCATAGATCTGTCGATAGACAAATTCTCGTAAAATACTCCCCACTGGCTAGAGCTCCTCTGCTAAATATCTCACAAGGGCTTTACCTTAGACATCGGGTCGTTAGATGAAGCCATCATGTATGATCAACAAAATGTTGATTTTGTTTTATCTCCAAGTAGCGATTTGTAGACATACAGTTTGCAACGAGTGGCTCACATAGATCTTCATCCGAAGACTAATAAGCATGTTCCGTAGGTAATTGGTTCAGGCTATCGCCTCATAACAAAAGTATATCTAAAAAGTTTTTCTGTCTATTTAGAATTGAAAGTTATGCCTATTATTTGACCTGCACACAAAAGACTCTATTCGTCTATCAAATCACACATTTGATCGTCAAAATACTTCTCAAAAAGTATCACGGGAGGACAGTCGTTTATATCATTACATACATGGTTCAATCGTTCTTCAATGGCGTTATTTACTTCTTATGCAGTTGAGTAAAGTAAGAATATATAAGAGTAAAGAAGAATAAAGTAAGTAGTTGGTAAGGTTTTCCACCAAATAGGGTTATCTATGACTGTATCAGTAGACCCAGCCATACGAGAGCATTTTGAAGTTGAGGCATACGTCGAAAGCAGCTCATCATCACTGCTGTTATCGTCCGAGGATACTCTTCTACGTCAAAATAAGAAGTACTTCAACATAGAAGACGGTCCCTGGGACATCTCTTGGCAATGCTTGTGTCACAAGATCATCTTCTGGGCTCTCCTCTTTGTCAGTTATAGCACCAAGTTTAGATGGAACTGTCGTACTTATAATCATCTCCTTCAGCAATGATAGAATTGACTGCCTTTTCTAACTACAAATAATGGTATTGCAATGAAAAGCTTCGCTTTTGAACCAGTTTCTATGAATAATTATCTCTAAAAAATCAAAATAAAATATAAGTACATCTGCCCATTGTACCTGCTCAAGTTCAGTAGGAGAAACACGAATTTTTTTACGTACCAAATTACTTGATTTCAGTTTTTGATAATTTATTGGAAATAATAGAATGTGAACATGTTTTTTAGAAACAATTTTTAATAAATTTTAGTTTATAACAAATAAATATTAATCAATTATTTTACTGTGCGCGCTCACAGTTGAACACTAAACAAATCACCTTCAACCCTTACAAATTAAGAATGACAACTGGATCATCTTTCATCTAGATTAATATATTACACTTATATTTATACTGTAAAAATATATTTTTAAATTTTTATTGGCAATCACAAAAATTAACGCGTATTTTCTTGGTGTACCTGCTTGAGTACGGCGGACGGTAATGGGTTAAGTTACCATATTATATAAAAAGACCACATTTGTTATAATAAAACAATTTTTACGGATTTAAAAAAAAGGACGTATGACACCTCAGTCCTCCCGTGACCATGGTTGCTGTAAAGTATCCGAAACGTCGGGCTTGTAAAAATCTTAATAAACCGCGATAAAATCCGTAAAAATTGTTTTATTATAATGAGTGAAATTCGCGTAAACATCAGAAGACCACATTTGAATCAACTTGCAGAAGAAGAATAGTTTTTAAACATTTTGCATGTGGTAAAACGATATGTCGTTATTATTCAGATGCCGTAAAGGTCAAATATTTAACTATGAATATTGATTTAGCTCGACGCAACCACTCACCGAATATGGCTCAATAATTCTAATGAATATTACCCATTTCAAATTATGAAAACGTAAGTTGTCAGTCCATGACAGGCTGTCCTGTCCGCATAACAATATAATTACTTTCTAATTATACTAATAATAATCTATCCAAGACAATTTGACTGGAATTCATGCATCAACTAACTATTACCCGCAACTTCACCCGCTGAATTTTTCAGTGACATCTAGTGATCACTTATAACAAAGTCTATAGGATAAAAACTTTAGAGCATACTTAAGCAAGCTAAAAAACATATTTATGGAAAAACACAATAATGTATAAACGTTACATAAGTTATCAATACGAATTATATTATCAATCTCACATACACGGGGATCCTTATAAAATAGCAATTATATCGATATCAATTATTTAACACGTTCACTTTCACTCCAATAGGCTTTCGGCTTTCACGAAAAAAAATATATAATTTCCAAATATATTATTATATATTATTGACAAAAAAGAGCACCTGCTCTTTAACGCCGGGAAATGCTCTGAGGCATCCCACGGGTGAGTGGGTCTCCCCACTCGGGTATGTGGGACTCGCTGCGCCCGAAAGCCTGTAAGTGGATGCAGCTCTACCCACTAAAACCCAGCGAGTGCCCCGTCTTTGGTGAGGTGCCCCGGATCTATTGAGCAAACAGGGCATCTCGACGGCTAGTCAGTCTCCCAAGGGACCGACGCCACCTCCGCAGAGGTGGACATGTCCTCGCCCCTAATTGCCCCCTGCTCTTTGGTCCCCTCTTCTTATAAGAGGGGTACAAAGAGCTCCCTCGGCTCAATCCCACCGCCACGTCAAGGCCTAAACCATGGTGGGGAAGTACCTACTCTTACTTTATTATACGAGTACCAGAACATACCAGAACAGTACATTTAAAAATTAAATTCGTAACTATAACTTCTAATTATTATTTTGATTATTAAGTACATAGACAAACTAGCAGGTGACCTGATGGTAAGGGGCCAACGTCACCTATAAACAAACAAAAAATCACCGAAGACACAACTTTTCTTCCGTCGTTCTTAGGAACAGGAAACCTGTTTCACAAAAACGAATTCCTCCCACCGGTGTATTGAACTATTGCTTCCACTTTTAATTTTTCATTTTCCTAGTGAAACTTGGCGTGTAAAGGCAGCGATCCAGCTCTAATTGTATATTAAATATAAATTGGATCTGTAATAACAGGCAACCCAGTCGATTATGCAAACATTATTTGCATAAAATTTACTGCCTGCGTAATATGAATCTTTATAAACTTGTCAAGTGCGAATCGCACACAATAGACCGTACTTTGGAATGTTTCAGATAAAAAATTGAATGATTGTGAATCGTTTTAGTCATTAATATGAAGATCGAGCATAAAAACGATGAAAAAAAATCACATTTTTTGTTGTAATGAAACAACTTTTACGGATTTTATCGCCGTTTATAAAGTTTTTTTCATGTCCGACGCTTCTGATACTTTACAACAACCATGGTCACGGGGGGACTGGGGGGAGGAAACAGGAGCTGAGTAGACCCTTTTCAACGCAAGCCAAGGCGATCGTTTTTTCGCACGAAGTTTATACATAGTCTATTAAAATTGAAACCTACATATTACGGTCCAAAGATTCAGGCCAAGGTCAGACAGAGAGAAAGATTCGTTATAGGTTTCCTTAAATTTTTTTGCGGTAGGAACCTCTAAAATGCGAGCAGTGCATTCCATTATTTTTATGATTTTTGAAGTGAAACTTCTTTATCGACCTATGGGAGAAGTGTTATAGCAATGTTTAAAAAGTTGTCACACTTTCTGACGCACTATTGAAAAAAAGCCGTCGCAGCGCTACCCATAAAAACGGAGGCGCGGCACAAACGCATAGTACCAGTAAAACATTACAGATATATTATACGCAAATCGGTAAATTGATCCAATCATTAAGGTTGGCGGCAAATATTATTAGTACAACGAAAAATAGACTGCAGAAAATATAACAATATAAGAAAAATTAGATTATTCACCTAACCGATCATTACTTTCCCTTGTTGACTTTACGTGAAATATTGGGTATCTCGTCATGTGATACGTATGATACATATAAATAATGACGGCCGTCGGGCTATAAATGAAATCGATCATAAGCTTATTAGCTGGTGTCCGTAGCTTCGCCCACGTTTTCTCCACATTAATAATTGTTCCACTGACATAATGCCAGATACATAAATCATATATTAATGTGATGAATTGTTAATCAAACAAACATTTTCATTCAACGCCACTGAGTTTGTTTCGCTGGTTCAGTCATTGAATGATGTTCAAAAAATATTGAAGTTTCTTAACCGCATATAGAGGTTTTTAGTCGGCTTTAATTATATCCATTCACGATTGGAAAGACAATGGAATCGAATTCCAACTAAGCGGCAAGACGATCTCCACGCAGTGGCTAGTTAGATTCAAATATTTCAGGATCTGTCATCTTGGCGTTCATTAAAAGAGACCTATGTCCAGCAGAGGATGTAAAAATATTGATAATAATGATGAAATACGTTGATCTGTGCAAATTAAGTCTTCTTACCTAGTCGACTTAATCGCAAGGTTCGACGGAGCAGATGGCTTAATGAAATGCCTTCATAAATTTGTAGAGGATTATTCCCATGACGCCTTTTTCCCTACGATAGCTTCCTACTGTCATTAGAGCTTAAGTACCCTTTTAAATTTAATTGAATTACGTCATAAAATGTAACTTTCGCTCTATTGGTATCGTCATCATGATGTAACCGATGTAAGGAATACTAAGGAATACCATCTCTATGTATAAAAAGTGTTCGTCGAAAAGCGTCAAATAAGGGTTTTTTTTTTCTTTAACGCCGGGAAATGCTCTGAGGCATCCCGCGGGGGAGTGGGTCTCCCCACGCGGGTATGTGGGACTCGCTGCGCCCGACAGCTGGTAAGTGGACGCAGCTCTACCCACTAAAACCCGGTGAGTGCCACCAATGCCGCCTTTGGTGAGGTGCCCCGGATCTAGTAAGCAAACAGGGCACCTCGACGGCTAGTCAGTCCCGCAAGGGACCGACGCCACCTCCACAGAGAGGTTGTCACGCACCACACAACAACCCCTCCCAACGTCGGGACAGTACAATGGGGTGAGGTTCCCATCCTCACCCCTTGCCCCCTGCTCTTATGTTCCCTCTTCTTATAAGAGGGGTACAAAGAGCCCCCTTGACCCAATTAGCTTCGCCCAAGGCGCAGCGGCTCACCCTAGGTTACTGAGTCCCACCGCCACGACAAGGTCAAATAAGGGTGACCACATAGCAGTCAGGGGTTAGTTTTTAAACTAAGCATTAACTAAAATAGAGTAGGATAGAAGAGAAATCAAAGAGACCAAACTCGATTACACCTACACACATTTATATAAACATTCACATTCAATTATTTTAAACTGCTACTTTCATATCATGGCCATTACGATCTCCACTCTACAACAGCGGCCAACGCCTTTGTTATTTACAGTTAAAATTTAACACTGTTCCATTTTTTTCTCGCATTTGACACTGTACTTCCATAATAATTATTTATTAATATTCTTATTATTAAATATAATATTCTCATTAAATAAATTATTCCAAGTGTGTAGTCTTCTGAGAGCACCGCAAGGGGCTCGAGGAAGCTGCATCGAGGCCTCACGGCCTCCCGGCAGCGGGATCTACCACACCCCATCAATATGTGGCGGTCGTTGGAGTGGCGATCATTCGCCTGTGGTGGTCGCCGTTGATCACGGCGACAATCCTCGTAGCGGTGCGGTGCGCCCCGGGCGGTCTACCCCTACCGAATGAAATCACGTAGTGAAGACCCGGGAGAGGGCTGCCAGCGACCGGGGCACGATGATGATGATGATGAGAAAAAAAAAATAGTGTGCCTTAAGACTAGGTCACCTTGATGTCTGTGGCGTGTAAGTCAGCAGCAACAACAACAACACAAAAACAAAAGACCACTCAGGCTTTATTCTTTCCAGGGCCGGATGGAGAGACAGTAGGAAAGGGATAAGGATGGTGAGAAATTATTCCAAATACACATGACGATACCTTTATATTTACCGGTGGCAGGGATGCGCTATGCCGCGCTCCATCTGGTGGGATGTCTGCCAGTTTTCCTATACAACTACCATAAAAAAATATTGTGACAGTCATCATCGCCATTCAATGGTCACAATCAGGAACGGAAGGGAACCTCGACGGCCCGAAGTTAATTACATTACATCAGCACACAGCAACAGGTGACTGCGCTTGATTACAAGCTGTCTCATTATGCGACGTCTAAAGTACCGAAATTACCGACGGAAGATAAAATTGTCTGTGCTAACTTAATTTAATAAAAGCTGACTGGAGAGATTTACCGGTGGGAGGGTTGGGATTGCTGCGCTCCCGTCTGCTTGGGTACCAGCATCCTGCTTGCTTCTTCCATGACAACAGCTTTACTATGTTTCGGAGAGTCATAGATTTCGAATCTTATGTCTCAGGATAGGCAACACATGAATTAGTTGTCTGGGGTATCAAGTTGTTTATGTTCAATGGCGAAACTGACCACTTACCATCATGTGGCTCGTCTGCCCGTTTGCTTCAACTATATTTAAAAAACTGAGATATTTACTTACAATAAATGGTCATGAATCTTCCTTAAATAGAAGGTCTAGTTTTATAAGGCCTTATTCCCAAGTGATTGAAGTTTTCTTGCTCCAAGTTCCGTGCAAGAGCATTTCCCGGCGTTAAAAAAAAACTTCTATTGATGCAAATGCGGGTGGCGAGGGATCGGCCGTCTTGGCGTTCTTTGAGGGAGGCCTATGTTCAACAGTGGACGGATAGGGGCTGATGATGATGATGATGATGATGATAAATACAAATAAAAAAAAGAGATTGTTGTAATCAAAATCAGAGTTACAGAGACTATAAACATTATTTACAAAATACAAACATCTAAAACTGAAAAATATTTTATTCAAAATCAATGCAGTATTTTTTTGATAAAGAAGCAACTATTTACGGATTTAATTGCGGTTTATTAAGATTTTTACAATCCCGGTGAAATTACTTTCCAGTTACTAAGTTCACGGGGCGGACTGAGGTGTCAGTCGTCAAGTTATTCGAAGTAAAATTCACGAATAATTTAATTAGTCCGAACTATGCAGAAGTTTCTAATGAAAATGAAGTATTTTCTGATGAAATTTGTTGGATTTTATGACGACTAAAAATATGTTCACACCATTTGCAATATATTAGCACCGTAATGCCATATAACGATGAACGTAGAATTTAAAGAGATTAATTTAAATTATGCTAACATGTTCGAGATAAACGTGCTAAGTACATAAACTCTTTAGTTTTATATTGGTATACATTACCTTCTATAATAATAAAACTTATCTTTCAGATCATTTTAAAATCCGCAAACACAGTATTCTAATATGTAAGATAGAAGACACAATTTTATTATCTTCAGTTATGACATATTCAATTATATCGTCAATTGCAATATTCATTAATCATCGACTCATTTTACGCGACTCACAGCTCAAAAAATTACGCTCGTTTCGCCTCGCCCTTATATGAATGCTACAAATAGAATTACAAAAAGTTCGTTTACTGTTAAATGTTTATCACAAATTCCAGCAACTACATAATAAAATCAAAAACGTTGGTATTTATTTTTCTATCAATAAATTATATCATCGTAAACGTCTTTAAAATAAGCAATGGACGTGAAATGGCGTGATATTTAAAAAATATTTGTATACATAACGTAACGATGTTCGGATATTATTTATTTTACCAAATTGATCGTTTGTCAAAACTTATTGATATCACTAAAATTATTTAAAACGGGATATTTACCATGTTTTTCATTTTCATTTCGCGGAGCTCGATATTTCGACATTATCTACGAATGTCTTGTTCAACAGGCTGAAGTATGCGGGTAGATGTTGATGGCATTAGAGTTGTCCGTATCGAACACCTCTAATGCCGTCAACCTTTCTCGTACGTTGGTATAATTTTAGCAATGAAAATAACCATGTTAACTTAAAATCTTATTGATATTGTATATATTAACAATATATTAATATTAGTAACATGTTGAATTTGTTAAGTGCAGTTCAAATGATAAGTCTAAAGTTTTTATTTAACGTTACTCGAAGAATCGCCCACATTCAACTTCAAAAATCATATTGGTATAGTATGACATTTTAAAAATGAAAATAGCATCAACATATTTCAATATTAATATGCAGTGGTTACCTTCAAATGTTGGAGTTCAAGGTAATGAAATTGTAGATGAGTTGGTTGCAAAAGCTATTTTAGAAGGATATGAAATCAATTGTGAGTTTCCAAACTTCAATATTGTCATGATTAGTGCGAGCCTCATTGTAATGCTGCTTCTGTAGAAAAGGGCATGTGGTATAGAATTACATATGAAGATTAAGTTGCTATTAAGTCCATGGTTTTGTAACATGATACCCAGAAAATATGTTGATAGCATTTCGGTTGCGGTACGGGCATGTTCACAAATTATTGTTCTTAACAAATTCCACATACCGGTGGGAGAGAAGCGCTGTGCCGCGCTCCCGGCTGCATGGGTACCACCATCTTGTTTATTTCTCCCGTGAAACAGCTTTGCTGTGTTTTGGAGAGAAGGGCAAGACAGGCAGTGTAATAACTGGCACCGAGACTTAACATCTTATGTCTCAGGATAGGCAGCACATAAATGAGTTGCCTGGGCTCATTCCAGGTATACTAGTTTATGTTCATGGGCGACGTCGACCACTTAACATCAGGAGGTACGTTTGCCAGTTTGCCTATCCAACATATCCAACATAAAAAAAAACTTTATGATAGTTATTAAGACTTCTTCCTCTTTGTCACTTATAACGATTCACAGAACTCATTTTTTGATGGAGTGTGCCAGGACAGTCAGATTAGGGAACCTACTCCATTACTTGAAGGATATAATATGGGCACATTAAATGTGTATTTAAGTCAGCAGTGTTCACATATGGGTACATTTTATAGGTACATGTACGTAAGTGAATTTCTGTAAATTATAATTAATTTTACGTTTCGCTAGTATTTATGTTGGTGTATTTTTATTTTTTTGTTATGTCTTTTAAACGACTTCAAAAAGGAGGAGGTTATATTATATTTCTCCGTTAATTGTGGACTGATTTTCAAAATTCTTTTTTTATTGAAAAAAGTGCACTTTTAAAGTGGTCCCATGATAAGGAAACCAGGATCTGATGATGGCATCCCAGAAAAATTGAGGGGAACTTTCGGAAATCGTAGGAGTAATTAGTGTGTTTAATAATTTTTTAATTATGTATTTTAAAGCACTACAATTTCATGAAGGTCTAGAGTTGATCTGATGATGGAGCTGAAAGACAGTCGAGGGAACTCCTCAACGATTTACAGCTGTAACCTTGTATTTGGGCTTGATTAATTTGTATTGATGAGAACTTTACACCTAGATGAATTGTGACTATCATCAGGGGTCTGATGATGAAGACGAAGGACAGTTAAGGGAACTCCTCAGCAGTTTACAGTAGCTACCTTGTGTTTGGACTTAATTCATTTATATTGACGAGAACTTTGTACTTATATGGGTTATTAGTGTCATTACAGGTCTGATGATGAAGATCATAGACGGTCGAGGGAACTCCTCAATTCGGTGTCAGCTAAGTTTAATAGGTACAACACCAAAACCGTCGTCAGTCACCGGTGTCGTATTTGTTGCAGCTGTACCTGTTTACCTGTCTTTGCTGACACCGACCCCAATAGTAGCAACAATGACATGGTAAACGCAAAGATTGTAATTAGTAATTACAATCTTTAATATATAATATCCTTGCGTTATATGTATATCAATAATATAACGCAATCATTTTATTACTTTTTAGTTTTTTTTTAAGTCGGTTTCAATTTTTTTTATACGTATATATCTATGAAGCCGGTATAGCTACTAATCTATATACTAAGGCCTCTTTAAGAAATAAAAAACTCTTTAAAAAGAATAAAAGACACGAGATAAAAATTTAGAAATAATATGTGCTGCAGTAAGCGCGTAAACCCGTGAATAAAGCTTCTTTTGGTATGTTAAAATTATTACATTTCCAGGTGTAAAAGCCATAACTTTCACCTAAGTGTTACAGGTTTAATTTGAAAATAATATCCATATTAAAGGTGTCCCCTACATGCCCTTTTAGTCATTAACAGAGCCTATTTTATCATCATCAACCTTTTTCTGTCCACCGCGTTCGGGGTTTTTTTTATGGAAACCATCATCCGGTCTTGATCCTTACCACTTTCATGAAATCAATTATCTAAATCTGTTTTTTTTTTATTATAACATTCGTTTTTTGAATTGAACGTGTATAGATCATCAGGCGGCACATCTTCCAGTTTATTTATGCAACTAATATATTAAGAAAAGATACGGTAATGTTTTTTTTATTTTACTAGATGCTTCTTACATTTCCCAAGCTAGACTTCGCGGATTATTCTGTAATAATACAGGGTCTCAAAGTGATTGAATAAATAATTCATGAAATACTAGATTTATTTTTCTTGTAACTTTTCAAAGACTTCCACCATATTAGCGGAATCGTGTTTTCTGGAGAATTTAACCCTTAACCAGGCCAAAGACAACTGCTTAAGCTAGGCAAATGGTTTCTTTGGATTTAATTTATTATTTGCGACTTGTATGAAGTGTAGTCGGTGAAAATTGGAAAAGTGCATGGAAAAGTAAAGAAAATTACGTGGGAAAACCCCTTTGCCTAGCAAGACAAAAAATCACCTGGGAAACATAATCCCTTTAAATTACAAATTTTACTTTTGGTGGAGACCTAACATGCAAGGGAACACACAAAGAGTCACCTTATATATTTTGCACATAAATTTTGAGCGTTTTTCTTCTTTGTCAGGCTGGGGGCATATATCTCCCACAATGTCTCCACCTAGTCAGGCAATGGACACATTTCTTTCACATACTTTTAGAAGTTTTTATAAAAAAAATATCCAGTAATCTGCACTGACAGATGACAAAATCACAATAAAAACTCATAATCTACCACATGTAAAAAATAGCACGTAATTTCGACATTATTTACAAAAATGTCTTAAGATAGTTAATAGAATCAGGCGTTACTTTGCGGAAATCCATTACATAGCATTAAATTATAATTTAATTAGCAATATCGTTAACTCGTTAACGATTGCTCTTTGCTCATCTCATCTTGTCTTATATTACATTTTCCAAACACCGAAAAGTAATGCAAGATTGCTTTTTTATTAAGCAAGTAGAATAAATTAGAAAAAATCATGCACAAAATTGTATGCCTGGTCAATAATAATGATGCGTTACTAATCGCATGTGCCTTAATACAATCATATCATTCGTTTTGGCACTTAAGGGGATAAACTTGTCTCCATTATAATATACGTACATGACGTTATGTCTACATATATAGAGGACGTTAAAAGATCGTTGATATTCAAGGAGGTGCAGGCGATCAAGTGAAAACTTAATAAAATGTAATCCTTTTACAGAAAAAAAAACGCCTTCATTTTATAATCGGTTAAAATAAGGCAAATGGTTTCCCGAAACTTAATGAGTTGATTGACACCTAACTCATCAAAATCGGATAAATAGTTTAGGCATTACAATGGAACATACGTAAATATAAACACATAATATGGTAGTGCTTTAAATCATAGTCTATGACTATGATTTAAAGCTGTACTAAGTTGATGTACCTATCAACTTAGTCGATTAAAAATAGCTGAGAGAAAACGGCATGAATAGTTTTAAGCAATAACTATCTAAAGCGTTTCCTTATTATGCTTTATACACTAAATAATTTTCGAAGGAGTAGCATTTTCGCGTTACGAGAAAGCAATGTACACCTGTTACAAAGTACCCATCCACTTTCGAATAGATACCTTTGCAAACGGATGGCTTTTGTTTTTATGAAGCTATTTGCAATGTTAAAAGTCATTGAGCATAATATAACATTGTAGATGAATTTTTGAAATATTGCCTATAAACCAAAAAGCTTATTTGCTTGTTCTATACAAGTTTTTAAGATAAACATAACAAAGGTTTTTTTTAACAACTCTGATTATGGCCAGATATTAGAATGTAAGCATAATAGTTTAGGTAAATGTATCAATTATGCATTAAGTCATTTGAGGATTTGAAGTCTAGGATGTATATCAACAATGGTAATACCTATTTTGAATTTTTTAGATCATATTTTATCAGTGATCTTTCATAACTAATCGCAAAGTGAATTGTGTAACTGTATCTCAGCAATGCTGATAGTGAAGAAAATGTATTTATTATAATATGTATATGTTTATTTAGTTCTAATCACGCTTAGTTTTGTTGCGTATAGAATCGACTATAAATTTTAATGTTTTGAAATATTTCAATAAATAAAACCTTTACATATTTTTTACGCTTAATATCGATTCACTTTTATTTAGGTATTCAACTATTTTTTTTTTTTTAATTTCCCGAGAAGCAACTTCCAGTATAACAAGTCAAACAAATTACAAACAAACCAAATAATGATATAACGTAATAAATGTGAAATGAGAAACATCTTTGTCAGTGCAAAGTCATTAAATTAAACATATTTCAACTTCAAGTCTCTCCACGAAACACATTTACTGGAGCAAATCTTAAATTATGTTAGTGAGTGTACCCGTAATAATATTAACGCTGTAATTTTTAAAAGGATTAGACTGCGTTTCCACCAAAGATGTGCGAGGGAAATGTGTCGTGCGAGGATGTGTAGCTGTGCTGTGGAAATGTGTGGGCGTTTCCACCAAAGATGTGCGAGGAAAATGTGTCGTACAAGGATGTGTAGCGGAGCTGTGAAAATGCGTATTAACATGCGTTGCAAAACTGTGTAATGTGTCGAGGGGGACCCCTCCATTACACATTACACATTACACAGTGCGGTGTAGTGGGAGTGGTGCGGCGTGAACGCCTGTCTAGTGTCTACCACTCTCGTCTCACTACGGTTGCGTAGCAAAATGGACGAAAAGTTAATAGATATTATTAAAAATTTCCATGTTTGTGGAACCCTTCTTTGTCATTCTACAAATGTAATGGGGGTTAGGGTTAGGGTGAGGTTTGAGTCCTTATAGTGTATAAGAACTCAAAACTCGTAACACATACCTCGCAACACATCCCTCGTAAAACATTTCTGACACACTCTTTCGCTTGTTTTGTACGTAAAAAAACCTCACTCCGCTAAGCCGTTTCCACCAGAGCTGTGCTAAGCGAGGCTAGGTAAATGAAGCAATTCTATTGGTTCTTCAAAAACAAATTCCTCGGTACGCATCCTCGCACATCTCTGGTGGAAACGCAGCCTTAATGTTGGTTGTTCCTGTTAGTTGTTAATTTATATCATTATTATGGTCTGCAAGTATCCTTTAATGATGATGTTTCACTATTATTGAATTGTGATTCGATGATTCCATCTCTCTCCTACATCAAACAATTAAAGTCCAACAGTCGGTAGTCCATAGTTGATGTAAACACAAAGATGAATTGATGGCGAGAACTTTGCTCCTGTTTTTAAGGTTACAACAAATTTAAGTTTTTGTGCCTATCCATTTTATAATATATACACTAAATCAACTGTTATGTTAACATAATATAACATTGTTTATTATAATATAATCACAATATTGATAATGTAATATCTAGAAGAAAAAGACAAGAATTATTGAACTGTATAAGTTAAGTATACTTTCGGAATGAAAATTCAAATTAAAGTAATGTCAAGTTTAGGTGTAGTCTAGTCGCCTGTTATAATATAAAAGAGATTACGAAACGAAATAATATTTACTATTCAAAGTTGATCTTTTCAGCTTAAGATGTAAACTTCTGCAATATTACTAAAGTACCTAACTTTGTTGCAGCGCTCACACATCAAAGAGGATAGCCAAAGTTGTGATAGTGTTTATTTGGGTGCTGGCTTTATTACTAGCGGCACCTATGGCGATGTCTTGGGAGGTCATAATAGTAGAAGAACAAGACCCGGGTAACGTACAATTTTTGTTGAACTTACTTTATATTCACAGCCTTGATTACGTAAAATTCTGTTATTATCTACATAAATAAACCATATTATGCTACTTTTGAATATGTAGGTTTTCTAATGGATAATGGATTTGCGAGTTTATCGATTTTTAACTAATAATTTTTCTTTGGAACATTTGTGTTGATAAATATACCAGAATATATAGTATAGCTATAATACCAGAATTTGCAATTGCATAAGCAAATTCAAAGCAAAAAGTAGACGCTTAAGAAAAATGCTTAAAAATAAAAGTTGAATTGCAATTAAAATAAACCACTTTCGACTAGATAATATGGACAGATCAAATTGGAAATTTTAAATTAATTAAAAATAAAAATGTATTGTTATACGCGTACTCAACCGCCTTGTAAAACTAACTAAAACTTTGTTAAGAAATTTTCAGTCCAATTTAACCTGATGGTGACATAACAAAATAAAGTTTTAATATACAGTTCTCAAAGTTGTAAAAGATAGCCCGCAGTGTCTTTATCGTGTTTATTTCTTGAATTTCTCCAGCTGATTCGCAGAGTTAGTGGAAATTGATCAAAGTAAAACTTCTCAAAGACATAAATCTGGAATAATTTCTAGTTATACTCATTCCAGATATTTTATGAAGTACTACTTTTTTTTTTTTTCGGAGGGATCTATGCTAATGGCCCGAAGGCCCTAATGCTTCATCGGATTAGTGTGAGCCCATTCGGCTCACTTTTGATTTATAAAGTGGGGGGTTCCCCCCCGCCTACCGTGCAGTCTGCGACCACACGGCCTCCTGGCGTCGGTTGTGAGAAGTACTACTAGTATTTTCATTATCTATGAATTAACTTATTATAATGAATAACTTTTGCGAATTTTATTCCGTTTTCTTAAGATTTTACATGCCCGACGTTTCGGATACTTTACAGTCACTATGGTCACGATAGGAGGACTCAATCGTGTAAAAATTTGAATTAGTCGCGATAAAATCCGTAAAAGTTTTACAATATAATGAGTAAAATATGCGTAAACTTTAGAAAAAAATATGAATCAAGTTAGCTATCATTTGTTGCAGTTTCAAAATTATTTTATGAGAAGCCTTTTTGCTCACCTTCCGAGTTTGGATCGAACTCCCTCGCCATCTACAGACTGCTTTTGTACATATTTCAGGTAAATGTTTATTTTACTTATGATAGAATATTATATTATCGACAAAAAACTATTCATAATATAATCTGAACTGTATTATCTACATTTCTTATATGTAACCTTATTAGCCTAGTATACTGAAATTAATGAAGCCAATATTAAAAAGGGTCTTTATTTAATCTTTACAATGAAAATATACATCATTTTTGTAAAGCTAATTTAAGATTTTATTTTTTGATGTTCCAAGCTATGTTTTAGTAAGCTATATAATTAATGTTTTATAATATTCAAGTATTCAATAAGCCTTATTTCAATTTCGGTTTGTGCAAATGTTCCGAACGTTCTTGTTCAAACTCTGGGTTTATTGAAATTGTTCCTACGATCGTATACAAGGTTGATAAAAGCGAGAGGCATTAAATTAAACCACATATACTACACATGCTTACGGTTAATCCGAAACTATCAAAAACAGTTTATGAGAGAAATAAAAAAAACTTTTTCAAAAAACTTAAATACGAGAATAGCAAAAATAAAGCGTAAACATCCTTTGTAAAATGTCCACTGACCTCCGAATCTAAAAGGCAGTGCGACGCACAGCACGTTGCGTCTCACCGGGTCGTATAAAGCGGAGTGGCTTTAAAACTTTAAAAATATCCTGTGACTAAACTATTGATTCTATTGGTCCAATTTTTGGTGTGTAGCCTGAAAATGGTATATAATATATGTGGTTTAATTTAATTCCTTTCGCTTTTATCAACCTTGTATAAAATCTTTTTTCATATTTAAGTTATATTAAATTTTGACCGTCCTAAATGTATCTAAATGTTTCTGTCTGTGGCATCGTAGTTCTCAAATGGGTGATTCAATTTAAGAGTAGTTTCGTTAATATGAAAATAGGTTTTAGCGGTAGTTCTTACAACACGTTTAATCAAACTCAACTCAGTAATCACTCTCAACTCAATTTTATATTATTTCATTGAAGTATGTAATTTGCGAGGATATCGAAACAGCATATGTGACAAAAATGTCTCTGACTATATTTTCATTTTAACAGATATTCATATAGCTAATATCTGTTAAAATGAAAATATAAAAAAAGGCAAAGGTGGTTGTTCACAAATAATTTGTTGTTTTAGTACGTGATTCCACTGTTCGTGATAACATTCGCGTACGCGCACATGGCGATGAAGTTGTGGGGCGCGCGAGCCCCCGGGAACGCGCAGGAGATTCGCGACGCCAACCAAATGAAAAACAAAAAGAGGGTAAGTGATGATGAAGGACAAAATAGAAGCCATATCACTCACTCCTTTGTCTGTTGGTCTGTCAAACCAAAACCTATAGTATTTCCCGTTGACATAGAATCGTTAAATTTGGTGAGAAGCCAGGAAAGCTTCTAAAAAAGCTAAAACCCCTAATTTTTTTACAAAAAAAACTTTTTACGAAATCCTCAGCACGTCAGAAATACAGTGGTCTGGTTTATGATAGAGTATAAAAATGGAACACAGCAAAGTATATTAGACCAAGCACGGTCCTAGTATGCTAAATATTTCAAAAATTTCTATTTTGTTCCCAGCAGTATTTGGGGTCAACAAAAATAAAATAACAATCTCGTTCTGTTTGTGTTATCTGTGTTTTTTCTCAATTATCTACGCCCAAAAATTGAAACACTTGTGTAATAAGGAATGAAAAACGAAAACCCTAAACTGCTAATCCTGATAATAAAGCCTCTCTTGTTATCTTAGCTCTCACAATTAAGTCAAATCTAACGGCACCACACGAGCTAAAATCTTTCAAGCCACTCAGGCTAAGTGAGCTTCCCCACCACGGTTCAAGCCTTGTCGTGGCGGTGGGGCTCAGTAGACTAGGGTGAGCCCAGCACCTTGGGCGAAGCTAATTGAGCCGAGGGGGCTCTTTGTACCCCTCTTATAAGAAGAGGGGACAAAAGAGCAGGGGGCAAGGGGTGAGGATGGGAACCTCACCCCATTGTACTGTCCCAACGTTGGGAGGGGTTGCTCTGTGGTGCGGGGCAACCCCTCTGTGGAAGTGACGTCGGTCCCTTGCGGGACTGACTAGCCGTCGAGGTACCCTGTTAGCATAAAAGATCCGGGGCACCTCACTAAGGCGGCACTGGTGGCACTCGCCGGGTTTTAGTGGGTAGAGCTGCGTCCATTTACACTGCGTCCACATACCCACCTGAGGAAACCCACTACCCAGGCGGGATGCCTCAGAGCATTTCCCGGCGTAAAAGAAATAATAAGAAAAAAAATATGGCTATTGAGCTTGCATCATCATGATGATGATGATGATGATGATGATGATGAGTAGCAAAAAGCATCTCGCAAGGAATCGGTCAGATAAATAAATAAATATACGTACAAAATACTCCAATAAATACTTTCAAAAACACTCTGGTATTACAATTATTTTAAATGGGGTATTTACCATGTTTTTCACTTTTCGATACTTCGATATTATCTAGAAATGTTCTTGTTCACGAGACATTCGTATGAATTGTGAATAAATTGAAAACCATGGTAAATATGCTGTTTTAAATAATTTTAGTATGTAATGAAAATAACCATGTTTACTTAAAATCTCTACAAAAAAATTGTTTCTATTTGTGTCAATAGATGTCACTGTAAAGTAATTAAATCGATTTTATTTCGTTTAAATTTTAAATCGGTTTCAAGTTTCAATAGCAGCTATGTTTCAATTATTGTGTAATTACGCAGCGACAGTATCTTTCTTGCTCGGACACACTCGGCGGCTCGAGTTCACCCGATTGAGCCTTTCACCTCCGAGCGTGATGGCTCAGCTTCATTTATACAAAAATTTGTGTGCGGGTATAGGGTACAAAAAATTGTGTACGGTGCGCCAAAAGAAGTTTTCACTTAAAAAAGAAAGCATTACGGAGTACGGACTTATTATACGCCTCCGTAGAAGTTCTAATGACCTTGTAGCTATGCTACAGAGGGGTGAAACTGCTAATGGTCGCTATAAAAGTTTACCTCTTCCACGAACTGCCAGTCCTGAAATGTTAGATAAGAGGTGGCGTACAACGTAAAAATGAATTTCACTTATGATTCGAATATGTTGGCGAATGTCTTGGCGTTCATTGAAAGAGACCTATATCCAGTAGATGTGAAAAGTTTTATGATACTCTGCATACCGAAGTGTAAAATTTATATCATCAGCATATATTATAATTTCCTCATTTCTTAAAACTATAAACTGATCATAAAATTTCATTTTAAAATTAGATTACTATGACTTGTCAAATAATTTAACCGACTTCAAAAAAGAGGACGTTTAAATGGATGTCTTTCCAATTTGGTCCATATTAATTTGATCAAGATATGAGTAGGCGTTTTTGAGTTAATCTCAATAATGCTTATTTGGTTGACTTTTTCTCTTTTCGATTTAATGTCTTATTCTCGTGAACAAGACATTCCTAGATAATGTCGAAATATCGAGCTCCGCGAGATAAAAATGAAAACCATGGTAAATATCCAGTTTTAAATAATTTTAGTATAAATCTGGCAAAAATTAAGACATAAATGATAATAAAGCCATAAATACATAATAATAAAGTAATAATGGAGGTCTATTATGTACTATAAGTTATATTATATAAGTTATATATATTCAGATGACTTTGAACGCTTCACAGCTTCTGTCATAAAAGCCTTTAAATATTTAATAGACAGCAATGAGGTTGTCACTCCTGAGACTACAAATTATACTCTAATATTAATAGTGAATTTAACAATGCTTCGACGTTACATAAATTTTAATATGGTTACGTAGATTGTTCTATGCTCTATATCATTAATGTGTCCCTGTTACTAACTCGGTGAAATGGCGTAAGTTGAAACATCCATCTTGGACCAGCCACAACACGGATGCCATGAACAATCTAGTTGGCAATCGACCATCCCTTAATCCTTTCGATTTGTAATTATCAACTGGAAGATATTATCAACGCATATAATATTAAAAGTCACGTAAATCTTTAATAACTCACCTGTGCTTGTGTATGTCACTAAATTCATCCTAAGCGGCTCGACTGATTTTGATGGAATTTGTTGTGTATATTCAAGAAGATTCCAGAATAGTATAGATTCACAATTTGGTAAATTAAAAAAAATGTACAAAACGTCTACCGTGTCCGCCCGTGACCGCTAGTCGCTCAGTAAAATCTTGTAATTTCCTACAAAAAATCCTTATTATTACTTATTAGTTATTATAGTTAAAATTCGCTTAATATAACAACGTTATTTTTAATCATTACATAGCATACTCTTCCAGGTAAGTTACGATGCAATGGAGTACTATGACTTTCAAATGAGAATAGGACCGACTTAGCGCCATGTTGTGCCATGGGCGCCACTTGTCGCGTCTGGTGGGTGGTAGGACCCACGATGCGACCAGATTTAGATAGGGTACGAAATAAAATGCTGTAGAGGTACCTTATTTTAAAGCCGAAATTTTTCTTCAGCTGACCCGCGATCCGATAGCGTATTTGTACGGTACGGAAGGACACTGGACTGACTGGTGACTCCTGGCGAAGATAGCTGGATACGGAGAGATCTCCACCGGTATTCAATGCCGGTAATTCAGCCGATAATTCCGTCGGTCAGCTGTTGTGTTCTTCTTAGATTTAGATAGGTGCCAGATTTAGTAAATTACCAGCGGAATTAAAGCCGTGTTTTATTTTCGAGGATTAGCCTCGAGATGGCCGAGGGGCCATCGGCGGCGACGTCCTCCAGACTCTCGTTGACATGTCCGGCCGTCAAAAAAAACCACAGAACCTCCAATCACACATCCAATCCATCGTTCAAAAATCAACATCCGCTTCTACAGTTAAATGTCAAAGTGATTTCATAATTAGTTAAGTTTTAATTTAGACATTTTGTTATTTTAGATGGCGCTTATTTATTGTAAGTAATAAGTTTAAAACTTAATTATCATTATATTATTTAATTATCAGCTTAAATTTAGGTAACGTGCAAGCGCAACGTTACAAATTTTTGTGCAAACCATACATTTCAAGTGATCTTTGACAGATAGAGGTCATTCCTATTCTTATTTGACTGAATCGTTACTCAGAATAATTGTATTTCTTTCCGCAAGGATCACGTGGATCCTCGTGTATCGACTTTAAATAACTTACAAGGACAGTTTTCAAAGCACATTGTTGCAATTAATATTTTTAAACTTCGGAAGAGAGAAAACAAATACTGTTTTTATACAAGGAAATTAATATTTAATGGTTTTTAAACGATCATTTTTTTTTCTTTTACGCCGGGAAATGCTCGCTGAGGTATCCCACAGGAGAGTGGGTCTCCCCAGACGGATATGTGAGACTCGCTGCGCCCGAAAGCTGGTAAGTGGACGCAGCTCTACCCACTAAAACCCGGCGAGTGCCACCAATGCCGTCATTGGTGAGGTGCCCCGGATCTGTTCAGCAAACAAGGCACCTCGATGGATAGTCAGTCCCTCAAGGGACCAACGCCACCTGCACAGAGGGGTTGCCCGCACCACAGAACAACCTCTTCCAACGTCGGGACAGTATAATGTGGTGAGGTTCCCATCCTTGCCCCTTGCCCCCTGCTCTTTTGTCCCCTCTTCTTATTAGATGGGTACAAAGAGCCCCCTCGGCTCAATTAGGTTCGCCTAAGGTGCGGGGCTCACCCTAGGCTACTGAGCCCCACCGCCACGTCAAGGCCTGAACCATGGTGGGGTGACAATGTTGCTGACACAAAGTTGTAACTACATTTTTACTGTAGACTACAGAAACATTATCTCGGGGATTGTACACTTATAATCATAGATTAACGAAATTAAAAAAGGTTGTTACTTATATTTAGTGTAAACAAAAAGTAAATTTTATTGTAATAAAATTCTTATTTTTAAAAGCTTGATTATGTATCCACAAATAAAAATATTATGTCTCAAATACTGCTTTATGTAATAATAGGTGGCTTGTAGGTTTATTCAAATACTTAAGCTTATGCAATATTTAAATAATCGTTTTTTCTAACAGAAGGTAATATATAACCAAATGATATTAAAATAAATCAAAACATATTAAATAGTAATTAAGGTACATTTGATAATGTATAAAATACAGCTAATATAAGCCAAATAACTTTAAACGTATATATTATGAAATATTTTTAAAACAATGAATAATTTAAACTTTATTAATTATCGTTTTGACAATACTATTAATATGGTGTTTGACAATATAAAACATTCTCCAATATTGAAATAGCCAAACAAATAAACTAATATTGACCATTCCATTGTAACGGTCCAACTACTCGCAACAAAGTTCTCACAGGGATGGTCACTAAACTCCACGAACGGACTAAGCGGTCCAATTTTATCTAACTCGCAAACAATTAATAGTCCTCTAAATATTAATGAACGCTGCATTTTCTGTTGGTCCTTGCTTTTTATTCGATTGGAATTGGATTAATATAGGCGTACTGTAGTGTATAATTGTAAATCATATTTTATTTGTACCTACCTCTTTTACATATTTTCTACGTCTTTTTTTTTCTTTAACGCCGGGAAATGCTCTGAGGCATGCGGTCCCACATACCCGCCTGGGGAGACCCACTCCCCGTGTATGTGGGACTCGCTGCGCCCGAAAGCTGGTAAGTGGACGCAGCTCTACCTACTAAAACCCGGCGAGTGCCACCAATGCCGCCTTTGGTGAGGTGCCCCGGATCTAATGAGCAAACAGGACACCTCGACGGCTAGTCAGTCCCTCAGAGGACCAACGCCTCCTCCATAGAGGGGTTGTCCCACACCACAGAACAAACCCTCCCATCATCGGGACCGTACAATAGGGTGAGGTTCCCGTATTTGCCCCCTGCTCTTTTGTATCCACTTCTTATACGAGGGGTACAAAGAGCCCCCTCGGCTCAATTTACTTCGTCCAATTTGTTGGGCTCACCCTATGCTACTGAGCCCCACCGCCACGTCAAGGCTTGAACCATGGTGGGGTACATTTCTACGTCTAATAAATCGTGTATCTAGAATAAGTGTAGGCGAGTTAGAAAGAGTAATATCAGACAAAACAATAGTTGGTTGTCACAAGATGTTAAACATCTATGCTAATTAATCGAAACCAAAAATTAAAATTAACAAAAATTCATCCAAAAGATGGAAATGACAGCGTTGCCTCATGCCGTTTGCCGTCACGGCATTTGAATAACTTTCACTGCCAAGGCGCACCAATAGATGTCTCATATCAAACTTTAATGTATTTTCTGTTTGTCTTTCAGTATTTATACGCTAATCACTATCACTATCGAAGTTAGAAGAGTTCACGATTTCATAGATTCCTAGTAGATCCAATCCTTTAAGAGAACAAATAATGGACTTGGTTTTATTTGCATATTTTTATCAATTATGATAAAAAATCTGACAATTTCATACCTTAACCAATACCTTCTTCAGAAATAAATGGATGTATTTTCTAAGCCACATTCAACTAGCTCTTTTTATACTTTTTACTAGCCATATACAGACTTGAGCCTATTCAATCCACGCCATCACGCCATCCACGTCATCTTTGCCAGTCGTTTTTAGCAGTTAGTTTTTCTAGTTCTAGTTTTCTCTATTGAATGAAAATAGAGAAAAACGTAGTCAAACCGTCGCGCCGCCGGGTAACACTCACTTTCGCAAAGCTGTTTATTAATTCGACTAAACTAATTTAAACACGAAATTGCAGAATTCCCGCGTGAAATTATGAAATGTCTTCGACAATTATTATCCTGCAGTCCTTTGATCAAGTTTAATCATTTTTGCTTGCAGGTAATCAAGATGCTCGTGTTGGTTGTGGCGTTGTTTGCGTTGTGTTGGCTGCCTTTACAAAGTTATATGTTGCTGCAATCGTTTTTTCCATCGATTAATGAGTGAGTAAAACAAGGCTTTTTTCTAAATGCTGTTCCATGTTATTTAAATTATAAATAGTTATAGTAATTACGAATATCAGTTAGCATATATAAAAAAATATTGCTATGGCTTTTACCAATTCTCTGGTTAGACATAGGAACGTAATTAAATTAAATTATGATAATGTAATTACAATTCAGTGCATTGATGCCATGGGAAATGAGTTTGCCGTATCAATGTATACTCATCTTTCATTATTATCACCACAGTTCCATATGAGAGCGTATTCTGAAATAGAAGCCATATTTAGGAAGACTAAAGGTCAGTCATCTAAGCGTTTATTGTAGGATTTTTATTAGTCTAGCAGTTGACAGAAATGGACTCATCACTTTAATCTGAAATTATCACCATCATCAGACCCCTTTCTATGTACCATTAAAAGGGTAACGTAACTTAATTTTGAGGGACGTTGTCTTCCTCGCGATCCGCAGCTCTTTAGCGATGCGATCACTACCTTCGACTCAGAGAGCAGGTTGACCGGCGGTGAACGAAACCACCTCTACCCGTGGATCTGATTAATTGCCCAGGGTTTGCACCCGAACCCCACCGCCACGACAAGGCCCGAATGTGGTGGGGACAATCATCAGCCCCTAACTACTATTTAGGAATATTCTGTTATGTAACAATTGTATTATTTTCAGGTACAGATATATCAATGTTCTATTCTTCTGTTTCGACTGGTTGGCCATGAGTAATTCTTGCTATAATCCCTTCATTTACGCTATCTATAACGTGAGTATAAATACTTTAATATTCTGTATTGCGCCTGTAGTAGAATAAGTTAGTTTTAATAGTTTGTTGTTTGGGACCAAATTCTCTTATATCTACATAGTTCTAAAAGTTCTCTCAAAGGCTTAAAATTTTCATCCTTGGACTAAATTGCCTAAAAAGGGATTAAAGTCAAGTAGAAATAGTTATTTCCATTACAATTATGAAATTTTGTGTTTTCCCCGTTATTTAGTTTCTGAATAATACATTTTTCCGTTATAATTATTGATAAAAACACATTTTTTAATCCATTTATTTTCAGGAAAAGTTTAAGCAAGAATTTAAGCAGCGCTTCACTTTTCGTCAAAAACGAAACAGAAATTTGAATGATAGCTACGAGGTAATACATATTCTATAACACTGCTCTCTCCAGTAGTACCTTGATTTAAATGACCTCATCATGTCAACACCTGTATCTTAAAATAGCATGGAGCGACCCTAATAATATGTCCCTCCTCAAAAACAGGCGAGGAAAGTATAACTGGAAACTCTCAAACTGCACGAAACGCGGCAGCATACCTGTCACTTGACGCCTTGTTATGTGAGTGACACGTACCACTCCGGTTGTGCCGGCTCAATTCGGCTGAAAAGGAGTATGGCACTACCTAAAGTTTGTTAATCTCATTAGGTGTGCAGGTTTTCCCACGATGTTTTCCTTTATGTATTTACATGTTATTATTTTAAAAAAAATTGAGTATACAACCTTAATCTAAATCCTTTCGGCTTTACGGGTAGGTTTGTAACAACCTATATATTGTATTGAGTACTTTGGAAAATATCGTCAAGGAAAACGTCATGAGGAAACCTGCATTCCTGATGAGATTAAAAGTCTTTGAAAGTGTGTGAAGTTCAACCCGCTTTGGGCCAGCGCATCGGTGAACTATGGCCCAAAACACTCCTAGCCTGATTTCGAGGAAGAGACCTGTGCTCAGCAGTAGACATACGAAGGTTGATATTATATTATAAATATATATCTTACTTAACCTTTTAACTTTACTTTTTTACTTATTGAGTATAGGTCTATTATCTATTATAGGTCTATTATTAGGTATTATTGAGTATCTCATATTTAAATAATGATCCTTTTCAACTACAAACAAAATATGTTCAATGGAAATAAAAAGCTTCTTTTTGTTATAATTTACCCTTCATATTATTTATACTTTTATAATTAGATGTATTCAATTACTAACAATATTTTTAAATTCAATGTAATGAGGCATGTTTAAACAGTGCAATAATACACAATAACTAGCTGTTGCCCGCAGTTTCGCCCGCGTTAACTTTTGTCTTAAAAAATAAGGGGTGGACCACCCTTAACATTTAGGGAGCTGACAAATAGATGCAGACCGATTGTCAGACCTACCCGATATGTACAAGAAATTGATAAGAATCTGTAGAGCCATTTCATAAGAGTTTAATTACAAACCCCGTGACACGTGAATTTTATATATTAGACATTGAATTCAAGTTTGATTAACATGTATCAATTCTTTAATGATTCATAAACCTTAGCATTATGGCCATTATCAACTTCTTCATGATTTTTATCATCATCACCATGATCGGCTGTCTTTCGATAATTAGATAGAGGGATATTTTAATTGGTCGTCTTGGCGTTCATTGATGGAGGCCTATGTTCAGCAGTGGACAGTGAGCTGATGATGATGATGATATTTCAACTAATGCCAAAACGTACTATTATGGATCACCGGGAGATAATCCGCATTATTTACAAACATATTCCATTTACTTTCGCTACGGTGTGTTCTACGACCTATAAAATATTTTCTATTTTAGGATGGCCAGTCAAGAACAAGAATTCTATCAATACGTTCAACAAACGATAGAAGTGCTTATTCAACAAGAAAATCAATAAATATGACGCCGATTAGCTCGTTGCGAGTCTCACGAAATTCATGTCAATTTTCCAGAAACGGAAATACCAGGAATTCTATGAACGATAATCTTTGTAGATTTAACAAGCCCAGGGAGTATGGTATATACAAAAACAACGGTGATGCAGTGGATAATGAAAGAGCTACAAAGAGAAAGAAGTTTCTAGAAGGACTTTGCGAGAACGATCTTCCCATTGGAGACGAAAGAGTTGGAGAACTGTACATATTTCCTAATAGTGAAGTTGTTGAATTTACGGACATTCTATGTGATAATAGGGTATAGATATCATATTGTAGAATAATAAATTATTTTAACTTCACTTGGTTTTTATTGCCTTGTTTTTAAGGGAGTGCTGTCTTCCTTTTCTACTTTTTTCTTCCGTCAAATAGCTTTGTCGTATTCCGGAATGAAGGGCAGCGAGACTTACCATCTTACGTCTCAGGATGGGTAACGTATGAATGAGATTTCTGAGCTCGCGGGTGAACTCTTGACCACTCACTTCGGTTGTTCGTCTGTATATATTTGCCTATCCATTCTATCCATATACCAGTGGGAGGGAAGTGCTGTGCCGCGCTCCCGGCTGCATGGGTACCACCATTTTGATTGTTTCTCCCGTGAAACAGCTTTGCTGTGTTTCGGAGAGAAGGGCAAGACAGGCAGTGTAATTTCTGACACCGAGACTTAACATCTTATGTCTCAGGAAAGGCAACACATAAATGAGTTGCCTGGGCTCGTTCCAGGTAAACTACCAGGCTATGTTCATGGGCGACGTTAACCACTTACGGTGTCACGTTTGCCAGTTTGCCTATCCAACTAACATTAAAAAATCCTTGTAGCAAGAAAAGTATGCATTTTTGTCATCATGATGAATCTAATCCGGCTTACCTTATATGACATTCATAATTTATTTTTATAAATTTTATACATGCAGAAAATTGAAAATCTGCCGTATAGCTTGTAGGTGGTGAGCAATCAAATCTCAATAATAAACTCAGCTCCATAACGGGAGGCGACCGATTGAAATTGAAAATTTTACTAAAGCTTTGCTCACTGTCTTTATTATGTACGTATGTGAAATTATGTATATGAAATTATGTTATACGTATAATATAATGAACCTTATTTTTCTATAGCGCCGGGAAATGCTCTGAGGCATTCCGCGGGGGAGTGGGTCTCCCCACGCGGGTATGTGGAACTTGCTGCGCCCGACAGCTGGTAAGTGGACGCAACTCTACCCACTAAAACCCGGCGAGTTCCACCAGTGCCGCCTTTGGTGAGGTGCCCCAGATCTAGTAAACAAATAGGGCAAAACAAACAATTCTTATATAAAGACAATTCATGTAATACAAAGTGTCTATGCAAATGAAAACATCATTTTAGCCTCTTTTTCAGTGTGAGCCCCAAAGGGAGATCTCCGACCGAGCGAGATGGTATGCTCGGCCAGGCCGAAGCCCACTTGCTATTAATTCAGCCGTTGTCTGTACATAGGCTGCACTAAAAGTATCGGGAATGGAATATTTCCACTGTTCCTGTCATATTAAAATGTTTTTAATTGAAAACTCCTTGGTTTAAAAAATCTAATACTATTTATTTATTTAATAAAAGATTTTCGGTCTTGTCACAAGGTCTTGTCAAACTTGTTTAGTCGTTGAGAAAATGGAATTGACTCGAGAAAATTCTAGAGCGATGATTTATTATGACTTTCGAAGTGGTTTAACACAAAAACAGTATGTTGACCGGATGATTTCTGCATTTGGTGATGAAGCCCCATTCAAAACCACAATTTATCGCTGGTTTGCTGGATTTCAACGTGGACGTGTGAAGCTCAGTGATGATCCCCGTCAAGGTCGTCCAAAAACTGCAGTCACCCAAGAAAACGTTGATGCTGTGCGTAAGCTGATTGAGGAAGATCGACATGTGACATACCGCGAAATTCAGGCAACTTTAGAAATTGGCATGAATTAAATACAAATAATCTTGCATGAACAATTAGGTGTAAAAAAGTTGTTTTCCCGATGGATACCGTATTTGCTCTGTGAAGAGCAAAAAGCGGCTCGCGTTACTTGGTGCGTCAGAACTCTCGTAAGATTCCACGCAGGATCCTCAAATACTGTATACAACATCAAGAAACCAGTCACGAGTTTGGGTGTTCGAAAATGAGTTAAAGCCAACAAAAATTGTTCTTTCACGGAGTGTTGCAAAAAAAATGGTGGCCACGTTTGCCTCCAAAACCGGCCATGTTGCGACTGCGACTTGCTAGCATTTGTTTGCTGTGGAACTTTGATAGCGCGATTCAGTATTGTGGTGCTGATTGGTCCGCCACATCACTCCCCTCGAAGACCGGAGGTCGAATCTTGAGTCCTTTTGCTTCAGTTGCCAGTGCCAGAGAGTCCCAGTGAGTCGGAACTGTGCTGCTGCTGCACGGGCTCCAGTGAGTCGGAGTGCTGCCGTGCGGGGCCGATGCTACGTGCTGACCGGAGAGATGTACTCTGCTTGTGACCGGTCGTTTAGTGAGAATGCCCGTTGAAGCCGATGAGGGTTCGACCAGGGCCGCGGTGCGTTGGGTTGATTGGTCGAGGTACGCGAAAAGGCTGAAGCTGGCTGGCGTGGTGCGGAAGGGTGGGGGAGTAATGATAATGAATATCCATAGAAGGAGACGTCTTTTTGTCGAGGGTCACCAATGTGGGATATATACCTATATAGTGTATAGCGACGAACTGAGGAACTTCGATAGCGTGATTCAGTATTGTGGCGCTTATTGGTCCGCCACAAGTTGTATATTGAATTTTCGCAATAATATCTAACATAAAATGTAAGCTTAAATAATATGTTATAATAATATAAATTTATTAAGGAAATTATACACTGTTACACAATATACTTAATCTAATACACGGCACATATGCCTAGGTAACACTGAAAATGTTTAGAAAATGAAAAACGGCTTATTGTAGAAAGTTGCCAATACTTTTATTGTTTTTCGAAGTAATCTCCGTTTCTTTTTACACATCGTCGCATTCGATGGAACCACTGAGAAAAGCAGTGGGCCCATTCTTCCTTAGGAGTCTCTTCTATGGCATTTTCGTACGTTTTCACCGCATCTTCAGGGCTCGTAAAGCGAATACCTCAAATTTTATCTTTAGTTCTTGGGAATAAATGAAAGTCGCAGGGCGCCAGGTCAGGACTGTAAGGCGAAGTGGAGGAGTGGGCGCTAGCTGCCGGGCTGTCCCTGCTCAACATAGGGACAGTCCAGACGTGCGTGCGTTGGTCGGGAGGTTCCGTGGTGGACGTTACTTTCGCCACGCCGGCCATCGCACGCAGAGTGGAGGGGTGGAGGGTGGAGACGGAGGTGGAGACCCTCTCGGACCATCGATACATAAGGTTCGAGGTGTCTCCAGCCCCCGTCCGTCCGGCGTCATCGTCGTCGTCCAGGGGGAGAAGCCAGTTTCCGCGTTGGGCACTTTCAAAGCTCGACCGGGAACTGGCAGAAGAGGCCGCTATAGTCGGCCGGTGGAGTCTCCCACCGCTGTCAGAGCTAAGGGTGGATGAGGCGGCTAACCGGCTCTGCGACGCATTCACCGCGGTCTGCAAAGCGGCCATGCCGCCCGCGAGACGTCCACCCCCGCGGCGGGCGCTCTACTGGTGGTCAGATGAGATAGCTGGTCTCCGGGCCGCCTGCAATCGGGCCAGACGGCTTTATACCCGGAGCAGGCGGCGGCGCCCCCAGGACGTCGACAGGGACGACAGGCTGCGCAGGATCTACGCAGAAAAGCGAAAGATCCTGCAGCAAGCCATTTGCCGAGCCAAGGAGGAGGCCTGGCTGGAGATGGTTGAGGGTCTCAACAGAGACCCCTGGGGTCGACCATACATATGGGCGCGGAACAAGCTCCGCGCTCAGTCGGCCCCAATCAACGAGACGCTCCAGCGGGGCCAACTGGGGAGGATCGTCGGGGAACTCTTCCCCGACACGCCCGTGGGCTATACGCCCCCCAGGATGGCTCGGCAGACGCCGGACGAGGAGGGTGTTCCGCCACCCGTCACGGAGGCTGAAATGGAGGTGGTTCTGTCCCGCCTCCAGAGTAAGAAAAGGGCGCCGGGTCCAGACGGGGTGCATGGGAGGGTCCTCGCGATCTCTCTTGCGTACCTCGGCGATAGCCTTCGGGAGCTGTTCGACCGTTGCCTGCGGTCCGGACAGTTCCCGAGGGCCTGGAAGGAGGGTCAGCTTTGCCTGCTACCAAAGGCAGGGCGGACCCCGGACTCGGCTTCGGGGGTGCGACCGGTGGTGTTGCTGAGCGAAGCTGGGAAGGCCTTGGAGAAAATTGTGGCCTCCCGGCTCGTTCAGCACCTGGAGGAGGGCCCGGGACCGGGACTCTCAGAGTCCCAATTTGGGTTTCGGGCACGCCGGTCGACCGTCGACGCCCTCAAACGCCTTCGGGCGGTGACGGTTGAGGCGGAACACAGAGGGGAGGTGGTGGTCGCGGTGTCTTTGGACATCGCGAACGCCTTACGCTAGACGGGATCCTTCGGGTTCGCCGACTAGGGCAAGAGGCGTTAATGCGGAGGTGGGGGGAGGACCTGGCGCAGCAGCCGTATGGCAAAAACCTGACGGTTGCTCTGCGTCCGGTCCTTGAGCGGTGGATGCGCCGTAAGCGCAAACCCCTCACCTTTCGTCTGACACAGGTGCTCACCGGGCATGGTTGCTTTGGTGAGTACCTGTGCCGGATGGCCCGCAGGGAGCCGTTGACAGTGTGTCATGATTGTGGCGCGGCGGTGGACTCAGCCCAGCACACACTCGAGGTGTGCCCGAGATGGGCGGCGCTGCGTCACGGTCTGACATCAGTCATCGGAGGGGACTTGTCTCTGCCGAGCGTCATCACCGCGATGCTCGGTGACGACGAGTCCTGGACGGCGATGGTCTCCTTCTGCGAGGCAGTAATGTCCCAGAAGGAGGTCGACGAGCGGATGAGAGAGGAGGCCGCCGACGAGGCCTCCTCCCGCGGGCGACGAACGGGGGTGCGTAGGAGGCGCTATTTAATGCGCCTCCAGTAACGCCCCTGTGTTCGTGTCGGGCCCAGGATGGGAACCTGGGTCTGTATGGCACGACGTCGTGGGGACTGCTTAGTAGCGGCCGGGCAGTCCCCCCCTACGAGGAGTAGTCTGGCCTTCGCCGGGGCCAGCCTGTCGCTGAGGTGATCCTGTCTGTTGCCTGCATATCCGGGACCCTCAAAAAGCGGCTGAAGGCGCTCGCAGTGGTTTTAGTTAGGGTGGGCACTCCCAGGTGCGAGTCCCACATTGGGTCAGGATCTACCCGAAGATCCTGGCTGCATCCATAAGGATTTCCCTGCGAAAAAAAAAAAAAAAAAAAAAAAAAAAAAAGGACTGTAAGGCGAATGACTCATTATCTCGACACCTACCATAGTCAAATATTCAACAGTCCGTTTTGCGGAGTGCGCTGAAGCATTGTCGTGGTGAAGGAGGATCCTGCTTCGAGGGCGCTGCTGTCGAATTTTTTCCAAGACAACAGACAAACAGCGATTGACATACCAGTCTGCAGTAACTGTCCTTCCATCTTCTAGCACAACTGTCGCGAACTGACCTTTTCGACCAAAGAATGAGGCAATCATCTTTTTTCCTTGACTTCTTCCTTTCTTTACCTTAGTTGGCCGATCCTCGAAAGGAAACACCCACTGAGCTGATTGTCTTTTGGTTTTGGGTTCGTAGCAATATATCCAGCTTTCATCACCTGTGATGATGTCAAATACAGCATTTGAGTTACCGCCGTTGAACTCTATCTAACATTTGGCGACACGCAGTCCGTGCGGAGGCGTTTCTGGTCGTCGGTTAAAGTATGGGGAATCCATCTGGTACAAAGCTTCCTGACGCCTAAATGTTCGTGTAATATTTTTGAACTTGACTCATACCAATGCCTAGGCTTGCCCGTATCTGCTGATAGGTCACTCTCTTATCTTCCTCTATCATGCGTCGCACAGCACTGATGTTATCTTCAGTAGTCGCTGTTAAAGGACTTCCCTCACGCGGATCATCACTGAGATTGCTACGTCCACGCTTAAACTCGTTAAACCAATTGTAAATAGTGGCACGAGATGGGGCTTCATTAAAAAATGCTAATCGCAGCCTATCATAGCTTTGTTGTTGAGTAAGCCCACAGCGAAAGACATAATAAATCATTGACCGAAAATTTTCTCGCGTTATGTTCATTTTCACGTGTAACAAGAGTTTTAGATTTGCCGCCAATTCACAAAAACAAATGACAAATGAATGCAATATACTACATTAGGTTACCAAAGAGTTCTAAAATTGAAATTCAAAAAAAGTTTTCATTTTCAATGTTTCTAACTGGCCAGTTCTAAACATTTTCAGTGTTACCCACGTAAAAACTGTAGTTAGGTTTTAAATTAAATATTGACAATTTAAAAGTGAGAATACGTAGTAGGTATTATTATATTATAGTTTATAGACATAAGTAAATATGCGCCGGAAAATGCACTACAATGTAATCTAATCCCTTAAAAGGTTGTGTGATTGTGGTATCCGAAGAAACCACAATCCTGATTTTATGTGGTCCCTAAGATATACGCCGTATCCGTGTTGGATGCGAGTAGCGAGGTATCGGTCGTCTTGGCATTCTTTGAGGGAGGCCTATGTTCAGGGAGACGTGGAGAAGACGAGGAGGGAGTCCCGGACGTGACCGAAGAAGAAGTTGGAGAGGAGAGCTGGCAGAGGCGTCTTAAGCGACGAATCCTCCGAAAGTGGAAGGAACGACTAGAGGAGCCGAGTGCTTGCCATCGCACGGTGTCAGCCGTCCGGCCAATCCTGGAGGAGTGGGTCAGCCGGCGGCATGGCGTTATTACCTTTCACCTTGCGCAGATCCTGACGGGGCATGGATGCTTCGGGAGTTATCTGTGCAAGGTGGCAGGCTCGGAGGAATCGCCAGGGTGTCATCACTGTAACAGTGAAGAAGACACTGCTGATCACACCCTGGTGGAGTGCCCTGCGTGGGCGCCAGAAAGGGCGGACCTCGTGGCCGAGGTCGGCGCCGACCTTTCACTCACTGCGGTCATCCGCGCGATGACGGCAGTGAGAGTGCATGGGAGGCAGTCCTCTCCTTCTGCGAAGTCGTGATGCCGCAGAAGGAGGAGGCGGAGCGGGTGAGAGAGCGCACTGGCGCCCCTTCTCGCAGGAGAGTGCGGCAGCGACAGGCGGTCGCACCGCCGTGAGGGACCTGTGCGTGGCCGATCGGGGGACCTACCGCGCGCGCGTAAGGTTCGTGCTATAAGGCACCCTTAAGTATTCGGGGTGCCTTAAGTGGAGTAGGAGGAGGGAACGCCATCCCCTGCCTTCAGAGGAGAGTGCCTCCAGGCACACCGTCGCTGGTGCGGACCATACCATAGTTCCCGCACCGGGCCAGCACGATTAGAAGAACACCGCTGGGGCTTAGTGGGTAGAGTCTACCCACTTTACCATCTTTTCAGGCGCAGAAAGTCCCACATAACCCTCGGGCTCCCCCGGGCCCGACGGTATGCATAAGAGCATTCCCCAGCGGGATCAAAAAAAGGCTGAACATAGGTTCAGCAGTGGACGGTTAGAGGCTAATGATGATGATGATGATGATGATACGCCAATGTGTGAATCTATCTGTAAACTAGTTATTTTAAAAAGATACATACACATTAGTATGTTTACTATTGCATTTTGATATAATTCTGGAAAAACGCCAATCTTTCACTAACCATTATAAAGTAGTGGTCTTACCAAACTGAAAAAATAAACAGTCCATGAAAATAACCGTAAACATTTTATACGTAATCGTGGAAAAGATTGAATAAACAACAAAGAGGAATCAGACCGCAATCTCACCGGATATTACTGCGTCTGTTTTTGTTCTTGTCTTGTTTCATTTACATGGACATTAGGTTAGAGACATGAAAATGTTTTTGAGGTTACTCAACACAACCACACGTTTCTAGAGAACGAACGGCGTCACGGGGACATAAATAATATTCCAGAAGAATCACATCACATTGAGCTAGACCTAACTTATTTTTATAGTAAAGGGGCAAACGGTAAGTGATAGTTACATCCATAGCACCCAAAGACTCTCGCTATACCAAAGGGTACGTTGCCGGCCAGTATGTTTACTAAAACAAAAAAAAACATGTAAAAAGTTGTGTATAAAACACATGGAGGCTATTTTCGTTTACGCAAGGTCGGTCATCCTGGAACTATATTGGATAATGATTTCCGTCAAATAGGCATGCAAGAGAAGGGATCGGTCGTCTTGGTGTTCATTGAGAGAGGTCGATGGTTAAAGAGTGATAACGATAACAATAAAATGTTTATGTCGAACACATTCACGACCCTAAATAGACATATTATTATGTATTCATTGTACAAACTATCCGCACTTCACGGGATTCCCCGCAAAAAGTGCGGACAGTCCGGGAAACCCCGACCGGCTGGCGATAAGATTTATTTGCGTTCATTGAAAGAGGTCTAACAGTGGTTGAATAAGGTGGATGTAACCTAGGGTGAGCGGTACCCCTCTTATAAGAAGAGGGGACAGAAGAGCAGGGGGCAAGGGGTGAGGATGGGAACCTCACCTCATTGTACTGTCCCGACGTTGGGAGGGGTTGTTCTGTGGTGCGGGACAACCCCTCTGTAGAGGTGGCGTCGGTCCCTTGCGGGACTGACTAGCCGTCGAGGTGCCCTGTTTGTTTTCTAGATCTGGGGCACCTCACCAATGGCGGCATTGGTGGCACTCGCCGGGTTTTAGTGGGTAGAGCTGCGTCCATACCAGCTGTCGGGCGCAGCGAGTCCCACATACCCGCGTGGGGGACCCACTCCCCCGCGGGATGCCTCAGAGCATTTCCCGGCGTTAAAGAAAAAAAAAAAAAAAGGTGGATAACGGGGATGATGATGAAATGAGTAAATATATCATAGACTTAGGAATCTTTTTATCTTTATTCTCTTCAACATAGCTTATTAATCTTGCGGGCGATGGGCGTCGGTGATAACCTCCTATCAAGAAATGAGCTACTCGTAAAAATCAGTCAACGAAATCGAGCTTATGATTATCATACAGTATAAGAAATGTTGTTAAAATCTATTCCAAAAAACGAGGTCAACATTCTCATTTTTTCCATATCATTTGGCTTTAAATTTATCTTATCAGAGCTATTCTTATAACGATTCTCCTAAAGTAGCCTATCCTGATATACTTAGTAACTTTTCATGTCACGAAAACTTTTATTAAAAGCGAGCTGAAACGACTTTAGACGCTTATACGATATTTTAGTATGGATAAGAAACAGTCCTCTTTTACATACCTAGATGTTAAAACATTTTTACTGGTGCTTTCAATATGTACCTCTCACGAAATTTCTAAAGATAACCGTTAAATGTGTTTTTCAAAGAATTTCAAAATGGGTCGTTTCGTCTATATTAGTATGATATGTTAGATCAAATATCTCCCAAACACGAAGAGAAACATTTGAAAGCTTATTGTTCGCACAAAGGTCTGGCTCAGTTAAAGTTAATAATTTGTATTAAACGTGCAAAATACTAATATCTATAGACAACGTGCGTTGTAAATGCACTTAATTAAATTACTATAATTTAGACTTATATTTTTATATTAGAATATTAGAGCTTTAAAGGATAACGGTTATTCTCTTTGGAAGGAAGTTTGGCTAGCCCAGCAACAGGCACATCCTGTTGCTGGGCTAGCCAAACTTCCTTCTCGAATTCTGGCTTAGAAAGTATTCAATAAGACATTTGAGCAGACTCACAGCTTTCGTCACTATGACCTTAAATATTTCTACCAACGAGAATCTAACCTCTCCTCTAATAGTAATAACTGCCAGTAATAATAAAATTTATTAATTATAAAGAACTACACTTGCTATAAAGTAAAACTATACTTGCTGTAAAGTATCCGAAACGTCGGGCTTGTAAAAATCTTAATAAACCGCGATAAAATCCGTATAAATTGTTTCATTATAGAAATCTCGTTATAAAATATTTAAGCTCGTTAAAACCCAGATTTAAGGAAATTCGATAAAGTTTTAATGATGAATGACTTTTCAATATAAAATCTTATGCTTATATTAAAAGGAAAAGTCGTCAAGAAAAATAAAAATAGAGTTCAAGTTGAATCTTATAAATTTGAGAAGCAGAACATCGACTGTCTTGGCCTTAATAAAAAATTGCGGGTTACGAATCGTTTTTATGTCGATTTATTGATTATGTTGATGCCAATCCTTTTTATAGCTCTGACTTAGAATTTAACTGCAGAAACGGCAATTGAAAACTCAAAACAAACATAGTAAACAAAGAATTCCAGCAAAAATCAGCAGAAAATAGGTCCTTAACTTTTGACTAAATTTACTGTATTCACAAAATTTATTATGCTAACAGAATATAATCATTTTGTTACGAACCAAATGAATCGAGTAGCACAACACTACGGTCTTATTGACGCTCGCATATCTCTACCGGCTCCGGCGCGGCCGAGCGCCGGCGCCTGGGCATCGGGGCTCCTCTGTCCAGCGCGAACCGTATAACGGGCTAGTCCGTCGCGAACCGCCTTCTCGCATCGACGCTCCCCTTTGTTGCCACTAGACGGGACGAGCGATAATTATTACGTGATTTCTTTTGTTGGCCCATTTTGGGGTATAGTCACGTGGATTGATTGATTTGAGTATAATGAACTAATATAAATATCGTTTTGACTGTTGTGAACAATTAGTGCCTAAACCAAGTTAAAGTGAAAGAATTGAGGGCCGCCATCTTGTTGAGCTTCTGCGCTGCGCGTCCTGTCCGATAGAAGTTGTCTCAGATAAGTATATAGATCAATTAGCATTAATTATCCGATTGGCCAATTAGGGGTTAGTGTTAATTAGATTTATATTTGAGGCATCGACACACCGGAGAAGGTTCAAGACGTCGTTTAGGTAATTGAACAGTTTTATATAGCTCCGTGAAACCGCGGACACGTTCTACCCCATTTGAATTCCGGATAATTATATATATCGCTTCCACTGCATTTCCTGCTAATCCGGATACGGGAATTAACACATTTATTAACTAACACTCTAAATTAAGTTAAATTAATTTTTGTCACGTACTAGCGATCCATATGAATGAGAAATGAGAAAATATAGTGAAAAGAAATGGTAATTCATAACTGTTATACACGGACTTATTCATCTGACTTGAAATTATTATAATACTGGCTCTTACCCGCAGCTTCACACGCGCTTACTTAAATTTACAGCCTTATCCGGCTTGATGGTGATTACTTTTAAATTCACAGTCTAAAAACACATCATATCTAAAAATTGATAAATAAACTTTATTATTAATATTTAATATTGGAATAATCAATAAAGTTTATTTATCAATTTTTAGATACAATATTATTATATAAAAATTATTGGCGAGACAGGAATACCGGTTCATTAAATGGGCCATAAGTCGTTAACGATAAGTTTAAAAAAAGTTTACAAGAAATAAGAGATGCGAAATTTTATTCTCAAAAACTTGCCCTAAAGTGCAGTTTCCGAGATACCGACCAAAAACTTTTTTTCAAGATGGCGCTTGAAGATCCACCTGGAAACAGACCACAAAATATTGACAGGAGCATTTTGTTATTTTATGTTCAGTAATTGACCCTTAACCTTATTAGAAAAAGGATTGTGTGGTTTTATGAAACTACGGTAAAAGTGAAACTTTTTTTCACATTATAGATATTCAACAAAAAATTTTTGGAATAATATTCCATTAAGGATATAAAAATCGCTTTATCAATCTTAATTTTATACTTGGAAAACTTGGCGGCCGACCGTCACGCGACATGCAACACACAGACGATAAAGTTTGAGACGATGTAATAAAAGTTTCACTTTAAAAAATATTGGATCGGAAAATTAGTGCGAGGTTTATTGTAGGTATTATATTTAACACTTTTGAACCTTATTGGCCCATCGGCCATCCGTTCTCTTGAGTGTATGACCAGCCTACTGCCACTTCAACGAGCTTATTCTTTGTGTAATATCGTTAACTTAGTTTTCTGGCGGATGTCTTCGTTTCGAATCCTAACTGTCAAAGAAACACCCAGCAAACTTACGGACTAGTCGTAATCGTTGGAGAACCCATTGATGGAAGACTTTCCTGAATGTTGCCCATCTCAATGATTGAATCCTTGACGTTCTCCTCCTCACGCGCCTCATGGCGCTGATGCCCATACACATCCGCAAAACCAAGGCCACGCAGATGCACCACCCTCGTTTTCCCTATCCCCCCAATGGGCCAACAGAAACTCATTAACCGCCCGAAACGCGACACCATAGCTGTCACTTGACGCCGGTGTTATGTGAGGGAGAAGTACCACCCCGGTCGTGCCGACCCAGTTCGGCTGCAATTCAGCACGGCATAACCTCTTACTAATCCTATCAAACTAACATAAAAAAGCTTAGGTATAAATTTTATAAAAAAGAAAAGCTTTGAACAGATTTTCATAATAAAATCTAAAAACCACCGTTAAAAAATGCCAGAATGGTTGACCGCGTGCAGCATACTTATAACTTATAACATACCTAATAATAACTTACTTTCAACATCCGTCTTTTTTCGCCGGGGTCAAAAACAATAAATCACAGAATATCATAAATTACAACAAAGAGTAAGAAGTTATTTTAAAGTTATTAAAGGTATTTTCATTCCAATGAAAATCAATCATCCAATCATTTGGTTTAAGTTCATAGAATCAACTTGAAACTTACAAAATGTGAACTAATCAAAATGTTTGTGTTATGTTCGAATAAAGTTAGATCATCACTTTATATTCAGGTTTGTTGTCCTAACATCTGATTTTGGAGTTAATTTACTAGTCCATAACTATTTTCCAATAATTGGCAAAATTTTCAATTACAGGAAATCTGGCTAGAGAGTTTAACGCATAGTTGTAGAAACTTGACTTCAAATCTGTCGAGGCAAATATGAGGTACTTGGGCCTCATCCTCGACAGCAGATGGAATTTCAAGGAGCATTTTTGGCGGCTAGGGCCGAAGTTGCTTGGAGCCGCGCGGGCGCTCAGTCGCCTCCTCCCCAATGTAGGTGGGCCAAGCGCTGGTTGCCGCCGCCTACATGCGGGCGTTTTGCAGATGGCACTGTACGGCGCGCCTATATGGGCGGCCGCTCTGAAGGCGGAAAACGTGACCCTGTTGCGACGTCCGCAACGGGTCATGGCTATCAGGGCCGTCCGTGCGTACCGCACGACCTCGTATGAGGCGGCGTGCGTACTGGCACGCCATGGGACCTGGCGCGTTCCTGGTGGAAGACGAGAGGAGACGTCGAGGAGGAGGAGGTCTCGGAAAATGACGAGGCCGAAAGAGAGGAGAGCTGGCACCTGAGAAAGTGGGTGCTCCGTAAGTGGAAGATGCGGTTGGAGGAGCCAAGCGCGGGCCACCACACGGTGCTGGCCGTCGGTCCAATCCTGGAGCAATGGGTTGACCGGCGGCATGGCGTAATCACCTTCCACCTTGCGCAGATCCTGACGGGGCACGGCTGCTTCGGAAGGTATCTGTGGAAGGTGGCAGGGGCGGAGGACTCGCCAGGGTGTCATCACTGCAACAGCAGTGAAGACACTGCAGACCACACTCTGGCGGAGTGCCCAACTTGGGCGGAGGCACGGGCGTCCTTCATTGTTGAGGTCGGCGCAGACCTGTCGCTCTCTGCGGTCATCCAAGCGATGACCAGCAGTGAGAGAGCATGGCAAGCGGTTCTCTCCTTTTGCGAGGTAGTGATGCCGCAGAAGGAGGAGGCAGAGCGGGAGAGGGAGCGCACTGGCACCTCTTCCCACAGGAAAGCGCGGCGGCGACAGGAGGTCGTACCGCCGTGAGAGGACTTTGCGCTGTGGATCGGGGGATCCACCGCGCGCGCGTTAGCCCCGGGTTATAAGGCACCCTTATGTGTTCAGGGTGTCTTAAGTGGAGGAAGGAGGAGGGGACGCCACCGCCCTGCCTCCAGAGAAGTGCCTCTAGGTACACCGTCGCTGGTGCGGACGACCATAGTTCCCGCATGACGAGAAGAACACCGCCGGGTTTTAGTGGGTAGAGCTGCGTCCACCTTACCATCTCTGGGGCGCAGCGAGTCCCATATACCCGCCAGGGGAATCCCCCTCCCCAGCGGAATGCCTAAAAGCATCTCCCGGCGAAAAAAAAAAAAAAATTGTGGAAACTTGACACGAGGTTGGCGCGCGATGCTTGCTTATCTTTATGTATATCCATTCTTATGTATAGCCTGACCAGAAAAAGAAAGACCCTCCCCATTTTGCGGAAAATTTGGGTACTAATTTCTGTATGGACTATACTCTGTGTTACCGTTTATATATAGTACCCCTCTTATAAGGAGAGGTTACAAAAGAGCAGGAGGGACAAGGGGCGAGGATGGGAACCGCTCCTCATTGCACTGACCCGACGTTAAGAGGAGTTATTCTGTAGTGTGAGACGACCCCTCTGTGCTGTTGTTCTTGGTCCCTTGAGGGACTGACCGGCCGTCGAGGTGTCCTATTTGCTCAATAGATTCGGGACACCTCACCTAAGGTGGCATTGGCACTCGCCAGGTTTTAGTTGGTAGAGCTGCGTCCAACTTACCATCTTTAGGGTGCAGAAACTCCCTCCTCCCCCTCTGGGAATTCCCCCCCCTCCCTAGCGGGATGCCTCAGAGCATTTCCCAGCGTAAAAGAAAAAAAATATCATAATCAGAAGCGGTTTTCTGTTCATTGCTGGCCTTTTTCAAAGAATGGCAAGATAAAAGAAATAATGGGGGGAGGGGGAGATACCCTTCGCATCTCCCCCTCCCCCCATATCATCGTCCCATTTAGTGTGTATATCACTTTACTGACTTAGTTGTTGTTAATGAAGTGAGTCTATTAGCTCCTCAAATTCAAAATCTGCTCTTCCAATTGTAAATATAAATTTCACATTAAAATCAGCTCTTCCAATTGTAAATATAAATTTCACATTAAAATCAGCTCTTCCAATTGTAAATATAAGTTTCACATTAAAATCAGCTCTTCCAATTGTAAATATAAATTTCACATTAAAATCAGCTCTTCCAATTGTAAATATAAATTTCACATTAAAATCAGCCCCTCCAATTGTAAATATAAATTTCACATTAAAATCAGCTTTCAGATTGTACATGAAACAACAACAGTATGAAAATGGGCCTTATATTACATTTTTATTCCGGTTCTTAATTTAACTGACAACTGATTGATGACCAAAATATCTACGAATGTCTCGTGAATTACGATACATTCGTAGATAATAACGAAATATCGAGCTCTACGAAATAAAAATGAAAAACAAGGTAAATATCCCGTTTTAAATAATTTTAGTAAGTAATGAAAATAGCCATGTTGAATTAAAATCATATAACTGATTGATGGCTAAAGATATTATTATATACCTACTAGTAAAGTGCTCCATTTCTGTGAGAATCTTCTTCTTGAGGTGCAATCTCCAATCGGAGGTCAGCTATAATTAAGGTTATTTTTACTTTAGAGACTGCTACTTGGAACAGTGATCTTGTACTGAGTTGTGTTGAACAATGTTCGGAGATTCTTAAGCCAAGAAGTAAACCTGCTTCCGGGCTAATTCCGGGAAATAAATTCTCCCGTTCAGAGTTGCAGTGCCTCATCCACACGTAGCGGTCAAACTTATAACATCCGTATTTTTGCGCCGGGACTTAAAAACAAAGAAATTTATTGTATAACAACATATTTTATTCATCAAAAATGCAGGTTCGCAGCATGATAGCTACGACGCGGTAGGGATCGGCGTTGGCGGCCGGGCGCCTGTCTTCCAGATACCCTCGCTTGTCTTCTGACACCTGACGTGGGATCCTGACAGAACAGCTTCGGTTCGCCACTCCTGGAAATCAATGTACCTTAGTATAATTATCTTACTATATCTATGTCCCCACCATGGTTCAAGCCTTGTCGTGACGGTGGGGCTCAGTACCCTAAGGTGAGCCCAGCACCTTCATCATCATCATCATCATCATCATCATCAGCCTCTATCCGTCCACTGCTGAACATAGGCCTCCCTCAATGAACCCCCAAGATGGCCGATCCCTTGCCACTCGCATCCAGCACCTTAGGCGAAGCAAATTGTGCCGAGGGAGCTGCTCTTTGTACCCCTCTTATTAGAAGAGGGGATTTAGGAAATTATAATAATAATATCAAAATCAATTAGAGTTATGAATTTTAATTACAAGTCGTTTGATAACTTTTAAGTGCCTCAAGGTAAATAAACGCTTTCTTTGATGAATTAATTATGAAATTATAAAGAATAAACATGTTTTCCAAAAAGTCAAAGGAAATGGTGTAAAGAACTCGTTACAACTTATGACGGTAATTCCATAAGTTGTATTACTACTGTACTATTATAATAAAACTATTTTTAAACAATATTCTATGATTACCCAACCCGTCCATTTGTACAACGTAAAATAATGTAATAAGTAAAATGTTTTCTAAGATCAATTTTCTCTAGCTATTTTATATTACCAGACAGTTTTATTTTAACATTAATTATTTGAATTTAGAATCCATGTACCAACCTACTGCAAATCACATATCACAAGTTCACAATGCCACAACCGACGCCAGGAGGCCGTGTGGTCGCAGACTGCACGGTAGGCGGGGGGCGACCCCACTTTATAAATCAAAAGTGAGCCGAATGGGCTCACACTAATCCGATGAAGCATTAGGGCTTTCGGGCCATTAGCATAGATCCCTCCGAAAAAAAAAAAAAAAAAGTTCACAATGCGTAACACGTAACACACGAAAAATATTTTTACATAAGTCATCACATACATACTATTATATTTCACAATAAAATTACTACCTATTTGAAACGCCACACCTAAAAGTCACCTAGTTTTCCAATTTAGTGGCTAAAACTCGATTCTGAACAACCGATATTTCATAGTCGATAAAATCGATAATCGTTTACATGGAGGTCATTTTGTTTCAATTACGTACGCACCCCCGAAAGGCATCCTAAAAGCCCAATTAGCCTCGAACAGGCAGTTATCAGAGCATACTTGCGCAATAGCTATTTACACCAAATTTCTGAACTTGTACTGAACAATTTTTCATTTTAGAAATTGTGGCATATTTTTTTTTTTTTTTTTTTTAATGCAGCGGAAATTTGCAGACCAAACCATAACTAGGACCGGGTCGAGTTTTAAACCTAGCCGTGAGTGGGGTTCGCACTTGGAGATGCGTTACCCACTAAAACCGCTGCAAGTGCCCTCAGCCGCCTTTTATGAGAGTCCCGGATCATGCAGGCAACGCAGGACCCTCGGCGACAGGCTGGCCCCGGCGAAAAGGCCAGACTCCTCCTCTAATGGGGGACTGCTCGGCTGTTCGTTTGATTCGATACTTTTAGCAGTCCCCGACGACGTCGTGCCTATCTGGACCCAGGTTAACCCCAGCCTCGGCCCGACACGAGCACAGGGGCGTTACTGGAGGCGCATTAAGTAGCGCCTCCTACGCACCCCTGTTCGTCGCCTGCGGTGGGAGGCCTCGTCGGCGGCCTCCTCTCTCACCCGCTCATCGGCCTCCTTCTGGGACATTACTGCCTCACAGAAGGAGACCATCGCCGTCCAGGACTCATCATTGCGGAGCATCGCGGTGATGATGCTCGGCAAAGACAAGTCCCCTCCGATAACTGACGTCAGATCGTGACGCAGCGCCGCCCATCTCGGGCACACCTCTAGAGTGTGCTGGGCCGAGTCCACCGCCGCGCCACAATCGTGACATACAGTTGCCGGCTCCCTTTGGGCCGTCCGGCACAGGTACTCACCGAAGCAGCCATGCCCGGTGAGCACCTGTGTCAGACGGAAAAGTGTGGCATATAGCATTTGTTATTTGAATAAATATTGTGTCTGTGAAACTGTGAAAAATGAACTGTGTTTGCCCGACGATTCGTACCGAGCTGTGGCTAAATACATAAAAGTTATTCAGACATCACAGAAACTATTTTAAAACACCCGCCCACTAAGGTAGTATAGACGAATTGTTAAAAAATCATATGATTTTACATCTGAATTTGAATTGGATCGCAAGCACTTTAATTACAAAAAAAATAAAAAACATACGAATTTTAAGGAATTTTAATAATATTAATATAACAAGAAATGGCTAATCGATCATCAAATTATATTATATTATATTAACCTTACCCATTATATTGTAGTAATTACAATCTTTATATATATATAATTCTTCTGTGCGTGTGTATGTCACTGAACTCCTCCTAAGCGGCTGGACCGATCTTGATGATTTTTTTTGTGTGTGTTCAAGTGGATTCGAGAATGGTTTAGATTCGCAAAAATAATAATATTTTGTACAGGACAACGTCTGTCGGGGCCACTAGTATTATATAAATTTAGTAACACATCTCTATCTATACAGATAAATAAAATTAGAGTGTATGTTTATAATATTATATGTAGGTAGGTATACACAGTACATATATCAAAATAGCTTTTTTTACTATTTTTGTCTATCTGTCTGAACAGACGGACAGACAGACGACAGACAGACAAAAATTGTAAAAAATCTTTTTTTGGTATATGTACCGTGAATACATCCCCATATGCATTTAATAAAAAGTGGTTATTTTAATATTACAAACAGACACTCCCAATTTTATTTATCTGATATGTATTGATACTTGTTGCATTCAGCCAGTACATATTATATAACGTGACGATTACGTAGTTTTTGATATTTCAATTAAGACGTAATTATGAATTATTACTATTATTAAGGCGAATATAATTCCCGAAGGAGCTTTGAATTTATCGGGACAAAATGTAACCTATGTTCTAATCCAAGATATAAGCCATGAGCATTTCAACTTACCGCCAAATTGGTTTAGCCCTTTTGCCTTAAAAGTCCAACAAATATCCAAATTTTCAAACTTTCGTATTTAGGATTAAAGTTAACATTTTAATTAAAATTTCTATTAATTCAGTAAATTTCGTTTCGGTCTCTAGCTTGTTATCGCGGTATACATCTTAATGTGTCTATGGTTATTCATTGAAGGTCAAAATTTACAATAAACGCCAACAAAAATCTCTGCCTTCTATTATTCGAAATGTTACAAAAGACTTCCAAATAAATGAATTCTTAGACTTTTATTTTATGAGATGAATATATATTAATTCAATTTTATTATCTTTATCATTGGGTGTTTACATTAAATATTTTCTTTATTGTTCGACTAAGAGTACTTATAAATTATATTTATTTGTGCACAAATAAAACCTTAGTCGATGAAATACAGTCTTATTACTTAGAGCATGAATATAAAATTATCTGAATAAATATTATAACTTTAAATATTTTAGCGTAATAACGTTAGAAAATATGTAATCACTGTAATTTTGATAAAGTAAAGCTTTGGCTGGAATTCCGAATATTCGGTACCAACGCCAAAATGCACCAAAAAAAAAGAGGTGATTCGTCTAGACTAGTCTAGAGTCTAGTGGGTATGGGCTCGGCCTCTTGAGTGAGAGCTGAGAGGTCCGGGTTTGATCCTAACCCCCCTTTGATGCCTAGAAATGGGTTTTTCTAAATTTCTACCTGCACCTGAACATGAGACCATCGCTTGCTCACGAGTGAAGGAAACATCGTGAGGAAACCTGCATGCCAGATGAGATTATTAAGAGTCTTTGAAGGTATGTGAAGTTCACCAACCCGCATTGGGCCACCGCATCGGTGAACTATAGCCCAAAACCCTCCTCGCCTGATTTCGAGGGGCAGACCCGTGCCCAGAGGTGGAAGATATAAGGGTTTATATTATTATTATATTAAATAAACAATAATCCTAAATCTCTATAAAAATATGTAACTCTTTTCTACTTACAAATAAGGTAAACAAAGACATGTAATCAATCGGAGACTCTATTATCTATCGTTCAGGGTGAAATATATTATGATAACATCTAGATAACATACTAAAACTGACTAAACTAGCCACATAATCTAACCTCGCCCTAGTAATAAATCACACTACGAAACTAGCGCTACAGATTTCCTAGTATTTAGTGAGAACTGAGATATATTTATCAAGAAATACTACGTGAAACTAAACGTATCGGCATTTGGTATTAGTTCGCTAAATGTAAATCTCGTGTAAGATATGCACACATTGTTTATGCAGCATTGCGCCTGTACTCTATATTTGAAGAGAAGTTTTAAGTATTTCTAGTTATATTAATAAGTTTTTCATGTATGTACTTCATATTATAAAGGCAAAAGTTTGTACGGATGTGTATTACTCTAACACAACAACTACTAAATTGATTTAAATTAAACTTGACCATAATATAGCTTAAATATCAGAATAACATATAGGCTATAATTTATAAAGACATTAAATAAATTATCCAAATCTAATCCTGCGCAGACGAAGTCTCGGGTACCATCTAGTTTATTTTAGATGAACATATTTTGCATATAAATTACAATAAATAAATAAATATGAATATGAGAATATGGTCAAATAACTAAAATCACGTCTTTTATTAGCGTGGCGAGGGCCTTTTCCGCGTTCCTTGAAAGGTGTTATTATTGTTGGTGATGATGACTATATGACAGTAACATAAATGTGGACCACAATATAACGACTATTACAAACTATTACCTGCAGTGAAATCCCGTATGTGAGGTATTCCAATTTTCCCAACGAGTCGGCGTGCATTGTCTGCGCCGTTGTTCGCGTCGTATTCATTTATGTGAGCTCCGTGCCTCCTCGCCAATTTGTCTATCGCCCTCTCGATAACCCTGTTTCAGTATTAAATATAACACGTGTCAGACATAACATTATATCATATGAATATAATTCAGGTGCTTTGCGCTACTGACACTTTGAAAATATCTTATATTTACTACAGTTGTTATACTTTACTTACGTGAAGTATAACAACTGAAATAAATATAAGATATATATAAGAGATATAAGATATATAGATCTAGAAAACAAACAGGGCACTTCGACTTCGAGTCAGTCCCTCAAGGGACCGATGCCACCTCCACAGAGGGGCTGTCCTGCACCACAGAACAACCCTTCCCAACGTCAACAGTACAATGGGGTAAGGTTCCCATCCTCGCCCCTTTTCCCCCTGCTCTTTTGTCTCCTCTTCTTATAAAAGAGGTACAAAAAGCAGTTCCCACGGCTCAATTTGCTTCGCCCAAGGTGCTGGGTTCACCTTAGTCTACTGAGTCCCACCGCCACGATAATGCTTGAACCATGGCGGGAAACGTCGATCATGGCGGAAGAAACCTGCATGCCTGATGAGATTGAAAATCTTTGAAGGTGTGTGTGTGAAGTTCAACAACATGCTTTGGGTCAGCATATCGGTGAACTTATACCCAACATCCGTCTCGCCTGATTTCGAGAGGGACACATGCCCCACACATATAGGGGTGATGGCAGGAGATTCTACAGAGGCGGGGCAAACCATCCAACCCATAAGTCTACCGGGTGTCCACAATCTTTATTTCAACCTGTTCCTTCCTCAATATTCCTGAAAGAGCAGTTGACTCCCGCTACATTTCAAGTTTTTGTATAATCATAAATAACCCTACTTTCAAACTCATTCCATTGATATCCCTCTCGTATTTAAAGAACAGGGGCGTTAATGTTTGCTAAATACATTTTCACGAGGGATGGAAACTTTTATATGCATAGAGGTTGCTTCTTGGGTTGTTTTAGAAAATAAAATTACTTCCTGCTTCTGGAACCTTCATTTAATTACATTTATAGCATATTGTGCCTTTAACAAGAAACGTAAAACTTTTTTTGTTAATCCAACTTTTAGTGAGACTGTTAACGAATATTACCGAACTAGCTGTTGCCCGCAGCTTCGCCCGCGTTAACTTACTCAACTTAATTACTATTAGTCACAGCGTGATGTTATATAGCCTATAGCCTTCCTCGATAAATGGCTTATCTAACACCGATTTTTTTTTAATCGGACCATTAGTTCCTGAGATTACCGCGTTCAAACAAACAAACTCTGCAGCTTTATAATATTAGTATAGATTAAATATTGGTATCATCACTGAGTCCAAAAAACTAATATATATGGACGAACTAATATTAATTATTTTATGACTTTTTACATAGAAATAGGAGGCAAGCGGACAGTCGGCTGATCAGGACTCAGGAGGTAAGTGATCACCATGGTCATCCATGGACACGTAATACAACGGAGGGTTTTAATAAAGCCTTTTAAAAAATGTTGTAAAGTAAACATATTTTTCTTTTATGTGATAAGGAGGCAACCGAGCAGTCGGAGCCTTATGGTGACTGCTAACGCCCATATACATCCGCATAACCAAATGTTATGCCAATGCGTTCCCCTCCTTTTCCGTATCCCCTCCAAATGGGCCACCGGAAACTCACAAACCGCACGATACGCAACAGCATAGCTGTCACTTGACGCCGGTTTTATGTAAGTAAGAGGTCTCCGGTCGTGCCGGCCCAATTCGGCTGCAAAGCAGCATAGCACTACATCTTTATGTATCGAGAAAATGAAACCAAAACTTTAAATTCAGGCGTTTGAGATGTTCATTCAAAGCGCTTATTCAACAAACACTTAACACAAGCTTTTTTTTATATAATATATATGGACGCTTTCACACCACGTCAATCTGATCCCGTGGTAAGTTCTCGAAGAACTTGTGTTACGGGTACCAGACAACGGAAATATATTTAATACTATTATATAATACACACATTTAATACACATCCACGATCCAGGAACACAGAAAATATTTTTGGCCAGGGATTTAACAAATCCCTGGCGGGATTCGAACCCGCAACCTCCGGCTTGAGCGCCAACGCGCTTACCACTGGGCCACAGAGGTCGTCATTATGTATTCAGTTTTAAATTACACGTACAGCATACTTGGATCACGATTTAAAACGTTTACCTAAGCAATTTACAAGCAGTAGACTTATCGTATGTAGCAAACGAATCTTAAAATATATTGTGAGAACGTGCACAATATCGAAACTGTTTGGCTTTCTGTTCTCTACCCGGAAAATTTATTTTCTCGATACATAAGTCAAGAATAGAGATTTTCCTCAAAATCATTTTTGCTAAACCTGGAATCCAATGTGGTGTATATTATCACTTGTCAATATTTTTTATCGATTACACTGGGTCAGGTCAGGTTTTGTGTAGACTGCATGGGTACCATCCTGCTTTTTTCTCCCGTAAAGTCTCGAAAGAAAAATCATTACTGTATTGCTATCATAAAATTACTTACGAAAAACAGAAGCGAGAAATTTATGGCACTGGCTCAAAACTAATTGAGAGCCAACATTATGTTAGCAATATGATAATAAATAATAAGAAAAAATAGACCAATTTTTTTTTTATTTGGCGATGTACTTCAAGAACTTAAGTTCATTTTTTATTTTTTTATTTTTACTTAATCGTTCTCTACATGACGTTGACCTTTGTAATGGTAATAAATTCTAAAATTAAAATTGATTCAAAAATTGTAAATGAAGAAAGGAAGAAATGAAAATAGTAAAAATCTCACAATATTCCGTCCTCCTCCCTCATGTCCTTAGACGAGAAGTACGCGAAGGTTCCATTCCCGGGCCAGTTCTCTATAGGCTGAGCGTCAAAGGAAGCCACGGTCCCATATTCCTCGGCCAGTCGACACAGGATGTACCGCGCCATCCACAGATCATCCGCCGCCTTAATCCCAGGGCTTGGACCAACCTAGGAATTGGAAAGTAAGGTAAATTTAGATTCACAAAACGGGCAAGGGAATTACCGGGATCACAGTTTGTATTGCTAAAATGCAAATAGAGTATTATATTATTATAATAAAACAACTTTAACGGATTTTATCATGGTTTATTTAGTTTTTCACATGCCAGACGATTCGGCCCTCCCGTAACCCAGGTTGTTGTAAAGTATCCGAAACGTTTATATATTAACTTAATAAACCACGATAAAATCTGATAAATTTGTTTTATTTTAATGAGTACAATTTGCGAAAACATTTCAGACGTAATCCTTTTTTTTTCTTTAACGCCGAAATGCTCTGAGGCATCCCGCGGGGGAGTGGGTCCACTTCATCTCTAAAATCCTATCATATCTAAGATAATATTTTATCACCGCATTTAATAAAAGTGTGCTAAATCAAAAGGCGGTCTACGCCAAAGTTAGACTTTATAAATACTTTCCTGGAAGTTCCACTGCGATGGCGTAGTTCCGGGGTTTATACCGTTAATTTGCACTCCCGCGTAAAGGCAACATCTGCGAAATAAGTTAGCTAATTATAGTAATATCCTTATATATTATGGAAACTTTTTATTCGTTTAAGAAATCTACTTATTGACTTGATAATGGAATATAGAAATAGAAACCGATTGACCGACATTGTACAGACACGTGTTCAGTTCTAAAAAATCCACTACATTCAAATATAAATAGTTTGTATTTATTTATATAAGTCAAAATTGTTTACATGTATTATTTCCACTTCTTTTTCGTTTTAAGTTTCGTCCTAAGGAGGTAAACGAGTAGTCGGAGCCTTATGGTGACTACCGACGCCCACACACATTCGTACAACAACCAATTAAGCAGATGTTGCCCTTCTTTTCCCTGTCTCTTCCAATGGGCCACCGGAAACTCACAAACCGCATGAAACACGACAGCATAGCTTTCAGCTTAAGCTCGTAGTACGTGAGCGAGAGGTACCCCAGTCGTGTCGTCTTTCAATAATATATGTAATACACTCCACGTTTTAAAAAGAATATACGAACTCAGTTAGAATTTAGAATAGATTAATCATTTATTTAGTTTCGTTCACAGCATTTAGCATTTACTATTCATACGAAAAATAGTTGTCGTTATGCAATAAACTCGTGTAAACTACAACATTAGAAGGCGTCATCAGGGTATATAAAACCGTCGACTCTTGTAATTTACAGGCAATAAACACGGAAAAAATAGAGTGAACAATGCGTTCTAGTCAACGTTGAGTTACGAGTTTTCTTGTAAATAAACTCTAAGAAAATATACTTTATTTTATTACATTATTAATTACTCTTTCTGAGTCCATTCATATTATTACAGATTATACAAAAGATCCGATAAATGAAAAAGATAAATACTGTTTTTTAAATTTTAATTCGTAACGCATTACGTAAATAAAAAGATAATATATCATAACATTACTTAAATACTTAATTTAGAATAGTATAGAAGAAATTCAAAAACAAATCGACACACTTTACCCGAATCAAGTGCAAAAAGGCATTCTAAATATTTAGAAAGAGCTTTAAATATTATAATTATGCATAAAATACAACAGTTTCTAGAAGCCACATGTAATGTTTGTTGATCATTGCAGGTTACAAAAAAATGGCAGATATAGAGACTGCCGATAGAAGTGATAACTTAGGACACTATGAAATTTCATATTTTAGTGATGATGATGATGATGATTAATATTAGTACTAAAAATATGACAAGCATTAGCAAGTCGCAGACGCGAACCTATGAGATTTTCCCCCCAAAAAGTGCTCAACGTGGCTAAACTTCTTCTTCTTCTTTGGCTTTAGCTCCCAAATGGAATTGCCAGTGTCAGAGTGGATGTTATAATGTTCGGTGACTAAAGCCAATGCTCAGTTATGACCTTGCTCACTTATCTGACTGCTATTAAGTTATCACTTTAAAAAAAAATGTAATATAATGTTAATTCAGGGACCACATAACATCAGGATTGCGGTTTCTTCGGAAAACACAATCACACAACTGAGGTTTTGAGGAATTATATTACCCTGTTGTGCATTTCCGGCGCATATTGGTGTTTTATGTCTAAATTGACAATTTTATTATTGTAACCATGTTTATTGTTTTTTCTTTTTATTATTAACCTAACTACTGTTTTTATATGTGCCGCTTAAGGTTGTATTAGATTAAGTATATTGTGTAACGGTGTATAATATTCCTATACACCTCGATGGCTAGTCAGTCCCTCAGGGGACCGACGCTACCTCCACAGAAGGGTTGTTCCGCACCACAGAACAACCCCTCCCAACGTCGGGACAGTACAATGGGGTGAGGTTCCCATCCTCACCCCTTGCCCCCTGCTATTATGTCCCCTCTTCTTATAAGAGGGGTACAAAGAGCCCCCTCGGCTCAATTAGCTTCGCCCAAGGTGCTGTGCTCACCCTAGGCTACTGAGCCCCACCGCCACGACAAGGCCTGAAACATGGTGGGGTTCCTAAAGCACCTAAGCCACCTTTACTTTGACAAAAAATTTAGATTATAATAATATATGGAATATATTTAATCGGTTAATAGAATTACAATTTCTAAAAAGTAATATTTTTCAGAGATCTAAAATTTTATACTCCGGCTTAATGGCTATGGCATATCGAGCCCTTACATCGATGGGATGTTGTTCTGTTCATTGTTATTGTTCTCGTGATTATTGTGTTGTTTTGTTAATTTGTTTTTCAACATTTGATATAAGGTTATTGTAAATTGTAAAGTTTATTCTATTCTATTCTCTATATTTGACGACCTCTGTGGCTCCGTGGTAAGCGTGTTGGCGCTCAAGCCGGAGGTTGCGGGTTCGAATCCCGCCAGGGAACAAAAATATTTTCTGTGTTCCTGGGTCATGGATGTGTATTAAATATGTGTATTATATAATAAAAATCTTAAATATACGTATAGTATAAAAGTATTAAATATATATCCGTTGTCTGGTACCGGTAACACAAGTTCTTCGAGAACTTACCACGGGACCAGATTGACGTGGTGTGAAAGCGTCCATAAATATTATATTATTATTATATTATATTCTAATATTATGAGTAATTTTGTTTTATTATTCACGAAACGTTTGTTGATTTATTTATTTATAGTTATTGAGGGAGGCCTATGTTCACAAGTGGATGGATAGAGGCTGATGATGATGATTGATAATAATTAATAGATACACCAACAGCACTACAAAAAATCATATAAAATAAATTAATAATATATGCCACAAGCACAACATAGCCAATTTAAAAAAAAACTTAAACATATTATTGCTTGAGTAGAACACAATTTAGAATTCTTAAACTTGGATAATACTGAATTGATCCATAGATATAATGGAAGTAGATGGTCAAAGATGGTCAAACTGCGTTTGTTTTCTGCAGACTTTAAAAACTAGAGTTTAGAAACTTATCAAATTACATATATCTCTTGAACGACATACCGGTAAGAGGGATCCGCTGTGCCGCGCTCCCACTGCATGAGTACCACCATGATGGTGCTTGTTTCTCCCGTGAAACAGCTTTGCTGTGTTTTGGAGGGAAGAGCAGGACAGGCAGTGTAATATAGTGGATAGTCAACACATAAATGAGTTATCTGGGCTAGTTCCAGGTAAACTAGTACATGTTCATGGGTGACGTCGACCACTTACCATTAGGTGGCACATCTACCAGTTTGTCTATCCAAGTAACATTAAAAAACGAACGGAAACACTTCTAATATTTTTTCTGCAAATCGTAGTGGCTTATATCACTCAAATTAATCTACGCTAATAAAATGGGAGCTTATCCATAATTTTCACGCCAAGGGAATGCATTAGCAGTTTTGGCGGCAATAAGGTATTAATTGATTTACAGATATACTCATAAACCGGCTAAGATGGTAAGGAGAGAGAGTTTTTACTAATAAATATAAACAAACATGTTATAAAAGTTTAACAACAACTACCTATAAAACGCTTCCATAAGATCACGCGCCACAATTTTATTCGCTCCAATAGCGCAGTAGTATGGGCCGGGCGGAGCGGGATACCCCCCAGGGGGCCAGCCGAGGGGCCTGGCGTCACAGGTCATCAAGAAGAACTCCTGGTTGAAACCAAACCAAGGCTCCTCTACTTCGGCTTTTTCGCACATGATAAGACAGTCTTTACGGTAGTTGGTTCCTAAAAGTAATATAAACCAAATCTAAGGTCACGCTGCTAAGCGCAGATCTACTTCTCGCCAATAGATGAAGGTTGGCAAAATCTACGCTCTCAATTTTTTTTCATGTTATTCGATACTCAGGTTTCTAAAGATATTTTATCACTTGTCTGGTGCATGAAAAAATGTTGAAAATCTTTTACTTCTTTCAGATATTTACTAGGCTCGAAGCCACCTTTAACTTCGACCCACGAACTGACCTTCTACGTTCAGAAATTTATAAATAACACTAAATATTTCACGATTGTCTTATACATCTTTATATTTAATTCATCAAAGTAATTTTAAGTACATAATAAGTAAACTATACTGAAAAATAAGAATACTAGGCAATTATTGATTTTTTTCTTAAATACACACATAAATATACCAAATATAATTATTATATGTTATGAGTTGTATTACTTATTTGAATGTTTATGATATTTTATTATTTTTCTATAACTTTATAAACGCTCGTGAAAAATACAGCTGACGCGAGCGACAGTTTAACAACACCAGAATTACGGAGTTCTGGGATCGTTGACTCTAAGAATTTGTAGTATTTTACTATTGTGACCATATAATTTAAATTAAATATGCATATTTTCAAAGTCTTATCACTTTGTCAAAAACAAATATGATAAAATATTTGTTTAAAAAGTCGATAAAACAAGTATTTTTATCCACAGCGCCACTTTAGAAATTGTATACTTTTCTATTGCTGCTGCGTCAATACTAGTAGGCTCTACTAATGTTCCCCACCATGGTTCAGGCCTTGTCGTGGCGGTAGAGCTCAGTAGCCTAGGGTGAGCCGCTGCACCATGGGCGAAGCGAATTGAGCCGAGGGCGCTCTTTGTACCTCTCTTATAAGAAGAGGGGACAAAAGAGCAAGGGGCAAGGGGGCGAGAACGGGAACCTCACCCCATTGTACTGTCCCTATGTTGGGAGGGGTTGTGCTGTGGGGCGGGACAACCCTTCTGTGGAGGTGGCGTCGGTCCTTTGAGGGACTGACTAGCCGTCGAGGTGCCATGTTTGCTCATTAGATCCGGGGCACCTCACTAAAGGCGGCATTGGTGGCACTCGCCGGGTTTTAGTGGGTAGAGCTGCCTCCACTTACCATCTTTTGAGTGCAGCGAGTCCCACATACCCGCGTGGGGAGACCCACTCCCCCGCAGGATGCCTCAGAGCATTTCCCGGCGCTAAAGAAAAAAAAGGCTCTACTAATGTTATAATCTAGTTAATGTTTTTATGTATATTCAAAGTACACCCTTTACCTGTTGGTTGATAATTATATTGATACGTATCAGCCAATACTAAAATATGATTTCCCCGCCGAAAAGGATCTTGATAAATGACTTCAGGAAAAATAAATGTATCAGAATTATCAGGATTCGCCTGCGCAGTGTTGCTACCGTCAAAATACCATATTGGTAAATCTGTAACAAAATTTGAATGATGGATTTACGTGCACAACATATACTTAATATATATCTATGTAAGGAGCAAGTGAATAGTGAATAGTTGAATACCAAGCAGTTATTCATTCAAGCGCTCCGAGTTCCTTGTTTTGTATTCGATATACACTTTGCAGATGTTCTGAAGTCCGATAGAAAACTTGGCCACTGACAAGAACACATACACGAACGAACCTTTTAACTATTTTAATACACATAGTTAATTGTTAATGATAGTTGACAGTTTGAAACTTAGCAAATAAGCTCACGGCCTGAGTACAATTTCAATCATAGCGCTATCACTAGACAAATGCGACATTATTTATTAAAGTCTCAACTTACGTTTTCACATTGTCGTAAGAAAATTAGACAGTTTATAATATTTGCAATGTATCTATACTAGTATTATGAAGAAGTAATATTTTAAAGTTAATATGCGGGAATTAATATAATTATATTAGGTCTTTACCTATGAAATTGCCGTTTTGTATGAAAAAATGTAAACGAATTTTTTTCGTGTATTTTTTATTTGTATTAATCGAAGTAATCACCCATGCAATCAATGCATCTTTTACAACGCAGTGATAGTTTATTGATGCCCTTCTTAAAGAAATCAGTTGGACGGAAGGCAACAAATTCTTCAAAGGCATTTTGTACTGCCTCTCAGGTATTGATTTTTTTTCCCGCCAAGAAGTTATCCAAATTCTGGAAAAAGTAGTAGTCTGTAATTGCAAGGTCTGGTGAGTAGGGCGGATGACGGAGAGCTTCCAACCCAATTTCTTGCAACTTGGATACCGTCTGCTGTGCAGTATAAGGTCGCGCGTTGTCGTGCAGGAGCAGCGGAGACGAGCGATTGACCAATGCTGATTGGAGATGTACCAGCTTCTCCATCATTGTATTCAGTTCATCAATGTACATATCTGCAGTAATGCTCACCCCGTTTGGTAAGAAGCTGTGATGAATCACACCGGCGCAAGACCACCAAACAGTGACCATCACTTTTCTAGGGGTAAGTTTTCGTTTAGGGCATTGTTTAGGTGCTGAACCAGGATCCAAACAACTTGCTGAGCACTTGCGTTTATGAAACAGAATCCATTTTTCACAACACTAACAATGCGGTTCAAAATTCCTACATTTGTGTGTCTGTTGAGCAATGCAAGGCACATCTAGACGCGTACTTCGCGCTGGAGATCATTGAGTTCATGGGGCACCCATTTATCAAGCTTTTTTACCTTGCCAATTTGACGCAAATGGACCAATACTGTTTTTACGCTAACGTCGAAAGCTGCTGCTAATTCAGCCGTAGATTGTGTATCATCAGCTTCCACAATCGCCTTTAATTCGTCATTGTCGACCAAAGTCTTACGACGACCGCGAGGTTCATTTTTTAGGTCGAAATTTCCAGAACAGAAGCGAGCAAACCATTAACAGGTGGTGCGTTGGTTTGTAGTGGTAGCTCCGTAAACGTCGTTGAAGTTGCGTGCCGCTTGTGCCGCGTTGCTGCCACGACGGTACTCATATTCCATAATTACTCAAATTTTTAACCTATCAATGATAACGAAAAAGATTGAAATGCGATGAAAATGAAACACTAATCAATAAACAAATGACTACTTTTGGAAAAAGAATTCCATGTTTTTAAAATAAAATTAATTTGAGATTAGAATTCTTAGCCAAACAAAAATTATTTTGATTTGAAATGGCCAGTACTGCAGAACGGCAATTTCATAGGTAAAGACCTATTATTAGATCTTTGAATCTACGCGTTCGATTTAAAAAATCTTTGGCCACTATCGCAGACTTACATAGCATATTAAAAAGGCGTTTCCTAAATCATAGGAGGGCAAACGAGCAGTCGAAACCGGCGACTATCGACCACCATACACATCCTCATAATCCAGAGATTATGAAAATGCGTTGCCCTCCTCCTTTATATAATATGTACACATAACTAGTAGTAGTTTTTAAATAAAAGCTATACCTTTATGAGTCTTGGGTATAAAGTCCAAAGTCCTATCCTTGGATCGTAAGTTTATACCAGTACCATCAATCCACACATATGACGCCAAGACAGCTTCGCATGGTACCTCTAAGTCTTCATATTTGCGCATGGCTGCCTTATTAAGAATAGCCGGCACCGAATTCATTTTGAAATCTCAAAAATTAAAAGAGCTTTTAAGTGACTGGTAATAAAATACAATCGGCCAGATCCAAACTACTCATGACAATGCAGGAATAAACTGCATTGCATTGTCAAGAATAGGCACTCCACACAGTAAGAGAAAGAAATAGATAGAAAAAGAGCCTAAGAGAAAAAGTGATTCTTCTATACCACTTTCTTCATGACTCTCAATACTGAGGAATACGAATCAAGGAGGAGAATAAAATATAACGATGACAATATCAGCTATCATATTTTATTACTTGACATAAACGATGAAATCGATAATCACGACATTACAGAGGAAAATACTCACTTAGTTATTTTTAACTAGACGATAATTAATTTTATTACTTAAAATTTTATCTAAAAATAATTTACACAAAATTTAAATGATTTGTTTGTCACATTTGAAATGTCAAAATTAAATCTAAAAATATTAAAGAGGTAGGAATATATAGTATTACTAAGTCGTTGAAAAATATTAAAAGAGTAATAAGTACATATTTCAATGAGTTTTAACTATTTATATAGTATCTGTATATACTTGTCATATTGACAATAATAAACTTGAAGTAATGCTATGTTAGACCACATTAGTTAAGATTTTTACAAATTTTATGTTTTATATCATGTATTTCTATATTTATTGTTAATTCATATTACTATTAAAAATGGTGACAAAGTTTATCATCTTTCTACTATGCTATTTTCTTGATACAAATGCCGTGTATGTCACAAACAATTCTTTAGACACAAATCTGTTATATTCTAAAACTGAAAGTCCTTTAAAAAATAACACAAATTCTCTAGTTTTCACAAAGGCAAATGAAAAAACAACATTTAATGTCAACTATACGCAGAAATGGAATATAAATAAAGTAAAACATAAACGATATGAAATCATAAATATGCTTTGGAAGAAAACAAAAATATTTCTTGATACTACAACTTTTGACAATGTTTCAAGGACTACTAGAGATAACAAAATTAACAATGAACAGGTAATGCTTCTTGTCCAAAAGCCATTGCAACTTTTTCAAATACCAAGACCTCAACTTCACTTAAAATCGACTACGCCAAGTTCCATAGAGTTTTACTATTTCAATGATATGGATCTGAATAAAGATATTAATAAATGTCACTCAAAACATAAAAAGTCGTTAGTATCAGATTTCTTACTGAACAAAGTTACAAAAACTACAAATAAGTCGAGTTCTATGTATCCTCTTATTGAAAAAGTTATAACAAATGTGAGGCAACATCCAGTTGGACTGGAGAGAAGAAATAAGCAAAATACAACCAAATCTGTTGAGAATACAAAGACGAGTAAAAATAAAAATACAAGTAAATGTTATTCTAACAGTACAACTATTGCTGGTGATAGAGTGAAATTTTTTGATATTTACGATAGTGATACATATAGCCCATATTTAATGACAACAACTAATAAATGTAATTCAGACAAAAATGAGGTAATAAAAGATAAATTAGATTTCAATGGCCCATTACTTCGAGAAGATGATAAAAAAACTAGAATACCCAGTGTAAAAAGATCTCTATTTGCGAAGAAAAATACAGAAAATATAAATGATATTGAATCTATTAATGTTAAAAACAGAATTGATCACATCACTACCCGCGATGACAATGTACATACTACGAAAATAAAACAAACATCGAAACATACAACTACACCTAAGAAACAATACAACATCAGTCACAAAGTAAAATGGTCTGATTACCCATTCGTAGCTGCGTACGTTTACGAACCATTGCAGGTGAGTTTTTAATATTAGTTGTACATAATAAAGTAGTCTTTTATATTATACATATTATATTAGTTGATCAACCGGCATAATTTGTAGCAGTCAGGTGAGTAGTACTACATGCAGAGAACACCGCCTTAATACGCACCAAGTATAGCTAATTTCTATGATAAATAAAGTTTACAACTATTTGAAACGTGAACGAAACAATACCGAAATATCGAGCTTTGCAGAATAAAAGTGAAATAAATAGTTAACATACTGTTTAAAAAAGTTTTATTAGTGAACATGCCTGTTTAAAAACTTATATGAATGTGATGTTGGTTTTTATAATGTGTTTTTTATAGCATAGGAGGGCAAACGAGCAGTCGAAGCCTTTTGGCGATTATTGACGCCCATAAACATCCGCACATGCAGAAGCATTGTCCTCATTTTCCCTATCCCCCCAATGAGCCACCGGAAACATCACAAACCGCACGAATCGTGACAGCATAGCTGTCACTTGACACCGATATTATGCGAGCGAGAGATACCACCCCGGTCGTGCCGGCTCAATTCGGCTGCAAAGCAGCATGGCACTACCTCTTACGAGTGTATATTATTTGTTTCCCTAGTACCTAGTGGTGCTGTTTAACATGGTGTGATTGTTGCTACAATACATAGTCGTAAATAAATATTAATAACAATATAATTTACCTTGATTTTAAGATAACATGGTTATTTTCATTACTAAAATAATTTAAAACGGGATATTTATTTTTTACCATGTTTTTTGTTCACGTGAACAAGACATTCGTAGATAATGTCGAAATATATAACTTAACATTTGAGTATTTCGATAATACTACAAAAATATTTCAAAGTAACGAACTTTAAGTTATTAAAATATCCGGTTAACTTATATTGTGATGATATATTATATATCTTAGTTTGAGTATAGTATTAGCACAGGTATTAGAATAGTAAGATAAGATCTAAAATAACAAACACTCTACATTCCATTACTATAAGATTATATTGGAATGTTTTGTGTAAGTTATGTTTTTAAATATAAATGAAAAAGCAGTAAAATTATACGAAGCTTGAAAAATAAGCTCCTACTTGACGTTTACTTAATAGCTTTGAAATCATATCGTAAACTTAAAAGCAAATCGTTATTAAACGTTTCTGAAGTACGTGCATCAATTATAGGCGTATATTTGTATATATTTTTTACGTGCATTTGTTATATTACTTGGATAGGAAAACTGGCAGACCTGCCATTTAATGGTACATAATCGTCGTCGCCCATTATCACCAACGAGTTAACCTGCAATAGCAAGTAGGTCAGGCAATTTCACGCGTTGCTTATGTGAAACTCTACCCGCAGCTCTACCCACTAAAACCCGGCAAGTACCATCAATGCCGCCTTTGGTGAGGTGCCCCAGATCTGTTGAGCAAACAGGGCACCTCGACGGCTAGTCAATTCCTCAGGGGACCAACGCCACCTCCACAGAGGGGATGTCCTGCACTACAGAACCCCTCCAAACGTCGGGACAGTACAATGGGGTGAGGTTTCCGTCCTCGCCCCTTGCCCTCTGCTCTTTTATAAGAGGCTCAATTAGCTTCGTCCAAGGTGCTGGGCTCACCCTAGGCTACTGAGCCCCACCGCCACGACCAAGCCTGAACCATTGTGGGGACGCGTTGCTTATCCTGGGACATTAGATGATAAGTCTCGGTGCTAGTATCTACACGGCCTGCGGGCAGGGTGCCCGTGCATATGGGCGTACGGATCATAGCGCATCCCTCTCACCGATATTATTAAATATTAACTATCGCAACTAAATTAATGTTTCATGAAATTACTAAAGTTCAATAAAAAAGAAAAAACATAATTTTATCATAATACCTTCTAACAATCATCAACTAGTTATTAGATGACAATCATAGCGCAGGTCTGTCGGTACTCGGTGACAACTTACTACCCGGCTAACAAAATGCCATTGGTATTCGTCGTCTTACTCTTCATTTAAAGAGACTTTAGTAATGTAACGGAAAAGAGCTGTTGATGTTAACAGAGACAGTTTTAATTTTATAAAAACTCCAAAATATGTTACAGTATTCACACGTACAACTACTCTATTCGTTTTACACATTTTGGTACGTAAAGAATTTCAAAAGCTTACATCTACGAGGACATGGCGCTTTAGATTCGTTTTTACAGCATAAAATATTTGAAACACATTTTTTAAATAAAAATCTAGCAAATACAAAATCTTTATATTTTCGAATCACCATTTAGTCGAACTGGCCATGTTGCAATTGACTGGAAAAAACCACATAATATGAAATTCCTTTTTCAAAAACAATTTTTCATTGCTCTCTGGCTTCTATTGTTCCCTCCAACTTCATTACATTTGCAAACAGGAAATTTAACAAAATTCGTTTCATTTTGTAATACGAGTTTCTACGTGTAAGCCAACCGTGTGTAATATGCCTAGGTACACGATAACATGAATATAATATAAAATTCTGTGCATATAGTTCAATATGATATCAAGGATTAAATGACATTCATTAAACAAAGTATATTTAAACTTATTGAAAATTGTCATTTATTAATAGTAGTTTTTTTATATCAATAATACTTTAAAATAATGATGAAAATTCAATTCATCAAATTCGTGCGAAATCTGTCTCGAAAGTCTGTCAATAGATATATGTAATAATGGCAGCGGTCTTCTTATTAAATTTAACTGTTTCTCCGGTCCTTCCGAAATATACTAAAGCCAATTGGCGGTAGAAATAATCAGTATGATGGTGCTCTTATAATCTGTGTCGATATTTCTGCCGGCGTATTTCTTTTCGATGGTTATCGACTGTACGTAACACTGAAAACCATTGTCTATAATACCGACAATAATATGCTCATATTTGTATCTTCTTTACTGAAATGTTTTATGCTCGTAACCTTTTTTACACCGGGCTCTGAGGCATCCCGCGGGGAAGTGGGGACTCTCCAGACGGGTATGTGGGACTCGCTGCACCTGAAAGATGTTAAGGTGGACGCAGCTCTACCCACTAAAACCCAGCGAGTGCCATAAATGTTGCCTTTGGTGAGGTGCCCCGGATCTGTGGAGCAAACAAGAAACCTTCCACCTCTGAGCCCCACCGCCACGATAAGGCTTAGGCTTAAGCCTTAGTAAGTAGCTTGTATCAACCTCTGGTATACAAATTCGTACAAACAAAGTGCCGATATAGGAGGAAACTGATTTTTACTCGTCTTCATCATACTTTCGGCCTCTAGTTCTATTTCTGCTCTTCATAGCAGTTAGACGATTTTGTATCAGGTACTTTTAATATTACCTGCTCTGATTGGATGGCGTAATAAATTCGCGATCATTATTTAGGAAATATATAGATTTCCTAGAAAAAGTAGATATTGTAAACCAATCACACATTTCCTGTCTATTAAAGGAATTGTACCCATTTCCTAGCAATTGTATACAATGACGGATTACATTCTTTTCCGTCAACATAACATATAATGCAGGCATAATTATTATTATCCCTAGACTCTTCTGGGCTTTAAATACATTGGAGTCATTGTAGCTATTATCGTGTTTCAGTAATACGATATACTCTCTCAAAGTCACAATGGCTGTCGCTCTTGTTACAAAGTATCTTTAGTTTGTCTTGAGTTCCCATGGGGGATCACAACCAAGTCCCCACCATGGTTCAGGCCTTGTCGTGGCGGTGGGGCTCAGTAACCTAGGGTGAGCGGTGCACCTTGGGCGAAGCTAATTGGGCCGAGGGGGCTGTTTGTACCCCTCTTATGAGAAGAAGGGACATAAGAGCAGGGGGCAAGGAGGCAAGGATGGGAACTTCACCCCATTGTACTGTCCCGACGTTGGGAGGGGTTGTTCTGTGGTGCGGGACAACCCCTCTGTGGAGGTGGCATCGGTCCCTTGCGAGACTGACTAGCCGTCGAGGTGCCCTGTTTGTTTTCTAGATCCGGGGCACCTCACCAAAGGCGGCATTGGTGGCATTCGCCGGGTTTTAGTGGGTAGAGCTGCGTCCATTTACCAGCTGTCGGGCGCAGCGAGTCCCACATACCCGCATGGGGAGACCCACTCCCCCGCGGGATGCCTCAGAGCATTTCCCGGCGTTAAAGAAAAAAATATCACAACCAAGTCAGACAGAAGATTCTGAGTTCGGACAATACGTAGATATAGGTTAAGAGTAGAGATGCCACGAATAGTGACTTTAAGCGACGCAATATAGTTTGTAATTTTGGCAAGGTTGGCATATGTAATAATCTTTATGTTGGTACAACCTTTTAATATTTATGTTACTAGTTAGGGTGTTTTGTGAAACTATTATGTAAGTCGTCCAATGACCGCCGCTGCGAACGGCGTGTTTAAAATTAAGTCACATCATTGTAAAATATTTCTTTAAATAAATATATCCTCATCAGCGAGTGTTTTTCATCCGGGCTAAATCCGATCTCCTACAGTGACTTTGACGAATACCGAATATTCGGCTACGCTCTCGAGCGAAGCGCCAAATGTTCGGCAGAGGATAGTGCATTAAGCGTGTGACAGGTTATGACTTGTCTCATTGAAGTGTGCGAGATAAGCACAATCGTTTGCTATAATCAAATGCTGAAAAAATGTTTTCATTCATCACAAATAAATACAGCACTCATTATAATGAATCAAAATTTGGAGGACCTAGTCCTCCCCTGAACATGGTTGCTGTAAAGTATCCAAAACGTCGGGTATGTATTAATGTTAACAAACCGCGATCAAATCTGTAATTTTTTTTTCATTATAATGAGTGAAATTCGTGTAAACATTAGAAAAGACAAAATATTACTGCACTTTTTAATCATTTCTGCGGTTTTTTTTTATAACTTAGTATTCGGTATTCGGCCGAATAGCTCGCAGTATTCGGCCAAATACCGAATATTAAAAAAGTAGCCGAGTAAACCGAATACCGAATAATAGTCGAATATTCGTGGCATCCCTAAATAAAATGCTTATTAATTGTAATTCTATTTTTGTTTCTCGTTAAAACGTACATAGATTTTATCTGACAAAAATAAAATGTTGTTCTAAAATGGGAGGATACGAATTCTTACAATTTTCAATTATCATATTAATATTACGTACATTATCTTTTTATATAACAGGGTGTCTGGTAAAGCCTTGTCGTGGTGGTGGGGCTCAGTAGTCTAAGGTAAACCCAGCACCTTGGGCGAAGCAAATAGAGCTGAGCTGCTCTTTGTACCCCTCTTATAAGAAGAAGGGGAAAAGATCAGGGAGACAAGGAGTGAGGATAGGAACCTCACCCCATTGTACTATCCCGACATTGGGAGAGGTTGTTCTGTGGCGCGGGACAATCCCTCTGTGGAGGTGGCGTCGGTCCTTTGTGGAACTAGTGAGTGTTAGAGCACCGCGACGGCTAGTGAGCCGTCGCGGTGCCCTGTTTGTTCAACAGATCCGGGACACCTCACCAAAGGCGGCATTAGTGGCACTCGCCGGGTTTTAGTGGGTAGAGCTGCGTCTACCTTACCACCTTTCGGGCGCAGCGAGTCCCACATTTAAAACAGTGAAACTGGCAGGTGCTTGCCTGGGTAGACCCACTCCCCCGCGGGATGCCTCAGAGTCCCAGCGTAAAAGAAAAGAAAAGGTTGTCTGGTTAATAGTACGACCAAAAAAGGGACAAGGTAGACGAAAGGCTGACCCACAACATATTAAAAAATAACTGTAGTAAAAGTTTCACCGTTTTAAATATATCGTTTATTTTGTATTTTTTTGAAGTGATAACGTCATATAAATTGATAAACACTGGCAGCGTGCACGAAAAATTGTCCCGTTCCGCCTGAACCAGTGAAACGTGAAAAACGATAGAGGCTCAAGCGCTGGCTTAGAAACCATGTTGAATACGCGACAACGTGTTTTGTGTTTTTGTGTTTATTTCTACAATTTAATAAGATGTGATTGATTTCCTCCATAATATTGAGTCTAATTTCATTTTATTCACTTCAATTAACTGTTTTTCGCAAAACAGCGGCAAAAAAGGTAATTCATTTTTCATTAATGTTTCTTTATAACGAACTTTACAGACAACCATTTATTTTTTGACTTCGATGGAGCCGGCTGCACGCACGAAAAAAACTTAACACATGCGGCGTTACCTCGCTGTGAGGTGTTCCATTTTCTTGTGACGTTGTCACGTTCAACTATCGTTAGTAAACCGACTTTACAGACAACCGATTTTTAAAGAAATGTTTATCTATCTTTTGTTTCTGTACGTAAACAAAACTACATAGGTATTGTTTTTATTTTCATGACAAATACTCTCAGGCGGTATATTTAATATTATTACAAATATAATTTTCGATAAACACAATTATAATAGAACATCGCCAAAAAGAATTTGTATTTTTTGTATACGAGAAAAGGAAATTATTTAAATTTGTGTGAAAAACAAACAAATCATATAGATTTTAAGAAGAAATACTTTAATAGAAACATAATAAGGCTTTATATTGTACTACTAACAGCTACTGCGGTTTCATCTCTCGAAATAAAAGTAACCTATAAATCAATGCCTATCAAGTATCAAATCCAAAAAGATTTTTTTCAAATTACGACTGCTAGTTAAAAAGAACCTCTAGCTGTATTAGTATAAATCAGTTATAAAACTCTTGAGCACGCAATATTCTCTCGCAGCCACGCGCTACGCGGCTCCACCGCGGCGCACGCAGAGGATACGCAAGTGCGCACGTGTGTAAAAACTAAAAATGACAATTGTAAGAAAATGTTAATTAATTCGTAGCATGTCCGTGGGTTGCAGTGGAAACAGTCACATACATTTTCTCCCAAAGTAAAACTTGACAAGCGTGCTTAGTCTCTCCGAGCGCCGCGGTGGAGCCGCGCTCTTATTCAACGTCAACTACACGAAAATTCCCAAGTACCAATTTTAAGTCAACAACAGTAACAAAAAAGCTCATTTTTCAAAATTGCAGGTCAGATGCGATGCAGCAGCTATTAGCCCACACTGGTTAGTGACGGCTGCTGCGTGCTTGTACAGGCACCACAAAGATCCCAAGTCAGACGAGCCGAGACGTTCAGCATTCGTAATCTACTGTAGTGACAATTGGAGGCAGCCTGTACGGATATCTTACGTGAGGCGTAGCATTATACACCCACGCTTCCATCCTGTTGAGAAAACAAGAAGACATCTTTACAATATTGGTAATTTCACTCATATTACATTCGGTGTAACTATATTAAATATTAATACTAGCGGACTGCTGTTGCAATGACAACACCCGTTAGAAAACATAACCTTCATTGCTAGATTTTTGTTTATATAAACTTGCTTCGAGTGCTTACCGCGTGTATGGTTTTATTGAGGTCCTAATATTTCGGCCATGGGAGATCAGTCTCCCGCGATCATGGCGATTGAAACTTTGTTGAAATATCGGGTCCTAAATAAAATTATAAACGCGGTAAGCCCCCGAAACAATATATTTAAATTATAAAAGTACATCTCACACTCATAAAACCTAGCTGTCACGTAGAACATTTTACTGTGTGTAAAATTCAATAAAGTTTGCAATAAAATTTCTAACTTGTAACCCTATAAAATTTTGGGAGACCGCGCCCTGAGAGAGGGCACCGGGCCAACGAAGGTATAAAATGTAATGCCTTTGTCTTGGGCATCTAAATGTACAGGTAGCTTTACAAAGTAACTATGTTAAAAATTATTATTATAAGTATTTGGTGAACAACAATCAACGTAAAAATATGACAAAATTTTGATACTTAAATATACAAAAATGTAAATTACGAATATCTACTTATTATACTTTGTGAGTTTTTGAACAAAATTCAATTGGCTTTTGAAAAAGGTAGTCGTTACAGTTCAAAGCTTTTTGTAATTTAAATTAAATAACCTGATATTTTATATGCATGACCTTTAGCGTTAAAGTTATGCACGAATAACGCTAAGGGGCAACGCATAAGCCGTAAAATTGCCTCCGCTAGTGTATTAATAAATATTTTAAAATATAGCTACTCCTCTACACTCCTTTTTTTATATATATTTATAACAGTATAACCCAACGATATTTATTCTGCCGTCATAAGGAAAAAAGACGTATAGATAACAGTTTTTTCAAAATTGAGTTATTTACATATTTGGATCAGTAAAAAAAGGCGCATCGACTGATATTTTTATTTTTTGGAAATTCCGTTAGAACCGTGTTAAAACCACTGTGAAATAAGACTCATCTGTAGTATTATTAAAGTACTAGCTGTTGCCCGCAGCTTCGCCCGCGTTTAAGTTAGGCTATAGCGTCAGCTATCTGCCAGTAAGAGCCTCGTCAAAATCGGCTTAGCCGTTTCAGAGATTAACCGGAACAATCAGACGGACAAAAATGGTTTTTCTTAATGTAAGTGCAGTATATTATTTCATAGATTTTAACCGCGACTTCGTCCGCCTATAAGACGTATTGTTTTAAATCTTATTTTTCGAATAAAGTAGTAGTAGCCATGCTACTTTGCAACCGAATTGGGCCGGCACAACCGCGGTGATACCTCTCGCTCACATAACACCGGCGTCAAGTGACAGCAATGCTGTCGTGTTTCGTGCGGTTTGTGAGTTTCTGGTGGCCCATTGGGAGGTCAACGCATCTGCATAACTTTTGGCTGTGCCGATGTCTATGGGTGACGGTAGTCACCTCCGGCTCCGACTGCTCGATTGCCTCCATGTGACATAAAAAAAATGGTTCCAATTTACAAACTATAATAATTTAAAGAATACTATTTACTTCCACTGTAAGGCCCAATAGTACGTTTTTATAAAATATATTTATTTAATTTAGTTGTACATTTTTATTATATTTAAATAACTTTTACGGATTTTATCGCGGTTTATTAAGATTTTTAAATGCCCCACGTTTCGGATACTTTCCAGCAACCATGTTCATGGGAGGATTGAGGTGTCAGACGTCCTATAGTATTTATTTTGTGTCCTAACGATACAAAATTATTTGTGACTACCCTATGATACATCAATATTTTAATTCAAATTAGTACCTACCTACTACCAGCAAAAAAACTACGAAAAAGTAATATTTTTTATTCATATATTTTATTATTGTTCCTAGCATTGTTTATAAATAGTACTTTGTCATTTATTGCAATTTTAAATTATTAAATAATCAAATTAAAACATATTGGATATAAATTACAAAGAACCTAAAACTAAAAACCTTTAAAAATATAATATTAATAACTTAAGTATATTAATAAAAAGGAGTCCCTTTAGGCAAGGTTCCGAAGATTTTCACAGCGTTCCCCCTTTGAATTGCTAGACTAATTCTTTGTCCGAGGTAGCTGCCAGCTCTTCGGTCTCCTGTGATGTCGACTAACTTTTTTGTTATTTCCTTAAAGATCCTTAAAGCGCTAGGACCCCACGGACCAAGGGTCTCGACACCGAATGGGACAAAATCATATTCGGAGCCTAGACCCCTGTATTTGCATATTTTAGCTTTTTCAGCCGCTTCATTATTATATATATCGGATTTCGATTAATATTATTATTTTTAAAAATGACAGAATCGCTGACTCCTTGAGAGTCATCGATTCTGATATTGTTATTATCCATTGCTAAAAGAATTAAGGTAATTTTATTAAAAATAAAACAGCTTTAAACAATTACACTTTAGATTTTATTACACAAAATCGATGATCGATCGATGATGATATATAAGTATTCCTTTTTTATAATATAATGAATTCTATTAATAAATCATTTTTGGATAAAGTACTAATATATGAATACTTCATTGAAAACGCGTGCAATACAAAAGTGCGATCCTCATAAGGATTCTTGTAATGGATAGCGTGATCTACATTTTGTGTTAACGCCATCTATGGACACATCTAAAAAACTTCTTGTTACACTAATTATACATCTTATGTCTTACCTAGGGTCTCAAACTATCTCCATATCAAATTGCACTCAAATCGGTTTATTGGTTTAACAAATACACAGTCCCGGCGTTTTAGCTGCACAACTCTCGTTCCCGTGGGATTTTCAGGATAGCAGCTATTTTAAGTCCTACGTTAAGTTCCAAAGTATCTTCATACCAAATTTCACACAAATCTGTGCCGTGGCTTAGAAGATGGACAGTCCCAGGGTCTTATGCGCATAGTTTACATTCCCGTGGGATTTTCAGGATAAGATTTATTTTAAGTCCTACGTTAAGTTTCGAAGTACCTTCATATTAAATTTCACCCAAATCTGTTCCGTGGCTTAGAAGATAGTCAGTCTCGGGGTATTACTCGCATAAGTCCCGTTCCCGTGAGATATTTTAGGATAAAAACTATTGAATGTCCTATATTAATTTTCAAAGTATCTTCATATCAAATTTGACCCAAATCTGTTCCGTGGTTCAGAAGATAGATAGTCCCGGGGTTTTACCCGCATAAATCCCGTTCCCGTAGGATTTCCGGGATAAAAAATATCCTATGTCCTTTCTCGGGTTTCAAGCTATCTTTGTGCCAAATTTCATCCAAACCTGTTCAGCGGTTTCGGCGTGAAGAAGAGACAGAGACAGACAGACCGAGTTACTTTCGCATTTATAATATTAGTAAATATTACTAAAATGAAAAACCACTTTTCGTCTTTACTACGTTGTAAAAACGCATCTACGCTTAAGCGTCTTATTCTTCTAAGAAATATCAATTTAATCATATAATGAAAAAACGTTTCTGCAAACTACTAAGTAAAAAAGACGGTTTTGCGTAGATACGTTTTGTCATCTTAGTATACAGTAAAATAGTCAGGCGCATGTGGTAGATGCGACTTTTCTACTTAGTACCGATATTTGTGCGGGGGGAGAGGGGGTCACAGTTATGAGTCTGTACTGCAGTTGCGTCTGAATACCGAAGCGGGGACCAGGACTTCCACGTATGGAAGAATTTAAAATTGTACTTTTTTATCCAAGGATATATTATTTAATGAGAGTTTTGTCCCTATAGGTGACAAAAAGAAAAACCCAGCCTGTCAAACCTATGCTGCTATATGGCACGAAGCCATATCAGGTCGTAAAATGAGTGACATAGCAAGCTGTTTTAAGGCTTTTTTACAAGCTAATAGAGATTTAAAATACATAGTTATATGGCTAGATAATTGTGCCTCACAAAATAAAAATTGGACTCTATACTCGTATCTGAATCATCTTGTGAATTCCGCAGAGGTTTATTTTCATGCTATAAAATTAAAATATTTAGAAGTTGGCCATACATATATGTCTGCTGATGAGTTTCATCACCAAATAGAGTTGGCGATGAAAAAAAAGAAACATCTTAATGATTTCGAAGATTTTCATCAAGCAGTTTTGAGTACTAGGACCAGCATTACTGCAAAAGTCATGAATTTTGATGATTTTTGTCAATTTGAAGACTGTTCTTCGTCTTACAAATTACAAAATTCTAGTCCTAGAGCGTACTTAAGTAATATGTGTGAAGTAACATTTAACAGAAGCAACCATCTCATTCAATATAAAACGGACTTCATTAGTCAAGACGTCTGCTTTCTTGACTTTTTAAGATTAAAAAAATGTTAAAAGCGGAATACCACCACCAAAACCGAATACTAAATGCAGAGGCATCACATTAGAACGTAAGACAACGATCATACAAAAACTTACTACTCCTTTGATGCCAGATAATAGAAAACCATTTTGGCATAACTTACCTGTTAATAATAATAGTGTTGATCTCTCTCAAAGTTATGAAGACGAATGAAATGTGATAAGGTTTGTTCTAAATAACTTGCCTATAATTAATAAGAATAATGCTGATCTCCCTTAAAGCTATGAAGAAGAATTTACTGTGATTTAGTTTGTTCTTACATTCAAGTGTTACTTTCTAGTTTTAATAAATGACTGATAGTTTAATATAAAACATAGTTTCCTTGTTGTTTTACTAATAGTAGTTGTTTAAATAAAACTAAAATAAAGTTGTTTTATGTATGTTTTATCGAAATATATTTCATTGTGGTAACGTTGTTTTTGTTTTTGCCAGAGAAGTCTGTGATTTTTATTTTTATGTAAATGTTTTGTCTATGTAATTTTTTACTTATCACATTTTTGTAAAAGAATAATAAATGTTTGTTTGGTACTCGAACGAACGAAACGCTCTAAACGCTATTTTGCCATACCATCACGCTTATCCTTATCCAATCAGGTGGCATAAAAATGACGTGATGTCACGTATACGTGACGTACAGCTTGCCTATTGGTTTTTTGTTTTGTTTCTACCCCTTTATCCACGATTTATGTAACGAGGAGAGAATATAGCGCTCTTACGCCAAGCACACGCAGTTTTTTATTTTACTAATTTCCCAATTTATCAAGGCTGTTAGTAGTTTAAATTTTACAACCATATATATGTAGCTAAACACACGCCGCTACATAAACTGGACCTTCGAGCCATATTTTTCGACGATTTGACCTTCAAATTCATACCGTCGGGGACAAAGGCGACCGTTTGGACTTCTATCAGCCACGCAGCACTACCTGAGAGGATCAATTGGCACCTTATCACCTTGTCACCTACCTGCAACGTCTGACTACCTTCACGCAGTGACTACTTTACGTGAGTACTCCCTTTCTTCATAAGCCACCGTGATGCCTCTGATGGATAGGGATATGGAAGGTCAGGGCAGTAAAACTCGCGATAAGTCACCTTATAAAAATGTTACCGATGATAAGACTGAGCAAATCATGCGCGATTTGATTAGAAAACGTGGCATTCTTAAAGGCAGATTGACTAAATTCGCAAATTATTTAAGTAGTATTTTAACACCTTTAACAACAGAATCGAGGATAGATTTAAAATTGCGTATGGACGGGGCACGCATTCTGTTTTCTGAATTTAATAACATCCAGTCGAAGCTCGAAGACACTGTCCCTGACTGTGACATCGATGACCAGTTAGATCAGCGTCAGCAGTTCGAGGACTGTTACTATAGCACTCTTTCCAAAGCAGAATCTATTCTTGGTGTCGGTGGAGAGGTCGCTGATTGCTCTAAAGTGTGTTCTCATAAGCATTCGTCAGTCAAATTACCTATCATAACTTTACCTACCTTTGACGGGTTATACGAGCACTGGCTAGAATATAGGGACACATACTTATCCTTGGTACATAATTCGACAGATATAAGTGACATTCAAAAATTTCACTACCTTAAATCGTCGTTGAAAGGTAGTGCTGAATTAGTAGTGAATTCGCTAGAAATTTCATCTGAGAACTATTCTGTGGCGTGGGAACTTCTGCTTAATCGCTATGATAACACTAGATTATTAGTTCAAAGTCATGTCAAAGCATTATTTTCTATACAACCATTGCCCAAAGAGTCATCTACACTAATTAGAAAACTTATAGACATTGTTGTTAATAATTTGCGCGCTTTAAAAACATTGGGTGAGCCCACTGACCACTGGGACACTCTTATAATTTATATCGTCGCTAGTAAATTAGATAAAACGACGGAACGGCAATGGGAGGAACATAAAGGCTTGCTATTGTCTAACGCTAACTCTAAAATTACGTTAAAGGTTGATCATTTAATAAAATTTCTAAAAACTAGGGCCGATCTATTTGAAACATTAATATTATCGCACAGTAAAGACAACACCAACACTGACTATAATAAAAAATCCAGTACAGCTGTTCGACCTAACATAACACACTGCCATATTTCGTCAAACATGCCAGCCAGTCGCAATTCACGTAGGTTATGTGTAGTATGCAAAGCTTCACATCCAATTTACACTTGTTCACAATTTATTAGTATGGACTTGAAATCTAAGCTAAAAACAATTAAAGAACACAACCTATGTGAGAACTGTCTACGTCCCGGGCACACGGTAAGCAGCTGTTTATTCGGGCCTTGTAAAAAATGTAACTCAAAACACAATTCATTACTTCATCCTAATGACAATCATACAATCCATACATCAATTAGTGTTGGCGCTGAACCATTAACTGTGGCGTCCGTGTCGTCGGAAGCGAGCGCAGGCGACGCACCTATGTATCCCCACTCGGCCCGTTGCGATCTGTTAAGAGCCTCAAGGCGGAAGTCTTTTTAAAAAAAAAACTATATTTAATTTTAATGCACACGTCTAGCGTGGACGGAAGATGGAATTGAGACTGATGGGACGGATACGTATTAACACCTACTAAAGGATAGAAGTGCTAGATAGGTAGGATAGGGATGCTGAGTAATGAATAAGGTTGGCAGGTCAGGGTTATAACACCTCCCCGGGGTAGAATAAACTTCAGGGGCCTGAAGTTTAGAGAATGCAAGGTCACACTTTGACCCTAATGCTTGGAGAAGGAATTTCAACCGAAGAGGGTTTGGTAAGTTTGTTAGGGGAAGATTCTTCCACCGAGGATTTGGGATTTCTATCGGGATTAATAGGATCGAGGGTTATGTCTTGGTCTTGGGTTGATTGGAAGAGTTTAGGAAAGCGATGGGAAAGACGCTGCGATTTAATACATAAAAACATTTTAGAAATACAGTAAATACAAATTAAAGAAAACATTAGCATTATAGATATTGAGTAGTGAGTTCCGTATTTTATAATTTGGTGTTGGTTTAAGATTTTATCAGCTTCTTTTGACATAGATTTTAACTTTATACTAGTTTCTGAAGTGAATATGTCTAAATCAATATTTTGGAGTTGAATAGGGGGCTCATTACTTATTTCATTTTGGAACTTATCTAAGACACAACAAGGATCTTTGATCAAACTAAAATCAGAACGAGGGACACTTATGTTTAGCTTTAAGCCACTGAATCTAGGAACTAATTTCGTAGTTTTACAAAATGCGACACAGTTTTGTGGCACCTTCAAAATACCAGTACCAACTATATCTAATTCTACAATTTTCTGATTAATACAGTCCAAGTACACCTTATTATTCTGGGATTGTATGTAGATCCACTTATTGTCTGAAATAGGCTTCCATAAGTTTAATATTCCATTGAGGAAGTCTGTTTGACACTGCACAGGTAAAACACTGATAACTTTTGACATTAATTCACTTTCACAATTTGGATGAGAACTTGTAGGAAAAACGGTCATTACGTTGCAGATGTAGTCGTTTGCGCTAACTGCTTGGCAATCCGTAAGCGATTCGAGATAACAGTATTCTGTCTTATCTTTGGTCATTGCGATAAACTTACTGCTAGGTCTTATAAAACTAAAAGTATTTAGGTTTACATCATTATGTGGAGTGGGCAATGCTATATTATGAAATAATTCATATTCCTTTGGAGAGACTAATGGTAATCTTAATACAAATATTATCTTATCGTTAAAACTATAACAAGCTATACTAGATACATTTAGTAGTATATGAATGTTCCTTAATTCTAAACTTATTGGTAATTTAACATTCGTTGGTAAGTGTCTATAGTTGTCGACCAGCTCTTTATACAGTTGTTTCGGAGGTAATATAGCAGGGTGCAAGGTATTGCGATTGCTGAACAAAATTGCATTGGTTATATCCTCCATTTGAAACGATAATGTAAGCAAGGATGCTTCTATACTGGTCAAGATCGAATCTATGTTTGATTTGTAACTTAATTCAACAGAAATCTTAGAAATATTTTTAAGTTTTAAGGAGAGGTCGTTAACGGCTTCATCAAGGCTAGCTTCATTGATCTTTATTTTATGAAGAGTGTCGTTAAATTTGGATAAGGTTGTAGTTGTGACTAAAATATTTTCCTTCATCAATGAACTAAGCCTTTTTTCATTATCTTGGACATTTTGTATTGCGTTATCGTATTTAATTGCGTCATCTTCATTCAAAGTGCCAAATATAGTTTTAGACAAGGTTCCTACGGCACCTATCCAGGCTCTTTTAAATCTTTTACTACTAATTAAATGTGAAATAGAAGAATATGCTGAGACAATATCATTATACCTTACACTTAGTGGTTCTAAAATATTATGACATTCTAGGTTAATCATTGTTTCCATCTGGATCTGATTACATAAAAATCGTACCGTACCTAAGATAGAATTAATATTTTTCATATGCGGCTCAATGTAGGAAATATCGTAGGGAGTAACAATATCTAGACGACCAACGTTAATCTTAAGTTCCCCGATTGGATCAAAGTAAATGCCTGGGCCAGACTTGATTGGACGGGTATACTCTTGGAGAGCATGAGCCGTCATGCTGTAAGAAAAGATAGGTTTTTTATAAATATTGTAATGGAGTGATCTTAATTATAATATTTTATGTTTCAGGATGAGATGTACCCTCGGTTTCCACGTGTTTTACTTCGTCATAATGGTGTTTGACGTGGCGCCTGTTAATGAGTAGTGAAAGCGTGTGGTTACCATGTATTTTTACCACCTTGAATGGCCCTTTCCATACTGGGGATAGGGCTTTGCGTAGTCTTAGGTGATTTTTGAGTAAAACGTAATCGCCAACCTTGTATTCGACAGCACGAGTGCGAGTGTCGTAGTATTCTTTAGAGGTTGTTTTGGATTTGTGTATAAACTCTAGTGCCTTGTCACGAGTGAGTTTAAGGCGATGTTGTAGCATCCTCACATATTCGGGGTAAGTAGCTGTTGATGATTCCTCGTAGACCGATGTTGGAATATGCGGTTTATGTCCGAACAGTAATTCGTATGGGGAGTAATGAGTGGTTGAATGGACGGCTGTATTATATGCTAGCATGGCCGTATAAACATACCGAGGCCAGTTGTCTTGGTTGTCATTTATGTATGATTTGAGGTACTCTTTCAAGGTAGAATGCGATCTCTCTAACGCTCCTTGAGTCTGTGGGTGATATGGTGAGGAAAATAAATGTTTGATTTTCAGAAATTTACACATTGTTTGGAACAGTTCCGCAGTGAAGTTTGTCCCTTGATCGGTAAGTACGTGTTTAGGGATTCCAAATAGGGATACAAAGTGTAGAAGGCACTCGCTTGTTTCTTCGGCGGTGACACTGCGGATTGGATATGCTAAACTAAATTTTGTTAAATCATCCTGCATAGTTAAGATGAATTTCAACTTAGCCGTTCCAGATTCAGGAAGAGGTCCGACAATGTCTATGGATAATCTTTCGAATGGTGAAGTTGATGTGGACGTTATAACCATCGGTGCTCGGTTTATCTTGCGCAAGGCTTTATTAGATTGACAAGATTGACATTTTTTTATATAGGATTCAATATCGGTTCGCATGTTTTTCCAGAAATATCGTTCTTTAATGCGGCTAAGCATCCTGTTGGTTCCAAGATGACCAGCAATAGGTAAGTCATGGTTTTCCTTAAGAATTTTTGGAATTTCATTCAACGTTGGATATATTATTTGGTCATGATATATATGAACTCTGATATTGGTTCCATCAAACAGATAGCTCAACATATTATAAATTTTTACGAAAGAATGCCTATCGAATGGATTTTTGAAATCGGATATACATATGTCGTTTTCAGTTGGATGAGTCATCATAATCTCATCTCGTACGTATTTTAAGGATCTGAATATATCTGGGTATGAATGATCGTCGAAATAGTGAACCTTCGTGAACGTGAATAGGTAAGTTTTATTTTCATATTCTAAAGGTAAGCAGGTATATAGACTTCGCTCTAGATTTAAAAATTCGTTGCGAGTAGGTTCCGGACAATTATTAATTATTTCCTGGACGTAGGGCATTGATTCGTCCAAGTCTACTGAGGTAGGTATTATTATCAATTTTTGGGTGTTCTTAAGCAGGCTATTATTGTGTTCTATTATTTGTGTGTTAAAGGACGTTATAGGTGATTTCAAGAAATCGTTATATGTTTCGTCGGGTGAAGGTAAGGATCTTTGTGGTGCGACAGAATTTTCTATCTCGTTTGAGGCCGTTCGTAAGGTTTCGTGATTTTCAGTCACGGGCAAGTATAGTTCTTCCAAAGTGATTAGAGGTTGCTCTGGATTTGACTTGGGACTTGGTATGTTTGTTGGTATCGACGTCAGTTCCGGTATTTGAGGATGTGGTTGAGGGTTAGGAATTTCGGGTAGAGATGGCACTTGCCAACTGGTTGACGGTTGAGGATTAATGATCGGATTTGGATTCATGTTATTGGGCGTGACTGGTTTTTCGATAGGAACAGGAGGGGTTAAGGGTGTAAAATCTAGATCCCTTTCATCCATAGGGCTGAATGTTACCTTGGCCCAATCAGTAAGTTCGTTATCGTCAACAGGTGGTCCCGGCAAAAGTGTCGGGACGTTAGTTAATGGTAATGGATTCTCGTTGGCCCATTCACTTAGCTCATTATCGCTAATAGAGGGTTCTGGTAGAAGTGTTGGGTCGCTGCTTAATGGTAACGGATTATTGATTTCTGGATATATGGGATTAACAGGATAACGGGACAAAGCATCTGCAGCTGAATTAAGTTTACCCTTTCTATAGACTATTTCGTAGTCAAACTCTTCGAGCTTGAGACGCCATCTTTGTAATTTACTTGACGGGTCTTTATGATTAAAGAGCCATTTTAAAGGGCGATGGTCAGTGACAATTTGGAATCTTTGGCCGTAGAGGTATGGTCTAAAGGTTTTGCATCCGAATAATATCGCCAACAGTTCCTTCTCCGTAGTACTATAGTTGCTCTCGCTTTTATTGAGAGTTCGAGAAGCGTAGGCGATTGGTCGTTCTTGACCATAGGGACCCTGAGAAAGAACCGCTCCAAGGGCGTAGTTTGATGCATCCGTCGTGAGCGTAAAAGGCTTTGTGAAATCGGGATAACAAAGGACGGGAGCTGATGTAAGTTTATTTTTTAGGGTTTCTAATGCTATCTGTTGTTGGTTTTGCCAAACAAAGGGTTGGTCTTTCTTTAGGAGACTAGTTAAAGGTTTAGCGGTTTTAGAGAAGTCGGGTATAAACCGTCTATAGTAGGATACCAGTCCGAGAAATGATTTTATGTCCTTAGGGTTCTGTGGAGTAGGAAATTGGAGTACGGCTTTAATTTTGTCTGGATTCGGCCTGACGCCGTCGGCAGAAATGACATGACCAAGGTAGGCGACCTCTCGGCGTAAAAATTCGCACTTGTCAGGTTGCAACTTAAGGTTAAAATTTCGCATTCTTTGGAAAATTAGTTCTAAATTTTGTATGTGTGTCTTTATGTCGTGAGAGTAGCAAATGACGTCATCGAGATATATGAAGCAACGTATACCTTGTAGTCCAGAGAGAGCAGAGTTCATCAACCTCTGAAAAGTTGAAGGTGCATTTTTTAAACCAAACGGCATACGAAGAAATTGAAAATGACCTTCTGGGACAGTGAATGCTGTTTTGGATTTATCCTCTTCATTTAATAAAATCTGGTGAAAGCCAGATGCAAGGTCTAAAGTTGAGAAGTAAGTACTTTGGCCTAATTGGTCGAGAATTTCTGTAATTTGGGGAATGGGATATGTATCGCCGATTGTTACATCGTTCAGTTTTCTATAGTCTATTACGACTCTCCATTTTTGGATATTAGACGCATCTAGTTTCTTTGGTACGACCCATATTGGGGATGACCATGGTGAGTTTGATGGTTCAATTATATTTTGATTTAACATTTTAGTGATTTGGTTCCGAACTTCAGTTTTATGCACCTCAGGAAACCGGTAAGTTTTGGTGTGAATTGGGGCGTCTGTAGTCGTCCTTATATCATGTTTTAACGCATTGGTAAACGTCAGGTTCTCGCTCGGGAGATGAAAAATATCGGAGTAATCTGAACATAATTGCATAAGGGCACCCTTTTCTTCATCATTGAGGTGAGAGACCCGTAGCTGTTTTAGAACTTCTTCTGTGCGTTTAGTAGCATTAGAATAAGCATTTATATGGTTAACTGTCGCGGATTGATATTCATCGAGTTCGCAAGGCTCAATCGGAATCAATTTTAAATTTAAATTCGATTTTAAGTTAATTTCTCTTTCAGAAGTGTTGACTACAGATAAATTTATTCTATTATTTTCTTTAACCTGAACTATGCAATTTGCTATTAATAATGATTCGGAAATTTTTTGATCCAAAACCAATCCTTCCTTTATTTCTGGATTTAAAACAGAGCATTCGATAATTTGTTCAGTTCTAGGGGGAATAACGTAAGCAGGATCGTTGAAGTGTAGTTTTAATGCCGCCTTCCCGATTTTAAGTATGTCTTTATTATAATCTATATTACAATTAAGCGCGTTTAGCATGTCGGAGCCAATAATGCCATCATAGGGTAAATAAATTTTGTCAATAACATGAAATTTGTGAGAAACGTTTAATTTAGCAATTTTTAATTTTAATTGAAAATGACCTCGTGTAAGGATAGGATTTTCTGATGAGTCAATACCCTTAAGTTGAATAGTCTCCTTTATAAGTTTAGGATGATTTTGCAGGCACGAATGTTTAATTAGGCTCACAGAGGATCCTGAGTCAACAAGTAAGGAGAGAGGAATATCGGATACTAAGGATTCTACGATTACGTGTGGTAGGAGCATAATAGCTGGGTCATTGGTGATTTCAAAAATGTTGGATTTAGTATTACTATAGCCACTATAAGGTTGGGGCTGGTTACCCTGTTTGTAATTGGCCTTAGAATAAGTGTTAGCCTGACGATCATGTAGCGACGCAGGCTTAGAATTATGTTGGATTTTAGAAATCTGACTTCCATGTAGCGGAGTCAGGACCTTGTGATTAGAGTCAATAGATTTAACATTATGGTTATGAGTAAGTGTATCGATTTGTACTCGACTAAGTCCCGCACGATACTGGGACGAGACATTTACTCGTTTTTTGAGCTAAAGTCTACGGTGTCATAGCCCTCTGTGGGGTTAGCTACACTTATTAAGTTACCTTCATCAGGGTTGTCGGTCACAAAATGAACACGGTGTTGCGTCTTAGAATTGTTTGTGTTGAATTTAAACCGTTCATTATTATACTGTCGCTTACGACATTGTTCTAGCGTGTGTCCCGGTATCTTGCAGTATCTGCAGAATATTTCCGAGCTACTGGTTGAAGCCTGATTTTGATTATTATGATAATTACTAGATGACTTAAAATTTGATTGGTTTGGGCTATTACGGTTGAATTTATTATTTTGTTGATTATAGGAATATTGGTTAAAATTAGACCTCATTTTTGGTTTCTCTAATCTCGCGCTAGACTGTGAATTTTTATAAAGAAATTGTTGAATCTTTTCCTCCGAAATTGCTATATTGACAGCTTCATTAAGAGTTCTAGGGGATTTACACCGGATTATGTTTGATATACGTGGTGTTAGTCCCATTTGGAAGTGATGAAGCGCCAATTCTTCCATGGCCGCTGTCCTTCCTATCATTTCCCTACTTTTGTGACCATGACTTATTGATATTTCTGTAAGGAGTTGCGATAAACAAGTTTCAACCCTCAACGCATACTGGCTAACAGGTTCGTTTGATAGCTGTTTGCACTCTTGAAGGTCTGTCAGTAAGTGAGCGTAATGCTTCCGCTCGCTGAATTGTGTTTTCAAAAATTCTTTGAGTTGTGGCCAGTTTAAAAATTCTTTAATCGAGCAAGCGATTTGGCAAAGTATATATTTGAATAATATATCTTTCTGTGGTTCTGTGGCTAGGTCATAGGCATTGCTACAGTTTACTAGGAATGAGTTCAGGGTTTCCCTCGAGCCATCGTATGGTTTTATGAATTTTAATAAAGTTGAAAGATCTAATTCTATCTTAGTTGATGCGCCAGCGGTGTTGGTGCCAGTTTTTTTCTTGGACCTAGTAACAGGTCCAGATGGAAGCGACTCCACGGGAGGAGTGCAAGTAACACCATCCTGCTCGGTAGTTAAATATATGTCAGGATTTTCGAATTTTGGGCTCGGAGCTCTGCTGTTTGCCATTTTTAATGTATATAGTATGTATAAATGTATTGGGTTACAAAATCTATATTTAATAAATTTGAATAATATGATGTGTATAAAAGTTTTCTTATATTATAATCTAACAATATTGTTATAACAGTTAATTATGATGATGAATCGCAATGACCAAATGACAAAAATAGAATTGACTTACAGGAATGCAGCTAGAGCGATAGCGATGCGCCTTATCATTGCTGTTCGTCCCACGCGTCGTCTTGCGTATCGTGTTTCCAAGCCTCCAAACGTTGCGTTGATCGATTATACTCTCGGTCACAGGTTCGATGTTTATTATATGAATATGGATTTACTTCATGAGGTGTGCACTGATGATTTTATTTATAATGAGAACTAAATATATATTGTCTGTCACACAATTTCAACGTCTTTAGAAAACACTAAAATCGCGTACTTTTTGGATATTAAATCGATATTAAATCGCTTGTTTAAACTTTGAAGGATAGAGACGTTTTTCCTGGGACCCGTCAGATCCCTTTTCCGCTGCCACCAATGTTAAGAGCCTCAAGGCGGAAGTCTTTTTAAAAAAAAAACTATATTTAATTTTAATGCACACGTCTAGCGTGGACGGAAGATGGAATTGAGACTGATGGGACGGATACGTATTAACACCTACTAAAGGATAGAAGTGCTAGATAGGTAGGATAGGGATGCTGAGTAATGAATAAGGTTGGCAGGTCAGGGTTATAACAGATCGAAGCGATAAGAACCAACTCTTTCAAGTAAGCAATGTTCACGCGAACACGCACACAGATAAATACACGAACTGCATAGATGTGCAACCGGTTTTGCTATCCACTGCATTAGTCGAGATTTCCGATAGGAACAATAAATATCATATCGCGTGCGCTTTACTCGACAGTGGTAGCCAAAGCAGTTTTATAACTCATTCGTTTTGTAAAAAATTAAATCTTCCGCTAGTACAGTCCACTAAAGAGATACGTGGAGTAGGTAATCTTGTTTCATATTCGTCATATTTGTGTGAACTACAAGTTAAATCACGCGTAAATTCCTACTCGATGCGACTTCAATGTTTTGTTTTAAATGAAATAACGCCCACATTGCCCGCCGTTCAGGTACATAATACGCAATTTAATGTCCCTGATAATGTGCAGTTGGCAAATACCCAAGTTTTAGGGCCACAAAAAATAGATCTTTTAATAGGAGCGGACCGATTTTGGGACTTGCTCATCGACGGCAAGATGCGTTTACCAAACGGTCCATTCTTACAAAATACTAAGTTAGGTTGGATAATTTCGGGTCCTATCAATCATATTTCGCAAAATTATGGGCATGTCCAATGTAACTTTAGTAAATCGATAGACGATCAGTTACGTCAGTTTTGGGAGCTCGAAGAGTTAACCCAGCCTCAGAATACGCACACAGATGAAGAGTTGGTTTGTGAACAAAATTTCGTAACAAGTACTACACGCGATAATCATGGTAGATTTGTTGTCAACATTCCGCTCAAAAAATCAGCTGAGGTCTTAGGCGAATCTTACTCCCAGGCTGAGCGCCGTTTTCTAGCTTTAGAAAAACGGTTGTTACGCGCACCTGTTAGCTATAAACAGCTATACGTAGATTTTATGCGAGAGTATGCCGACTTAGGTCATATGACTAAAGTCGACACATATTCGAACCCCAACTACTTTCTGCCGCACCATGGCGTGTTTCGCGAACACAGTACGACAACCAAACTCCGCGTTGTGTTCGACGCCAGTGCAGCTACTAATAACGGAATTTCATTTAATGACATTCAGCTCGTCGGGCCTCCCATTCAAGGAGACTTACTAGGCCTCCTCTTGCGCTTTAGACAGTACAGATTCAACGCATTAGCTGACTGTGAGAAAATGTATCGTCAGGTCCTTGTAAATCCGTCACAACGCGATCTACAGCTTATCATATGGCGTGACGATCCGTCTAAACCGCTCGAGTTATACCGGTTAAATACAGTGACGTACGGCACAGCATCGGCACCTTTTCTTAGCGTACGCTGTCTCAAGCAACTGGCTGCTGAATGTTCCGACCCTGAGGTAAAGAGGGTCATAAACAATGATTTTTACGTTGATAACCTTTTGACCTCTTGTGAGGACAAGGTCAAACTTTTAAACATTTGTAAGGGAACCGTTGACACGCTAAAGTCCGGTTGCTTTTCATTACGCAAGTGGGTCTTTAATTTTGATCTCAGCGAGGACGCATATCTGACGTCCGCGAATAATAATAATCGTGATACGTTTCACAATTTAAATTTAGGTCAACATAGTCAATGTAAAACTCTAGGCTTGGGTTGGAGTAACGTCGCTGACGAGTTTAATTTCAATACACAGTTCCAGCAGGACAGCACTTCTGTAACAAAACGCACTATATTATCGACAGTTTCCCAAATATTCGACCCGTTAGGTCTGCTAAGTCCGTCAATTATTATCGGTAAGGTTTTATTACAGCGACTTTGGTTATTAAAGTTACAATGGGACGATCCTCTTCCCACTGATATCTTACGCACATGGAACCGGTTCCTTGACAGTCTGTCTTATCTTTCAACAATAAAGATACCGCGTTATGCGTTTCAGAGCAACGCCACACATACCGAGCTGCATATATTTACCGACGCCTCACAGACAGCATACGGCGCTTGCGCTTATGTGCGAACTGTATGTGATAATCATGTTGTCGTTAAATTATTAATTTCAAAGGGTAAGGTAGCTCCATTAAAACCTATTAGCATACCTAGATTGGAACTGTGCGGTGCTCTGCTGGGTGCTAAACTTTACAATAAAATTAACAGTTCACTTACTCGTAAATTCGATGACATCGTATTTTGGACCGACTCGACTATAGTATTAGGCTGGTTGCGTATGACACCTAATCTACTTAAAACGTTTGTGCAAAATCGAGTCGCCGAAATACACGAGCTGACGAGTGAGTTCACATGGAGACATGTAAGTGGCAAGGATAACCCAGCCGACCTAGTTTCCCGAGGAGTTAGCCTCGAAGATTTAGCGTTATGTAGGCTATGGTGGGAGGGTCCCATGTTTTTACACGAATATAATTTAAGTAATAATTTTAATTTTCACCTAAATTCCGATAGTAAAGAGATCCTTAATAATTTGCCAGAATTAAAATCAAACGCAATAAATTCGTTTATTTTTCAAAATAATAATTCGGACGAATCATTTTTTCCATTTAACAGGTTTTCGAATTTTAATCGCATATGTCACACCGTTGTCTATGTACTACGATTCGCTCACAACTGTAGGCAGCGCAACAAAACCGATCAGCTGACGGGCGCGATCGGTGTAGATGAATTGAGACGTGCAGTGATAACGTTAGCTAGATTGTCACAAAGGGAATCATTTTCTTTGGAGTACAATTTATTAAAGAGTGGAAAAAATGTCAAGTCGAGTAACCGACTTTCTAGTTTAAATTTATTCATAGATGAGAACGATTTAATTCGCGTGGGGGGAAGATTAAAAAATTCTGTCGATTTCAATTATAATAAAAAACATCCAATTATTCTATGTTCTAAGCATTATTTTACTCGTCTGTTATTTACTCATGAACATAATCAATCTATGCATTGCGGACCGCAGGCGCTGCTGTATCGCTTGCGCGAGCATTGGTGGCCGCTGTCTGGTAGAAATCTAGTTCGGAAGGTGACTCATCAGTGTGTTGTTTGCACACGGGTTAGGGGTAAGACGCTAAGCCCACTTATGGGCAACCTACCTAAAGAGCGCTTAGCGGTAGATTTTCCTTTTTTTCGCGCAGGAGTAGACTACGCTGGGCCAGTGTTCGTTTTAAACCGCAAAGGTAAAGGCGCAAAATTAACAAAATCGTATATATGTTTATTTATTTGTTTTACAACACGCGCGATTCACTTAGAACTAGTCAGCGACCTGTCTACTGACGCGTACCTACTTGCACTCAAGCGTTTTGTGTCACGACGAGGAAAACCTTGTCAAATATTTTCAGACAATGGGCGCAATTTCGTAGGTCTTAATAACGACTTTGCTCAGTTTTTATCATCGTGTAGTAAAGACATTGTCGATTACGCTAGGAGTCAAAATATTAAATTCTCTTTTATACCTCCATATTCCCCGCATTTTGGTGGCTTGTGGGAGGCGGGGGTCAAATCGTGTAAGTATCACTTGCGGCGAGTGGTGGGCGGCGCTCACCTGACATTTGAGGAACTTGCTACTGTGCTGTCACAAATAGAAGCAGTACTCAACTCACGGCCGCTGGCACCTATGTCTTCGGATCCTTCGGATTACACTCCCCTCAGTCCTGGACATTTCTTGATTGGCCTACCTCTCACAGCACCTGTATGTGAAGATGATGTTCAGCACTTACCTGTCCACCGGTTGAGCCGATACCAAAGGGTGGAACAGCTTCGGCAGCATTTTTGGAGGCGCTGGGCTAGGGAGTACATTTCGGAGCTGCAGACTAGAGCTAAGTGGAAACAGAATACAGCGGAACTAAAACCGGAAACGCTTGTTTTAATCAAAGACGTGACTCTTCCTCCGTTGAGGTGGCAACTCGGTCGCGTTGTAAGGACGATTCCTGGCAACGATGGCATCGCTAGGGTAGCTGACATAAGGACGTCATCGGGTATCGTGAGACGATCATATTCGAAGATTTGTCCACTAGTGGAACAGGAATAAACTGTTGTAAGCTGGTGCTTTCAAGGCCGCGGGCATGTTTGGTACTCGAACGAACGAAACGCTCTAAACGCTATTTTGCCATACCATCACGCTTATCCTTATCCAATCAGGTGGCATAAAAATGACGTGATGTCACGTATACGTGACGTACAGCTTGCCTATTGGTTTTTTGTTTTGTTCCTACCCCTTTATCCACGATTTATGTAACGAGGAGAGAATATAGCGCTCTTACGCCAAGCACACGCAGTTTTTTATTTTACTAATTTCCCAATTTATCAAGGCTGTTAGTAGTTTAAATTTTACAACCATATATATGTAGCTAAACACACGCCGCTAAAATGTTATATGTTCCATACATTTTTGTTTTTTTTTTTCACAGTAAAATAAATAACGAATATATTGACAGGCAAAGTAGGCATATATACTATCCAGAATTTTATCTTTTCAGCTTATCAGGCATACTACTAAGTTGAAAAGGTGGTATATGGATATGTGAGTCTTTTTGTTAAAGTAATTTACGTAATCGTACTAGGTAGAAAAGACGTTTTTGAAATAACTAAGTTGAAAAGGCGTATCTAGCCAAAAGCGTCTTTTCATGTGAGTATAATTCATTTTTCAATAAATTTTTTTACTACAAAGAAAAGGAAAATTAGATATAATTATTAAAATATAATATTTGTACCTAAAACATTTCTGAAATTAATAAGACATAAACAACACTCATATTTTTACATCATAATATCATAAAAAATATAATGATGACAGTTAGACAGTTAGACAGGACAGACAGACAGGACAGCAAAGATTTTAATTTTGGATTACAAAACATTTATTTTCTCCGATTTAATATTATGTCAGAAAGGTCTTTTTTTCCTTTAATGACGACAGTATTGCATATTAATTTCAATAAAATATGTTTTCATGTTATAGAGTGAGTTCCATGTCGGGTCACGAAGTCTGTTTTCAAGTGTGAACAAGGTTCTTTTATCCGTATTACTGAACTTTCAAACATTTCTTGCTCACATGTGGGCACCGTGCCCACTAACTAGCTCGGTAATATTTCGACTGGTTTGAAGGGGGATACAATACATACATAAAGGGGTTTATACTTTGAGTACATAACCACTAAGAGCCCTTTTTAAGCATTTTTCCGGCATAGACTTTTGATGACCGTCTGCGCCACATAAGCACCGCGTCAGCGTGACGTCGTTTGAGTGCGCTGCGTCAACGGGACGGCTCTTGAGTGCGCTGCGACGCGTGAGTACGCTACGTCAACACGACGTCTCATGAGTACACTGCGTGAATGCAACGTAGACGCCGCGGAAGTTAGAGAAGTGAATAAAATTTGTGGGTGTATTATTTTTGTATTTCTTTGTCTCCAGGTGCAATTCAAGTGGTAAATTCAATGTCAAACACTTGCAGTGGTTTGTCAACGGTCTCACTGATGTCCCATCAATTTACTGCTGACCACAATGGCACCGAAGCGATTGCTTTAGGGTGGGGATTGGATAGGTAAAAAAAAACAATATGAGCCAGTAGTCTTAAACGAGTTAAAGTTATTTTTTCAGTACGCGTAATGAATACAAAATATAATAAAAATCACTTTGCAAACGTCACTTGCAGCAAAATATGCATTTAGAGTTTTTCTAACATTTATCAAATTTTTCGTCAAAAATTAATATTTAAGTAATTATATCTTATCTTTGATAGTATATTTAATTATAACAGTGCTAAAAGTTAAAACTCTGAAATATAGTCTAATGTCATTGTCATGAGTAAAATATAAGTAAGAGGTAGTGCCATGCTGCATTGTAGCTGAAGTGAGCCAGCACGACCGGGGTGGTACCTCTCGCTCACATAACACCGGTGTCAAGTGAAGTTTCGCAGTCGCGTTGCGTGCGGTTTGTAAGTTTCAGGTGACCCTTTGGGGGAGATAGAGTAGGGAAGGAAACGGCATAACCTCTGATGTGTATGGGCGTCGGTCCATAAATCTCCGACTGCTCGCTTGCGTCCTTATGACAAAAAAAATATATTTTAAATTATAGATATTTTTGGTACACTTTAGCGTATTCAAAGAAATATTTTTATAATTCAGGTTTGATATATATACAAGTCATGGCCTTCCTAAAGGGAATCTAATGATGTACAAGAATTTAATATACTCGAAGAAGTGTCCAGGAAACAACGATTATAAGTAGGTATTATTTCTAGTTTTGCTTTATTTTGTAATAGTGACATTTTATGTCTAGGGTAGGCAACACATGAATGAGTTGCGTGGGATAGTATCAGTTTATTTGTGTTCATGGACGACAATAACCACTTACCATCATGTGGCTTCTCGTCTGCCCGTTTGCCTGTCCAACTAACATAAAAAATGGTGAAACTGGTAAGAAGGTATAGAAATTTTTGCGAACTTTTTTACTTAAGCCTCGAAATTCTTTAGTCTTGTCTGATTTTTAAGTATTGTTTAAAAAGAAGTAAACAATGCAGGGGCGGAATTAAGAATCCCATTGTGACTCATGTTATTATGATGATCCGTGTCTACCATAGTAATATGCTCCTAGCTTTATCTTAGCTCACATACTTGTCCTTGTGTATGCGATTTGTGGTTTATTCCATCACACACCCACATGCTAAAACGTAGATTTGGTTAATTTTTTTTTTTTTTTTTTTTAAAGTACTCCACACACGGCCATCTGATCCCAAACTAGGCAGAGCCTGTAATATGGCAACCAGGCAACTGATACATACTTATATATTTCTAAATACATACATATTATAGATAAGTTACACCCAGACACAGAACAAATGATCATGTTCATCACACAAACATTTGTCCTGGGTGGGGATCGAACCCACAACCTTCTGGTTTAGCAGTCAGTGTCACTAACCACTAGACCAACAGGCCAGTCTGTAATTAGTAATAATTATTAACATTTAAGTCTGTTTGTGACTTATCTCCCTGTGTATCAATCTAAGACATCAAAGGAAAACATTTCAATCAGAACCTGGTGTTTGCTAGTGACTTTAATTTATTATTGTACTTGTTTTATTTCAGAAATATAAAACGAATAGATAAAGAGATAACGAAGAATATATACTGTGTTTCATTGCCCCCTTTTGAGGAAAGGACTGATCCTGTGCATGGCTCCCTCCTTTTAATGGAAGGAAAACTAATTGCTCTATATTTGCAGGTAATAATTTCACAAAGAACTTATCAAATATTGCGTGGGTATTTATTTTAAATATGGCGTATGTATATGTCACTGCGGTTTTTGAGAGATGCGGTATAGTTATTACGTACCAGAGTATAAAACCAAGTAAAAGAAGATTGTGAAGTAGGAGTTATCCCGTAACAACTTATTACCACCATGGTTCAGGCCTTGTCGTAGCAGTGGAGCTAGGGTGGGCCCAGCACCTTGGGCGAAGCTAATTGAGCCGAGGGGGCTCTTTGTACCCCTCTTATAAGAAGAGGGGACAAAATAGCAGGGGGTAAGTGGCGAGAACGGGAATCTCACCCCATTTTACTATCCCGACGTTGGGAGGGGTTGTTCTTTGGTGCGGGACAACCCTTCTGTGGAGGTGGCTTCGGTCCCTTGCGGGACTGACTGTAGCCATCGAGGTGCCCTGTTTGTTTATTAGATTCGGGGCACATAATCAAAGGCGGCATTGGTGGCACTCACCGGGTTTTAGTGTGTAGAGCTGCGTCCACTTACCAGCTTTCGGGCGCAGCGAGTCCCACATACTCGCGGGATACCTCAGAACATTTCCCGGCGTTAAAGAAAAAAAAGGATGAACCACAATACGTTTATATTATTGCGTATACACTCTAAATTTGTAAAATCTTATACAAATCCATTTAATTTACATTATCAAGTGACAAACCAACAGTCATACGAACATACGTACTTTCAAAACTTTAAAATACATTCGCATGTAATTCACATTGCTGATAAGATATTTATTCAGCCCAATTCCTATAGATAAAAAGACATGTCCAAGTTTCTACATAAATATAACACCAACTCTAGTTTTGTTAAGTAGAAGTTAAAACTCATAAGAATATTTTTTTATGTATCTTCATCGTACACGGGCAGTGTTAATAAACCCCGTTCTAAGTGTTATTATAATATCTCAATATTCTTTGAAAAATGATTAAATTTTCATAATGAAGGTTCAACCTATTTGGTGATAAAAAATAATGACTGAACCTTTTTTAATATGATAAAGGATAATGTATATAAAAACAAAAAATGTAAGAACACACATGTAAGTTATACTGACACAAAAATTATTTTATTTTCTGAATTATAACAAGCCAAATTTCTGCATAAAAGAATAAAAAACATCTTTTTTTTATAGGGAGGCAAATGTGCTGTCGGAGCCTTATGTGACTACCGACGCCCACAAACACAAGAGGTTATGCAGATGTGTTGCCCTCCTTTGCCCCATCCCCACTTATGGGCCACTGGAAACTCACAAACCGCAAGAAACGCGACAGCGTAGCTGTCACTTTACACCCGTATCATGTGAGCGAGAGGTTCCACCCCAATGCCGATCCGACAGCAAAGCAGCATGGCAGCATGGCTACCTTTTACATAATCATTACATTCAAATATCCTCACAAACTTTCACCTTTTTATATTAGTAGGAAGTTGTACAACTTTTCAAAAACATTTTCTTCCTTAATAGAAAACCCTAACGTATCAGTCCTATGTCAACGTTATAATGATCCTAACTTTTTCTTCTTTAATGCCAAAGGAAGAAAGAAGGGTCTTCGGTAAACAGTCAGCTGAGTACACCTGTATATGGAGACTATTACCCTGGATACTGGACGTCGCCCGGGAACCGGAAGATCTCGAATTTTTATTAGACATTTAATGTATTCGTAAAATCTGTTTCTTAAAACTATTGTGTGTATTAAAACTATATACATAATTTTTCGAATTATTAATGTTTGAGGTGCAGTTAACGATGTAAAGTTGTTACATCCATATCCAAATTAATAATTTATACTTAAGTACAGAAGTGAATATTTAAGATATATTATGGAAACTAGCTCCAAGATATATTTAGTACTAACTCAGATTCTTTTTAGGGTTCCGTGGCCAAATGTCAAAAAACCGAACCCTTATAGATTCGTCATGTCTGTCTGTCCGTCCGTATGTCACAGCCACTTTTTTCCGAAACTATAAGAATTATACTGTTGAAACTTGGTAAGTAGATGTATTCTGTAAACCGCATTAAGATTTTTACACATAAGTAGAATAAAACAATCAATTTTGGGGGTCCTATACTTAGAACTGAAAGTTATTTATTTTTTTCATCAAACCAATACGTGTGTGATCAATGAATAGGTCTTTATTTATTTATTTATTTATTTATTTATTTATTCATTAGGACCAAACACAGTCATATTGAGATTTCCTATATCATTTATAAGCTGAATAGTTCGCGCGAGAGACACTTCCAAAGTGGTAAAATGTGTGCCCCCCCCCCCCCCTGTAACTTATAAATAAGAGAATGATAAAATAATAAAAAATATGATGTACATTACATGCAAACTTCCACCGAAAATTGTTTTGAACGAGATCTAGTGAGTAGTTTTTTTTAATACGTCATAAATAGTAAACCGCAATTTACTTTTCATTCAATCAACTCAAATATTTAAAAAAAACATTTAATTTCATACACATAAACCTTATTTTTTGTTAGTGTATTAAATCTTAATTTATTTAATCTAATGTTGTATATTATGTAATGGTACGGAACCCTTCGTGCGAGAGTCCGACTAGCACTTGGCCGATTTTTTTATTTGGATAAGCTAACTAGCAACTTGTTATCAGAGGTAAGCGTCGCCCATGGACATAAACGAGTTTACCTGGGACTAGCCCAAGCAACTTAACAACAAGAAGGTCTTTAAAGATTTCTATATTTTTAATACGATTATAACACGATGCCTTCCAGAAAGAAAACTTCTCTTTCTGCTCCATCGAAATACGCTAAGCGAATAAGATTAGTTAGATCACAAAAATCTGCTGAGGAGCGAGAGTCCCGGTTAAACCGCATGCGAGAGAGCATTACTGAAACAAGAGCACGCGAAAGCAGCGCCGACCGAGAATATAAAACAAAACATAAATATTATAAAAACAAAAAATATAATATGAAACAAAGTCCTTCCTCGCGTCTGTCTATCTGTACAACTAGGTATCTACAAACTAACTAAATGGATTTTCATGCTGTTGTCAACATGAGACAGAGTAATTCCTGGGGCAGGTTATAATAGGTAGTATATAATTTACCAAGACTGTATAAATTGATAAATACTTAGTTGGATAATTATTGTGAGAGTCGGAAAAGTTTAAGCCGCTTAGGAGCTTTAATGTAAGCAAGCGGCCATATTCCCTTTAAGATATAATAAAAAAGTAGAATAATGGTCATCATCGGTCCGGATACGTCCGTAAATAAAAGTTAACGCGGACGAAGCTGGAGCAACAGCTAGTCTATCAATAAAATTATTAATAATCCGCCTGCCAAAAGTTTTTATCGTGTATTTTCAATAAGTTATGCATAAGTTAATTAACAATTCTATGTAGATTGAATATTAATTTTGTGATTGAATATTAATGTAGATTGAATATTTACCGGTGCATGGCTGCATGGGTACCACCATCTTGCTTTGTTTCGGAGAGAAGGACAAGACAGGCAGTGTAGTTACCGGCACAGAGACTTAACATCTTATGTCTCAGGATAGGCAACACATAAAGTGCGGTATTTGATTAAATTACAATATTTTGTAACTATTTGATTTATATTATGTACATAATAAATTTATGATCACTTCTGCTCAGGTTGTATCCGAGATATTCTTACTAATGTTCTTGTAAGCGACTGGTTGCAGTTGCATTTGTGCCTCTTTGGGAATATGTAAACAATAATTATTTAAAATTTTATTAAAATTCCTAGCAAAACCCAGACATGGGTATAGCAATAATATCATTATTTTTATATTTCCGCGAGAAGAATAATTTATTCTACTGTATTACATCATACATCATACAGCATCATACAATCTGCGGTAATTCCTTTGTGTGAAATTTTATCAAACCCTCATATTATTGTCGTACACTAAATACATTTCTTAGCTACATATGAAAGAACGCAAAAATTTCGGGAAAATTTAGAATAAATCATGAGTAAATTATCAGTAGGTACTTTTATTATTTACTGAAAGAATAGTCAAAAGTAAGAACTTTCTACGGACCTGTGTGGATTGGATTGTAACTTCCAGTACCACTAGCGCCAACAAGGCTACCTGGACTATTGGAAGTGCCGGGGGTTCCATTAGTGCCAGGTGTGCTGGGAGATCCGCGTATGCCATTAATGCCGGGAGATCCGGGTATACCATTCACGCCATTTATGCCATCAGTGCCGTGAGCTCCGGGTTTGCCATCAATGCCATGAGATCCGGGTTTGCCATCAATGCCGGGAATGCCGGGGGAATAAGGTGTGCCGGGTGTCCCGGGAGTTCCAGGTGTTCCAGGTGCGCCTGGTGTTCCGGGAGTGCCGGGATTTCCAGGTGTGCCGGGTGTTCCGGGAGTGCCGGGTGTTCCAGGTGTGCCGGGTGATCCGAGATTGCCGAGGGTTCCAGAAGTTCCTTGGAAGGCATCTGGCACTATAGATATGACATAAAGTTATATTTTGTTACTTAAGTCTTAATAAAATAGTAAGGTTTATTTTTTAGTCGGTACCTTTACTATATCGACATGATTTATATGTTAGGGGTTCACTTTTTAACATGTTTGTTGTATTGATTTTAATTTTGGTTAAAACAAAGCTTATGTATTCAATATACTCTATTGTATTCATTTTTCAGAGTAATACACTGAAAAATGAGAACAATAAAGACAAAAAAAATATAAATGTAAAAATGTAAATAATGTATATTAACAAATTAGTCCTAATATTTCCTTACATTGTCCAGGACAATTGCCGGGAGTACCGGGAATATCAGCAGGGCCAGGGTATGAAGGTTAGTGTCCACCCAGGGTATTTTTATGACATAAGATGACGAACGAGCAGTCGGAGCCTTATCTGCATAACCATGCAGATGCGTTGCCCTCCATTTCCCTATCCCCCCACCCCCAATTGACCACCGGAAACTCAAACCGCATCAAACGTGGCCGCATATTTTTCACTTTACGCCGGTATTATGTGAGCGAGAAGTACCACACCGTCGTGCCGCCCAATTCGACTGCAATGCACCAATGGCACTACCTCTTATTTATGGGTACCTCTGCCTATGGACTTACGTGTTATGTAAGTTACAAAAGAGTGTGAAGGTATAATGTTGTTATTTTATTATTAAACAAAAAATGATTATTACCAAATTCAATTGTGTCAAAAAAAGTGGTTGAAAGAATTATTACTTATTAATGTCACCTTGCTACTAACTGGCAACTACATAGGCTGCACTAAAAGTATCGGGAATGGAATATTTCCACTGTTCCTGTCATATTAAAATCTTTTTAATTGAAAACTCCTTGGTTTTAAAAATCGAATATCATTTATTTATTTAAAAAAAGATTCTGGGTCTTGTCACAAGGTCTTGTCAAACTTGTTTAGTCGTTGAGAAAATGGAATTGACTCGAGAAAATTCTAGAGCGATGATTTATTATGACTTTCAAAGTGGTTTAACACAAAAACAGTGTGTTGACCGGATGATTTCTGCATTTGATGATGAAGCCCCATCCAAAACCACAATTTATCGCTGGTTTGCTGAATTTCAACGTGGACTTGTCAAGCTCAGTGATGATCCCCGTCAAGGTCGTCCAAAAACTGCAGTCACCCAAGAAAACGTTGATGCTGTGCGTAAGCTGATTGAGGAAGATCGACATGTGACATACCGCGAAATGCAGGCAACTTTAGACATTGGCATGAGTCAAAAGTCAAGTAAAAAAGTTGTTTTCCCGATGCGGTATGCATTTGCTCTGTGAAGAGCAAAAAGCGGCTCGCGTTACTTGGTGCGTCAGAACTCTCGAAAGATTCCACGCAGGATCCGCAAATGCTGTATACAACATCGTATCAGGTGACGAATCCTGGATATACGCGTACGAACCCGACACAAAAAACCAGTCACGAGTTTGGGTGTTCGAAAATGAATTAAAGCCAACAAAAATTGTTCGTTCATGGAGTGTTGCAAAAAAAATGGTGGCCACGTTTGTCTCCAAAACCGGCCATGTTGCGACTATTCCTCTTGAGAGACAAAGAACTGTTAATGCAGAATGGTAAGCTAGCATTTGTTTGCCATAGGTCGTTTCTCTTTACTCCGTAAAGAGAACTGCAACCGCCGCTTCATCCTCCATCACGACAATGCGAGTTCTCACACCGCGCACAGAACAAAAGAGTTTTTAGAGCAAGAAAACATAGAATTATTAGACCATCCGCCGTACAGCCCCGACCTAAGCCCTAATGATTTCTATACTTTCCTTAAAATAAAGAATAAATTGCGTGGTCAGAGATTTTCATCGCCTGAAGAAGCTGTGGACGCCTACAAAACGGCAATTTTGGAGACCCCAACTTCCGAATGGAATGGTTGCTTCAATGATTGGTTCCATCGTATGGAAAAATGTGTCAAATTTCGCGGAGAATATTTCGAAAAGCAATAAATACATTTTTAAATAGTAATGTTGTGTCACTTCCTTGATTCCCGAAATTTTCAGTGCCGCCCTCGTATCAAGCAAGTAAAGTTTAGCTTAAAAAATAAAATATACTTCGAAAGGCATAATAAATCATCGCTCTAGAATTTTCTCGAATCAATTCCATTTTCTCAACGACTAAACAAGTTTGACAAGACCTTATGACAAGACCGAGAATCTTTTTTTAAATAAATAAATGGTATTCGATTTTTAAAACCAAGGAGTTTTCAATTAAAAAGATTTTAATATGACAGGAACAGTGGAAATATTCCATTCCCGATACTTTTAGTGCAGCCTATGTATATGCAAAATAATACCAAACTCCTGCCTTCATATTAATTTTGAATTGTAAATCTTACTATTGGCATCGCATTTACCGGTGGGAGAGAAGCGCTGTGCCGCGCTCCCGGCTGCATGGGTACCACCATCTTGCTTGTTTCTCCCGTGAAACAGCTTTGTTGTGTTTCAGAGAGAAGGGCAAGACAGGCAGTGTAATTACTGGCACCGAGACTTTACATCTTATGTCTCAGGATAGGCAACACATAAATAAGTTGCCTGGGGTCGTTCCAGGTAAACTGGTTTATGTTGATGGGCGACGTCGACCACTTACCCTCAGGTGGCACCTTTGCCAGTTTGCCTATCATACTAACATAAAAAAGCATATAATAAAAAGCTAATTTGATAGGAATGATTATTTTATTGAATTAGTGAATGATTTATGAACAATCAAATACGTATTTATATCAATCAATAAAAATAAACAAAAAATAAAAATCAAATAATAATTATTATATATGTATATACAATGACATGGAAGTCGTATTTACGTAAAATGGATAGTGAAAAATTATATACGATGCATATTAATTGCAATAATAAAATATTATTTCGCACATAAAACCACCAACATATAATTCTCAGAGTTAATTTACCTGTTCCACCTGGACCTCTGGGGCCATCTGGACCTCTGGGGTCACCTGAACCTCGAGAGCCACCTGGACCTATGGGGCCACCTGGACCTCCTGGGCCTCCGGGACCACCTACAAGATCATCATGTCAGAGTCCGAGTTCCGGTTGATAAAAACAGAAATATTCTTGTGTTATCGAATTATGCAATAATCTAATTTCTATAAGAACTCACCGGGAGCTACCGGGGATCCTGGACTGCCAGGTTGATATGTGCCATTTGGTCCAGATGAACCGGCTGGGCCGTCAGGACCAGTTTGAGAACCTATAATAAATATTATTAATTTCAGATTTTGTTTGTGTTTATGTTGAAGTCAAATTTATAGTAATAACAAGCTGAACTCGCCAAAAGTTGTCCTACCCTTACAGGAAAATATATTTAGCGTCATCGTCATTTATTTATACAAACCATGTTCTAACGATAACCAACACAACAAAAAAATAATTATCTATCTGGGTGCAGTAGTTCTGAAGTTATGTGCGTGCATACATTTTATTACATAATATTATTATTTTATTATTTATACATTTTATTACATGTGGATTTATATATTTTATAATAAGTGGCATTGATAAAAAGGCAGCAGGCATTCTACTGCCAGAGTGGGTGATTAATAACCTAACCTAAAAGAATGGGAACTAGTATTAGGACAGATATTAAAAATGAGAACTAGTATTAGGACAGATATTAAAAGTTGTATGTCTTATTTTCAGTAGGAGTTAAGTTTATTGGGCAAGAGAACGACTTTAAATTGATACTAACTTTATCTTCATACCAAAGCGTCTATCGACTTGAATAAGTATCGATTACTTCGCAATATTGATTCGCAAATGAGTATATTTGAGCTTGTTTGTTTGTCTTTTTTTCTTGCCGGTAAGGTGGACGCAGCTCTACCCACTAAAACCCGGCGGTGTTCTTCTCGGCATGCGGGAACTATGGTCGTCCGCATCAGCGACGGTGTGCCTAGAGGCACTCTCCTCTGGAGGCAGGGTCGTGGCGTCCCCTGAACATAATAATCGTGCCTTATAGCCCGGACCTAACGCGCGCGCGGTGGATCCCCTGATCGACAGCGCACATGTCCTCTACGACCTCCTGTCGCCGCCGCGCTCTAATGCGGGAAGAGGCGCCAGTGCGCTCCCTCTCCCACTCCGCCTCCTCCTTCTGCGGGGCATCACAACCTCGCAGAAGTTGTTTGTTTGTCCGTGTTAACTTAAGAGTAAAAATGGTACCTGTTGGACCTGATTTATAACTTCCAGAGTTACCAGGACCAAGAGGTCCACCAGCAGTTCCAGGGAAACCTGGAGTGCCAGGAGTGCCGGGAGTGCCGGGGGTTCCGGGAGTACCGGGCTTGCCAGGGGTTCCGGGAGTACCGGGTTTTCCAGGGGTTCCAGGAGGGCCTGTATATCCTGTAATATTATATGCACTTTGAAATTTAAATTGTTATTTAAATGAAGCAGCTATGATTTTTTTCATTTAGTAATATAAAAATAAGATTGTATTTTAATTAAGTTAAGACGGTTTTTTATTCTTGAAATATAAAACCGCAAAATAACAACAATGTAATAAATATAGCATAACCATTATAACGAAACAATTTTTACGGATTTTTACAAGCCCGACGTCAGTCCTCTCGTGACCATGGTTGCTGTAAAGTATCCGAAACGTCGGGCTTGTAAAAATCTTAATAAACCGCGATAAAAGCCGTAAAAATTGTTTCATTATAATGAGTGAAATTCGCGCGAACATTAGAAAACAATAGCATAACCAATTTTTTTTACAGGATAATTTTTATGTTATGAATATTAAAAACTGTGAGCTCAAAAAAATCTTATAGTCTCAAACACGGTTGATTATTGTGTAGAGAAAAAAGCTTAGAAAGCTTTGCAATTATACCTGTTCCACTTGGAAAGTATCCGAGGCTTTCTGAACCACTTGGTCCTATGGGGCCAATGTGACCACTAGGTCCTCCTGGACCGTCAGGACCCCCTGGACCGCTGGAACTACCTGTAGAATAGTACAAATTATTTAAATTTTATTATATTACTATACATAAAAAAAAAACAATTAATAGAAAGAAAAAACTAACCCAACCAGTCACAGGGACTGCCGATAAAAGTGGAAACAAAACAATTAAATTCAAATACCTATAATACAGTCTGAAAAAGATTATGACAACCTATACAATTTAAACGGCGCACAAAATGGCCGCATGACATTGACATTTCAGTGTGTTTGACGATTGGTTATGTTAAACAAATATTGCATAATCTTATATAAATAAATCAAACGTCATACAAACGTCAAATAGCGTCTCATAACGGTGTCGTGAGTCCCGAGATTTTATCTCATCTAAAAATATGCGTACCGCGCTTAAAGAAGTTTTCACTTCAAAAATGTTTAAGTAAGGAAAAAAGTGTTGTTAGTCAACTGAATAAAGGAAAAATTACGACGACTAAATAAAGCTCAAATTACAACTGGTTTAACATAATATTTCATTACCCAGATTCATGCATTCGAGAAAGAACCCCAATAATGTGCCTATAGGTCAAAAGATCGTACCTGGAGTTATTGGAGTTTTGGGAGTGCTTGTTTGGTAATTTTGATTTGAAATGGCCAGCACTGCAGAACGGCAATTTCATAGGTTATAAAGACCTATTATGTTTTTGAAAAAAAAACTTTATAGCTTTATGGAAGTAACTTACCTCCTGGGCGAACTACATCGGGTTTCGGATTGCTGTTCTGTCTAGTACTGTCTGGAATAGTAGGGGGCTTTTGTGGTGGTTTCTGAGGTGGGGACTTTTGTGTAGGTTTTGGTAGAGGTTTGGCTGGTATGCCAGGAGTTTTTCCACATCCTTTCGGTAAATACAATTTGCTCCATGGCACTAACACTCCGGGACTTGGGTCTAGTTTATTAGAACTGTAAAAATAGTGTGATTACGATTAATTTAATAGATAAGATCCAATCAAATATAAAAATAAAAAAATGCTACATCATAATCGACGTGTCATTTTTGCGTGCTCATTTTTCATAGGAAAATCTGACTTTTTTACACGCTTTTTATTAGCTTCACGTGTATGTTTGTATTATCCCACCCTTTTTTTATTCGTAATATTCTTGGTGCTTATGCAATAAACATTATGATAGCAATAGCGCGATGTCATTCTGAATAAATAGAAATTCTGAAAAAAATTAATGAATGAACTAAAATTAAATAAGATTTTTTTTTTCATGCCTTATGGTTACATCGCACAACAACACTAGCGCGAGTTATTGACGATGCTATGCCGTCTAGCGGCAGATTTATAGAATTATAGAAACGTTATTAAGAATTATATAGTGTAAATCTGAGTTAACGCGGGCGAAGCTGCGAGCAACTGCTAATTTTGACATAAGTAAATGTTTTTTTACACGCACGCACGTATAGGGAAAAGGAGGGCAACGCATCTGCATAACCTCTGGTTGTGCGGGTGTATATGGGCGTCGGTACTATATGGCTCCAACTGCTCGTTTGCCCCCTTATGACATAAAAAAAATAAAACGCTTTTTATGGTTCCTTTCATCAGAACCAAATATACATCTAACATATTTATCTTTCGTGCTTGAACTCAGTACAACGAGAATTTCCTTAATGTAGACTTTTTCCGAGACAAAAGTTTAAGAGTGGTAAAAAAGGAAGTTTTGGACGTTATAAATTCAAGTAAGTAACGGTGTCTGCATTTACTGATTTTTAAATTACTTTTATGCTGCACTATTTCTTTTGTTTAATTTAATATTATAAGTCCAATTACTTCATTTCACACATTTATTTTTGTTATTATCTAATTATTATTGTAAATGCTACTGCAATATTATGCCTATATAATTTAATTTTAATAATAATGTTGTTATGTTATTTTGCTTGCTCTAATTATGTAATATACTTAGCATGTGGAAACTTTGCTGGTTTATGTATAACCATTTGTGAATTTTCGATTCTGTGTACTGTATGTTTCCCTAAAAATAAATAAACAAACAAATAAATAAATAAATAAACTTTTATATGCCGTAGAACCTCGATAACATCTTTTCCTAGGCATTTTTATGCTTTATCTCTTTTTCACCTTTTCTATAATGTTGACCTCACTTTAAATATTATATTATTAAAAACCTTACATTCACGACAATATGGAACACTATTGAATTAACACATACTTTTCGTCGTAGCTGTATTTATCACCATGAAAGACTTCAACAGGTTTTTCTGGCTCTATGACCCGATAGCCGTGGCTATCACCGACATAGTGGGTAGCCCGGAGGTAGCCATGAGGGTTGACGTAACCGTAGCAACCGTAAGTCACACCATCAGGACCACGGTTTTCGTGATGGAATTGATCGTTTGGTCCAACATCGTAAACAAATCCATACGCATCTAGAAATTGTAAATAATGGTTAGGTTAGGCTTATATTATGTTTTTCTTATTACTTTGATAGACTTGAATATATTATAGTTATACTCGATGATAGGTCTTAAAATATCTAAGAATAATAGATTTGTCTTTACGACCTGCAATTATGGTTTTTTCTTTAGGTACATATTAATTTCAACGTCGTCTTAATCTTCATTATTCACTTAAAATTTATATTTGATAATGGTGATCGTTCAGAGAAAATACTTCGTTGGTTTTGAAAAAGCAAAGTTTATGTAGCATACTTACCAGTATTATAGTTGGTTTCATAATACTGTGTCTTTTTGTCGTCTTCTATGTCTACTACATTTTCTTTGCTATTTTGATTGTTCTCTCGAGCTTCTTGAGCCTGATCTTGTATCAAAGCTCTCGTTTCGTCACCCAATCTATTATCACTGGCTTGCATTACAGCCAGTGAGATCTGTAACGAGAATTTGTAGTATTGTGATAATTATCACAATACACGATTATATTTGATATACCTAGTCCAGCCATAAGTTCTGTTACAAATGAAAATTCATTTTTAACCGACTTCAAAAAAAAAAGGAGGTTCTCAATTCGTCTGTATGTTTTTTTTTAATAATATTATTAAAATTGACTTTGATTGATTAATGTAATATTATTGAAAGGACAGCTGTCGTGTCGGGCCGACGTATTTATGCATGTGTACCGTAGACAGAGAATACTATTAGTATTATACTACTAGTATTCTCTGTCTACGATGTGTACCTACGCTTACTACGCTTCCTTGTAGGCGTGTAGGCGTGATTACCGACCCCCGCCCACGCACCCCGCTGTAACTTTCATTACTACTTTGAAATATAAATTAAACATTTTTTTTTAATTTGTAAAACTTATACGGGTCATCAATTATTATATTTTCTTATAAATTGTAGTTCATTTCATACAAAAATAATTGAATGTGTACCCAAAATCCTCTCGAAACACTTCTTTTTGCGTCTTATAATATACTGCCGTGCTAAGCGCAAAAGCGGTATCTTCAAAAAAAATACTAAACTAAAAAGTAATAAAATAACTGTGTTTCTTTAATTTTTGTGCTTTCAACTTATAATCAACTTAATCTTCTACTTATGTACAAACTTTGCGTTTACCACGCTATTATAGTTTCTTTTGGAGTCGGTGTCAGTCAAGGAAGGTAGGTAGGGTACCTGGGCAGACTCCTCCCGAACCTCGGAGGACCCAGCGCCGCCTGCAGGCAGCTATACTCCGGAGTCTGCCGTAGTGTGGCGACGTACGGTGCACCCATCTGGGCGGATCACCTTACCGGGAGGAATAATCCCGGCTGCGGTCGGCGCAGCGGGTCATCGCGGTAAGAGTAATCCGGGGGTACCGTACGGTTTCGTGGACAGCAGTCACTGCCCTGACCGGTGACCCCCCGTGGGAGCTCGTGGCAGAGGTTCTTGCCTAGATGCACTCCTATGTCTCGGATAGGAGGTGTCTCGGTGAGAGCCTTACGCTGGACGGGATCCGGCGGGTTCGCCGACTAGGGCAAGAGGCGTTAATGCGGAGGTGGGGGGAGGACCTGACGCAGCAGCCGTATGGCAAAAACCTGACGGTTGCTCTGCGTCCGGTCCTTGAGCGGTGGATGCGCCGTAAGCGCAAACCCCTCACCTTCCGTCTGACACAGGTGCTCACCGGGCATGGTTACTTTGGTGAGTACCTGTGCCGGACGGCCCGCAGGGAGTCGTTGACAGTGTGTCACGATTGTGGCGCGGCGGTGGACTCGGCCCAGCACACACTTGAGGTGTGCCCGAGATGGGTGGCGCTGCGTCACAGTCTAACATCAGACATCGGAGGGGACTTGTCTCTGCCGAGCGTCATCACCGCGATGCTCGGTGACGATGAGTCCTGGACGGCGATGGTCTCCTTCTGCGAGACAGTAATGTCCCAGAAGGAGGCCGACCAGCGGGTGAGAGAGGAGGCTGCCGACGAGGCCTCCTCCCGCGGGCGACGAACGGGGGAGCGTAGGAGGCGCTATTTAATGCACCTCCAGTAACGCCCCTATGTTCGTGTCGGGCTCAGGATGGGAATCTGGGTCTGTATGGCACGACGTCGTCGGGACTGCTTAGTAGCGGCCGGGCAGTCCCCAATTATGAGAAGTAGTCAGGTCTTCGCCGGGGCCAGCCTGTCGCTGAGGTGATCCTGTTTGTTGCCTGCATATCCGGGACCCTCAAGAAGCGGCTGAAGGCGCTCGCAGTGGTTTTAGTTAGGGTGGGCACTCCCAGGTGCGAGTCCCACATTGGGTCAGGATCTACCCGAAGATCCTGGCTGCATCCATAAGGATTTCACTGCGAAAAAAAAAAAGAAAAAAAAAAGTAGGTAGGGTACAGCAACAAATACGACACCGACTCCAAAAGTAACTATAATGACGTGATAAACGCAAAGTTTGTACATTAGTAGAAGATTAAGTTGATTATAAGTTGTAAGCACAAAAATAATTAAAGAAACACAGTTATTTTATAACTTTTTAGTTTAGTATTTTTTTTGAAGTCGGTTTTAATATTTTGTAAAATGATTTTATTTCTTAATTTTTAGTGATTCATTGAAGGAGACCTATGTTCAGCAGTGGACGAATAAAGGACGATGATGATGATTACGATGACCGCGACATACTAAGGTGTGCTACCAAAGCATCCTATACAATTGTTACATCGACAAGTAATAAAATGAGCACATCAGCATAATATCGTCGAGGTAAAAGGAACCAACCAAATAGGCATTATTGGGAATTACTAAAAAACAGCTTCTCATATCTTAATAAAATTAATATGGGACCAAATTGGAAGCACCAGCTTTCAAACAAAAAAATAACCGTCGAAATCCATTCACAAACGGCGCAGTAATCATGTCACATACATACAAAAAAAAATAGAACCTCCTCTTTTTTTTGAAGTCGGTTAAAAAATAAGATGTCCTTTTGGAAAGAACTCCCTACTTTTGACTGAAGATAATTCATAGAATACGTGTTTTTATTAGATATTTTTTTATGTGATTCTAAATTGGAATAATAAAAGACTTTATCCGTGTTCTTTGATTAGATTTTTTCTTTAAAATAATATATATTTTATTCAACTGCATATTCACATTTTTTTCCATACAAATATGTAAGGGAAGAGCTAACCAAAAAGCGGTAACTCAAATCTAAACTTTATAATTACTAAGCGGTATAGCAGTATCACATGATTTCCCCACCATGGTTCAGGCCTTGACGTGGCGGTGGGGCTCAGTAGCTTAAGGTGAGCCGCTGCACCTTGGTCGAAGCTAATTTTACATTACTTTAATTATCTCGAAACTAGCTGTCACTGAGATACTGCTTTTGCGCTTAGCACGGCAGTATAATAATATCAACCCTTATAATATGTCCCACTGCTGGGTACGGGTCTCGGGCACGTATTTTTTTAAATTTCGATTTATTTCAGGTGGTTATTTTTTCAGGTTGGTTATTTTTTCAGGTTTTTTTTTTTGTAATAAATCAAAATCATTTTTATTTTTAATAAATGATGAATGTGTACTTGGCGCGATGATTTACAGTAAAACTGTTTTTTGTTGGATAACATATTTTATGTATGTTACATGAGAACTATCTAGCCAAAGACCCAAGTACTTGACACTGCTTACTATTTCTATTGGATTATTATTAATTAATATTATCCGTGCTATAACAGATCCCATCTGCAGAGATCGTGATCATGCGGGAAGATCTGTTGACGACTTTGCCTCAGCATAATATGATCTGACACAAATGGTAGTATCAACAACGCGTATCCCTATTGTGAACGATCATTCGCCTTCCTTGTTGGACCTTCTGCTGACATCTCATACGGACAGTTACGTGGTTTCCGTGGACGTTCCACTTGGTCCGAAGTTCTGTGCCAATTACACGCTCATCATGGCCCCGTTTTGCTGGCTGCCACCGCGTTTGAATCGTGGGGTTTTCTATACATTATTTTCTTTCTGTACATCCGGTTCTCTCATATCGGATTGATTAGAATTAAAACAAGAACAAAACTATCCATTACCTTTTATAATAATAAACACGGGGGTAGTTGAAAAATAAAACTACAGGTAAAAATTTACGCTCTCGCTAACAATTACAGAGACGTAAGTCTAATAAAACCGCTCGCGCGCAACTGATCACTAGTATTTTATATAAAGTCATAAGTCTTACCTTTCCTTGAGCCAATTCCGCAAGAAACAAAATCCAAATGATACTTTGCTTCACCAACATTGTACCTTAATATTTTCGTCTAATATTTTTCAAGCTCCTTCTTATCCCTTCCTTGTATATTTAAAACGTCTTATTTAACTTAAAGAAATCTGAAAATAAAATCAGAAGTAATCAGAAGAAGAAGATCACAAGTTTTTATCTATAACTAGCAGCGCCCCGCGGTTTCACCCGCGTAATTCCCATTTCCGTAGGAGTACAGAAATAAATTATTTTGATGTATAAGCTATGTTATTGTAAAGTTTTATTAAAATCCATGCAGTAGTTTTTGAATGAAAGTAACAAACATACATACATACATTCTTACAAACTTTCGCGTTTATAATATTAAAAGTAGGAAGGATAAACTACTATTTCTAATTATGACCTCTAATTTCCTAACCAATACCAGATTCTGTAAATATTATTATTTTGATATCCGAACCTAACAATCCAGGATCCAGGCTTTAGAATTGTCAGACTGATATGTAATCAGTATGCATTCCACGTAGCCAGAGGCAGAAAACACGTAGAGAAAGATCATAAGAAAGAGAGAGATTCAGAATATCACGACCCTCAATACGTATAGTATATATGTATACGTAAGCGTTAAGAAATTAAAAAAAAATTGGAAAATTCCTTCCTTAGTGTTCGAATTTTCAGTTCTCTAGCCTTAAGGGCTTGGCCTGTAGATATTAGTTAAAATAAGTTCGAAAATGAAATAAGTAATGAGGGTCCTCCGCGGCGCAAACTTGATGGGTGTCAGCGTTACGTGCGACACCGACGACACCGTCGTCACCGCGCGCAGAGGCACCATTTCGGAGGCCCGCATACTTGTGGTAGCCGGAGTCGCCCAGGTCGTGGCTAGGATCCGACATCTGGGGCTCGAAGTGGCCCTGGAGAAGAGTGAGGCTATATGCTTTCACGGGCCACGGCGAGATCCACCCGGATCCAGCCTAATGGTGGGAGGAATTTCCATCTCTGTCGAGTCGAACATGAGGTACTTCGGCCTCATCCTCGACAGCAGATGGAATTTCCAGGAGCATTTCCGGCGTCTAGTGCCGAAGTTGCTCGGAGCCGCGCGGGCGCTGAGTCGCCTCCTCCCCAACGTGGGTGGCCTGAGTGCTGGCTGCCGCCGCCTATATATGGGCGTGCAGTCCATGGGGCTGTACGGCGCACCGATATGGGCGGCCGCCTTAACGCGAGACAACGTGGTTCTTTTGCGGCGTCTGCAGAGAGCAATGGCCATAAGGGCCGTCCGTGCGTACCGCACTACCTCATACGAGGTTGCGTGCGTACTGGCGGGCTCTGCGCCGTGGGACCTGGTGGCAGGTGCCCTGGCTCGTTCTTGGCGAAGGAGACGTGGAGACAACGAGGACACCAAAGACCTCCTGGTCTTTGGGGAAGAGGAGCCCTGATGGTGCTGCGTACGGAGGAAAGTGCTCCTCCAGTGGAAGGAGAGGCTAGAGGAGCCGACTGCGGGTCACCGCACTGTGGCGGCCGTCGGTTCCATCTTGGAGCAGTGGGTTGACCGGAGGTGCGGCGTTATAACCTTCCACCTTGCGCAGATCCTAACGGGGCACGGCTGCTTCGGGAGGCAGGCTCGGAGAACTCGCCAGGGTGTCATCACTGCAGCAGTGAGGAGGAAACTGCTGACCATACCCTGGCGGAGTGCCCTGCGCTGGCGCCAGAAAGAGTGGACCTCGTTGCCGAGGTCGGTGCCGACCTTTCACTCCCTGCGGTCATTCGCGCGATGATCGCCAGTGAGAGTGCATGGGAGACGGTCCTCTCCTTCTGCGAGGTCGTGATGCCACAGAAGGAGGAGGCGGAGCGGGAGAGAGAGCGCACTGGCGCCCCTATTCGCAGGAGAGCGCGGCGGCGACAGGAGGTCGCACCGCCGTGAGGGATCTGTGCGCGGTCGATCGGGGGATCTGCCGCGCGCGCATACGGTCCGAGCTATAAGGCACTCTTATGTGTTCAGGGTGACTTAATCAGAGAAGGAGGAGGGGGAATTTACCCCCTTCCTCCAGAGGAGAGTGCCTCCATGCACAGCGTCGCTAGTGCGGACCATACCATAGTTCCCGCGCCGGGCCAGACGACTAGGAGAACACCGCCGGGTTTTAGTGGGTAGAGCTGCGTCCACCTTACCATCTTTCGGACGCAGCGTCCCACATACCCACCTGGGGAGTCCCCCCTCCCCCGCGGGATGCCTAAGAGCATTTCCTGGCGGGGAAAAAAAATTAAATAAGTAATGAGACCTGATTAACTTCAAATATTTATTTTTAATATTCTCCCTTCAGAAACTAGTTCAAAATTTAAAATTTATGTCAAAAGAAGCTGATAAAATCTTAAACCAGCACCAGATTATAAAATATGGGACTCACCACTCAATATCTATAATATTACTGTTTTCTTTCATTTGTATTTACTGTATTTTTTTAATGTTTTATGTATTAAATCGCAACGTCTTTCTTATCGCTTTCCTAAGCTCTCCCAATCAACCGAAGACCAAGACATAACCCTTGATCCTATTAATCCTGATAGAAATCCTTCCCCTACCAAATTCTCTTCGGGTGAAATTCCTTCTCCAAGCATTAGTGTCTAAGTGTGACCTTGTATTCCCTAAACTTCAGATCCCTAAAGTTTATTCTACCCCTGGGAGGTTAATGGCAACTACGTCATTCTAGAAAGAAGCTTTGGTTTCAGAGGTCCCAGAAAATAGGGCTTTTGTTTTTAGACAAGTATTTAAGTTTTCATACAATATTGATATGTATGAAGTATAATTTTTCATGTGTTTTTTGCGTTTTATTTTTTGAAAATTTTAAATCTGTTTTTAATAATCATCATCATCAGCTCCTATCCGTTCACTGCTGAACATAGGCCTCCTTTAAAGAACGCCACGACGATCGATCCCTTGCCACTCGCACTCAACATGGACCGGCCACTGCACGTAGATATCGTCTTCCCACCTGGTTAATGGTCGACCAACTTTTCGTCTACCTAGGCGCAACCTCCACTCTTGAACCTTATTGACCCATCAGCCTTCCGTTCTCTTGAATGTGTTACCAGCCCATTGCCACTTTAAAAAGCTTATTCCTCGCCTAATATCGGCAAAACTCTATCGGATGTCTTCGTTTCAAATCCTGTCTGCCAAAGAAACACCCAGCATAGCACGTTCCATAGCACGTTCAGCTACTGAAAACTTTTATTCATATCTTGTCGGAATGGCCTCCATTAACCTTAGATAAAAGCTTTCCACATAATCGCTATATTAAGAGTCGTGTTGTTGTTGTGTCTACGTGGAGCTGACACGATTGTTTTAATTACGAATAATAATATACATTACTCATGAGTTATTGCTATACGTACTAGCTATAACACTCGGCTTTGTGCATGGACCTTACCCAATTTTAGAGCATAGACCATCTTAAAAAAAAAGACTTTTTTATTTTTGAGTATTTATTAAATAGATAAAGTTTCTTTTTATTTATTGGTTACGATAGGTGATAGATATGAGTTTGCATGTATTTTTGATTTGTCCATATAGTGTATAAATTTATTTAGGTAGGTTAGTAAAACAAAGTCTGGAACTTATTTATGTGTTGCGCATCCTGAGACATAAGATGTTAAGTCCCTTCTCTACGAATCACAGAAAAGCTGTTTCATATAAGAAACAAGCAAGATGTACCCATACAACCGGGAGTGCGGCGGATCATCATCATCAGCCTCTATCCGTCCACTGCTGAACATAGGCCTCCCTCGATGAACGCCAAGATGGCCGATCCCTTGCCACTCGCACCCAACACGGACCGGCCACCGCACGGAGATCGTTTTCTCACCTGTTCAATGGCCGACCAACACTTCACCTACCTAAACGTGGCTTCCACTCTAGAACCTTATAGCACCATCGGCCATCCGTTCTTCTGAGTCGGTGATCAGCCCACTGCCACTTCAACGAGCTTATTCTTTGCGTGATATCGGTTACCTTAGTTCTCTGACGGATGTCTTCGTTCCGAATCCTATCTGTCAAAGAAACACCCAGCATAGCACGCCCATAGCACGTTGAGCTACGGCAAACTCACGGACCAGTCCTAGATTTAGAGGCCACGCTTCAGCCCCGTAGGTCATCACGGGGAGAACGCATTGGTCGAAGACTTTCGTCTTCAAACTCTGCGGTATAGACGACGTGAGAATATGGCTAAGCTAATGCTGCCCATCCCAAATGAATCCTCCTATCGGCTTCCCTCTCGAAGTTATGTCGACCTAGCTGCAAAGTATGCCCAAGATAGAGATACTCTTGCACGACTTCGAGAGTTATGCCATCAACGTTAACCGGCCTATGGAGAACGTGTTCGTTGAACATGACTTTCGTCTTGTCCAAGTTCATCCTAAGACCCACACGCCGGAAAGATTCATTTAGACTGTGCAGCATCTCCTGCAAGCCTTCCAACGACTCGGCCAGTATGACGATATCGTCGGCGAAACGAAGGTGTGAGAGATACTCGCCGTTAATGTTTATGCCACATTCTGTCCAGTTTAAAGTCTTAAAGACGTCCAAAGCATTAGTGAATAGTTTCGGGGAAATAACATCCCCCTGTCTCACTCCTCGATGCAATTGGATTAGTCTTGTGTCAAACAAGAACCAGATGTGTGGTCCCGGAACCAGAACGGACATAAAGGCGGCGTCGTAAAATCCTCTCAACACTTCGACGGATCGCCAATCGACCTGACATCGCTGCAGAGCTTCCAGAACAGCCCAGGTTTCAACCGAGTCAAAAGCTTTTTCATAGTCCACAAAGGCAAGGCACAGTGGCTCATTGTACTCATGGGTTTTCTGTACAACTTTCCTTATAGCGTGGATGTGGTCTATGATGCTAAATCCTCTTCGAAACCCAGCGTGCTCCGGTAGCTGAAATGAATCGAGCTTTTTAGTGAGGCGGTTCGTAATGACTCTCGAGAACAGCTTGTATATATGGCTTAGAAGTGACATCGGTCTATAATTGTTAAGAAGGGAGTTGTCACCCTTCTTAAAAAACAGAACGATCTCACTTCCATGCCACTCTTAAAACAGGTTCGCCACCTGCCTTAAGGACTTCAGTCGTAATTCCGTCTGTCGCAAAACGCGTACAGTTTGCCATAGAAATCTTCGATCTCCGCCAAGATCTCGGGCTTAGAAGAAACGATCACGCCAGTAGCGGTCCTAATCTTCGACAGGTGGCTTCTCCCGAGTTTTTCCACAATAACCTTCGACCCTCTATTCTGCTCAATTGCTTCGGTAATCCGTTGCGTATTTGAGCAGCGAAGGTCTCGGCGTATTAGTTTGCGGATCTGCTTTGAGAGAAGCTTTACATCTGTAGAAGTGGCGTCTGTGTGTGCTCTGCGTTCCCTCATAAGACCGAGCGTCTCATCCGAGAGTTTGGATTTCCTGCCAGTACGCTTTCTCCTACAAAACCTTTCACCCACGACCCGCATGCAGTCCACCACGGCACCCAGTGCCTCGTCAACTGCCATTGTGGTTTCCGATATGTTGAGGCTCTCAAATCGGTTCTTTAATTCCAATTGGATTTTTTTGGAACCTACCACAGTTTGCTGGAAGTCAGGTCAGAGTGTAGACTTTATTAGACGGACTCGCTCTCGCTGAAAGCTTGCATTCATAGATCCTCTTACTAATCGGTGATCACTTCCGGTTTTGAACCTGTTGATCACAGAGACATCCCTGAATGCATGCCTTCGGTCCGTCATAATAAAATCGTTTCTCGTTACAGTATCGGGGCTTTGCCAGGTCCACTTCCTGTGGGGCTTATTTTTAAAATATGAGTTTATTAAAAAGAGCCCCTCTTTCTCGAGAAAGTTGACCAGCATTTGCCCCCTGTCGTTACGACTGCCGATGTGGCCCTAAACATGATTTGATACCTGTTCGTACTCCTACTTTGACATTGAAGTCCCCCATAACAACATTGAAGTGAGCCTTGGAGGTGTTGTGTAAGGCCCTGGAGACATCCTCGTAAGTTGCCTCTACTTCGTCGTCGGAGTGTTTCGAGGTTGGTGCATATACTTGTATCACTTTGAGGCTGTACTTCTTGGTGAGTTTGAGTAACAGATACGCAACCCTACTCGACACACTCGAGACTTTGACAATGTTGTTGACAAGGGACTTGTGGACGATCAAACCCACGCCGCCTTGCCATAATTGCCACGCTGAGCAGGCGGATTGGTAATCGCAGTGATGACGAATTCGCATCGGCGGCACAGCTGCCTGCTACCGATTCGATTGATGGTGCCGCCATCACTCGGTGCGATCGATGCTTAGTGATCAAGTCTATCTCACTGTCACCATGAGACAGACTGATACCAAGCAATCGATTCGCAGTATTAGCATCCTTGATGTTGGGGAGCTAAATTGCCTTTGACGACTTCTACGTCAACCTGGGCTGGTATTGGGGTAGGGGTAAATAATTGCTCGAATGGCTTTTAAGTAGCTCTGCTTAATCGTTCGGACTTAAGAAATAGTTTAAAAATTATATTACACTATTGCTATTTCTAAACTGGAAAATTATTGGACGTATATCCTTACTAGTCCTTACTAATAGTAGTGCCATGCTGCATTGCAGCCGAATTGGGCTGGCACGACCGGGGTGGTACCTCTCGCTCACATAACACCGGCGTCAAGTGACAGCTGTGCTGTCGCGTTTCGTGCGGTTTGTGAGTTTCCGGTGGCCCATTGGGGGGGATGGGGAAGAGGAGGGTGGAGCATCTGCGTGGCCTTGGTTGTGCGGATGTGTATGGGCGTCGGCGCCGTGAGGCTCCGACTGCTCGTTTTCCCCCTAATGACATAAAAAAAATGTGAAAGCGTGAATGTTTGTTACGCTTTCACGCAAAAACTACACACACACACATATTCTTGGAGGTATTAGAAGTAACATAGGATACGATATTTTATGAAAAAAAAACTAAAATCTTATCCTGCGCAGATGAAGTCGCGGGCATCAGCTAGTAAACTATAAAGGTACAAACACGGAGTAATTACAAATGTCTACAGGACATAAAAGAAAATAATATTTAAAAAAAATGTCGAAATTAAATAAATGAATATAAAATGGCTATTTAACACTTTATTATTGTATTAGTCCGGTTTAAGGCTCGCAAAAAATTGCTTAGCTGGTAAAGAAAATAATTAGGAACAAGGAAATTCTTAAATTTCCTAAAATACAAAAATAAAAAGCTTGACTTTACTATTCGAATCCGAACCCGCGTTTTCCTGAGGACAGGTCAAACAACTACTGACAGGTACACCTTACGATCTTCAAATTTACTTCTGTAATTTTTTGAGTCGTTTTACTACTATTGCTCAATTCGAAGAACTGACGGACTATCAGTATTCCATACACAGTTAAAAGTAAAGAGCGAGAATCATCATCATCATCAAGCTTTTCCTAACCGCCAATAACGTTGGATTGTAATTTTAACATATAATAATCATATTATGATTATTATATGTTAAAATTACATATTATGTAATTAAAATAAATACTTGATGTATATAATAATATATAGGTCCTCTATGTATTATGCCGGCCCTTAGGACAGTCTTGACTATTATATAATATATTTATGTTATAGTATATTAGAAGAACATGGGAACGAGAGTTTTTTTTAATTCTAAATCAATAGACATAAAAAATTGCTATACTTGCCGGTGCAGAAGATATACAACAAAACTTAACTAATATAAAATTTTGTGTATTTTCATATTTTTAATAATTTATTATTATATTATGTCATGACTTACGAATATCAAATACTTATTATTTACTAGTTTTATCATCATTTCAATATTTCTATATAATAGTGTATATTATATAATATAGTAGACAAAACTATACTCACGCTAGTCCACTTGCACAGACGGAGATAAATACTCAAATTGACGAGACAACGCGACGTCCTCACTGCAATCAGTGTGGCGAGTGGTGACTGGTGATAACTGCGTGCGCGCCGAATTTCGGGCCGCTGAAACTTATCCATACTCTGGACCAGACCTTTCTCTAGGCGGTCTATGGTTTTTAAAATAACACTTTATATATCTATAATAATAATATCTTTGAACGCTTTTACACCAGATAACGGAAATATATTTAATACTTTTATACTATACATATATTTAAGATTTTTATTATACATAATATAATACACTATCTTTTTTGTGTATGAGTGCCCGAAACCCGTCCGTTCTTGACTGCGCAAACATCTCAGACGCACTGTAGAAACGGGGAAGTTTCTACAACATCCTGAAGAAATTATTATATTGGATGCGAAGGGCGCTTAACGATTCTTTGGTACAGCTGACCTACAGGCCGCCGATGTACAGATTCCAACAGAATACTTTAAAAAGTATAATCTTAACTTCATCCGAACAAATTGCGAATCTTCCACGGACCGCCAACCATAAATTCGCTTTTTCTGACGTTGTATGCCAGACCATGCGAATTAGCGTATTTCTCACACACATTCAACATCTCTCTAATACCCCGCACAGTGGGACTCAGCAATACCATGTCGTCCGCGTAGCTAATGTTGTTTACGTTAACACCACCAACCTTGCACCCCACACGAATATTACTGAGCTCCACTATGAAAACATTTACGTACAGGTTGAACAGCTTAGGAGACGACAGCCCGTCCCGTCTAAAGCAGATCTAGTGAACTTAATTTAATGTCACTATCATTAATTGGATTAGACATTCCTAACAGCTCATCAAGCGCTTTATGATTTGCCATTGCGATAAACGATTACGTATTCATATTCTTCCAACTTTAATCTACAGCGTTGAAGTTTGCTTCTGGGATCTTTATGATTGAAGAACCATCTTAGTGGCTTATGATCTGTTACGGTCTGAAATTTGTTTCCGTGTATATCGACTCATCCGTAGAATAAAATCAGATCTACAGAGTTGATAGTTTATAGTAGAGGCTAGAGAAGTAATGGAATTGTGTAACTCTAAAAATCTGCGACTTTATATTTTGATTTTTTGGTATGTTGTTACATCGCCCCTGTCTAGTAAAACTCGCATGCACCACCACCCCACAACCACATTAAAAGACCACCACCACACAATCTACGCACGTTTCACCCCAAAACCGAGGTATCCTCAGGAATTCAGTATGTAGACTCTACGATTACTAATCGTGCGAGTGTACGTATATATGCGGTGTGGGAAAGGAGGGCGGTGCTATATGCATCCATATGCGTGCACTCACACATTTGCAGTAAAGACTACGTGTTTCGCGGGATTATTGCTAATTAATATATTATAATTTAATATCTTATAGAATTAATTAACCTTTGAAAGGTTGAAGGGATATTCTAAAGTACACTTGGCATTCTTAAGAATCGGAAGTATGTACCTTTCTGGGATATTTAATGTAGTTTTGGCATAATCAGTACTTATCATTTAATAATAATATATAGATCAACTTTGAATGAGTAAATATTGTTTGCTTCATAATCGCTTTTATTTTTGATAACAGGTGACTTGTACATTTGACTCTTTATTCCAAAAGTCCATACATTTAAGATATACAACAATTCAATAATATTATTGTTTTGTTTTTCTTCTAGATGATTAATAAGCAATATTATGTTTATTAAACAAACAATGTAAATATAACAGTTGTTATAGCGTACTATTAAATGGATACGCACAAAAACTTGTTTCAAGATTTTATTTACTTTTACCTGTCCCGTTGTCTGTAATTAAGGTTTCCGATTGAGCTGAAACTTTGCATGCATGTATAAATCGGATAACAATGCAATATTATAATTAATGACATAGAGCTGATCTGATGATGGACCTGGAAGGTGGCCAGTGGGCAGTTAGCAGCAGCTTTCGACGTTAACGTCAAAACAATATTGGTCCATTTGCGTCAAATTGGCAAGGCAAAAATGAAGGAATTTTGAACCGCATTGTTACCTGCGATATAAAATGGATTCTGTTTGATAACCGCAAGCGCTCAGCAAGTTGGTTGGATCCTGGTTCAGCCACTAAACAATGCCCTAAACGAAAACTTACCCCTAGAAAAGTGATGGTCACTGTTTGTGGTCTAGCGCCGGTGTGATTCATCACAGATTCTTACCAAATGGGGTGAGCATTACTGCAGATGTGTACTATGAAGAACTGAACACAATGATGGAGAAGCTGGCACATCTCCAACCAGCATTGGTCAATCGCTCGTCTCCGCTACTCCTGCACGATAACGCGCGACCTCATACTGCATAACAGACGGTCTCCAAGTTGCAATAACTGGGGTTGGAAGCTCTCCGTCATCCGCCCTACTCACCAGACCTTGCGCCTACAGACTACTACTTTTTTCAGAATTTGGATAACTTCTTGACGGGAATAAAAAATCAATACCCAAGAGACAATACAAAATGCCTTTGAAGAATTTGTTGCCACCCGCCCAGCTGATTTATTTAAGAAGGGCATCAATAAACTGCCACTGCGTTGGCAAAGATGCGTTAATTGCATGGGTGATTACTTCGATTAATACAAATAAAAAATGCATGTTTAATTTTTTTCATACAAAACGGAAATTTCATAGATAAAGACCAAATAGTAACCAGGGTCTGATGATGGAGCTGGAAGGTGGCCATAGGAACTGTATAATTAAACAGTCAGGCCGATATATTAGCCCTGAGGCAGTTTGGCGTATTTCAAGTTTTTCAATTCATGAAAGACAACAACGCGTTATCCATCTTGACGTTCATCTTGAAGGTGGATAAAGGATATACTTCAAACCTGTACATATAACGGAGCATTCAGAAAACCCGAAACTAACCACTCTGTTTCGTTTTCTTTAATTTTTGAGAAACAAATGCATTTGCTAAGTCTTTCTTACACAACGAAGCTCCATCGTATTATACTTATATTAAACAACAGGGTATTTAACCGCAGAAAACGTGGAACAGCTGTAGTAGGTGAACCAGGTATTTTTAAAGAACTTTATGGGTAGGATTTATACTGTGCATCCTAATAACTCTGACCTTACCTGCGCTTAATACTTCTACACACAGTTCGAGGGCGTATTTACTTACTAAAAAAAATCTGTTTAGTTTTAGACGTGTCCAGTTTCCAGTGAGTCTGGCTTAGCAATCCAAGCAGCCCATGTGCTTTGATCCCCGATTTCTATATGTCTATTATCGTGTATAGAGAAGCATTACTATAAAGTAGATGCTTCTTAAATACCCCAACGAAGGTATTTATAGTTCAAAAGTATATAAAAGGTATTTATTGTACAAAAGTTATATACAAAAAATGCTGCCCTAAGTCACTAATCTACGTGGACGAAAAGGGGTCTCCTCCTCAAAATCAAGCGAGGAGGATGATGGGCCATAGTTAACTGATGGACGGGTCCAATTTCCAGGTCCAGGTCCAGGTTGGTAAATATTCACACACATTCAAAGACTTAATCTCGTCGGGCATGGATTGTTCCTCGTGATCTTTTCCTTCACCGATGAGCAAGCGATGGCCCCGTGTTTGGGTGCATGTGGAAGTTTAGAAAAAAACCCATTTTAAGGCACCACAGGGGTCAGGATCGGACTCGGACCTCTCACTTAAGAGGCCGAGCCCATACCCATTAGACCAATATCGCTCAATAATAAATTGCTTATTAAATTAAAATAAATAAGTATTACTATAGGTATTTGTAACTAGCTGTAACAACTGATTATAATTTATTATATTTGTTACTCGTGGGCAGCTAAAATTTTCTCATCTATTTAATTCTACTGCATGTGTACGATGTAAAGTTTATAAGAGTATGTACATGACAAAATAATTATATAAATTTGAATATAAAGTGCGGTATTTGATTAAATACATCATTTTGTTACCATTTGATTTATTAAAAGTACACAATATATGACCACTTCTGCTCAGGTTGTATCCGAAATGTTCTTCTAAGCGACTGGTTGCTGTTGCATTTGGGCCAGTTTGGGAACCTGTTATACAATTTCATTAAAATTCTTAGTGAAACCCAGACATGGATATTGCAATAATATCATTATTTTTATTTTTCCGCGAGAATAATTTATAATATATAATAATATCAACCCTTATACGTCCCACTACTGGGCACGGGTCTCCTCAAAATCAGGCGAAGATGGTGTTGGGCCATAGTTCACCATAGTATATGTACCGTATGTACATCCATATGAATTTAGTAAAAAGCGTTTATTTTAATATTACAAACAGACACTCAAATTTTATTTATCTGTATAGATGTATAGATACACATATTTAATACACATCCATGACTCAGGAACACAGAAAATATTTTTGTTCCCTGGCGGGATTCGAACCCGTAATCTCCGGCTTAAGCGCCAACGAACTTACCACTGAGCCATAGAGGTCGTCGTTGTATAAATTGTATTACACTTGATTCGTTTCTTAGCTAGATCTGGATGAATGGACGCTGAAATATCAGTTTTATATTGAGAATTAATCATCAATAGAGTAGATATCTGTTACTTTTAGTAGAGCTACTGAGAAAGTTGAAGTCAAAAGTAAGAACTTTTCTATACGAACCTGACTGGATTAGATTGTAGCTTCTAGTACCTACTGCTAGGTCCGACAAGGCTACCTGGACTACCGGAAGTGCCGGGGGTTCCATACGAGCCAGGTGTGCCGGGAGGTCCGCGTATGCCGTTAATGCCGGCAGATCCGGGTATGCCATTTATGCCATTAATGCCATTAATGCCATGAATGCCGTGAATTCCGGGTTTGCCATCAATTCCGGGAGCTCCGGGTTTGCCATCAGTGCCGGGAGTGCCGGGGTTATAAGGTCCGCCGGGTGTACCGGGAGTGCCGGGGGTTCCAGTGCCGCCAGGTGTTCCGGGAGTGCCGGGAGTTCCAGGTGTCCCAGGTGTTCCGGGAGTGCCGGGGGTTCCAGGTGTGCCGGGTGATCGGAGATTGGTGGGGGTTCCTTGAAACCCACCTGGCAAGATAGATACTATTATGATAAATAATAATAAATGCTTGAGTAATAATAAAAAAGTAAAGTTTATTATTTCATTGGTACCTTTTCTATGTCGACGCGATTTATATGCTAGGGGTTCACCTTTTAACATATTATACTTGTTGCAGAACTGATATATTCACAAAACAAAATATATGTCGAGGGGGCTCTTTGTACCCCTCTTATAAGAAGAGGGGACAAAAGAGCAGGGGGCAAGTGGCGAGGATGGGAACCTCACCCTATTGTACTATCCCGAAGTTGAGAGGGGTTGTTCTGTGGTGCGGGACAACCCTTTGTGGAGGTGGCGTAGGTCCCTTGGGGGCCTGACTTGCCGTCGAGGTGCCATGTTTGCTCATTAGATCCGGGGCACCTCACCAAAGGCATTGGTGGCACTCGCCGGGTTTTAGTGGGTAGAGCTGCGTCCACTTACCAGCTTTCGGTCGCAGCGAGTCCCACATACGTGCGTGAGGAGACCCCCACTCCCCGGCGGGATGCCTCAGAGCATTTCGCGGCGTTAAAGAAAAAAAAACTATATATATATATATATATATATATATTTATTTATTTATTTAAACTATGCAAATTAAATTAATACTTTAGAAGATATAGCAAAATCAAAATAATTCGTCGCCGTGATTTCAACCGGGCGCTCCATGACGCAGCACCTCGCGTCCTAGCCCGTGGTTCCGAAAGTTAAGGTAGTGTCCAATGTATGGTGGAATTGTTGTAATGAATTGTTGCTCCGTGGGTTTTTTTATATTTAATTGTGTACATAGGCTGCACTAAAAGTATCGGGAAGGGAATAATTCCACTGTTCCTGACATATTAAAATCTTTTTAATTGAAAACTCCTTGGTTTTAAAAATCGAATACCATTAATTTACCGGTGGGAGGGAAGCGCTGTGCCGCGCTCCCGGCTGCATGGGTACCACCATCTTGCTTGTTTCTCCCGTGAAACAGCTTTGCTGTGTTTCGGAGAGAATGGCAAGACAGGCAGTGTAATTACTGGCACCGAGACTTAACATCTTATGTCTCAGGATAGGCAACACATAGCTGAGTTGCCTGGACTCGTTCCAGGTAAACTAGTTTATGTTCATGGGCGACGTCGACCACTTACCAGCAGGTGGCACGTTTGCCAGTTTGCCTATCCAACTAACATAAAAAAAATAAAAATAAAAATTATTTAAAAAAAGATTCTCGGTCTTGTCACAAGGTCTTGTTAAACTTGTTTAGTCGTTGAGAAAATGGAATTGACTCGAGAAAATTCTAGAACGATGATTTATTATGACTTTCGAAGTGGTTTACCACAATAACAATGTTGACCGGATGATTTCTGCATTTGGTGATAAAGCCCCATCCAAAACCACAATTTATCGCTGGTTTGCTGAATTTCAACGTGGACGTGTCAAGCTCAGTGATGATCCCCGTCAAGGTCGTCCAAAAACTGCAGTCACCCAAGAAATCCTAATATGCCTACAGAGGAGTCCGCGGTGGCGTATGTCAATATTTTAAAGATAATTCACTACCTTTATCCATTTTAATGCTTTAAATGTAAAAGCTATTTAAACCTTATCATAACATAATTTTAAACAAAGTCCTCCACCGCGTCTGTATGCGATAAACTCAAAAACTAGATTGATTTTCATGCTGTTTTCAACATGACAAACATTACTTCCTGAGACAGATTATAACTTATAGTACTTATATTATTTACCAAGATTATAATATGTACACTCAGATGAAGTAAAAAAAGGTAGATAGCGCACTTGGAACAAGAAAGTGAAGCCACTTTTTTAAGTATGTGTGAGTGAATGAAGGGTTGCCATTTTTTAAAATATCCCTTAAAATTGTATATTAATAAAAATAGGTAATAAGTGAATGCGACAGTGAATATTTTTATAAAATACAATAATATTACGAATATGTAGGAGGCGTGTAGGATCACTTTATAAACTGTCTCAATAGATATCTTATTGACACAATTGTATTATTTATTTATTTATTCCCATGAATGTAGTAAATACATAGGTGATATAAAATAAAAAAAACAAGTTCTATACATTCTACCATAACATGGTGTGTGAAAATAAAACTTTACATAAATAAACAATTAATATAAATTAACAGGAAAAAATAGTTACAATTAAATAAACTTGATAAATACAACATGTCCTTAAAATCATTGTCAGAGAATAACAGTTTCGAAATAATTTATTATAATAGTAATTAGAAAGTTACATTTTATCAATACACAATTTAAATTAAATACATAATATGTCGTTTTCCATTAAAAAAAAACATTTAAATTATAAAAACATTTCTCTGCAAGCCACACTGTTACATTTTTTTTAAATTTATTAAATGGTAAATCTTTGAATTTATAAATAATTAAATACATAGTCCTGCTGTGGGTACGTGAGTCCCAAAAAAAATACAACATAGGTTATACGAGGTCATTTCGATTCAGTCATATAGCGATCAAATAATAAAATAATAATTATGTCACCTCTGTACTTAATTATTTTGCTATGGCTTTACCTGCAATTGACTTACCCACTATTGGGCTATTAGAAATACTAACTTCTGGCAACACTCTTCCGGTACGTCATTTCGGGGCAATAATATTATTTATGTTGATTAACCTCAAAATAGTGTTAAAATATCTTAAAAGAATATAGTCTTGTGTTTATTTATGTGTGAAACGATATTTCTTTAGACTCTTTGGTCACTTTTGTATTGTTTTTACTCCATTTAATTACACAGAACGGTATTTTTTTGGCAAACTTACTGCACGACGACTCGTAAGATACTAACAAAAATGAGCTTAGTTTTGGTGTATCTGTGTGCGTGAGGGCGTGTATTTACATGAAGGAGCTTAGTTTTGTGGCTTCAGTATTAGCAAAGGCCGTGCGTCATCTACCTTTTTTTACTTCATCTGAGTATGTACATGGTAAAAAATACAAGGATAATTATAGTAATTGTAAGAGTCGGAAAAATTTTAGCCGCTTGGGAGCTTACATTGAAAAGGCTGACTTATTTCATATATTAAATAATGAATATCATCAGTCCGAATATGTCCGTAAATATAAAATGATTATTGCCAAATGGAATTGTGTAGAATAAAAATGATTAAAATAACTTTTAGTGTTGTCTTGCTAAAACACTTAAAAGGTTTCTCCTAAAAAAATAAGGAAGTAAATATTAACTTAAAAAATAAAATATGTACCTATGCAAACTAATACAAAATTCCTGTCTTTATTTTTGACGTGACAACGTCTTATAATTCGATGGAGCCGGCTGCAAGAACGAAAAAACATAAAGCATGCGGCGTTACCTCGCTCTGAGGCGTTCCATTTTCTTATGACGTTGTCACGTTCAACTATCGTCAGTAAACCGATTTAACAGACAACCAATTTTTTTATTTTGCATTATAATCGGTATCACATATAAATAATATGCTAATCTGATAGCAATGTTTGTTTAATTGAATAAATAATGATTTATGGACAGCAAGACGAACAAGTTTGAAGACGAAAGTCTTCAACCAATGCCTTCTCCCCGTAATGACCTACGGGGCCGAAACATACGACTGGTCCGAAAGTTTGCCGTAGCTCAACGTGCTATGGAGCGTGCTCTGCAGGGTATTTATTTGGCAGATAGGATTCAAAACGAAGACTTCCGCCAGTGGTTACCGTTACTTAAGTTACCGATATCACGCGAAGAATAATCTCGTTGAAGTGGCAGTGGGCTGATCACACTCAGGAGAACGGATGGCCGATAGGCAAATAAGGAGTGGAGGCCGCGCTTAAGTAGACGAAGTGTCGGTCGACCATACCAGTTTATTTATTTATATTTTTATTATTGAATTGAATAAACATCGATTATTTTCCAATATTGCTTCGCAAATGAATATATTTCAGGTTGTTTGTCTGTCCCCACCATGGTTTAGGCCTTGACGTAGCGGTGGGGCTCAGTAGCCTAGGGTGATCCCAGAACCTTGGGTGAAGCTAATTGAGCCGAGGGGGCTCTTTGTGCCCCTCTTATAAGAAGAGGGGACAAAAGAGCAGGGGGCAAGGGGTGAGGATGGGAACCTCGCCCCATTGTACTGTTCCGACGTTGGGAGGGGTGGTTCTATGGTGCGGGACAACCTCTCTGTGGAGGTGGCGTCGGTCCCTTGCGGGACTGGCTAGTCGTCGAGGTGTCCTGTTAGCTTAACAGATCCGGGGCACTTCATCAAGGCGGCATTGGTGGCACTCGCCGGGTTTTAGTGGGTAGAGCTGCGTTCTTTTACCATCTTTCGGGCGCAGCGAGTCCCACATACCCACCTGGGGAGACCCACACCCCAGGCGGGATGCCTCAGAGCATTTCCCGGCGTTAAAAAAGGTTAAAGAAGAAAGGTTGTTTGTCTGTGTTAAATTAAGGGTGAAAATGGTACCTTTTTGACCTGGTTTATAACTTCCAGAGTTACCTACCAGGACCTCTTAGAACACCGGGAGTTCCAGGGACCCCTGGAGTGCCGGGCTTGCCTGGGTTTCCGGGAGTGCCAGGCGTGCCGGGGGTTCCGGGAGGTCCGGGCTTGCCGGGAGTTCCGGGACGGCCGGGATATCCTGTAAGATTACATGCATTTTTTAATGTAAAATATGAATTTTAATTTTTAGTAACATAAGAATAAAATAGTTAAGGCGCAACTCCATCACGAGGCACGCAGAGGCTACGCACGTTTGTTAAAATGTAAATTGTAAGAAAATGTAAATTAATGCGAAGCGTATCCGTGGATTGCAGTGGAAACATTCACAGACATTTTCTTGCAAAGCGAAACTTAACAAACGTGCGTAGCCTCTCCGTGCGCCGCGGTGTAGTCGCTTATAAGAATAATAACTAATATGTAAGATTGTATTTTAATCAAATAAGATTGATTTTCATTTTTGAAATATAATAATGCATAATAACAAGAATATTACATAAGTAATATTCTTGTTATTATGCATAATTTTATATATTATTAATTAAAAAAAATCATTATTCCATTTTATGGTTCCGTACCCTAAGGGTAAAATTCACATTACATTTTCAAATATTTAACTTAATATTTTTAGTATATGGTTTACAAGTGGCCAGTTCTAATAATTTTCAGTGTCGCCCTCGTAATGGTACGGAACCCACTTGTGCGAGTCTTACTCGCACTTGGTCAGTTTTTATTTTTATTTCCCTAAGCAGGGTAATGTATATTATAATATAAAAATTAAAAGCTGTGAGCTTAAAATAATCTTACAATCTCAAACACGGTTGATTATTATTTAAAAAAAACTTAAAAAGCTTTGCGTTTTACCACTTAAACGGTATCCGAGGCTTTCTGGACCACTTGGGCTACTTATTCCTCCGGGGCCAGTGGGACCACTAGGTCCTCCTGGACCACCAGGACCGCTGGAGCTATCTGTAAAGAATAACAATTGTTAATTTTTTTTTAAAAGATTACTGTAAGTACATAGGAAAATAAACCATCAGAAAAAAATGTAAGTTTTATTACATAGTCGACTGAATAAAGGTAAAATAGAATGACAAATTACAGCTGGTTTAAAATATTTATATCCAGAGTATTCAGATTCATGCATTCAAGAAAGAACACCAATTATATGGCTCTACATAAGAATGTATACTTTAGGAAATTCCAATATTTTATACTACTTAAATTAGTCATCTACTAAAAGTAGCTAATATTATAAACATACCCGGAGTTCCTGGGGAGCTAATTGTGCCATGTTGGTAAATATCTCGTAGAAGGAGGAGGTAGAGCGGAAGAGGAATTGCACTACTCTCTCTTCCCGCATGAGAATGCAGCAGCGACGGCGACGGGAGGTCGTACTGCCATGAATGTGTGCAGCGGATCAAGGGATACGCCACGCGCGCGTAAGGTCCGGGCTAAAAGGCACCCTCATATTATGTTGAGGGTGCCTTAAGCGGAGTAAGAGGAGGAGATGTCGCCTCCCTGCGTCAAGAGGAGAGTGCCCGATGGGACGCCGTCGAGGGCCAATACGGACATTACTGTACCCGCGCTGGGCCGGCCAGACGACGAATAGAACACCGCTGCGGTCTAAGATAATGTGGGAAGGACCCCATCATGGTTCAAGCGTTGTCGTGGCGGTGGGGCTCAGTAGCCTAAGTTGAACCAAGTACCTTGGGCGAATCAAATAGAGCCTAGGGAGCTTCTGTTTGTACCTCTCTTATATGAAGAGGGGACCAAAGAGCAAGGGGGGACAAAGGGCGGGGATGGGAACCTCGCCCTATTGTGCTATCCCGACGCTGGGAGGAGATTTTCTGTCGTGCGGGACAAGTCCTGTATGGAGGTGGCATCGGTCGCTTGGGGACTGACTAGCCGTCGAGGTGCTCTGATGCTCAACAGATCCGGGGTACCTCACCAAAGGCGGAATCGGTGGCTCGTAAGAGGTAGTGTCATGCTGCTTTGCAGCCAAATTGGGTCCTTTTGTGTGGTTTGTGAGTTTCCGGTGGTATATTGGACGGGATAGGGAAAAGGAGGACATCTGATAAACTTTTTATTGTGCAGATGCCTATGGGTGTCGGTAGTAACCACAAGGCTCCGACTGCTCGGCTGCCTCCTTATGAAAAAAAAAACTCGCCGGGTTTTAGAAGGTAGAGCTGCGTCCACCTTACCATCTTTCGGGCGCAGCGAGTCCCACATACCCGCCTGGGGAGTCTCCACTCCCCCACGGGATGCCTCAGAGCATTTCCCACCGTAAAAAAAACTAACGGTGAGAGTTCCTCATGACCACCGTGCTCCCTCGGGCCCGGCTATTATTATGATTTCCTCAGCGAATACAAAAAAAGATAAGTAAACGGCACTGAAAATTGTACCCGATGGTCAACGTTTTTCTTTTTTCTATTCTTTCTTTCAATTTATTTTAACTATTTCAGGGACGGGGATACTAATGGACGATAAGACAAACGAGTAGACTGTATTTAACTTTAATGTAGATTTACTGAAATGTAGCTAAATTTATACTAACAAATTTCTCACTAGAACATTTGGAAGTGTTTTTTTTTATGTATATCACAGTAAAACAAAGCTACGTGCTTTATAATAAAATTAAAATGTGTAGCATATTTTTTGCTATTGTAATTATTTTACAATGGCTTTTTTATTGTTTACCTGTACGTTCAGGTTTGTAGGTGCCGAAAGTTCTAGGACCACCGCCGGGACTGCCAGGGGTTCCAGGAGAGCCGGGAGTGCCGGGAGTGCCAGGAGTTCCAGGGGATCCGGGGGTGCCTTGCCCTATGAACACATTTTAAAATATATTTTTTTTATTTTATAAGTCATGTTTATACATAGGCTGCACTAAAAGTATCGGGAATGGAATATTTCCACTGTTCCTGTCATATTAAAATCTTTTTAATTGAAAACTCCTTTGTTTGAAAAATCGAATACCATTTATTTATTTAAAAAAAGATTCTCGGTCTTGTCACAAGGTCTTCTCAAACTTGTTTAGTCGTTGAGAAAATGTAATTGACTCGAGAAAATTCTAGAGCGATGATTTATTATGACTTTCGAAGTGGTTTAACACAAAAACAGTGTATTGACCGGATGATTTCTGCATTTGGTGATAAAGCCCCATCCAAAACCACAATTTATCGCTGGTTTGCTGAATTTCAACGTGGACGTGTCAAGCTCAGTGATGATCCCCGTCAAGGTCGTCCAAAAACTGCAGTCACCCAAGAAAACGTTGATGCTGTGCGTAAGCTGATTGAGGAAGATCGACATGTGACATACCGCGAAATACAGGCAACTTTAGACATTGGCATGAGTCAAATACAAATAATCTTGGATGAACAATTAGGTGTAAAAAAGTTGTTTTCCCGATGGATGGGCTCTGTGAAAAGCAAAAAGCGGCTTGCGTTACTTGGTGCGTCAGAACTCTCGAAAGATTCCACGCAGGATCCTTAAATGCTGTATACAACATCGTATCAGGTGACGAATCCTGGATATACGCGTACGAACAAAAAACCAGTCACGAATTTGGGTGTTCGAAAATGAGCTAAAGCCAATAAAAATTGTTCGTTCACGGAGTGTTGCAAAAAAAATGGTGGCCACGTTTGTCTCCAAAACCGGCCATGTTGCGACTATTCCTCTTGAGTGACAAAGAACGGTTAATGCAAAATGGTATGCTAGCATTTGTTTGCCACAGGTCGTTTGTGAACTCCGTAAAGAGAACTGCAACCGCCGCATCATCACGACAATGCGAGTTCTCACACCGCGCACAGAACAAAAGAGTTTTTAGAGCAAGAAAACATAGAATTATTAGACCATCCGCCGTACAGCCCCGACCTAAGCCCTAATGATTTCTATACTTTCCCTAAAATAAAGAATAAATTGCGTGGTCAGAGATTTTCATCGCCTGAAGAAGCTGTGGACGCCTACAAAACGGCCATTTTGGAGACCCCAGCTTCCGAATGGAATGATTGCTTCGATGATTGGTTCCATCTTATGGAAAAATGTGTCAAATTTCGCGGAGAATACTTCGAAAAGTAATAAATACATTTTTAAATAGTAATGTTGTGTCACTTCCTTGATTTCCGAAATTTTCAGTGCCGCTCTCGTATTTTATGATAGTTTCATAATTCTTAGCAGTCATTAACTGAGGTAAGTAATTTATTTTAATCAATAAAAAGAATCGAAATAATTATTTTATATTAACAGAATATAACATTTTATTAATACTTTCTAAATCCCTTATAAAATATTGTGATAACAAACTAATTGTAAAATTCCGTGGAACTCCCGGTGTTCTAAGAGGTCCTGGTAGGTAACTCTGGAAGTTCTAAATCAGGTCAAAAACGTACCATTTTCACTCTTAATTTAACAGTATCATCTGCGTATGCTTAAAACTGCCGCTCTACTCAGCGTATTGTGGTTGTATTCTTCACGATCGGTCGAACGTTTAAAAAGATAGAGGAAAATTATAAAAGATAACATAAACATTCAAAAAAGTAATACAACTCACAACAAATATTAATTGCACAATTTTTTATTTGTCTCTTAGTGTTTGAAGCAAAAATAATTGAGGGTCTTTCCCGACTCGTACCACGAGCTACTCGTCCCATGGGACGACTCGCACACTAACCATTTTTGAAGTCCTCAACTCGCTCATGCTATGGATCACCGAAAACCTCTTTTAAACTTAATCGGTGTGGACTAACTAGTTCTTATTATTACGTAACAGTCGTGCAGAAAATATTTTGACTCTTTCAGAGCTATGTTTTTTTTTTTGCATAGGAGGGCAAACGAGTAGGTCGAAGCCTTTTAAAGAAATGTTATAAAAGTGAATTCAGTAAAACATTAAAGCAAGTTTTCAGGTTTTCATTAATAAAATGTGAAGGCTATTACACGAGACTACACATAATCATCCTTGTAAAGATCAAGCAGATATTGATATAGATAGGCAGATGCATTTGTGCGCTGAAAATGTTAAAAATAATATCAATAAACCAATATCACAAATTTTCGAAGTAAATGTCGATAAAGGAATAAATTTAGTCAGGTCTTTACCTCAATTTTATAACGTAAATAACAAATTATACAAAGAAAGAAACAAGGCGCTAGGTGCCAAAAAACTTAGCTTCAATAAAGCAATAAATATTGAAATACCCAAAAAATTTGAAGACTTTATATTTGCCGGCTATTCTTATAGAAACAAGCGAATCATTATTACCAGGATGGGGGATCCTGGGGGATGTTAATAAATAAGTATGTAATTAAGATTTATGTAATTTGTTATAAGTAAAAGTATTTATAATGGCATTATCTGTTTCAATAACTATTTTCTACCCTCCAGTACATAACTCTCTAATTATTTAAATTTATAATAGTAGTTTACTGTCGTAAGTTTAAAAGAGGTTCTAGACGATTCATGCCGTGGTACGAGTTGACGAAGTACAAAATAGCATTCGTCAAGTCGTCCCACTGGGGCGAGTTGAGGACTTCAAAAATGGTCATGGTGCAACTCGTACCGTGGGACGAGTTGCTCGTGGGACGACTGGGGAAAGACCCTTTTTTTAATTGAATTAATTTATTCTATTTTCAAACATCTGATAATTTGCATTTTTTTTATGATTGATAGGCTTGCGTTTGGCCACTGTCTGTCTCACCTGGTTGAAAATGATGACGTGGCCGACGATAGAGCACGCTTGCCTAGAAGGTACCTATTCACTCTTGTTTTGAATTTCCCTAAATTGTAAGTATCCGGAATGTGTTTCCGGATACTTACGATGCTGGTAACGAATTCCATAATTTAGCAGTACGTATTAAAAATGTGGAATCGAATCTTTTAGTACGTACTGGTGGAATATCAACCATGTAACGGTGTCGGGTCTCGGAGCGTCTGGTTGTGCGCTGAAAGGTGACGGTGGGATGAGGTGGTGAAGTTCAGAAGCACACTCTCCGAAATGAATCCGATAAAATACCGCAAGATTAGCGACTTCCCTGCGATGTTCTAAGCTCTGGAATTTCGACGCAACTAGTGCATTATCTGAAATAATTTTAAAAGCACCCTTTTCGATAGATTCCAGAGCTTCGAGTTGGTGCTTTGCTTCCCAAAGATGATGATTTTTTTTTACTTTGAATCCTATTAACTCATACATTTATGACATGTATATCACTACTACCTCTCTACCTACCCTACCTACTCTCCCGGTATTTCCGATAGCTCGGGCACACCTGGTTGACCCGGTGGACCAGGAAGCCTCAGAGGTCTAAATTCCAGGTCAGTGTAAGAATTGTTTTCATATTTTTTATTTGTTCATTTTAAGATCCTTTTCATATTATCAAATATTCTTACTAGTATTATAGGAGTTGTTCTATAAATAATCAAAAACATTAATATGTCTTTAAAAAAATCTAAAAAATCTATAAACTTACCTCCTGAGTGAACTACGATAGGTTTAGGATTGCTGTTCTGTCCGGTAATGTCTAGATCGGAAGGTGGTTGTTGTGGTGGTTTCTGTGGTGGGGGCTTTTGTGTCGGTTTCGGTAGAGGTTTGGCTGGTATGACGGGAGTTTTTCCACATCCTTTCGGTAAATACAATTTGTTCCATGGCACTAACACTCCTGATCTTGAGTCTGGTGTAAGAGAACTGTAAAAATAGTTTTATTACGATTAATGCAAACAATTAATGCCTATTGCATTAATCGTTTTTTTAATTATTTATTTAATTAAAAATATTCAATTAATGAAGAAATAAAACTAAAATTCTCTATTATGACATTTTTGCGTGCTTTTTTTATAAGAGAATTTGGCTTTTCTTGTGCACAGGTTGAAATTTCTAAGATTTCTAAGATATAGTCAACAAGATAACATAGATAACGAGATAACGCATTTTTTTTAAGCTTTATATTTTTCATATATTATTTTCATATTTTGCCAATGGAATAGATCATCTAAAGTGTTCAAAATTAACCACCAGTTTTTTTTTTATATCAATACAATAAAAATTGATTTTTAAAATTTATTCGCTTTTGAATTCAGCTTTATTTTCAATGTCATATTAATGTTATAAATGACATAAATAGAGTTTCGGGTTTTTTTTTATTCGAAAGACGTTATACGAAATATCCTCCTAAGCATTTTTTTTTAAATCGTCTCAAATTTTCAAATATTTGTGAGAGACCATATGCTTCATTTACGGACGGATAGAGGCTAATGATGATGATGATACGCTTCATTTTATTTTTTAGTTTAGTATAGCGGAATATAAATATATATATATATATATATATATATATATTCCGCTTTATGTCTTTTTCACTCTTTTTACAATGTTGACTTCACTGTAAATATATTATTAAAAAACCTACATTTACGACATTTACACTATTCAATAAATACATACCTTTCGTCGTAACTGTGTTTATCTTCAAGAAAGACTTCAACAGGTTTTTTTGGCTCTATGACCCGATAGCCGTGGCTATCACCGACATAGTGGGTTGCCCGGAGGTAGCCTTGAGGGTTGACATAACCGTAGCAACCGTAAGTCACACCATCAGGACCACGGTTTTCGTGATGGAATTGATCGTTTGGTCCAACATCGTAAACAAATCCATACGCATCTAGAAATTGTAAATCATGGTTAGGTTAGGCTTTCACTTTTGGCTGGCTGACCCCCAAATACTCAAACGAATCTCAAATTTAAGACGTACTCAAACTCATGCTACGACGTGTCAGATTCAAAGAAAAAAAGAGGGACAACACGAGTTTAAGTACGTCTTAAATTTGAGATTCGTTTGAGTATTTGGGGGTCAGCGTACTAGATAATATAGTACAGGGTATAAAACTGTCGAACGAACTACCACTCTGTGATATGTTTGTCTTATTTCTTCGTTAGACTTACGTACGATGATAGGTCTTGAAACAACAAACAAGAATGATGGACATATATTTATGACGTGTACTGCTAGTTTTTTCAGTAGGGACATATTTATTTACACATCATGGTACCATAATTATTTATTTCAATTTACATTTGATAATAATGATCGTTCAAAGAAAATACTTCGTTGGTTTTGAAAAAGCAACGCTTATGTAGCATACTTACCAGTATTATAGTTGGTTTCATAATACTGTGTCTTTTTGTCGTCTTCTATATTTTCTTTGCTATTTTGATTGTTCTCTCGAGCTTCTTGAGCCTGATTTTGTATCAAAGCTCTCGTTTCGTCACCCGATCTGGTATCACTGGCTTGCATTACATCCAGTGAGATCTGTATCGATAAATTCTAGAATTGTGATTATTATCACAAAACACGAATATATATATTTGACATATAATCCTTTATTGATTTGAAATTTGATACCTGTGCTTAGCCCAGGGAATATAAACATTGGCTTATTAACACAGTGTCTGTTCTCTAAAATATACATCATTTATGCTTCATTAAAATCAAATCAAAAAGATCTTAATTTCGTAGTTGTCGTCATATTCATATTGCATCACGTGAATTGGAGTACTAAGAAGCCCCCAATAAGGCTCAGTTGAAACTTATCTCAAAAAACTGTTCTACAAAAACCTAATTTATAATTTTACAAATATTGTAGCAATATTAAATAAGAGCGGAGGAATGGGGTCTCCCTGAGCTAGGCCTTTGTTGGCATATCTAGATAGTCAAAAGTTTTCGCCTTTCATCTCGAGCTGTCTCAAATTGTGAAAGTTCCACAGGTAGTTACAAAATTTAGAGCCTAATGATAATGAGTCTAAAGTACCTAGTAATGATTTATTATCTACGTTATTACGACCTATGTGGCTCAATGGTTAGCACGTTAGCGCTCAAGCCGGAGGTAGCGGGTTCGAATTCCGCCAGGGAACAATAAAGTTTTCTGTGTTCTTGGGTCATGGATGTGTATTAAATATGTGTATTGTATAATAAAAATCTTAAATATATTATGTATACTATAAAAAGTATTAAATATTATATTTCCGTTGTCTGGTACCCGTAACACAAGTTCTTTGAGAACTTACCACGTGACCAGATTGACGTGGTGTAAAAGCATCTCATCATCAAAAAAAATGTATCGGGAATGGAATATTTCCACTGTTCCTGTCATATTAAAATCTTTTTAAAAATCGAATACCATTTATTTATTTAAAAAAAGATTCTCGGTCTTGTCACAAGGTCTTGTAAAACTTGTTTAGTCGTTGAGAAAATGGAATTGACTCGAGAAAATTCTAGGGCGATGATTTATTATGACTTTCGAAGTGGTTTAACACAAAAACAGTGTGTTGACCGGATGATTTCTGCATTTGGTGATGAAGCCCCATCCAAAACCACAATTTATCGCTGGTTTGCTGAATTTCAACGTGGACCTGTCAAGCTCAGTGATGATCCCCGTCAAAATCGTCCAAAAACTGCAGTCACCCAAGAAAACGTTGATGCTGTGCTTAAGCTGATTGAGAAAGATCGACATGTGATATATCGCGAAATTCAGGCAACTTTAGACATTGGCATGAGTCAAATACAAATAATCTTGCATGAACAATTAGGTGTAAAAAAGGTGTTTTCCCGATGGATACCGCATTTACTCTGTGAAGAGCAAAAAGCGGCTCGCGTTACTTGGTGCGTCACAACTTTCGAAAGATTCCACGCAGGATCCACAAATGCTGTATACAACATCGTATCAGGTGACGAATCCTAGATATACGCGTACGAACCCGAAACAAAAAACCAGTCACGAGTTTGGGTGTTCGAAAATGAGTTAAAGCCAACAAAAATTGTTCATTAACGGAGTGTTGCAAAAAAAAATGGTGGCCACGTTTGTCTCCAAAACCGGCCATGTTGCGACTATTCCTCTTGAGGGACAAAGAACGGTTAATGCAGAATGGTATGCTAGCATTTGTTTGCCACAGGTCGTTTGTGAACTCCGTAAAGAGAACTGCAACCGCCGCATCATCACGACAATGCGAGTTCTCACACCGCGCACAGAACAAAAGAGTTTTTAGAGCAAGAAAACATAGAATTATTAGACCATCCGCCGCACAGCCCCGACCTAAGCCCTAATGATTTCTATACTTTCCCTAAAATAAAGAATAAATTGCGTGGTCAGAGATTTTCATGGCCTGAAGAAGCTGTGGACGCCTACAAAACGGCCATTTTGGAGACCCCAACTTCCGAATGGAATGGTTGCTTCAATGATTGGTTCCATCGTATGGAAAAATATGTCAAATTTCGCGGAGAATACTTCGAAAAGCAATAAATACATTATTAAATAGTAATGTTGTGTCATTTCCTTGATACCTGAAATTTTCAGTGCCGTCCTCGTATCATTATTATTATAATTATTGTAAGCACGAACTATGTATTTAAAACATCCTATTATGGCTGTGTTTTGAAAGCCTTTGTGGATCCATAGAACTAAGTTGCTAAAACTATCTAAAATAGAATACCCCTTTCGGAACCCTACCAACATTTCGCGAAAATGAGAATTAGAGGTCAAATATGTAGAAAAATTAAAACGAAAGTAAAATGTAATATTGAAAAACAAAAACCTATAAAGAATAGCTAAAGAAAAATTCGGTGAGTATCAGAAGAAGAGGTTAGTGAAAAAATAAACCCGATAATATGTAATAATAATATAATAATATGTTGGGACAACTCACACACGGGCATCTGATCCCAAACTAGGCAGAGCCTGTTCTTATGGTAACCAACAACTGATACATACTCACATATTTCTAATTTTCTAAATACATACATATTATAGATAAACTACACCCAGACACAGAATAAATTATCATGCTCATCACACAAACATATTTTGTCCTGGGTGGAAATCGAACCAACGACCTTCCGGTTTAGCAGTTAGGGTCACTAACCATTAGACCAACAGGCCGGCATGTTTTTGAAAAAAAAAAGAATATTGTTTTAATGACTTCAAGATAAAAGTCTTTTTTGTTTTGTAATACATTCGTTATATTCGTGTTATGAAATATTTATTATATACATGATTTAATCAATTTAAAAGTTTTAAGGATTTTTTTTTTACCAATAATGAATAAAAATCGTAAAAAAGATGTTTTAAATAAATATCAAGAGAATACTAACAGTTACTGCCAAAATTATTGGACTTTGATTTATTAATGAATAGAAATAATATACACATAGCTTTAATTTGCGAAACTTGGCTATATAATGAAAATAATGTTCAATGTTATATTTATTTATAATATTCTAACTCTTAAAGTATAAACATATATATCAACACTTTATAAAGAACCTAAAACTAAAAACCTTAAAAAGTAAAATAAAATAACTTAAGTAGGTATATTAATAAAAAGGAGTCCCTTTAGGCAAGGTCCCGAAGATACTGGCAGCGTTCCCCCTTTGAATTGCTAGACTTATTCTTTGTCCGAGGTAGCTGCCAGCTCTTCGGTCTCCTGTGATGTCGACTAACCTTTTTGTTATTTCCTTAAAGAGCCTTAAAGCGCTAGGACCCCACGGACCAAGGGTCTCGACGCCGAATGGGACAAAATCATATTCGGAACCTAGACCCCTGTATTTGCAAATTTTAGCTTTTTCAATTAAAAGACTTATCATCATACACGGAGTCCTGATAGAAATGATTCGTATAGAGGAATATGTCGACGGCCTACGTACAAAAGGACATGTCGAAAATGATTTCTTTTATAAATGACTTCAGACAGTTTCAAACAAGAAATTTTTCAAAATATTATATACTTTACCTTATACACAAATCGTATAATTATGACAACAAGTATTAATTAGTAGTATTAATTAGTAATTACAAAGAAAAGGTGTCGTAAATACGGATAAATATACATAATGTTTTGTACGATTTTTTTAAATGCGCGTCGTTCGGTGCGATTTGCGAGGGCGGTCTTGTCTGATTCGGCGTTATTCACGACGGTCGACGGGGGTTCCCGGTTCTCGACCAAGACATGTCAATGTTTGTTCGGATTTTAAGGCTTGGCTTCATATTAAATATTGGATAAAAGATATAAATTGAAACAAAATTGCTTGGAATAAGATATGAGAAGTAAAAATACAAAACAGTAATCCAGATATTAGGTATAGAATTATAGAAAACTAATCTGTAGCAGTAATTATGTATTGACTAGAGGGGGGGAAAAAGAAGACCTAAGAAGTAATTTACAAGAGAAATGGTATAATAATATTATTCCTATCACTATATACATATAAGCTTAGACAGCGATGATTATTATTGTTTAGTTCATATTAATTGGTCTATAATATGTTGGTTGCACATTATTTTTAGGATTTTAAAAATATTCTTTAAAAATAAATAATTTTTAATAATAAACCTTGTTTAATTAATAAAACACAATTATCATAAATTTCATTTAAGGACTCGTCGGGACAGTATAATGGTGTGAGGTTCCCATTCTCGTCCCCTCTTCTTATAAGAGGGATACAAAGAGCGCCCTCGGCTCGATTAGCTTCACCCAGGTGTAGCGGCTCACCCTAGGCTACTGAGCCCCACCGCCACGTCAAGACCTGACGTTGACATTTGTACGTAATCTTCACCGATGAATGTATAATTCGCTTATGATTCGAATGTGGTTAACACTAATGATGACGGGTGCATCCGGCATACATTTAAGCTAGTGAAAGTAATAACCTCTTATATTTTGATAATATTTGCACTGTATATAATATACACTGTATTTTATATAAAGTCATAAGTCTTACCTTTCCTTGAGCCAATTCCGCAAGAAACAAAATCCAAATAATACCTTGCTGCACCAACATTGTATCTTAATATTAGTCTAGTATTTTTCAAGCTCCTTCTTATCCCTTCCTTATATTTGAAACGTCTTATTTCACTTAAATAAATCTGAAAACACAAACACAAGTTCTTATCGCTAATGTACTATCATTTTTAATTATGGCTCCTAATTTCCTAGCTCAAATCAGATACTGTTTATATATTTTTTGTTTATATTGACTTTTAATTTCGTTACATTTTTTGAATGGAATGTCCGATCCTCAACGATTAATTCAAAAACCATATATAATAGTTGGACATATTATATACCGGTGGGAGGGAAGCTCTGTGCCGCACTCCCGGCTGCATGGGTACACCATCTTGCTTGTTTCTCCCGTGAAACCGCTTTACTTTTATTTACTAATTACTTTCCTCAGCGCAAGCGATGAAAGATATTTTATAGTGATTTTTTTACACCTTCGATTAGTTTTGGGATGCCATCATCAGATCCTGGTTTCCTTATCATGAGACTATTTAAGAAGTAAAATATCATTTTAAACAAAAAAGGAATTTGTAACGTTAGGAGGTAAACGTAACAAAAAAAGATTTTTTTTTATTTAAAAGGATAGGTACTTATACTTTTTTTAAACAAAAAATAATTTGTAACGTTAGGACGTATGACACCTGTAAGTTGCTGTTAAGTATCCGAAACGTCGGCCTTCTAAAAATCTTAATAAATCGCGATAAAATCCGTTAAAATTATTTCATTATAATGTGTAAATTCGCGTAAACATTAGAAAACAATAAAAAAATATTTTTTTCAAATCGGTTGGTAAACGACGAAGTTATGCTAGAACAAACATAAAAAACCATACAAACATCCGAATTGAGAACGTCCTCCTTTTTAGAAGACTTTTAAAAAAAACTAAACAATAAAGTACAAAAGGAATTTAAAAAATAAATAAAGAAGAACCGTTATGAAACTGACAGCAACAGACTTGTTCCTATCAATCAGATGATTCATCAGATATTTTGTTTTGGCGAAACTGTGCGCGGGGTACTTTTTACCCCCAAATTAGTACGCCGTGTACACTCTGGTGGCCTCAACCTAATAATCACTAACCTACTTTTGCGATGGAGCTTAAAGGCCATTCGGCTATTAGCATAGGTTAATTCGAAGAAAAAGAAGCCGATTACAAGACATTTCGGAAGACAATATTTTAGTAACAGGGTTGAAATCTTACAAACGGAAAAAATACCCTTCATAATATTATCAAAGACGATATATTAATTATTGATTACAATATAAAGCTATTAATGGTTACTAATCTTCCACATCTTCCGTTTAGGTAGATAAGTGTTGGTCGGCCATTAAACATGTAGGAAGACGATCTCCGTGCCGCGGCCGGTCCGTATTGGATGCGAGTGGCAAGGGATCGGCGGTATTGGCGTTCATTGAGGGAGTCCTATGTTCACCAGTGGACGAATAGAGGCTGATGATGATGAATCTTCCACAGCCAGATTGTTAAGATGGACAAGTAGGTATTTAAGTTTCCATACAACATTGAAGTGTACGAAAGATAATTTTTGTTGTCATTGCGTTTTGTTTTTTTGAGTTTTTATATCTGTTTTTAACATATATCTTGTCGGAATTGCCTCTGATAAAAGCTTTCCACATAATCGCTATATTAAGAGTCGTGTTGTTGTTGTGTCTACGTGGAGCTGACACGATTGTTTTAATTACGAATAATAATATACATTACTCATGAGTTATTGCTGTACCAATACTAGCTGTAAAACGCGGTTTTGTGCATGGACGTCATCCAAATTTAGGGCATCGTAAAAATAGTGATTTTTTTTTATCATTTAAGTATTAATTCTTACACAGATAAAAGTTTATTTTTATTAATTAGTGACGATAATTGATAGATGCGAGTTTGTATCTATTTTTGATTTGATCATTTAATAATATAATATACTAATATCAACCCTTGAACGTGACTAGAACGTTCAAGTCACGTTCAAGTCGTTCAAATATCAACCCTTTTATGTCCCACCGCTGGGTAAGGGTCTCCTCCTCAAAATCAGGGGAGGACGGTTTTGGTTCACCAATGCGCTGGCCCAACGCGGGTTGGTGAACGTCATACCTTCAAAGACTCTTAATCTCATCAGGCATGCAGGTTTCCTCACGATGTTTCCTTCACGGGTGAGCAAGAGATGGTCTCATGTTCAGGTGCATGTAGAAATTTTGGTCAGGGGTCAAGGGGTCAGGATCGAACCCGGACCTCTCGGCTCTCACTCAAGAGGCCGAGCCCATACCCACTAGGCCATCGTCGCTCACATATTGTATACATTTATTGAGATAGGTTAATAAAATAAAGTTTGGAATATCAAAGAATTTTTTTATGATAGTTGGGTAGACAAACTGGCAGTCGTGCCACGTGATGGTAAGTGCCCAATTTATATGTTGCCTATCCTGAGACATAAGATATTAAGTCTCAGTGCCAGTATTACACTGCCTGTCTTGCCCTTGTCAGCAAAACTCTTTCACGGGAGAAACAAGCAAGATGGTGGTACCCATACAGACGGAAGCGCGGCACAGTGCATCCCTGTTTTAAGTAAGTTTTGTAAGAGTTTTTTAATGTTTTAACAATTAATAACTACACTTATGTTGTGAGACATGCAATATGTCATTTTGAGGAACGGAACTCTATAAAGAAGGCTAACATAATATCCTAGACACAGACTAGAGGTTGATAGGTGTCATGGGAAAAAAATCATGTAATCGACCTGCGACGGTTTCAGGTCGATTTGTAAAATTTATTCATTGCTAAAATTTAGAAATACACAAACAGACACACACACGTAGTTCTCTGAATGTATCTGAACGTACAGGCCCATCCCTGTACGTGCAGATACATTTACCAAGTTTCAACAGTATAGTTCTTATAGTTTCGGAAAAAAGTGGCTGTGACATACGGACGGACAGACAGACAGACAGACAGACATGACAAAACTATAAGGGTTCCGTTTTTTGCCATTTGGCTACGGAACCCTAAAAATGACACAAATGTTTTGGTCCTAGACCACTTTACGCAGCGGTCGCAGTTTCGAATCCCGCAAGGTGCAGATAATTTGTATAGTGAATATAGATATCTGCACTGGATCATGCATGTGTATATTCTAATATATAAAATTTCCATGTCACAATGTTAGTTACCGTACTCCTCCGAAACGGCTTTACCGATTTTGAACCAAATTTTATATGCGTATTCAGTAGGTCTGAGAATCGGCTACTATCTATTTTTCATACCCCTAAGTGATAAGGATGGTCAACCCCTCAAATTTTAAAAGTTAACGCGGGCAACAGCTAGTAATTATATAAAAATGTATCCTATTTCCCTTGGTCACGCCATCACGCGTGAACGACTGGAACGATTTCGCTAATTCTTTTTTGTTCTGTTTGTTATTTTCAGGAGAAGGTTCTTATGAAAGAAAATATTTAGAATATTGCGCGGAAAATAAGAAAATTTAAGAATACTTAACCACCATATAAAATTTTAGATAATGCTAGATTAGAAATAATTGTCGTATAGCATTAGAATAATAAAAACTTTTTTTAAATATTTTTTAGTAAGTATACCAATTCGAATTCAATATTCATAATTAATACTACGTCCGTCGGGTCAGCTAGTATTATGTATATTTATATAAATTGTCTAAATTTATTTCCATTCCTAATACCCGTAACACAAGTTTTCACTTACTTACCACGGGGCTAGGTTAACGAGGTGTGATTGTTGTATAACATTTATTTATCTATTTACTTCAATAATATAATAGTATATAAAATATTATATTATATAGAAACAAAACTATACTCACGCTAGTCCACTTGTACACGGAGATAAATCATCTCTTTATGAGTAATATTGTTCTGTGAGATAAATACTCAAACTGACGAGGCACGCGACGTCCTCACTGCAATCAGTGTGGCGAGTGGTGACTGGTGATATAGCGCGCGCTGAATTTCGAGCCGCTGAAACTTGTCCAGAACCTAGGGGCTTATTCTCCTCGTATCGTACTCGTTTTATTGCATTTTCTGAGAAAATTTACCACAGTGTATGTATATCAGATGCCATTCTACAATCGTAAACGCTAGTAGAAAACTAATAAATGTATGGAAATGACATTTAAGACCACGTGATTTATCGATGTAAAATGTCATTTCCATACATATATTAGATTTCTACTAGCGTTTACGATTGTAGAATGGCATCTTGGCTAACCCACCAGTTGTCAAATTGGTCAAGTACGATGCCACCTTGATTGCGTTCTCAGAGGAGCTCATGAGCACCTCTGGTGTACGTGTATGTGGACAAGCAGTAATATCGATTCTGAACTAGCGATACCTCGCCGCGATTTTAAATCACTACAAAATAATCTAAAAAAAAAATCGGAATATTAAAAACAAATATCTTTAAATCCTTACTTCCTTACTAATATTATAAATGCGAAAGTAACTCTGTCTGTCTGTCTGTCTGTCTCTTCTTCACGCCTAAACCGCTGCATAGATTTGGATGTTTGGCACAAAGATAGTTTGAGACCCGAGAAAGGATATAGGATAGTTTTTATCCCGGACATCCCACGGGAACGGTAAAACCCCGGCACTGTCTATCTTCTGAACCACGGAAGAGATTTGGGTGAAATTTGAACTTTGAAACTTATCATAGGACATAAAATAGTTTTTATCCTGAAAATCCCACGGGAATGAGATCTATGCTGGTAATACCCCGGGACTGACTATCTTCTAAACCACGAAACAGATTTGGGTGAAATTTGATATGAAGATACTTTGGAATATTACATAGGACTTAAAATAGTTCTTATCCTGAAAATCCCATGGAAACGGGAACTATTCGGGTAAAACCCCGGGACTGTCTTTCTTCTCAACCATGGCACAGATTTGGGTGAAATTTGATATGAAGATACTCTGTAACTAAACGTAGGAATCCCACGGGAACGGGACCTATGCGCGTAAAACCCCGGGACTGACTATCTTCTAAGGCACGGAACAGATTTGGGTGAAATTTGATATGAAGATACTTTAGACATCAAACGTAGGACTTAAAATAGATCTTATCCTGAAAATCCCACGGGAACGGGAACTATGCGGGTAAAACCCCGGGACTGTCTCTCTTCTAAGCCACGGAACAGATTTGGGTGAAATTTGATATGAAGATACTTTGGGACTGAACGTAGGACTTAAAATAGTTGTTATCCTGACACGTTCGTGTTCCCACGGGAACGGGAGTTGTGCAAATAAAATGCCGGGACTGTGCATTTGTTAAACCACTGAGCCGATTTGAGTGAAATTTGATATGGAGATAATTTAAGACTCATAAGAAGACCCATACGATGTATAAGTGTAGGTAACAAGAAGTTTTTTATATGTGTCAATAGATAGCGTTAACACAAAATGTAGATCACGCTATCTATTACAAGATACGAATCCTTACGAGGATCGCACCTTTGTATTGTACGCGTTTTTAATGAATATTGTTTCCATATAATATTTGTAATTTATCCAAAAAGATTTATTAATAGAATTTATGATATTATAAAAAGAAATTTTTATATTAAAATTCTATTAATAAAAGACTAAAAACTTCAATGAATTAAAGATTTTATTGAAGATACCACACCTTGGTAATAAGACATTCACTGTTTAGGTTTTGCATGGACATGATGTACCTATGTATAAACTATGTATTTTATGTTGATGACAAAAGAGCAACCCTCAAGTTTTTTTTCTCGTTTTTATTGGGGGAGTCTGTTCTTTGTTTCTTGGAATGCCCAAACGAGTTTTTTTTTTACCACACCTTTTCTTATTTTTTTGTTTTTTTTTGACGTATTTCAAGTGTTACGAGTGGTTACCTACGAAATAAAGATATTTTGATTTGATTTGAGTTGATTATTCATATTTTTTATAAATATATAAATAAAATTTCTTTTTTTTTCGTAGTTTTTTTTTTGCTGGTCGTAGGTACTAATTTGAATTAAAATATTGATGTATCATAGGGTAGTTTCGAAAAAAAATTGTAACGTTAAGACGTCTGACACCTCAATCCTACCATGGTTGTTGTTAAGAGGACGCCTCGGTAATTTTGTCGTCAATAATTTCAATTTATTTCAGTAATTCCAAAACACATGAAAATATAAATTGGTGACCTGGATAGTTCATGATATAAGCCTTATTTTTCTAATTTTCGAAACACGATTAGGTAACTTTTGTAACAGAGAAAAAAATATCAAACATACCTCTTATTAAAAACAGATTCACATCTTATGGGCAAACGGGTCCGGTTTAAGCCTCTTAATTTTCTTTGTAGATGAGTTTATATCTGTTACTAGCTGACCCGGCGAACTCTGTTCCGCCTTAATGAGACATCAATAAGTAATGCAACTCTCTCTCAATGTTTGTTGTCAGCTGCAGTTTCTTCACATAGCGCCATAAATTCGATGATTTGAGGCAAGCGTTTATTTCGTCGGCAGCCGTAGATCTTGAAATTACTGGCAGTGTTTAGCGGAAATCGCCAGACAGTAAAATCATTGCTCCTCCAAAACATCTCGAGTCATTGCGTAAATCTTTCAATGTTCGGTTAAGTGCTTCTAATGCACGTTTATGCGCCATTGTGCATTCGTCCGAGAAGATGATTTTCGATGCCGATAAAACTTTGGCCATTGCTGAGTGTTTTGCAATATTACACGTTGGTTCTTTAATCCTTTGAAGATTTAACGGTAATTTTAATGCTGAATGAGCTGTACGGCATCCTTCTAAGAATGTGGCTGCTATTCCAGAAGAAGCAACTGCAACCGCTATGTTGGATCTCGCACGAACAGTGGCTAAAGCTACTGACATGAGGAATGTCTTACCAGTTCCACCAGGGGCATCTAGGAAATATAAACCACCATTTTCATCATCGATTGCCTTTATTAAAGTATAATAAACTTCCTTTTGTTGGGAATTCAACAGGGGTACATTCGTTTGAACTACTAAATCTAATTCCTGGTGATCATATTCACGTTCCCGTTCCAATTCTCGATTAAATGCGTCATTCATTTCACGATTTGGCGCTGGCATTCCTAACCTGATTAATAAACTACCGCACATGAGGTAACACATATCTTCAATAAAGAGTAAAGCACGATTATGTATATCCTCATTCATCTCAATATCGTGATTTCTGGAACTGAAACGAATTTGATTTAAAATATCTTCTGACATATTATCCTTGTATTTGTGCCACAGGGTTTGATGGAAAGCATGTCGAAATTATGATAGAGAATAATGTGCGTATCTGACTTGGAGATGCAGAGATAATGGCTTCAGCGATTGTCGTATCCCAATGGGTATCGTTTTCTATTAAGTTCAGTTCTTCACATGCAGCACGATATGTTGGGAATATTACACCATTCACAGTCCGTAGTGTCTCAAATGACGTTGGCCCACGCACATTTACCAGCAACAACCGCAAAAAGAAACATTCATCATTCTTTGGATGAATTGTATACATACGACCAAGAGCATCAGTAGAACGCACATCCAGATACCCAGGAACCGCATCGTCTTGCTTCCGTCTTTGAAAATTCTTCGATGAAGCATTCCAAGTATAATAACGTGGCATCTCCGAGTAATGCAAAGTTCGTGCAAACGGATCGCTTTGGCAGATCGCAAAGAAACTGGTCAATCTAGTTACTGGAGGTGTTTCAGCACGTTGCATAGCATTCGAAGCCGTGAAATATATTCGTTGACCATTCTCCAGATGCACCGCCAAATGCACAACAGTGGGATGACGTTCGTGAATAGGCAATGCAATTATACGCCAAATCACTTCATTACAGTTCACATAACGACCAACTTGATAGCCTGAAATTTTGATCGTTGGTATTTGTGGATTGCAATCCAAAAACCGCCACATCGCCTTTCGTGACATATTTGCAAATATATTTTATGGACTTTACTGAATTGCAGTACTCAACGTTGCAATGTGTCTTGAAAGTTTTAGAAATAAGTGGCGAATATGAAACAATCCAACTGTTGTCGACAACGAAATCCATTATTTTCACTTTTGTTGTGACAGTTCGACCGTTGTCATCTGGTGATCGACGCCGATACAGCGGATAACCATCGTTGCCAGTGACGGCCTCCGTCGTAAATTTCCGTGGATATCGTTTAGAGCACTTTCCATCGACCATGCAAGGTGATTGGGGATTGATGGCGCCACACGGTCCATGAATCATATTTGTAATAACAAAATCATGTAGGTCTGGATCGGCTTCATGATCGGGAATCTCGGCACTTATGATATCATCTATTTGGTCAGGCTGAATTCTTTCCGCTAAGCAAATAAGAATGTGTGCGTGCGGCAGGCCTCGCTTTTGCCATTCGATTGAATACATCCAGCATCGAGTATCTCCAAAGACGCATTGTTTAACAATGAAGTTCATCAGGGACCTAATTTTTTGCCTGAATATACGTGCTGTGATGTCGTGTCTATCACTTGATGTTTGTCCGGGAAGCAGCAATTGAATAATTTCTATCCATTTTGGATTACAGGTAAAAGTAATAAAGAGATCTGGCCGACCGTTATGACGAACATAATATGTCATTGCATCTTGCGCATATTCAAAAAAAAAAAAGTGCGTTCGTGTGTTCCAGATGATCGTTTAACTGATTTGATGACAACTTTATAGTCATCATTTAGCATGCGCTCTAAAGCACTCTTAAACAACCTGACCAACGCATGATGTTCATGAAGCAGTTGTTGCAAGTCTTGGAGAATTGCTCGCTTCATTCCTGCATTGATCTCTCGACGTCGATGAAGTTGTTCTTCCATCTTTATTTAATAGAAATAGTTTTAATATTGATTTCTTACAAAAATGAAATTATCATCCATACGTCCATTACATAGCTGTCATTTGCGTTTTGTTATTCCAAGTCTGCTTCTTTTTTGATACACCACGTTTTATAGTGACTGACGTTTTATGTCAAGTCACACAGAAACGCTGTCGAACGGGATAAAAAGTATCCTATGTCCGTCTCCTGGCTCTAAGCTACCTACCCACCAATTTTTAGCCATATCAGTACAGCCGTTCTTGAGTTATAAATAGTGTAACTAACACGACTTTCTTTTATATATATAAATTTAAAATTGTCATATGAATTTCTCCAATTATCGTTTTTAACGCAATAATATAACAAAAACCATTTTGCCATTTACGTCTTTTCGTTATAAGCAGCGTATGTGTGAAGGCCTTGTCCCGCTCAAGCCGCTCAGTCCCCTCGTGACTATTGTCAGCGACGGGTCTGTGCCAGTTCCTCGCTAGTTCATTTCACGAATTTATTTAATGGTTTTATTAAATGTCTAAATTGTTTGTTAGCAAAATGTCAAAATATGACACAAAAGAGGTTTAAAGTTTACATCATAATATTTATTTGTAATTTATAAATATAGGTAATTTTAACTTCACTTTCTTTTTGTATCAAAATATATTGTGATAAGTATTAAGTGGTATTATTTTAAATATTTATTATATTTTAGAAAACAATGGTTGGTACAATGTTAGGAGAATAAAACAATGGAGTCGTCATCTGATTGCAATAGAAATAAAGAAATGTCGGCTAACTTTTTAAAAGGGCACGTATGAAAAATTCTTTTTTTTTTCGGATGGATCTATGCTAACGGCCCGAAGGCCCTAATGCTACATCGGATTAGTGTGAGCCCATTTGGCTCACTTTTGCTTTGTAAAAGTTGGGGGTTGCCCCCCGCCAACCGTGCAGTCTGCGACTACACGGCCTCCTGGCGTCGGGTTGGTGAAAAATTCCTTTTTTTTTGTCCATTTACAATCAGCCTCATAGCTTTAATTAAATCTGTTGAACTTTCTGGATGTTATATTTTTTATATCACCGAAACACTAATTTATTTTGAATCTTCTAGAAATCAAGTCACCTTACCGAATTACGCAGTTACTCAATGTCTTGCCCGCATACGTTTTTGTTACTTGTATTTATAAATATTGATTATAGATAGAAGAGGGGGCAAACGGACCGTCGGTTCACCTGGTGGTAAGTGAAAAGCGATATCCACAGACACCCGCTATACCAGATGATTAGCAGGTGCGTTGTCGGCCTTTCGTATCGGTTCAGAAATACGTAGGTGGCAGCGGATTCCATTTAATCGTACCGGTATGCGAGTCAGGAAATGCCGTAAAATCGAGTTGTTGTGGGTTTTCGGACATCGAGATGGTGTGGGTGAAATTTGGTAAATATCCGGTGGAGGAATTCAGCTCCAGGTATTAGTCCGAACAATTCCTCATAAAACTCCCCGTGATGGATGCGGTAGATTTTTTTTTAGAAAAGGGGGGCAACCAGATAGTCGGTGTTCGATAAAATGCAGAGCGATACGACATTTCTACGCAGCGCTAAATAATCAAGTTGATTGAACCTTACTATCGGCGACGATTCGAGCCGCACGGCGTTGAACGCAGTCAAATGGAAGAAACTGATATTGGGGCCGTCCAGCCTAGAGGTGAGAGCAGTATTCCATGTGAGGCCGGATCTGCGCCTTGTATAATTGTGGGCAGTGTGAAGGCATGAACTACTGCTTTGCCCTATCCGCACGCCTAGTTTTTTATAAGAAACTCGGCGTGATCGATAAAAGGCTATGGCTAAACTAGCCTTTATGCTAGTTTAGCTATCCATATGACCATGAAATTGCACATCGCTCCATATGTCGACGCCAAGTATCCCAATGCTGGCTGAGGCGGTTAGGGAAGTGCCTTTAAATTGTAGAGGAGCGACGATAGCCGATTCTTTAGCGGTAAACGCGCAAACTTGTGTCTCGTTCGGGTTAATTGGACTAGGTTAAGTCGCCCCCATTCCAGAACTTTGGCCAACAGAGACTCGATTTCAAACACAAGTTTCTTGCGACACTCATCGACTTGTTACCGAAAAAAAATAGAACGGCCAAGTGTATAGGGCATCTCCAGTGCTGTCGTCTGCATAGCACTGAATGCCGCTAGTTTGCAGCATATCATTGATATGCAGAAGAAACAAGGTTGAAAATAGTACACAGCCTTGCGGAACACCAGAATTAACAGACTTGAGATCCGAGCATGCACCGTCGACAAAGACCTTGATGTTCCTGTATGCCCAAAAACTGGTGATCCATTTACATAATTTCTCGGGAAGCCTTCACTATGTCTAAACTAACCGCCAACGCTTCCCCTTTGGTCTCAACTGCTCCAATCGCTGCGTTAGGAATATTAGAAGATCACCAGCTAAGCGATTCCGTTGAAAGCCATATTAGCGATCGCTAGTCAGCTGGTGCTCCTCCAAATATCGCCGGGGCTGGCAGTTAATTATGGTTTCCATAATCTTTGAGAACAAGGAAGCTATAGTTATTGGTCTGTAGTTGAACGGGTCAGAGCGGTCCCCTTTCTTAGGGATCGGGTGGATCAAAGCGGTCTTCTACGAGCATCGGACGACTCCTAATGAATAAGAGTATCGGAAAAGTCGGGTAAGGACGGGTGCCAACTCAGGAGCACAAGTTTGTAGCACTAGCCGAGGGATGCCGTCAGGCCCACTCGACTTATGAAATTCCACCGAAAAGAGAGCTTTGCGCACGGAGATCGGCCTGAAAATTATTTCCGACATTGAGGTGTGGTACCAGTCACCGAGGGAACGTCGGTGGTATTTTTTCCTGGTCATTCAAAGTCGAGTTGGAAGCAAAAAGGGAGCCTAGAATATCGGATATCTCCTTAACGTTGTGGGCCTGTGGGGATGGCTTTCAAAAATTCCCTTGAACAGCCTTGGCGAGCGATCAAAATGCACGAGCTCCCGAAAGAAGTCGAACCAATCTCTCACCAATTCTGTTTACATGCTCCGCTTTTGCCTCATCAATAGCCCTTTTGAAGGACCTGGAGGCAAGGTTATACTCCTTTTTTAATGCGCTGGTCTTAACATCCTGGAACATCGATCCATTGGCCCACGCTTGGTAGCTTACATATAACTCCGTCGTCATTCGACGTCGGGTTTATGTAAGAGCGAAGCACTTATAAGCGCCAGCCCATTCAGCTGCAAATGCAAGTAATTTATGTAAGTAATTGTATAATATTAAACAATATAAACTTAATAATAATTATATAATGTGTTTTACTGTACATTGTACATCATAATATCAATGTAGAATGAAAATATGTTAAATGTAAAAGTAAATGATAAAGAACTAGAATCATCGTATATTATCTCTAATCTCTCTTCTAATATATAAAATTTCCATGTCACAATGTTAGTTACCGTACTCCTCCGAAACGGCTTTACCGATTTTTACCTAATTTTATATGCGTATTAGTAGGTCTGAGAATCAGCTAGTATCTATTTTTCATACCCCTAAGTGATAAGGGTGGTCAACCCCTCAAATTTTAAAAGTTAACGCGGCCGATGCTGCGGCAACAGCTAGTGAAAGTATAAAATGAAATATATTTATCGAAATACAAAATGACGTTTATATGACAAAAAAACAAAATTAAAAATATATAAAATGACAACTCCAAGACATCTACGATGTTCATGGCGCGCGATAGCTCGCTAATTGCAATATTTACGTTATGTGTGCGGGGGGTGCGGGGCGCGCCTGCCCGGTTTTAGAATTATTGTTTACCGAGGCGTCACCTTAAGTATCCGAAACGTCGGGCATGTAAAAATCTTAATAAACGGCAATAAAATCCGTAAAAGTTATTTAAACATAATAAAAATGTTACTGCCTACTAAATTAAATAACGTACTATTGGGCCTTACAGTGGAAGTTAATGGTATTCTTTAAATTATAATAGTTTGTTAATTGGAACCATATTATTTGAAAAATAAGATAAAAAACAATACTTCTTACATGCACAAGAGGTCGCGGGTGAAAGGTTTAAAAAAATCGTTTTTTATCTATCTGTTTGTTCCAGTTAATCTCTGAAACGGCTAAGCCAATTTTGAAGAGACTTTCACTGGCAGATAGCTAATGCTATAAGGCATAACTTAGGCCTTAAAAATAAACTGCGAAGCTGCGGGCAACAGCTAGTTGAGTATATAGTTTATTGTAAAGTTTCATCAGAAAATAATGTTTAGAGACGGCTTGTTAAATATTTTTCAATTCACATTTCTATAAACCTTTGTTTATTAGATTTCTAACGACTGATAAAGGACAATTATTTTTTTTACTTTTTAAGGGTTAAACTTTAAGTATTTTTTGCGTAGGGGTTTTTTTAAATTTTTAATTTAGTTTTTATAAGACTGAGAATGAGAAAATGTTTTTTTTTTTTCAGAAATAGTATATTTTCCGAATGGAAATGAATTTCAACAAAAGTACACCTTGGTCGGCTTAATACTTTGACTTGTGTAATTTCGCCAGATAGGCGTCAACAGCATTGGTTTGCAAACACCTTAGTCCGGAGCCATGTGGAATATGCAAGCTCTGTAAGGACCCATATTAACGCGGTACACTTACAGCGAGTCGAAAGCGTTCAAAGATTCTTTACCAGACATCTCGCTTATATATTGTAGCAGAATCTCCCACAGGAGTCCGTATAACCAGCGAATTAAATTCTTCAAAATACAGACTTTATAGACCAGACAAACTATTCACGATTTGCTCCTGTTGCACAAAATAGTATATATATACGGTCAGACTTCCTGCTGTGAGTTGTAACTTACTACGTCTTTTCTCCTTGGCGGTTCCTTACAACCTGCCGAGACGGCCATTGGTAAAATAATGCGCGGTCCTCCGTCCAGGACGAACTTTGTTCACAGTTACCGATAAACATACTGTGCAATGTTTATAATAATATGTATAATAATATAAGCCCCACTGCTGGGCACAGGTCTCCTCCTTTATATTTAATAAGCAGGCCAACGACCATATAATGACGACGCATTAAATGAAATGCACAGACTAAGAAAAAATCCCAATCATAAGTAAAAATTTAGACATAAATTTATTGTTAAATGAACTTTAAAACCAGCTTTTTTTTTAATTGCCTGCCCTCAAAAAAAAAGCTATAAATTAAATCAAACCAATCAATTTAGTACATGTTTTTCACAATTTATTAAATGATAATATAAAAGCTTGTCGCAAGATTTGTATATTTTATAGGAAGCATTTTCTTTAATAAAATTAAGTACTTATAGCATGTATGTCAAACAAGACTAATGTTCGAGATGTGTTAGTGCACAGGTGAATATCGCTTTAAAAAAAGCTGGTTTTAAAAAGTTTTCTTACTATATTTTTTTATAATTAAATAAATAAATAGTTTTTTTTTTTTAAACATGCTGTCCGCCAAAAAGAAACACCTCGGACAATGGCGGTGTGCCAAGGCGCGCCTGACTGCGCGCTGCCGCTGTGGGGATCGCAGGTGGCTGGTGTACCCGCAGACGGGGTTATGGATGTCTTCCTGTTCCCACGACCCCGTCGAGCAGGATTTCTCAACGTAAAGGTTAGAAGTAGTTGCATGCTGCTTTGCAATCGAATTGGGCCGGCACGGCCTCTCGCTCACATTATACCGGCGTAAATTGACAGCTATGCTGTCGCGTTTTGTGCGGTTTGTGAGATTCCGGTGACCCATTGGGGGGATAGGGAAAAGGAGGGCAACGCAGCTGCATAATCTCTGGTTGTGAGGATGTGTATGGGCTTATTCATAAGCCGAAGGTATCCGCGGTGGTTTTTAGTGGGTAGGAGCTTATTCCGAGCCCCATATAACCACCAGATCCCATCCAGGACTGGCGGTATGCGTAAGTGCATTTACCCTGCAGAACAAAAAAAAAGCAACTTATTCATACGTTGCCTATCCTGAGATGTTAGATGCGGAGTTTCAATGCCAGTAATTACACTGCGTTTACGTTCTTTCTCTTCCACCTTCCGCCCCTTGTATCCGAAACACACTAAAGTTACGTATGAAATAATCAGAAATAAGATTCTACTACTAGACTAGGTCAGGACTCACGAACAATGATATAGGCAAAAATGTGCCAGAAAGGCCTTTTTTATTATTTCGAATTATAACAATTAATAAAAAAAAAAGTGAAAGTCTCAATTTATTACCCTAAAATTTATTTATACATATACCTACCTCTTGATCGGGTTTACGGGTTGAATAAATTTAGCAGGCGTAGCGATTTATTCCCGTTTTATTGACTGGCTTGTAACGACATCCACCATCTTGTTTTTTGTATATTATTCAGAACATACTGACGACATCCTAAAATGTTTACTTAACTGTTTTGAAAGATTGTGGATCTTAAATTAAATGAATTAGTTCGAATTCTTTTTTAATTCCGTCTTCATAATAATAAAAAATAAGTTCCAACTTTTAAACAGACGTAAAAGCCAATGTTACAGTGAAATATAAAAATGTAGTTTAAGAACAGTCTAAATATATACGGGTTCGAATCCCGCCAGGGAACAAAAATATTTTCTGTGGGGTCATGAATGTGTATTATATAATAAAAATCTTAAATATATGTATAGTATAAAAGTATTAAATATATTTCCATTGTCTGGTACCCGTAACACAAGTTCTTCGAGAACTTACCACGGGACCAGATTTACGTGGTGTGAAAGCGTCCATAGATATTATATTATTATATTATATCGTTTTTTTCTTAAACACTCTTCTTTGCTGCTTTTCCTAATTTAATATAAGACAATCATTAAATAAAACTCTTTTCATATAGGTACAGTTTGTGCTATTAAACTTGGTGGGACTGAAGATAGCTAAAGCACCTACAATCGCAAACGTCATTTTTAGTAATTTCTGTAAACAAAATGCTAAAATATCTCTAAATGAATGTTACATAATCACTTTTTTTATTTATACTTCTCTCTAAAAAGACCCCAAGCTATAAAAATAAAGATTATATTTATTGTATATTTAAAAGGTTTTAATTATTTAGAAATGTCGCCAACTATCGACACAGTCAAGAATTGACGTTGTATCAACCTACAATGAACAACAATATCTTATATCACATTCAAATATGGTTATTATTAGCTCTAGATAAAAAAGGTCCAATTTGACACGGCTTATTAAAATATGTGTAATGTATGTGTGGCTTAGTATGGAAATTCAACATCTACAAATGTTGGAAGTTAATTTGTGTAGTGTTAATTTTTATTTGCACTTTTATATAATTAATTGCTTATAAAATTTACATTACAAACCTAAAAAATGTAAATAGTTTTAATTAATATAATTATATTACTTTTTAATTATTAGAAGTATTTATATTTAACTAGCTGTAACAACTAATTTGTGTTACAACAGATTATATTGTTTTTTATTAGGGCTTCTGAAAGTATAATTCAAAATTAAGAACTTTTCTATGCGGACCTGTGTGGATTGGATTGTAGCTTCCAGTACCACTAGTGCCAACAAGGCTAACTTTACTACAGGCAGTGCCGGGGCTTCCATTAGAGCCAGGTGTGCCGGGAGATCCGGGTATGCCATCAATTCCATTAATGCCGTGAGAGCCGGGTTTGCCATCAGTGCCGGGAGATCCGGTTTTGCCATCAGTGCCAGCAGTGCCAGGGTAATAAACTGTGCCGGGTGATCCGGGAGGGCCGGGAGGGCCGGGGGGTCCAGGTCCGCCGGGTGTTCCGGGAGTGCCGGGGGTTCCAGGTGTGCCGGGTGTTCCGGGAGTACCAGGGGTTCCAGGTGGGCCGGGTGGTCCGACAGTGCCGAGGGTTCTAGAAGTTCCTTGGAAGCCACCTGGCACTATAGATATGACAAATATTAATTAAAGTTTTGATACTTAAGTCTAAATAAAAAAGTAATGCTAAACTAATAATTCTTTCGTCAGTATCTTCACCACAGATTAGATAATACAACCTCCGATCCGACGCAATTTAAATGCTAGGAGTGCACCTTTTAACATATTCGTTGTATTTAGTTTAATTTTGGTAAATGCAAAACTAATGTAGGTATTCGATCCCTAAATAATGTTCTCGTTTTTCAGTGTAATGACAAAAGAAATATTAGTTTTAATTTAAAGTTATCGAATTATGCAATAATCTAATTTCTATAAGAACTCACCGGGAGCTACCGGGAATCCTAGACTGCCAGGTTGATTAGTGCCAGTTGGTCCAGATGGACCAGTAGAGCCGTTAGGACCAGTTTGAGAACCTATAATAAATATTATTAATTTCAGATTCGTTTGTGTTTACGTCGAAGTCAAATTTATAGCAGGTTAGGTACCTAATAATAAGCTGAACCCGGCAATCTTTGTCCTGCCTTTTTTTTATCGCAGGAAAAGCTTTTATGGGTGTATCCAGGATCTTCGGGTGGATTCTGACTCTATATGGGACTTGCACCTGGGAGTACCCTACCCTAAATTAAAACCACTGCGACCACCTGCACCCGCTTTTTGAGGGTCCAGTATCTGCAGGCACCAAGATCACCTCAGCGACAGGATGACCCCGGTGAAGGCCAGACTACTCCTTGTAAGAGGTAGTATTAAATAAGCGTTTAAAGTTTAAATATAATAATCGAATTAAAATGTGTCAATCAAACGTAGAATATTTTTATTTTAAATTAAACCGACTTCAAAACCACAAATAGACAATCAAAAGCGAAAAGTAAATGAATACCTAGGTATAATTATTATAAGCGCTACCCACTCATCTATTTGAAGTCGGTGCTAGCCAAGGCAATAAGGTATTATTCGAGGCACTTAACTTAGCAAGGCGTAGTAGGGGTAAGTTCGGGCATCGATTTTATTTGAGAATACGATGTGTGAACTTCCCCCACCACGCCAAAACCTTGCCAAGTTACGTGCCTCGTATAATAGTAGATAGATACTATATATGTAGTAAGTAGGTAGATACTTATAGGTAGTATCTATCTTCTACCTATTAGACTTGGCTGGGCTGGGCCCGGAGGCAATGTGGGACTCTCTGCGCCCGAGAAGGTGATAAGGTGGACGCAGACTCTACCCACAAAACCCCAGCGGTGTTCTCCTCGTCGTTTGGCTGACCCGGCGCGAGAGCTGTTGGCGTCCGCACCGGGCCAAAACGGTGTGCCATCCGGCACTCTCCTCTGGAGGCAGGGGGGTCGACATCCCCTCCTCCTACTCCGCTTAAGGCACCCTGAACCCACAAGGATGCCTTATAGCCCGGACCTTAAGCGCGCGCCCACTTCGGCGATAAGTGGCGCCCTTTCCTCTGCCCAAGCTGGGCACTCCGCCAAGGTGTGGTCTGCAGTATCTTCACTGCTGCCACATTGATGACACCCTGGCGAGTCCTCCGCCCCTGCCACCTTCCACAGATACCTTCCGAAGCAGCTGTGCCCCGCCAGGATCTGCGCAAGGTAATTATACCGTGCCGTCGACCATCCCACTGCTCCAGGATTGGACCGATGGCCGACACCGTGCGATTACACGCACTCAGCTCATCCAGACGCTACTTCCACTCGCGGAGCACTCGCCTTCTCATGAGCCTCCACCAGCGTTCCTCGTCTCCCTTAGCCTCGTCATCATTCGAGACCTCCTCCTCGGCTTCTCCTCTCCTCTTGCGCCAGAAGTGCGCCAGGGCACCTGCCACCAGGTCCCATGGCGTAGAGCCCACCAGTACGCACGCAGCCTCGTATGAGGTAGTGCGGTACGCACGGATGGCCCTGATCGCCATAGCTCTCTGCGGACGTCGCAAAAGAGCCACGTTTTCTCCTGTCAAAGCACTCTCTCATATCGGCACGCCGTACAGCCCCATGGATTGAAAGACGCCCGCATATAGGCGTCGGCAACCAGCGCTCGGCCCACCCACGTTGGGGAGGAGACGACTTAGCGCCCGCGCGGCTCCGATCAACTTCGGCACTAGGCGCCGGAAATGCTCTTTGAAGTTCCATCTGCTGTCGAGGATAAGGCCCAAGTACCTTATATTCGCCTCGACAGAGATGGAAGTACCTCCAACCATTAAGCTAGATCCGGGTGGAAGGGCTCGCCGTGGCCCGTGAAAGCATATAGCCTCACTCTTCTCCAGGGCCACTTCGGGCCCGAGACGTCGGATCCTAGCGACGACCTGGGCGACTCTAGCAACCGCACGTATGTGGGCCTTCGAAAAGGTACGTCCACGCGCGGTGACGACGGTATCGTCGGCATAACACGTAACGCCGACGATACCATCAAATTCACACCGCGGAGAACCCAGTTATACCCTATGTCCCACAGGAGTGGGCCCAAGACAGAGCCCTGTGGAACACCACACTCCACTCTCCTCCTCACCCAGCCGCTAGCCGTGGGATACACGACGCATAAAAAAAAATAATATATACTAGTGTCTATTTGTGGTTTTGAAGTGGGTTTTTTTTTATAATTAATTTTACCCTATTTAGTACAAAACAAGTTTTTATTTTAAAAAGTTGTATTTTTTTATTTTTTGTTATTTTTCAATTTTTAGCGAACTGTATTTTGGCATACTGAAACGTATGAAGTAAGTCCTACTCTCGTCGAAGTAGGTCGCCGAAGATAAGTGCCCACATAATCGCTTCCCGCTGGATACCAGGATTATATAGCCCAAACCCAAGTACCCGTGTTTTAATTTAAATTGTTAAGTAATTCTTTTTCCAAATTCGCATAACCATAATTTTAATAATCGGACTTATTCTTCTTGTTTTTTTATGAAACTCTTATGAAAAAGGTTAAAATACTTCTTTATTATTTTAACCTTTTTAAAGGCGCCCAACGGGTTTAATATATTCCTGGTAGAAGGTTTGTCTAGGGTGTTTGAAATCCCCACCATGGTTCAGGCCTTGTCGTGGCGGTGGGGCTCAGTAACCTAGGGTGAACCCAGCACCTTGGGCGAAGCTAATTGGGTCGAGGGGGCTCTTTGTACCCCTCTTATAAGAAGAGGGGACAGAAGAGCAGGGGGCAAGGGGTGAGGATGGGAATCTCATCCCATTGTACTGTCCCGACGTTGGGAGGGGTTATGCTGTGGTGCGGGACAACCCCTCTATGGAGGTGTCGTCGGTCCTTTGCAGGGCAGACTAGCCGTCGAGGTGCCCTGTTTGTTTTCTAGATCCGGGGCACCTCATCAAAGGCGGCATTGGTGGCACTCGCCGGATTTTAATGGGTAGAGCGTCCATTTACCAGTTGTCGGGCGCAGCGAGTCCCACATACCCGCGTGGGGAGACCCACTCCCCCGCGGGATGCCTCAGAGCATTTCCCGGCGTTAAAGAAAGAAAAAAAAAAGGGTGTTTGAAATGGTCCGGTAAGCGTTTTATTTGTAATGTATTATGTACTGTCTAATTTTAATCATTTCTTTCCTGTAATTTTTAACCGACTTCAAAAGGAGGAGGTTTTCAATTCTTCTTTTTTTATGTATTCTCCGATTACTCGAAGATGGCTAGAACGATATGAATTTTTTTTTTTTTTTTGAAAAGGTATACTTCCAAATGGTCCTATGATAAGGAAATCAGGATCTTTTGATGGTATCCTTTTTTTTTTTTTTTTTTGACGCAGTGGAAATGCTTTGCGCATTCACCCGGGGATGGGGCGTCCCCGGGGATATGTGGGACTCCCGGCGCTCCCCCCCCCCCAGCGCCGGTATACCGCACTAAAACCACTGCGAGTTGCCTTCAGCCGCTTGAAGGGGAGTGTCCCGGATCTTTCTAACACAGAACACACCCCGCGACCGGCCGGTTCCCTCAAAAGGGCTAACCGGTCTTCTTCCTAGTATGGGGGAGCTCCGACAACCTGGAGCACCCCCGCCGACGCCGGAACTTTTCTCCGGGGCAGGTACCCAACCTTACCCCGAGTCTTTTGATGGTATCCTAGAGAAATTGAAGCGAACTTCCGAAAATCGTAGAGGCTACTAGTGAGTTGGGTATTTTTTTTATTAAGTATTTTGAAGCACTGCAATTTAATGAGCGTCTAGAGTCGATCTGATGCTGGAGCCGAAAGACAGTTGAACGAACTCCTCAACGACTTACACCATTATCTTTGTGTTTAGGCTTGATTAATTTGTATTGATAAGAACTTTACACCTAGATGGGTTGTTACTATGATTGGGGGTCTGATGATGAAGACGAAGGACAGTTAAGGGAACTCCTAAATAGTTAACAGTAGCTACCTTGTCATTGGACCTTATTAATTTATACTGTTTTACACCCATATTTATGATACGTATGGCACGTATTATAAATATGGGTGTAATGATGGTATGGTACAGGTCTGATGATGGAATTCAAAAAAGTTATTCAAGAGCGTTTGTGTGGTAAAGAATATCATAAAGTAAAAGATTTTATGGAAGATACCACGTGACGTCACTCTAAATCCAATATAGCGGACTTCTGAAGATGGCTAACTAAGTTCTTTTATGCTTTCGTATAATATAGGTATGAAAGAAAAGGACTTATGAGAATATGAATGCGAATTAAACTCTGTTGCTCCAATCCGGCTGAAATGTTGGTGTACACTGTACCTACCCACTTTAGTTTTTGGGGTTCCCGATCATGTTATTGAGGTGGAATTTTCGAGCATGTACGTTGCTGCTGATGCTGGGTTTGCACAGTACATAAAATGCAAGGAAATATTACCATGCCGTTGTCTACTTAGGCTCAAAGCTCTTCGCTGCAGGTCAAGCATACGTGGCCTTAAGAAGGGTCAAATCATAGAAGGTCTAATTATTGAAGAATTAGACTGTACTTAATTAACAGGCATACCACCATGTAACAACGACGCAATAAAATAAATGTATAGATTTAGAAACATTCCCAATGATAAATAAAAAAAAGTGTGTGTGTGTCAGCTCCGACGCACGATTGGAGTTTACTCCTTACGGAAGGATAATTATGATATATATCGAGTAGAAAAAAAGGGTAAATAAACGCATAGCTGCTAAAATGATAAGAGAAACAAACATATATCTGTAATTATTCGGATTATTTATATTACTTCAATAAAGCGTATTACATAAAGCATGTTACAAAATAATAATAATAATAACAAAGAGGAGGCCCCGAGAATAAGATCAGGGAGGATCAGGGGCATTTCACTTAGTACATTTGGTTTTTTGTATGAGATTAGAAAGTCGTTATATTGCGTGAGATTGCGCTATTTTAGTTTTTTTTATGTCTATGAAATTTTTACATGTTTTATGTTGAATACTTGTTATTCTTATATAAAATATACGTGATTTATTTTTTAACAATTATAGGTACCTATTTAATACTTAATCGAAATTAAATTCTTTACTTGACAAGTTTGTACAATTAAACTTGAACCAAGTGTTCAATGGTCACACCAAATAATATATTTAGGGAGGCAACATTCATATTTTAAAGTTTCTGATTTGTTAATTATCAAATTGAAGAGTTTCAATTTATTGTATTATTGTTAGAAATAAATTGCAAATTATAAATATGATTTTGAAAATATGAAAAAGAATATTTGAAAAGAATAAATATATATTAAAATTACTAGACTTTTCTGGGCTGAAATTTAAAATAATTTTAAAATCGCCGCGAATATTGGAACGTAATGACTTTTTTTAGTCTTGCTAACATTTCTCAATTTTGAATTCATTTTTGTTATTACTTAGTATTTCATAGTATTCCCTAGTTTGTGTTTTTAATTATTCAATCTTGAATGTGCTCTAGTTGTTTTATTTTTTTATCCACTCATGTTTTAAAAAACCATTGTGAGTTGTGACTATGATAACGTAAGAAATTACATGAAGACAGTTTTCTATACGGAAATTAATACAATGCCAATTACATAAAAATCAAAATTGTGATTTCATATGCAATTTGGTTAGTAATTTTTTCACATACATTAGTGGTGCAAAGATATAAATAATATATTAAGTGGACGCAGAAAAGACACAGTGATAGTGATACAGTAAAAATTTACCTAGTCAATATTTTAATAATAGACGAAAAAATAAAATAATAATTAGATCCTACACATTGTTTTATTTAAAATCCTACATAATAACGTCACGTCAATTTTAGCTATAGGGATACTTATTTGTCTTGAATAAAGTATTATTCCCATTTTTTTTTTCATCATTAGCTAAAATTGTTTAAATATCTTATAATATTGCATCTCAGATGAAGTAAAAAAAGGTAGATAGCGCACTTGGAACAAGAAAGTGAAGCCACTTTTTTAATTATGTGTGAGTGAATGAAGGGTTGCCATTTTTTTAAATATCCCTTAAAATTGTATATTAATAAAAATAGGTACTAAGTGAATGCAACAGTGAATATTTTTATAAAATACAATAAAATTACGAATATGTAGGAGGCGTGTAGGATTACTTTATAAACTGTCTCAATAGATATCTTATTGACACAATTGTTTAATTTATTTATTTATTCCCATGAATGTAGTAAATACATACAGCTTGGCAAAAAAGAGTATGACGTGGTGACAGGTGGAACTAAATATTTTACTAAATGGAAACCTATGATGTTGACAATACTTGGCCGACAAATACTAGATTTTGAGTAAAGCTTAGTGTTTCACATTTATTTTTAACGATTTGATTAAATTATCTTGCTGATTTTCCATATTATGATGAGACCTAAGTGACAGTGGCGCCCTCATTTTTCCATACTCTTTTTTGTCAAGCTGTAGGTGATATTAAAAAAAAAAACAAGTTCTATACATTCTACCATAACATGGTGTGTGAAAATAAAACTTTACATAAATAAACAATTAAAATAAATTAACAGGAAAAAATAGTTACAATTAAATAAACTTGATAAATACAACGTGTCCTTAAAATCATTGTCAGAGAATAACAAAATTTCAAAATAATTGATTATAATAGTAATTAGAAAGTCACATTTTATCAATACACAATTTAAATTAAATACATAATATGTCGTTTTCCATTAAAAAAAACATTTAAATTATAAAAACATTTCTCTGCAAGCCACACTGTTACATTTTTTTAAATTTATTAAATGGTAAATCTTTGAATTTATAAATAATTAAATACATAGTCCTGCTGTGGGTACGTGAGTCCCAAAAAAAATACAACATAGGTTATACGAGGTCATTTCGATTCAGTTATATAGCGATCAAATAATAAAATAATTATTATGTCACCTCTGTACTTAATTATTTTGCTATGGCTTTGCCTGCAATTGACTTACCCACTATTGGGCTATTAGAAATACTAACTTCTGGCAACACTCTTCCGATACGTCATTTCGGGGCAATAATATTATTTATGTTGATTAACCTCAAAATAGTGTTAAAATATCTTAAAAGAATATAGTCTTGTGTTTATTTATGTGTGAAACGATATTTCTTTAGACTCTTTGGTCACTTTTGTATTGTTTTTACACCATTTAATTACACAGAACGGTATTTTTTTGGCAAACTTACTGCACGACGACTCGTAAGATACTAACAAAAATGAGCTTAGTTTTGGTGTATCTGTGTGCGTGAGCGCGTGTATTTACATAAAGGAGCTTAGTTTTGTGGCTTCAGTATTAGCAAAGGCCGTGCGTCATCTACCTTTTTTTACTTCATCTGAGTATTGCATATATAATGGTCGTGTGATTGACTTTTAGTGCTGTAATATCGTGTTAGATGGCGTTGGCGGCATTATTTTAAGATACGCTGTGTAATGTATTCCATCTCATTCTTTTATACGTTCAATCGTACAGATTTATATGTTTGTCTCTTTCTACGTAACGCCTCAACTTTTGTGTTACACTTGATTTTACTCCTCATAAAATTTCCGTACCGGGCCGTATAACTCAAATCGTTTCTTAAGGAGTAAACTCCGAAAATAAATAATGATAAAAAAACTTTTTAAAAGCAAGCTTTTATTGATTTGCTCTAAAAGGTAGAAAATAAACTTTAAATTAAATCAAATCAATCAATCAATTTAGTAAATGATATTAAAGCTTGTCGCAAGATTTACCTTTGTAATAAGTAGTCTTGCTTGTCATACTTATTGTAATTATATGAAAGAAAATATTTCCTTTAAAACATGCAAATCTCGTGAGAAACTTTACCATTAATTTATTTATATGACATGCAGATTTATAGATTTATTTAAAATAAATGGCATAGATAAGAAGGCCGTAATTGTGCTACTGACAGAGTCGGTAATTGTTTGGGAAAATTACGAACGAATAAAACAACGAAATGGATAAAAAAGAACAAATATTCGGAAAGATGCTGAAATTTTTGTCTAATTTTCACCCATTGGGCGTTAAGTTTATTGGCCGAGAGAAGGACTTTAAATTTATATTAAAACTAGCAGACCCAGCTACGCGTTGCAGTGGCTAAGGTATATTAAGTTTGTAATGTATTATACTTTATAAACTAAATTCGAAATAATTGTTTACGAATGACGATCATAACGTTATAGCCGGTTTAAAAATCAACGTGATTGAGATTTCAACTTGAGCTCAAAATTTTAAGGATTGATAAAAAAAGTTGAGTTGATATTAAGCTCAAATAAACTTGAAATATTATTTTTTTATTTTAATTAATATCACTAATCAGTGCTTCCCATTGAACCACATAAGTTGTCAAAAAATAATGAAGGTCTAAATACATCTTTCTGTCTAAATGAGTTTTGGATTTGACATCATCTTGAGAATTTGACATCTGCATACAGTAACAAAATATAAACAAATAATTTGAAATAAATAAATATTGCAATTATTAATTGAGATATAAACTACCAGCTTTCTCCCAAGTTGGACCAAATTACAAATGCTTACAAAATTTGATAAAGATTGGTTCAGTAGTTTCGGAGTTTATCGCGAACATACATCGTGATACGAAATTTTTATATAATATATGTACTAATTTCATCTTTATGACAAAACACCTATCGACTTGAATAAGCATCGTTTATTTCGCAATATTGCATCGCAAATGAGTATATTTGAGCTGGTTGGTTTGTCTGTGTTAAAATAAGAGTGAAAATGGTACCTGTTTCACCTGGTTTATAACTTCCAGGGTTACCACGTCCTGGTTCCTGGAAACCTGCAGTGCCAGGTTTGCCGGGGGTTCCATGAGTGTCTGGATGTCCTGTAATATTACATGCATTTTTGAATGTAAATTGTTATTTTAAGGATGCTCAGCTATGGTTTATATTTTTAGTAATATAAGAATAATAATATATTAATAAGACTAATAACTAATAAGATTGTATTTGAATCAAGTTAAGATTGTTTTTCATTCTTGAAATATAAAACTGAAAAATAACGAGAATATAATACAGCATAACCAATTAAAAAAATATCATATTTCCTTTTTTTCATTACGTTTTTAAAAGTATTACAGGGTAATTTATTTTCTTATAAAAGTTAAACTTTTCAATGCGCACCTGTGTGGATTGAATTGTAGCTTCCAGTGCCGCTAGGGCCGACAAGGATGCCTGGGCTACTGGAAGTGCCGGGGGTTCCATTAAAGCCAGGTGTGCCGGGAGATCCGCGTATGCCATTAATGCCGGGAGAGCCGGGTATGCCATTAATGCCGTGAGATCCGGGTTCGCCATCAGTACCTGGAGATCCGGGTTTGCCGGGAGTGCCGGAGGAATAATGTGTGCCGGGTGACCCCGGACGGCCGGGAGGGCCGGGAGGGCCTGGAGGGCCGGGTGGTCCAGGTCTGCCGGGTATTCCGGCAATGCCGGCGGTTCCAGGTTTGCCGGGTATTCCGTGAGTGCCGGGGGGTCCCGGTGGGCCGGGTGGTCCAACAGTGCCGGGGGTTTGATAAGTTCCTTGGAAGCCATCGTGCACTATAGATATGACAAAATGTATTTATTAAGCTTATATTTTGTTACGTCTTAATAAAAAAAGTAAAGTTTGTTCTTTTTAACTGACTTCAACAAAAAGGAGGAGGTTCTCAATTCGATCGAATAATTAAAACAAATTTTAAGGCCGTTTTCACTTCTAAAACAGTCAGTTCCGCAAATAAAAAGGCCTTTAATGATTGGGCAACAGCAGGAATCCACATCAGTAAACGTAAATTATATGATCATCACCAAGAATGGACATATTATAATCAAAATCAATCATTTAATGAGTATGTCAAACTATATTCTAAAACATTAAACAAGTTTGCGTTGCGGCTAAATCACTTTATATCAAAGAAAAAATAACAAATCAAGTAATAAAATAAAAACGACTTGGAATATAATAAATTATGAAACTGGAAGGGTCGGTAGTCGTAGCTCTGAATTTCCAGTTTCAACAACAAAGAATTTAATCTCATATCCTGCCAGTGCTGAATCTTTGCTTAAAACTAATGCAAAAAGTTTTGAAGTTGACTTTTTTAAAAAGATAAGCCCAAAAGATGTTACCTATAAATACTTTTAAATTATTAAATGATAAAAATACTACTGATCTATGGGGCATATCTGTAAAAGTTACTAAGTTCATAGTTGATGTAATTGCACCCCATTAAGCAATCATTTTTAATAAATGTATCGAAGTCAGCCTACTTCCTGACCCAATGAAACATATTAGAGTCTTGCCTCTTTTTAAATCTGGCAGTACACCTGATATAACCAACTTTCGTCCGATATCGACTCCGCACATTCAGTAAAATTTTTGAAAAAAATATATTAAATCAGTTATTTTCTCACTTTGAAAATAATATAATACTGCACATTAAACAATTCCGATTTAGAAAAGCGCTCCAGAACAGACGCTGGTGTTGATTTAATTGGGCATATTTACGAGGCCTGGGAGGAGTCACTTGATGCATTTGGAGTTTTCTGTGACTTGTCCAAGGCGTTTGATTGTGTACAGCATGATACATTGATCAGGAAATTAAGCGACTATAGAATAGGTGGTACTGCAGCTCTGGATCTTATGAATTCCTACGTGCCAATGGAATTACGTGTTTTGTTAGTTACAAATGAGTGTGAAAGTATGTTTGTTACTTCATACTTCTTGTGATACAACATTACTATTTAAAAATGTATTTACTGCTTTTCGAAGTATTCTCCGCGAAATTTGACACATTTTTCCATACGATGGAACCAATCATTGAAGTAACCATTCCATTTGGAAGTTGGGGTCTCCAAAATGGCCGTTTTGTAGGCATCCACAACTTCTTCAGGCGATGAAAATCTCTGACCACGCAATTTACTCTTTATTTTAGGGAAAGTATAGAAATCATTAGGGCTTAGGTCGGGGCTGTACGGCTGATGGTCTAATTCTATATAAAAATATATATATATATATATAAAATTCTATGTTTTCTTCATCAGAAATCATCCGGTCAACACACTGTTTTTGTGTTAAACCAGTTCGAAAGTCATAATGAATCATCGCTCTAGAATTTTCTCGAGTCAATTCCATTTTCTCAACGACTAAACAAGTAGACCTTGTGACAAGACCGAGAATCTTTTTTTAAATAAATAAATGGTATTCGATTTTTAAAACCAAGGAGTTTTCAATTAAACAGATTTTAATATGACAGGAACAGTGGAAATATTCCATTCCCGATACTTTTAGTGCAGCCAATGTATTATACATAAAATGATAATTGCCTTACAAGTGTTGCCTTGTATCTATACAAAATAATACGGAACTCCTGCCTTCATATTATTTATTTTACAATAGCTTTTGCCCGCGGCATCGCTCGCGTTAATGTAGATTATGAAAAATATTGTTCTCTTTTTTTCCTATAACGACGGGAAATGCTCTGAGGTATCCCGCGGGGGAGTGGGTCTCCCCAGGCGGGTATGTGGGTAAGGTGGACGCAGCTCTACCCACTAAAACTCGGCGAGTGCCACCAATGCCACCTATGGTGAGGTGCCCCGGATCTAATGAGCAAACAGGGCACCTCGACAGCTAGTCAGTTCCTCAAGGGACCGATGTCCCGCACCACAGAACAACCCCTCCCAACGTCGGGACAGTACAATGGGGTGAGGTTCCCATCCTCGCCCCTTGTCCCCCTGCTCTTTTTTCCCCTTTTCTTATAAGAGGTGTACAAAGAGCAGCTCCCTCTGCTCAATTTGTTTCGCCTAAGATGCTGGGCACACACTAGGCTACTGAGCCCCACCGCCACGACAAGGCTTGAACCATGGTGGGGAAGATCGTTCGCTAGTCCCTGGTAATAGATATACCTAATGGATAGAGCATTAATGCATTAGTGATTAGAGCATATAAATAGATAGAGCATTTTTAAGACTCTGGCATATTTACGCCCTTCATTGGATTGATTCAGCATCCAAAACCTGACGGAATTGAGTCCGCTCCTCAGATTCTAGGGTTCTAGCAACCTTTGCTATATTGGAATTAATCCTGCGAGGCATTTTATCTTTTTGATAATATCTGCCTGAGTATGATATTTTACCTCACTTAATAATACATTTATGAAAAAGAGATATAATATAGGTACCTATCCCAAAGATTAAGAAAGAAAACCAAAAAAAATATTTTTTCTAAACCAAAAATAGTTTATTTTATTAATAGATCATGAAAACATGATTAAAATATCACTAATAAATAATTGAATCCAAAAACTAATCGCCATCATCAGCCTCTATCCGTCCACTCCATACACGTCATGTCCACGAAACCATATACTTAAAACGCTTGAGGTTTTATTTAAAAAAAAAACTTAAATTAGAATTCTTATAAAATATTTTTAGTGAGCCTATCAACGGAATATAAATTTCCATATAAACTTACATCCCTTTGTATTTGAAAATTTCATTCTTAGTGGTTGCCTGTGCATGTGCGAAATTTTAAGTTTTTAGCCCTAAGGGTTTACTTCTAACAAAAACTTCTCTACAATTCATACGGAATTTCATGCAAAAATTTCCTAGGTATGAATAGTTTCATACACATTTTTATCTCCTATTATATGGGGTATATATTGGGGGTTGAATTTTGGAAAATCCTTTCTTTAGTGGAAGCCTATAAGAGAAATACGTATGTGAAATTTTAAGTTTCTAGCCTAGCCTGTGCATATGTTTAAAACATTCATCCCTTTTTTGACCTCTTAGGGGTTGAATTTTGAAAACGCTGAAATTTATAACTTATTATTTTGTCGTACGCAATTCATACGAAACTTCAAAAAGTATGAAAGTTTCATACAAACTTTTATCCCCTATTTCACCCCCTTGGGAATAGAATTATAAAATCGACATATTTTATTATGTTCACCGGTGGGAGGGAAGCGCTGGGCCGCGCTCCCGGCTGCATGAGTACCACCATCTTGCTTGTTTATCCCGTGAAACAGCTTTGCTGTGATTCGGAGAGAAGGGCAAGACAAGCAGTGTAATTACTGGCACCTAGACTTAACATCTTATGTCTCAGGATAGACAACACATAAATGAGTTGCCTGGGCTCGTCCCAGGTATACTAGTTTATGTTCATGGGCGACGTCGACCACTTAACATCAGGTGGTACATTTGCCAGTTTGCCTATCCAACTAGCATAAAAAAAGTCTACGCAACGCTACGCTTACTATGAAGCAATCATAGTAATCAAGTGCAAAAATGGTACCGTGGATCCTGGACCATTCCATGTAAGTACTAATTTAATTTTTATAACAAAGCTCCTATCGACTTGAATAAGCATCGATTATTTCGCAATATTGCTTTGCAAATGAGTATATTTGAGCTTATATTTTATTTGACTGTGTTAAATCAAAATTGCAAATTGTACCTGTTTGGCCTGGCTTATAACTTCCAGAGTTACCAGGACCTCTTGGTCTACCGCGACTACCAGTAGTTCCAGGGAATCCTGCGGTGCCGGACTTGCCGGGGGTTCCGGGAGTGCCGGGCGTGCCGGGAGTGCCGGGAGTGCAATCAGTGCCTCGAGATCCGGGTTTGCCATCAGTGCCGGGAGTGCCGGAGGAATAAGGTGTGCCGGGTGATCCGGGAGGGCCAGGAGGGCCAGGAGGGCCGGGTGGTCCATTTCTGCCGGGTGTTCCGGGAGTGCCGGGGGTTCCATCTGTGCCGTGTGTTCCAGGAGTGCCGGGGATTCCAGGTGGGCCGGGTGATCCGAGAGTGCCGGGGGTTCCAGAAGTTCCTTGGAAGCCACCTGGCACTATAGCTATGACAAATATTTAAACTTTAATTTTGTTACTTTAGTCTATATAAAAAAGTAAAGTTTATTTTTTCGTCGGTACATCGACGTGATTTATACAAAAGAAAAATATAGACCGTTGAAATTTTCACAGATGAGTTTTTCTGTTGCTGCTATAACAACAAACCAACGAATTAGAAAAGGCAACAAACACTAAAAACAGAATAAAATCTATATTTATAGCAACACCTATCGGAATAAAATTAAATCAGAGAAATCTTAACCAAGCTACCAATCTTCTATCTATACTTATAATAAAACTGTAGAGAGGTCAATTCTGTACATTGAATATATATTCAAAATTAATATTGGAGGATGAATGGTGATCGATACTGATGCCAAAAATGCAATCAGTAAATTTTTTGTCTGTCTGTCTGTCTGTATATGCACACATGGGTCAAAAACTACTGAAGGGATTTTAACCAAACTTGGTACGATTGTAGTCCATACTCCTGGGCAGGTTATAGGCTATATAACATAACGCTAAGACACATAGGAGCTGAGTAGTGACGATAAATTTGAAGCAAGTCGGATGAAAATGCGCTTTCGAGCTGTTATCCTCGCATACGTTGATCATACACCAAAAGTATGTATTACAAAGATGATGGTCTTCAAAAGTTCTACAAAAAATTCCTGAATAGTATATATCTATCTTTTATAAATTAGCCACAATAATGTGTTTAATCGTAAGCATTTCTTCAAATTGTAATAAATGCATAAATATATTGTATTTCACATAGATATATCTTTATCAAACTCCCATATTCAAAAAGTACACTTTAATATCTATTTTATAAAAAAAATATTTGGTTTATAAACACACAAGATATAGATGAAATAAAACTTTCAAATCTCGCCGCGCCAGTATGGGAACGGCTATACGGTTGATTTTTGTTTATAAAAAGGCGAGGGCGCTCACGCGCCGACTTCACTCAGATTTGCTGCAGATTTTAAAAATACATAAATACGTAGTTTTTAGATATATGTTTAAAGTAGGTATTAGATAATAATATAATTAGTTTGTTTAGTGTTTTTGTTTGTTTCTCCTTCTTTTCTTTATATATAATATAGTTAAGTTAAAATATAACATTTCTTTTTCGTAGTTTTTTTTTTTTTTGCTGGTAAGGTACTAATTTGAATTAAAATATTGATGTATCATATGATAGGGTAGTTTCAAATAACTTTGAAACGTTAGGACGCTGACACCTCAATCCTCCCATGACTATGGTTGCTGTAAAGTATCTTAAACGTCGGACATGTAAAAATCTTAATAAATGGCGATAAAATCCGTAAAAGTTATTTAAATATAATAAAAATGTACTTCTAAATTAAATAAATATATTTTTTCAAAACGTACTATCGTGCCTATAAGGAAATTATCGGTAAGTTAAGAGTATTCTTTAAATTGTAATATAAGGTGGTAAATTGGAACCATATTATTTGAAAAATAAGTTTAAAAAAAATACTTCTTACATGCGGACGAAGTCGCGGGTAAAAGCTATAAAATAATATACGGTACTTACATAAAAAAGGCTTTCACTGGCAGATAGCTAATGTTATAAGGCGTAACGTTGGCCATAAAAATAATCATCATTAATCCGAACGGCTGTAAATCTAAATAAACGCGGGCGAAGCTGCGGGCAACAGCTAGTCAATAATAAATGGATTAATCATTCCCTCACTAGATGACGCTTTTATTAAAAATATCAATAGACGTACTTCACTTTAACAAAACAAACGTATTTTTTTTTTAAAAGTGTCTAATGTTATATAATAATATATGCGAGGGCGACACTGAAAGTTCTTAGAAAATAAAAAACTGAACAAACTAACAAGTAATTATAACAAGTAATTATAACAATAACAAGTATAAAGCGCGTTCAGTGCAACACGGAGTTCTCCGCACGGTCCGCGTCGCACTGTATAACGCCTGAGTGTACCACTGTATTAGGTAACTGTTTTAGATCCTCTAAAACAATTGTTGCGTAATGACCTGTCCTTCCAAAAAACGAGTCCACCATCTTTTTTTCACACGTTTTGACCTCTCTTCACTTTTGTTGGCAACTCTTCTTAAGGAAACACCCACACAGCAGACTCTTTTTTTTAGCTTCTGGTTCATAACAGTAAATCCAGCTTTCGTCACCCGTAATTATGTCGAACACAGCATTTGAGTCACCTCCGTTAAATCTTTTAACCATTTCACGGCACCAATCGACACGACCATAGAAATATTAAGAACAGAAGAACTTATTTTTAATATCTGTGGACACGACGGAGTTTTTGGGCCTCTGTCAAATTATGAGGTATTCAAGGAGGATTTTGTGCACTTGACTCATACCGATGCCTAAGCTCCTCCGAATCTGCTCATAGGTTACTCTTTTGTCAGTCTCTATCATACGCCGCACAACATTAATGTTATCTTCAGTCGTAGCAGTAGAAGGCAATCCGTCACGCAGATCATCGGTGAGATTAGTGCGACCACGTTTAAACTCACTAAACTAGTTATAAACAGTGGCACAACATGGGGCTTCATCGTGAAAGGCCAATCGAAGTCTATCATAAATTTCTCGTTGACTTGAATGATATCGAATGTCATAAAAATCATTGCACAAACATTTTCTTGCATTAAATTTAGGCTGACGTAACACAGAAAATTTTCAATTTGCCGCCAAATCGTAAAATAAATGACAAATTAATTAAATACATACACAATAATATTGGCAGAATTCCATTTTCAAAATTTTAACTTATTTTTTATTAAGTCGTTTTATTATGCCACTAGTAGGCCCGTTCTAAGAATTATCAGTGTCACCCTTCGTGTACGAGTCCGACTTGCACTTGGCCAGTTTTTTTATTTCATTACGCTTTTAAAAGTAGATATTACAGGGTAATTATTTATCTTATAAAAATTAAAAGCTGTGAGCTCAAAATAATCTTACAGTCTTAAGCACGGTTGATTCTTATGTAGAGAAAAAAGCTTAGAAAGCTTTGCAATTATACCACATGGATAGTATCCGAGGCTTTCTGGACCACTTGGGCTTCTTGGTCCTACGGAGCCAGTGGGAACACTAGGTCCTCCTGGACCGCCAGGACCATCTGTAAAGAATAAGAATTGTTTAAAGAAGACGGGCGAAAGTTCATAGAAAGTTGAGCCCGACGTTACAGTAACAATTACTTCATTATTTTATTTATAATATGTTCATACTTGTTCGAAAAAACTAATATTTTCATGACTGATCCATGGGAGAAAAAAGTTGTAGTGTTTTTGATTGAACAAAAAATTATATTCTAGCTTGTTTATAAATTATTCTTAGTCCATATTCTACTGTTACTTTAGGAAAATAATTATAAGACCTCGTTGTACATTAGATTTACCAAAGAATATACCAGATATTATTGTAGGGAAACAATTAATTACGCCATCCAACCAACATCCAACTAGATCTAAGATGTTTTATACGGTTATTATTCAAGAAGACGAGTTTGAATTAAAAAAAAATATTTCTTATTGATTTATTATCAACTTCATCGTAAACAATTAAAATATCATCAGCATACTGTGCACGTGGTATCAAATTCTCTTGATGCCTTACCCAGCTTAGGTACCATATTATTGATATTACATGACAAACAGCAACCCACTGTTCTTTTCTCTATTAGGCAATTACAATAATATAGTTTTATTTCCCCTCTACTATAAAGAGAACAGTCAATTAAAATATAGCTAAAATAGGTTTTTGTCTTTTGAGCTTACATGTCACGGTTGCTGTTTGTTTTAAACGTTTGACAGTTCACAGTTATTGCCTGTATAAAAAATACTATTGATTGTGAAATCGATTTTATCACCAATTTCAGATACATTATATGATATATCTAAAATTGTATTTATAAATTAATATATTTATGATCAATATACTATTTTTTAGGAATATTTTATGTGTGTATTTTGGGAGGTAAATATTTCATAAAAGAAGTTTTTTCAAAAACTTGTCTTAAGAATAAACATCACAATAGTGTTCAAAGTAGGCACGGCACGTAGGTAAAAAAAAGTGTGTGTGTACTAGCGTACACTCGTAAGAAGTGAAACTTCTTTATGACGTTATTTTTCAAATCACGCGTGGTAGGGATAAGAAAAAGATGGCGCGTAACGGAAGAATGTGACGCGTAACGAAAAAATGTTACACTAAATTTTTTTCCAACCCCGATAAATAAGTTTCACTTCAAAAAGAAATATTTACGACTCGAAATACATACTTAAAATATTTCAAAAAAAATTGTTGTATCGATAAAGTATATTAATATGAGTTTGATAAATCGATTACCTTTTTTTTACTCTGGCAACATAGAATATCACCAAAATAAACATGAAGGAAATAAGTCATCTTATGAATATTTTTTTTAATTTGTTATCCCATGATAAAACTGCTTCTTCATATTTCACTGTTTAATTTAAAAAAAAAGGTTAAAAAATATCGTTTAGTCCCAGATTCGCCCGTCTCCTTTCATTTTAAAAATATTACTATACATAGGAAAATAAACCATCAGAAAAAAAATTAAAATTGTTGTTAGCCGACTGAATAAAGTAAAAATATAATGACGAACAGCTGGTTTTACGTATTTCAGTATCCAGATTCTTGCATTCAAGAAAGAACCCTAATTATATGGCTCTACAAAAGAATTAAAAACCTTAGGAAGTTCCGATATTTTGTAATCCTTAAATTGATAATCTATGAGAAGTACCTAATATTATAAGCTTACCGGGAGTTCCTTGAGAACTAGTTGGGCCAGGTAAGTAGTAAGGTAGTAAATGCCTCGCAGAAGGGGGAGGCGGAGCGGGAGAGAGAGCGCACTGCTTCCTCTTCCCGCAGGAGAACGCGGCGGCGATGGCGACGGCAGGTTGAGGGATCATTATGTGTTTAGGGTGCCTTAAGTGGAGTAGGTGGAGGGGATGTCACCTCACTGCCTGCAGAGGGAAGTGTCGGATGACACGCCATCGAGACCCAATCCGGACGTCGCTGCACACGTCCCACATAACCACCGGGCTCCCCCGGGTTAGGGGTATCATTATGATTACCCCAGCGAAAACAAAAAAGAAGTTGGTAAATGCCACTGCCAGTTGTACCCGATGGGCCACTAAGGACAAGGGAACCGCTCGTACTATTTTGGGATCCTATAGTTAATAAAATATATTCTTAGAACAACAACAAGATTTTTTTCTGAAGGGTCTGTTACCAATTTTTCTAACTATTTTAGGGACGGGGATACTACTGGATGATAAGAAAAGCGATTAGACTGTATTTAACTTAATTGTAGATTATTAAAATGTAGCTAAATTTATATTAGAAAATTCCTCACTAGAACATTTAGAAGATTTTTTTTATGTATATCACAGTAAAACAAAGCTACATGCTTTATAATAAAATATCTAGTAAATTTTTTGCTTTTGTAAATTTATAATGGATGAGAAAAATTATTTTATTTTCTTCGTGTAAGATCAGGTTTGTAGGTACCGGAAGTGCTAGGACCACTCAGACTACCGGGACCACCGGGACTGTTAGGGGTCCCAGGAGATCTGGGACTGCCAGGAGTGCAGGGAGTTCCGGGGGATCCGAGGGTGCCACCTTGCCCTATAAACATTTTAAAATATTTTTTTTCTTAAAAGTTATGTATTTTTTATGATTTTTTCAGAATTCTTAACAGTTATAAATGATTCATTTTAACCAATAAAAAGAATCGAAATAATTATTTTACACCAGCTGTTGCCCGCAGCTTCGCCCACGTTATCTTATATTTACGGACATATCCGGACTAATGATGATCATTTTTCTATATTATTTTTTGTTATATCTCTAAAAGAAATAAGGCAGCATATGCTCTCAAGTGGCTTAAAATTTTCCCACTTACAATAATTGTCCTTATATTATTTACAAATCTACACAAAATCTTAGTAAATAATCTTTATATAATAAAAATCAATGCCACTTTTCGTTGTAATTTTATAACTCAAGAACGGGCTCACCAATCCAAACCAAATGTTTAGGCTTTGTTCGGACTATTTAGTAGATGGTTTATGTGAAATTTGCACAAAATCTGTCGAGCGGTTCTTCATTTATCACAGATCTAGATCTATATATATATAAAACAAAGTCGTGTTTGTTCGAACACTTATAACTCGAGAACGGCTGGACCGATTTGCATGGTTTTTAATTTATTGTGTTTGTCTCCGTCTAGAATAGCAGAATAACTATAAAAAAATATTGGAAAATGGACTAGAAAATAAAATAAAAGAAAAAACATTTTTCCATACAAAATGTTCACCATTTTCCTAACTGTCAAAAATGTAATATTTATCCCATCGATACGGTAAGTTCTCCTCTCAAATTAAAGATCGTATTTAAATAAAGGTTTCGAATCGACAACATATATCCACAATATTCGGATAATGGCGTAGTTTAGATTTAAAAATGTAAATAATGAAAAAGAATTGACATAATATTATACAATAGCTGTAAAATTTTTATGCGTGTGTCACGGAGCTTAAATAGGCGTTATCTTATCTTATATCTTTAAATCTTATATCTTTAAATGAGAAATTCTTGTATATATATATATATATATATATATATAATTGGAATCTCGGAATCGGCTCCAACGATTTTCATGAAATTTAGTATATAGGGGGTTTCGGGGGCGATAAATCGATTTAGCTAGGAATCATTTTTAGAAAATGTCATTTAAAAAAAAAAAAAAAAAAAACCGAGCAAAGCTCGGTCAACCGGGTACTATACTATAAATTGTCCACCGAAAGATCATCACTGGCAACGAGGGGTACCTATATGTTACTATTTGCGGTTGTTGCTGGTAAATGTTCGTGGGCCAACATCATTTCAATCACTACGAACTGATAATGGTATAGTGTGCCCAACATTACGTGTAGCATGTCAAGAGCTCAATTTGTTTGAAAACGATAATATTTATACGGACACGACAATCGCTAAAGCAATTATTTCTGCATCTCCATGTCAGATACGCACATTATATATCGCTATCATCATTTCTACATACTTCGGGTCAGTTCAAGAAATCCAGATCTTGAGGCGAATGAGGAGATGTATAATCAGGCTTTGCTCTTGATCGAATTGTGTTACCTACCATAATTATATGCGGCAGATTTTTAGTTGGATTAGGAATGCCAGCGCCAGATCGCGGACTGAATGATGCCACGGTGGCCTTGGCATCATTGTTAGAAGGATGCCGTGCGGCTCATTCAGCGTTAAAATTGCCATTGAATCTTCAAAATTTTCGTGGTGCAATGTATATTACTATCTGGCAATTTGTGCCAAACACTGCCACTCATTCCAAAATCAACTGCTGCCGATGAAATAAAAGCTTGTCTTAAATCATCAAATCTGTGGTTCATGTGAAGAAACTTCAACTGACTGCAAACATGCATTTTGCACCATTAAACGACCCATCTTGCCGTGTTCCTATAGATAAATTGAGTGGATTTATAACATTTCCTCCGACGTTTTGCAATATCGTCTCAAGACGAGCTCATCAGCAAAGTATTCCCGAACATCATTACTAACCACAAAAATAATAAATAGTTAAGCGAGCGAGCAATTTTGGCGGCTGAGAGATAATGATCTGAATGACTTAAACTTTATAATTTAGAATCAAATCGTTGGTACTTTACATTCATTCAAATCTATTGACTGTGTAACAAACGAAGATGAAGCCAAAAACTATCCAACAGAATTTTTAAGCTCCTTGGATGTTCCTGGTTTAACACCACATAATTTACAACTGAAGGTGGGCTCGGTAGTCATCATGCTTCGAAATCTAAATCAACCAAAACTATGCAATGGAACACGCTTGGTGATCATAAAACTCATCAGTTTTATGATCACCAAGCGTGTTCCATATAAGTAATGTGATTCACGCGACGATACTCAAAGGATTTTTTTAAGATAAGTTCTCATTCCGAGGTTTCCAATGATCCCAACGGATATGCCCTTTGAGCTTAAACGAATTCAGTTCTCGACTTGTGGCCTTCTTTGGACACTTGCAAAGAGAGTCCGTCTTTGAATCTCTACGGACAATCCTCGAGGGCAAGATACCAGGTAGTAAGCCACCAGAAAGACCAAGGCGAAAGTTTTTGATGACATCAAGGATTGGACTGGACTAAGTTACCACCAGATGAACAGAATATCCCATGATCGGACAAGTACCAAAAGCTGACCTGCAAACTTTAATATGAAGATAAGAATCATCATCATCATGGGATTCATGGGGTACCCATGATGATGATGATTCGTATTGCCTTCGCCATGACGATTAACAAATCGTAAGGCGAATTCTTGACTGTTTTTGGTCTCAACTTCAAATCCATCTCATGGTCAGTTGCACGTGGCATGTTCACGTGTCGACAAATCATCCGCTATATTTATTTTTGCGCCTGATAAAAAAAAAACAAAAAATGTCGTATATCACAAGGTGCTTCAATGAAAAGAATTAAACCGAGTGCATGCTGTACAATATGTATGTGTAGGTTAATTAAATCATGTCTTGCTGACACGCGATTGATATACTTAATTTTTGTTCCTTTTTATTTCTTTTTGTCTTATTATCTTAATAAAGTACTGAACTTCTTATTTATTTTGTAATCATTATATTATTACTTTCATAAAATCATAAATTACATTCAGCTAAGCTGTAACCTTATTGGCCTATTGGCCATCCGTTCTCCTGAGTGTGTGACCAGCCCACTTTATCAGGCAAAGGCACAAATTGGCAGTCCACTTTAGCAACGAGCCTATTATTTGAATGATATCGGTAACCTTAGTTCTCTGACGGAAGGTTAGGTTACAAGGTTCAAGAGTGAAGGCCACGTTTAGGTCGACAAAGTGTTGGTCGGCCATTAACCAGGTGGAAAGACTATCTCCGTGCGGTGGCCGGTCCATGTTGGAAGCGAATGGCAAAGGATTGGTAGTCTTGGCGTTCATTGAGGGAGGCAAATGTGCAGCAATGGACGGATAGAGGCTGATGAAGATGATGACGATGATGATGATGAATCTAAAACATGACATTCATTAACTTTTAGGCGGTACGAAGTTCGCCGGGTCAGCTAGTCTTAATATATATAAATCTCGTGTCACGATGTTTGTCCGCGATGGATTCCTAAACTACTGAACCAATTTTTATAAAATTTTGTAAGCATTTGTAATTTGGTCCAACTTGGGAGATAGGGTAGTTTTTATTTCAATTATTGATCTCAATATTTGTTATTGCAAATTAAATGTTTATATTTTGTTACTGTATGCAGATGTCAAATTCTCAAGATGATGTCAAATACAAAACTCATTTAGACAGAGAGATGACGTATTAGACCTTCATTATTAATTGACAACCTATGTAGCTCAGTGGTAAGCGCGTTGACGCTCAAGCCGGTGGTTGCGGGTTCGAATCCCGCCAGGGAACAAAAAATATTTTCTGTGTTCCTGGGTCATGGATGTGTATTATAAAATAAAATCTTAAATATATGTATAATATAAAAGTATTAAATATATTTACCACATGTTATATGTAACACAAGTTCTTCGTGAACTTACAACGGGACCAGATTGACGTAGTGTAAAAGCGTTCATAGATATTATTATTATTAAAATAGTATTTATAATTTTACATTATTCGTTTAATAAAATATCTACTTCCATTATAGTCCAAGTATATTCAAAGCTAAGACATTGGGACGACTTTACGCGGTACATCCAAAATAACGTGAATACTTTTATTTACGTTTGTTATTGGTGCATGTTCCTGGACCAAAATCTTTTATTTTTTGCGAGCAGTAAATGGCCGAGTATTCAATACATACCAAGATGTCACGAACTGCAATTGCTAGAAGAAGATAACCATTGGGACGTAGCATAAAAGTTGACGAATAACGTTCGTCAACTGATTGAAATTTTATTTTAATGACGCGTTATTCATCACAAGCATCCACTTTTTTGGAAAAATACAAAAATAGTATGACGGAAGACATATTGCACAAAACTTGAGAAACAGAAAAATGTTCAAACATAGATCACACGACAGATAATTATGTATAATGAAGCGACAGTCTTGACTAAATAGGATTATGCTGACTGTTGCTGCTGACCAAGGTGGTTTCTTTTTATTAGACGCACCAGGTGCAAGGGGTAAAACATTATTAATATCTTTGATTTTTTGCCAAGACACGGTAACAACAAAAAATCATTTTTGGCAGTTGCATAGTCAGACATTGTTTTACTTTGCTAGATGGTGGGCGAACGTCATATTCAGCATTCAAGCTTGATTCAAGCTGCCATTACACAGTTTACATTTGACAGTTTAGAGTATACATAATATAAGAGAGCGCGCGTCACTAAGTATGAACTGTAAGCACAGGTATGAACATAGACAAAACCATTGTCGTGGAAACGTTCAATCAGTGTCGAAACAACACGCCCGAATATATATAGAAATACCCAGAATGCCACCATATAATCTTTGATACAAGATTGTTCACCTATTATTCTTCTGCGTAATTTGAATTCACCTCGATTATGCAACGGTAGCGATCCGTAGCCCGGGGATTCTTAGCACCTCCTAGCATTCTTGCGGTGGCCGGTCCGTGATGGATGCGAGTGGCAAGGGATCGGCGTTCATTGAGGGAGGCCTATGTTCACCGGTGGACGGATAGAGGCTAATGATGATGATGATGATGATGATGCAACGGTACACGAAGTCATCAAAGAAATTGCCTAAAATATTATTGAAGCAACCATTTTCACTGGAAAGTTTAAAGAAGACTTAGTCCTGTTGCCACATATTCCAATGATACCGTCAGAATCTACGATACACTTCAGAAGGTTACAGTCTCTTATTCGTTTAGCTTTTGCCATGTCTTTTAATAAGTCTCAAGGCCAAACAATGTCCTTTTACGGTTTAGATTAAAATTTGTAAAATCTATGTTTTTCCCATGGGTAACTTTACGTACTAAATACGCTGCATGCTCACATGTGGGAAAAGCAGCAAATTATCTATTTGCGTTAGCTAGAAACAGGTTAACCAATATTATTCAGCACTGATTAGTGATGTTAATTAAAATAAAAAATAAGTTTATTTGAGCTTAATATCAACTCTACATATTTTTTATCAATTGTTTTAAAATTTTGAGCTCAATTTAAAATCTCAATCCCGTTGATTTTTTAAACCGGCTATAACATTAAGGTCATCATTCGTAAGCAATTATTTCGAATTTTGATTATTAATTATAATACCTTACACACTTTATACCCGGCCACTGCAACGCGTGGCCGGGTCTGCTAGTATACTATAAGTTATAACCTATCCCAGGAATTACTGTATGTCATGTTGAGAACAGCACGAAAATCCATCTAGTTTTTGAGTTTACCGCATACAGACAGACGAAAACGAGGATTTCGTTTTATATTATGAACATCTGATAAGGATTAATACCGTATTTGTGTAAATAGGTTATACATTACCACTTTATAATTTTATTGGCAATTTTTTAAGCATTAAAATGGATGTATGTGTAGTATGTTATTTTTAACATATTGACATATTCCATCGCCGACTTTTCTGTAGCCATATTTACGATACACAATTCCACCATACATTGATACACGCGGCGCGGCGTCACGGAGCGCCTTCGCGACCCGGTCGAAATCACGGCGACGCATTATTTTGATTTTGCTATAATATCTCCTAAGGTATTCATTTAATTTTTATTATTTTAGAGAACAAGCATTTTAGTTGGACAATGGAAAATCAAACCTCCCACATTCCGCACAAGTGACGTAAACGCGCAAAAAGGCCGCGCCACTTGAGGGGTTAACATCTTATTCATTGTTTAAGTTGACACATAGCCCTCATAATTATTATTTGTTTTCACTACCTATGTATGGAAATTGCACCTGAGTGGTGGCGGAGTCACATACATACAACGTGATAAACGATGTTCACGACAAGCAGCACAAACGAAGTACAATATATGACGTACCTGGGTCTGCAACTGCACGATGATCCAGCCTTCGTTGGACAGCAATTCTAATAAGCTTGAAGCACCTTGGTTAACGATTAGCGTTTCACGATTTTTAGGCGGTTTTAATTGAATTTGAACAGCAACGGCTTCACGCGTCAGAGACAATCTCGAATTAAATTTTCGACCGCCAGCGGCTGTCACAGATCTATGCATTGCTCCACAGATAATATATACGTCATACATAACAGTTGTGATTCTCAACTGTTACATTCGAATGCACGTACTTGCGTAAACATCGTTAATTTTAGCTATTTATGAATTTGATTATTTTGGTAACGGAACATCCCGCCCACCAAAATACCTATGGTATTTTCTGATAAACAATAAATGAATGAATAGTAATAAAATAACGAATACGATACGATGTTAACGTAGTTCAAATGAACGGTACGATGTTAGTAAGATTAAAATGAACAGTTATTACGATAAAAGTGAATTGAACAGCGATAATATTGGAAAAGAACGAAAATAATTAACCTATGACTTAACTAAACAAAAAAAAAGAGTATTGACTTATTGTTCGATTGGAAGAGGGCATAACTTAACCAATGGACGATGAGTCAAGTGATTTTGCGAAGTTTTAATAACAGCACTTCGAGCTACTCCATCAGCACCAAAGTGGAGATCAACTACTCTGCCTAGTGACCATTGAAGTGGTACACGATTTTCATCTTTAATTATCACCATAGAACCTATTGATAACGGTTTCGATTCTTTGGTCCATTTGGCGCGTTCGGTTAACGAATTAAGATACTCATGCTTCCATCTAGACCAGAAATTCTGATGAAAAGCTTGTAACAGCTGCCACCGATGAAGCCGATGGAGTTTAGTATTAGTGAGATCCTCATCGGGGACGGCAGTTAACGGTTCTAAGGTGAGAAAATGTCCAGGCGTTAGCACAGTCAGATCGTTAGGATCAGAACTGAGGGGACATAGCGGACGTGAGTTCAAAACTGACTCGATTTGAACGAAAAGTGTAGTCAGTTCTTCAAAAGTGAGTACTTGATCGCCTACCACTCGATATAAATGAGATTTTGCAGCTTTAATCTGGATTTCCCAAACGCCACCGAAGTGAGGTGCTGCGGGCGGGTTAAATTTGAATTCGATTTTCTCAGCAACAGAAGCCCTCTCCATAAGAGCCGACAATTGATTTCTGGCACCAACAAAATTGGTGCCACAATCAGCATGAATCACGTTACACCGACCTCGTCTTCCAATAAAACGGCGTAGTGCAGCAATAAATCCTTCTGCAGATAACGTAGACACTACTTCGAGATGAACTGCCTTCGTTGCGAGACAGATAAACAAGCATAAATATGCCTTATCAATTTTTGCTCCACGATGAGATCCGAGTTTAATGCGAAATGGTCCCCCGAAATCTACACCTACTACTGAGAAAGGTTTTACTTGGTTAACGCGATAGGATGGAAGGTCACTCATAAAAGGCTGTAAAGGTTTTGGATTTGTTCGATAACATTGAATACATTTCGATAAACGATTACGAACGACACGTTTGGCTGAAATAATCCAAAATTGTTGTAGTAATAAAAAATGGGTTGTATTTATTCCCGTGTGGCAATAGTTACGATGAATGAAATCTACAATTAAAATAGTTAGTCGATGGTCAGGCGGTAGCAATGCAGGGTGCTTATGTTCATATTCAAGCCCTGATCGCGATATTCTGCCTCCAACACGAAGGATACCGCAAGCGTCCAAAAAAGGGTTAAGTTTTCGATATTGTTTAAGAATCGGTTTTTTAGCTTTAATATTTAAGATTTCTTGAGAGAATGAAATTTGTTGGACGTGTTTTACGATCTGCATAAGCGCATTATGTCGCTCGACGTTCGTGATATAAAAGCTGGAATTAGTTCGAATAGAAAGTTTTGCGTTTTTTATAAAGCGATTTATGTATGCCAGAACGTTCAACAATTTTTGTAAAGTTGAAAATTTAGCTAACAACACTTCGAAAATATTTTGATCAGATTCGGTTAATTTCTTGTCAATTAGAAGCGCTGATGATAATTTAGATTCGGATTTTACGACTGCCTCGTCAGAAAGAGATAGATTTTCAAATAAGTTAGGCCACGTAGTTCGTTCCTTTGATAGCCAGGATGGCCCCGCCCACCAAAGGGAATTGTGAGCAATTTCATCTGGAAATTGTCCTCTTGAACAGATATCGGCTGGATTTTCTCCCGAGGATACGTGATGCCAGCATTCAGTCGGTATTATATCGTGTATGTGACTCACCCGATTTGCTACAAATGTAACCCAGCGTGATGAATGAGACCTTAACCAAGATAACACAATTGTAGAATCGGACCACATATAAGCTGCGCTCAAAGGGATTCGATCCCATAAGTATCCCGTACGAATCTGTATAGATCTGACAGAAGGACTGCAGCACAAAGTTCTAAGCGGGGTAGTGATATTCGCTTTAAAGGTGCTACACGAGCCTTTGAACAAATTAAACGTACTTGAATATCTCCATTGTGATCTATGAAACGTAAATAAATAACTGCCCCATACGCGATTTCGGAGCTATCACAAAAACCGTGAAGTTCGTATGAGGTCGCAATTGCACTAGTGATTTTTCGAGGAATTTTAACATCAGCGAGACAAGGAAGGTTAGCTCGATAGCTGTCCCAGCTCTTAACGATCTCTTCAGGGGGAGTCTGATCCCACCCGACGCCGAGTATCCACAATCTTTGGATGAGACACTTTGCCTTTATAGTAATAGGAGATAAAAATCCCAGAGGATCAAAGATTCGTGCGATTTCACTGAGAATTGATCGTTTAGTACACGATTGGTTTGATGGTTTAACTTCAAATAGAAATGCATCCGATTTAGGATCCCATTTTAATCCAAGAACCTTTAGATTAGCTGGTTCAGAGTCATCAAAAGAAACCGATTCAGTCAAGCAATCCTCCGGAGGCAGATCAGATAATAATTGTGAGTCGTTACTCATCCATTTGCGGAGATGAAAACATCCCAATTTAAAAAGAGCTATAATTTGCGATTTTGCTTCAAGAGCTTCGTTTAATGAAGCCTGACCAGTAATAACATCATCAATGTATATATCAGAGAGTACAATTTGTTTTGCGAAGGGAAACATATCACCCGAATCCTCAGCAAGCTGTCTGACCGTGCGACAAGCAAGGAAAGGGGACGAAGAGACTCCGTAGGTTACGGTATTTAGTCGATACTCACGAAGTGGGTCGGCAGGGGAAAATCTCCAAAGAATACGCTGATAGTCGCGGTGTTCAGGTGAAATTAGAATTTGCCGATACATGGCGCGAACGTCAGCGATAAATACGATTTCATGTTCTCTAAAACGCAATAGAATTTCCAAAATATTTGGCTGTAATTTTGGACCGATAAGCTGTGAATCATTTAGAGAACGAGAACGGAGATCCCTAGCCGACGCGTCGAAAACGACACGGAGACGAGTAGTTAAGGAATCAGGACGCAAAACGCAATGATGAGGGATGTAGTATTTCCCTCTGCCCATTTCGTCTATGGGAACGAGCGACATATGACCACTGTGCTGATATTCTTCCATAAAGTCGGAGTATTGACGATACAATTCTGGATCACGAGAAAGCCTACGTTCGATTGCATTGAATCGTCGTAACGCAACATCACGAGAACCTTGAAAAGATGGCTCCGGATCATGTTTAAACGGCAACGTCACGATATATCGACCCGATTCATCTCGTGTATGAGTGGTTTTAAATTTACGTTCGCACAATGATTCTTCTGGTGTTAAGGATGAGGCTTGCGGCAATGAGTCTAGTTCCCAAAATTGCTTAACTAACGAATTTAATTCATTGTCAACTTGCCATGATGTATTTAATAAGGAATGTGACGCCAGCTGTGATTTGCCAAGCAGTAGCCAGCCAAAGACGGAATTAAATGCGGTGGGTTGATTAGGACCACCTTTAATTGTTTTATTTAGTAACGATTCGGTAAATACATCCGCAGCGAATAAAATATCGATCGGACCAGGAATATCAAATCCTGGATCCGCCAAAGGTAGTGATTTGATATGTGCGAACTCGGTTGTTTTCAATTTTGCGATCGGTTGGTCACTGCAAATTGAATTAATGACATGCATATCTAAATTGAATATAATTTGATTATTATGACCGATTTGACAACGAACATGCCCTACGATTGAAGTTTGTGCTTCACCTATACCGCTTATGTGAGAAGAAGATGGAGATATATGCAGCTGTAAACGATTTACGGCTGCTGTGGTTATAAAGTTACTTTGACTTCCGCTGTCAAACAAGGCTCGAAATGATTGCATACATCCGGACGCATCCTTGACTTGCACAATCGCAGTTGCAAGTAAAACGGCAGTATTAGATTTAGAATTTGACACTAACGATGACATATTATTATTTTCGATAGCTTTCTCACGGTGGAGGAGGCTGTGATGCTTACGTTTGCAAACGCGGCACGAAAAAATAGAATTGCAGTTTTTTAATTGATGAGACGGCTTAAGACAGTTGTAACACCAATTCTTCTCGGTAGTTATTTTGATACGTTCTTCTACAGGTTTTTTAAGAAATTCAGAACATGATAAGATCGTATGCGCCTGCGCGCAAAACGGACATTTATTTGATACGGCAACATTTTTACTATTTTGCTGTACGTCAGATGAAGCTATCAAGGTATTCGTTTTGTTGAAATGTTTTTGAAAAGATGTCGATGAAGTAGGCTTGATGACCGGTTTACTCGATTTTATTTCAGTAAAATGTGTATCACGTAACAAAGCCTCGCACTTAGTTCGGAGAAAACTAATTAATTGTTTATATGTAGGGAGGTCAACATCTGAATATTTTTCCTCAAGACTACGACGTAAGTTCGTATCAAGTTTAGATAGTATGTGATAAACTAAAATAAAATCCCAATGTTGAATCGGTAACTCAGCGGTTTTTAAAATACTTAAATTTTCTTCGAATAAATCAAGCGATTTCCTAAATTCAATTCCGTTAGTACATTTAAACTCAATAGCTAAAAGATCCTTCCAACATGTAAATGTTAAGGCACGCTTACACTTATACCGAGCGATGAGCGCTTGGTACGCGTGCTCGTAATGTTCGTGTGAGAGAGGGAACGGTTTAACAACGGATAACGCTTCACCGCTCAAAGATGAAGTCAAGTAATGAAACTTTTCGATATCGCTTAAGGAAGGGCAATTGTGAATTAATTCATTAAAAGTATCAAAATACTCAGGCCACCGTTTTATGTCACCGGAAAAATGAGGAAGTACGATTTTTGGTAACCGAATATTCGAGTTAGAAGAAACGCGTGATGAATTCTCCGATTGTCCCTTTGTTATTGATCGATGGATAGCTAATACATTGTAATACATTTCATCGAAACGTTCATAAGTGTCATCAAGCTCATCGGAATCCGAAGGTTCTAAAATGTGTAAAATATTAAGATGCGCATGTTCAAATGTTGCTGCAATATCTTTTATGTCTTGATAATAAGATAGAAATATGTCGCGTTGAGAATGATCCGTTAATGATAAGTTTCCGAGTTCCAACGCCTTTTGTAAACGATTATGGGCAATAGTCCGTTTTCTACGCAAAGTAGGTAAATCTTTTGTTGTATACTCAATATCGATAGATTTTGATTTACCTTTCTTAAACGCACTCATTTTACGTGTAGAATGTTTATTTAATACATACGACATAGTGAAAGTTCGATAATACTTATAACGTTTACGTAGGGTAGATATGAAAAAAAAAAAATCTAAAGAAGTATACAAGGCGACTCAAGTTTAGTCTTTAAATATATTGAGTTCGAACAAATTTATTATTAACTTATGTTGACTTGAATACACGGTGGAATGCTATAATAAAACGTAAACAAGTACAGCGAGCGGCACGAGTTCGTTTGTGAATTGTATGAAAATCGAACAAAAATTTTTGCAACTTGTGTCGCGGCGTGTACAAGGAATGTTTGTTGTTAGAAGTTATTTAGATTGATTTGCTATGATATTTAAAGCGAAATAATAATTATTGTAGATGTATAATGATGGAAATGAAAGGAATTATTATGGATTTAGAGTAAAATGTAAGCCGATAAGAAATTAAGCACCGATATGTTAGTGATTGCTTAACTTTGTTCCTACGATTTTACACTTGTTATTTCCTTCATTTACGATATGAAATTGAAGAAACGCCTTTTGATAGTGATAATTATTAGAATTACTTAACACTAGGTACAATAATGGACAATTTGGTGATGATGGAGTAACCAAACCGCGATGCTAGTTTATGTTTCAGGTTAGGTTATTACGATTATTGATACGATTTCACCAGAAAATACCATATACACCTAGTTTTAATTTTGTGAAATAGGCCGGATTCCCGGGTTTCGGCACCAATTCGATGTATGGAAATTGCACCTGAGTGGTGGCGGAGTCACATACATACAACGTGATAAACGATGTTCACGACAAGCAGCACAAACGAAGTACAATATATGACGTACCTGGGTCTGCAACTGCACGATGATCCAGCCTTCGTTGGACAGCAATTCTAATAAGCTTGAAGCACCTTGGTTAACGATTAGCGTTTCACGATTTTTAGGCGGTTTTAATTGAATTTGAACAGCAACTGCTTCACGCGTCAGAGACAATCTCGAATTAAATTTTCGACCGCCAGCGGCTGTCACAGATCTATGCATTGCTCCACAGATAATATATACGTCATACATAACAGTTGTGATTCTCAACTGTTACATTCGAATGCACGTACTTGCGTAAACATCGTTAATTTTAGCTATTTATGAATTTGATTATTTTGGTAACGGAACAACCTACCTACTTAATTTTTTGAAACTGCTGTCACTTGATATTTTCACATATTATACAGTATTTTATATTGCACATATACAGTATTTTCATCTTAAATCCAATTTAATGAATACCCTACAAATTGTCGCTATGAATGCGCTAATACATAAATATAATCAGCTACTTTTTTACCGAAATTGATCAGTTAGTTTTTGAATCAACATTAATTTTATGAATATTCATAGACATTTGTAACTAGCACTCAATATCAATTCATGACAGATGGGTACTATCCAGGTGGGCACACCTGGTTCACCTGGTGGACCAGGAGGCCCCGGAGGCCCTAGTACAGGCTACCAAGACAGTGTAAGAATTGTTTTCATAATTTGTTATTCATTCGTTCCCTATCGATATCGTTATCCCTATCGAGTTCGTATCCTGTCCATATATTTAACAATATACTTACTTACTATAAAATATACTTATACTTATTTTTACTTAGGAGTTGTCCTATACAAAAAAACATTAATACCGGGTGTATTTGGAACGCTCGCAAAAACGAAGAGGTATGATAGTGTTGCATAGCCTGACATGATAAAAGTGAAAAAAACGCGTTTTTTTTTGGTTGCCTTTTTTTGTATAATCCGGTTTAGTAAACATAATGTTACAGAAATTTGATATAAGATAATGCTTTAAAATAATCGTTTTTATTTTAAAACGGCAATGTAATTGGTTTATGGTTCACGCCGGCCAGCGAACTGCATTAGCTGACAGAGTTCGCGTGTATACATACATTGCTGGTTTGCAAAATACATGTCTTGAAATTTTCTTTAAAAATCGGTTGTCTGCAAAGTCGGTTTACTGACGATAGTTGAACGTGACCACGTCATAAGAAAATGGAACGCCTCAGAGCGAGGTAACGCCGCATACGCCATATATTTTCGTTCTTTCAGCCGGCTTCATCGAATTATAAGACGTTATCACGTCAAAAACGTTTCTGAGATAAATGGTTATTGATGAATTATATAGTATATAAATAGTATATTATTAGGGTTAAATCTTTGCAAGCGTTCAAAATACACCCGGTATTGTTTTTGAAAAAAATCTAAGTATATAGATTAATCTATAACTCACCTCCTGGGCGAACTACGTCGGATTTCGGATTGTTGTTCTGTCCGGTACTGTCTTGATGAGTAGGGGGCTTCGGTTTCGGTAGAGGTTTGGCTGGTATGCCGCCGGGAGTCCTCCCACATCCTTTCGGTAAATACAATTTGTTCCATGGCACTAACACTCCTGATCTTGGGTCTGATGTAAGAGAACTGTAAAAATAGTGTTATTACGATTAATGTAGTAGATAAGATTTCATCAAAAAAAAATCGGCCATTTTTTTTGTACACTGGTTGTAATTGTAAGATTATTGTTTTATATTTTCTTTGATTACTTGTCTAGTCAACAAGTTGATAATTTTAATAAATAGAGAAAAAGCATTTTCACAAGCTTTATCTATCTTTTTCCAATGGAATTGATTCTTTAAATTGTTCAACATCACTAGGTTTTTTTTAAGTGATTTCTCAAATTTATCCGCTTTTGAGTGAAGTCTTATTTTCAGTGTCAAATTAAAGGTATAAATAACAGAGATATGTAGAGTTTCTTCGTATCGGGTGTTTTATTTTATTCGATGATGATATGCTTCATTTGTTTAAAACTTCAGATAACTTTTATATGTCAGACACTTGGTCCGACACGTGAGACAATCTTGATAATTTCTTTTTCTAGTTTATCACTAATTTATCTATTATCTTTATAGTTATCACTTAATATCTTTTTCTCATATCTTTTTCACCGTTTTTACAATGTATATATATGTACAGTGAAGTCAACATTTTTTTACCTTAAATACTTTTCGTGGTAGCTGTGTTCATATTCAGGGAAGACTTCAACTGGTTTTTCTGGCTCTATGACCCGATAGCCGTGACTATCGCCAACATAGTGGGTAGCCCGAAGGTAGCCATCAAGTTTGACGTAACCATAGCAACCGTAAACCACTCCATCAGGACCACGGCTTTCGTGATGGAATTGACCGCTTGTTCCAACATCGTAAACAAATCCATACGCATCTAGAAATTGTAAAAAGTAAATGTAAACTGCCAAACGAACTATTACTCTGTGATATGTTTTTTCTTATTGATACTTAGATACACTTGAATGTGTAGTTAGACTCGGCCTATCTCTGAGTCTTGAAACATGTAAGAATGATAGATTTATTTTCATGAACTGTACTTATGGTACATATTAAATTCATCGTCGTGATAATCCCTACATTATTCACTTTGAATTTACATTTGATAATGCTGATCGTGTTAAGAAAATACTTTGTTGGTTTCGAAAAAGCAAAGTGTATGTAGCATACTTACCAGTATCATAGTTCGTTTTATAATACTGTATCTTTTTGTCAATTTTGTATTTATTTTGATTGTTCTCTCGAACTTCTTGTACCTGATCTTGTATCAAAGCTCTCGTTTCGTCACCCGATCTATTATCACTGGCTTGCATTACATCCAGTGAGACCTGTAACGAGAATTTGTAGTATTGGGATTATAATCACAATACCTGATTATATTTGATATAGCTGTTGCCGCAGCTTCGCCCACGTTAACTTAGATTCACAGCCGTACCCGGATTGATGATGATTATTTTTATAGCCTAAGTTACTTCCTATGATATCAGCTATCTGTCAGTGAAAGTATAGTCAAAATCGGTCCAACCATTTTAGAGATTAGCCGGAACAAACAGACAGACAGACAAAAAATTTAAATTGCTTTTTTGATGTAAGTACCGTTTATTTTTTCGTATACATTCAGTGAAAAGATGTTAATTTGAAATTACAAACAGACACTGCAATTTTATTTATCTATATAGATACAGATATAATCCTATAAGATTGATTTTTTTTTAGACCCGTGCTCAGGATAGGGACGTATAACACTGCCCTATTAACACATTTTTTATTTTATTTATTAAATGTATATTAAAAGATCTTTATTTCGTAGTCCTTGTTTATTCATATTGCATCACGTGAATAGGAGTACTAAGAAGCCCCCAATAAGGCTCGTGTAATATTTTGAATTTTACTTTATTTATCTATGTGAGTTTCATATTTCTAATCTACTACATAATATCATTGATATGTATTTTGATATGTCAATTGAAAGCAACCAGAACATTGAAAATATTTTAAAATTTCGTCCACACAAGAAACGATCAAGTCAATCAAGTACTTGACTTTTTCTTGAAATAGCTTACTATTTCTATTGATTTGATGACCTCTTCTAAAAATACAAATTTTAGTCTTATCAATTGTTATTTCTAAACCAATTTTAAAATAGAATGTTTTCTTAAAACTTTCATACAGAATTTCTAAGACTGGCTGAATATCTCCAGATCCCATATCTACGTTACCTGTGGTAGAAATGACGAAAACTGTTCTACAACAACCTTATAATTTCACAAACTTTTGTCGTAGCAATATTAAATAAAAGCGGAGAAATGGGGTCTACATCAGCTGGGCCTTTGTAGTCATATCTAGATAAACAGAAGTTTTCGTATTTTATCACGAGCTGTCACAAATTGAGTAAGCTCTACAGGTGTTACAAAATTTAGAGCTTAATGATAATGAGTTCAAAGTATCTAGTAATGATTTAATATCTTTATTTTTCATTTCCACCGGGAAATGTTCTTAGGCATCCCGCGGGGAAGAGGGGACTCCCTAGGCAGGTACATGGGACTCGCTGCGCCGAAAAGATGATAAGTGGACGCAGCTCTACCCACTAAAACCCGGCGAGTGCCGCCTTTGGTGAGGTGCCCTGGAACTGTTAACCACTTTTTATTAATTTAATTTAGATGTATACACGGTACATATACCAAAATAACATGTTTTTACAATTTTTGTCTGTCTGTCTGTTTATTCCGGCTAATCTTTGAAACGGCTGGGCCGATTTTGATGAGACTTTCACTGGCAGATAGCTGATGCTATAAGGAGTAACTAATGCTATAAAAATAATCATCATAAATCCGGGTATCGCTCTAAATCTAATTTAACGCCGGGGAAGCTGTGGACAAAAGCTAGTTTTATATAAAGTCATAAATCTTACCTTTCCTTTAGCCAATTCCGCAAAAAACAAAATCCAAATGATACTTTGCTGCACCAACATTGTACCTTAATATTCGTCTAATATTTTTCAAGCTCCTTCTTATCCCTTCCTTATATTTGAAACATCTTATTTCACTTAAATAAATCTGAAAATACAAACACAAGTTTTCATCTCTAATATATTATTACTATCATTTTTAATTGTAGCTCCTTAGCCTAGCCAAAACCAGGTTCTGTAAATATAATTTTTGTTTATATTAACTTTTAATTTCGTAATATGTTTTGAATAAAATGTCCGATTTCAATACTTCTAAAAGTAATCATCAGGTATTGAAACAGTCTTGAATACGAATTTATTTTGATAAGAATTAGTACACAACTTTGTATAACATGGTCTGATTTTGATGGGCATTTCTATCAACTTTTAAAATGAAAAAATGTAGTTATAGTGACACAAGTACAGTAGTTGGACATTTAATGGTTTTTTGTAGACTATTATATTCTATAACATTGTAGAACATTTTTTATTCTATCATAAATACTTTCCACATCGCATGTGATGAAAGACATGACAAGACATTATTGCAAAAAAAAAATACCTTGGGTTGGTTTTAGTAGAGATTTCTAGGGACCCCAAATTTTTTCTAGTAATAATAATAGCCTATTTTACTCAGTGATAAATGATAATGTAGATTTTTAATGGCATTTTTTAATCGCTCCAGTAGTTTTTGAGTTTATTCGTTACATACAAAAACACAAATCTTCCCTCTTTATAATATTAGTGTAGATATTGAAGAATTGAATTTACATAATCTAATTCTTTCTTTCTTTCTTTTAGCACTATAGTAGCTGCATAACATAATATTGCTATTTCGCTCTTAACAGATCTTGTGATTTAATTTAATGTAAAGTAGAGAATCGTTTCAGTAATAATTATATAAGTATAAAATAATTATCGTATCGGACCCACCTACGTGAATACAGCTTCTGTACCTATTAGTGTAAATAAAAATTACTCTTATATTTTACAAACACAAACATGCCTAAGATATTTGTTAGAGTAAGAGGTAGCAGACTGGAACATTGGGAGATACTGTATTTAGTACTGGCCGTCGCCCATCACAGCGTACATACGAAGTAAAAAGAAATACGTGACAAGAAATCATCATTATCATCAATATCTATAATAATAATAATATCTATGGACGCTTTCACACCACGTCAATCTGGTCCCGTGTTAAGTTCTTGAAGATCTTGTCCCAACCTTCAACTACTTGGGAAGAACTATCTTTACCCGTGGCTGAAAATCTCGAATCTTTTTTAACTCGAGAAACTTTACTGATGCCATCAAAAGAAGCAGGAAGTTTAGTCGCACCACAAGTATCTTTACCTGTACCCGATGAAACCTACCCTTTAAAAATCCATTCGATAGACATTCTTTCGTAAAAAATTATAATATGTTATCTTTTTTTTGACGTGACAGCGTCTTATAATTCGATGGAGCCGGCCGCAAGAACGAAAAAACATGACGCATGCGGCGTTACCTCGCTGTGAGGCGTTCCATTTTCTTATGACGTTGTCACGTTCAACTATCGCCAGTAAACCGACTTTACAGACAACCGATTTTTTGACGTGACAACGTCTTATAATTCGATGGAGCCGGCTGCACGACCGAAAAAACATGACGCATGCGGCGTTACCTCGCTCTGAGGCGTTCCATTTTCTTATGACGTTGTCACGTTCAACTATCGTCAGTAAACCGACTTTACAGACAAGCGATTTTTTTTTTCTTTAACGCCGGGAAATGCTTTGAGGCATCCCACGGGGCACTCCCCCGTGGTCTCCCGCGTGGGGGTCTCCCCACGCGGGTATGTGGGACTCGCTGCGCCCGAAAACTGGTAAGTGGACGCAGCTCTACCCACTTAAACCCTGCGAGTCGCACCAATGCCGCCTTTGGTGAGGTGCTCCAGATCTAATAAACAAACAGGGCACCTCGACTGCTAGTCAGTCCCCCAAGGGACTGGGACACAAGGGACCGACGCCACATCTACAGAGAGGTTGCCCTACACCACAGAACAACCCCTCCCAACGTCGGGACAGTACAATGGGGTGAGGTTCCCGTTCGCGCCCCTGCTTTTGTCCCCTCTTCTTATAAGACGGGTAAAAAGAGCCCCATGGGCTCAATTAGCTTCGCCCAAGGTGCAGCGGCTCACCCTAGGCTACTGAGACCCACCGCCACTTCAAGGCCTGAACCATGGTGGGGATAATATGTTAGGCTACCCAACATCAATAATATATCCTACGTTGAAAAAAAATTCCAAAAATTCTTAAGGAGAACCATGACATACCTATTGCTACGGCACGGTACGGTATACGGACATCTCCAAGATGACCAGCTAACAGGTTGCATAAACGTATTAAAGAGCGATATTTCTGAAAAACATGCGAACCGATATCGAATCCTATATCAAAAATGCCAATCATGTTAATCTAAATATGCAATGTGCAAGATGAACCGAGCACCGATGGCTATAACATCTACCTCCGCTTCCCTATTCCAAAAATTGTCCATAGACATTGTGGGACCTCTTCCTGAATCCGGAACAGCTAAGTTAAAATTCATCTTAAATAAGCAGGACGACCTAACAAAATTTAGTTCATCATACCCAATCCGCATTCCGCAGTATCACCGCCGAAGAGACAAGCGAGTGCCTCTTACGTTTTGTGCATCTGTTTGGCATCCCTATACACATACTTTTTTTTATGTCGTCAGGGGCAAACGAGCAGTCAGAAGCCCATACATATCTGCACAACCAAGGCCACGCAGATGCGCCGCCCTCCTTTTCCCTATCCCCCCTAATGGGCCACCGGAAACTCACAAGCCGCATGAAACGCGACATCATAGCTGTCACTTGACACCGGTGTTATGTTAGCGAGAGGCACCCGGTCGTGCCGGCCCAGTTCGGCTACAATGCAGCATGGCACTATCTCTTACTAACTTACTCTTTTCTTACTCTTACTTACCGATCAAGAGACAATTTAGCTGCGGAATTGTTTCCAACAACGTGTCAATTCCTGAAAATTTAACATTTATTTTTCTCCCCATATCATCCACAAACCCAAGGTGCGTTAGTAAGATCGCATTCTACTTTAAAGGAGTACCTCAAGTCATATATAAATGACAACCAAGACAACTGGCCCCATTGGCCCCGATACATTTATACAGCCATATGTACGTACGTTTGTACATATAATAAAGCCGTCCATTCAACTACTCATTACTCCGTATAAGAATTAGTATTTGGACATAAACCGCATATTCCAACATCAGTCTACGTGGAATCATCTACAGCTACTTGCCCCGAATATGTGAGGATGCTAAAATTCACCCGTATCAAAGCATTACAGTTTATACACAGATTCAAAACAACATCCAAAGAACTAGTTATCTCTAGTATGGGAAGGATCATTCAATGTATTATAATGAAACAATTTTAACGGATTTTATCGCGGTTTATTAAGATTTTTACAAGCCCGACGTTTTGGATTCTTTACAGCAACCATGGTCACGGGAGGAATGTATTCAATGTAGTCAAAATACATAGTAACCACACACTTTCACTACTCATTATCAAAATAAAAAAAAATCAAAATCATTTTTTTTAATTCAAAATAGTACTAATACAGTATCTTTTTGAACGTCAATTGAATCTACCACCGGTTCCAAGGTAAGCCCACTGAGAAGAACCGGCGAAACAAACTCAGTGGAACTAATCTTTTCAAATAATATATTATACTAGCTGTTGCCCGCAGCTTCGCCCGCGTTAACTTTTAAAATTTGAGGGGTTGACCACCCTTATCACTTAGGGGTATGAAAAATAGATAGTAGCCGATTCTCAGACCTACTGAATACGCATATAAAATTTGGTAAAAATCGGTAAAGCCGTTTCGGAGGAGTACGGTAACTAACATTGTGACATGGAAATTTTATATATTAGACTAGTGGCACCGACAGACATTGTCCTGAACAAAATATATTTCTTTGTGAATCTAAACCATCCTCGAATCCCCTTGAACTCACACAAAAAAATTCATCAAAATCGGTCCAGTCGTCTAGGAGGAGTTCAGTGACATACACACGCACACAAGAAATATATATATAAAGATTATATAACAATTTTAACATATTATCTTGAAATGCCCGGGAGGAACGCCTTAATCCCAGGGTGTGGTATCTTCCATGAATTCTTTTACTTTATAATATGCTTTACCACACAAACGCTCTTTAACAACTTTTTTGAATTTTTTTATGGAGAGCTTTTGAACGTTTTCTGGGATCCTATTGTAAAAGCGTATACAGTTGCCTTTAAAATCAACCTTAGATAAAAGTTTTCCACATAATCGCTATATTAAGAATCGTATCGTTTGTTGTTATGTCTACGTAGGGCTGACACGATTGCTTTAATTACCAATTATAATAAACATTACTCTTGAGTTATTGCTATACTAATACATGCTGTAGCACGCGGCTTTATGTATGGAAGTAATCCAATTTTGTAGCATCGTCAAAATAGAGATTTTTTTATCACGTAAAGTTTATTTTTATTTATTAGTGACGATGAGTGATAGATGTGAGTTTGCATGTATTTTTGATTTGATCATAATATTATATGTATATTGTATGAATTTATTCAGATAGGTTAGTAAAATAAAGTCTGGAATATCAAAGATTACCAATTGCAAAGAATTTTTTGTTAGTTGGATAGGCAAACGTGCCACCTGATGGTAAGTGGTCAACGTCGCCAATGAACATAACCTAGTTTACCTGGAACTAGCCCAGACAACTTATTTGTATGTTGCGTATACTGAGACATAAGATGCTAAGTCACGGTGCCAGTAATTACACTGCCTGTCTTCAGTCTTGCCCTTCTCCCTACGAAAATTACGATTCGGTATGTAAAGAGACTGGGAGACTATGTAGAAAAAAAAAATTAAGTTATCAATAGTCATTATATTCTATCTCATACAGACTAGACACAATGTTGATAGTGTCAAGGGAAAAACTATTTCATTTAATCGACCCGCGACGGTTTAGGTCGATTTGGAAAATTTATTTATCGATACATCAAAAAAAAAAACGAATAAATTTATTTTGTTTGTTCAGCTAACTAGTGAGGTTTAGAACCGGTGGAGTTATTACAGTAACATTTTTTTTTAACAAATAAATATTTTTATTTTTTATACAAAATTTGCAGCTAATCTCTGATACTTTCAGTCAGATTAAAAAAAATGCATTTGATATTGATTTCGATAGTTTTTTCAATTTTAAATCAATTGATATAAAAATTTTCTAAACTATATATTTACACTTCAACAAAAGTTAATAATTTATATAATGTTATGTATTTTCATTTTAATAATTTATTATTATGTCATGAATATCAAATATTTATAATAGTATTATTATTTACTAGTTTTATCGTCACTTCAAGACGACCGACTGGTTGAGTAGTCGGGTTACTGAACACTTTACGCAGCGGTCGCGGGCTCGAATCCCGCAAGGTGCAGATAATTTATATGGTGTAGATAATTTATATGATGTCTGCACCGGGTCATGGATGTGTTTATATAAATTTCCTTAATTTGTTTCCGTTCCCAGTACCCGTAACACTAGTTTTCACGTACTTACCACGGGGCTAGGTTGACGTGATGTGATTGTTGTATAATATTTAATTACTTCAATATGTCTATATAATAGTAAACAAAACTATACTCACGGTAGTCTACGTGTACATGATAGATAAATACTCAAACTGACGAGGCAACGCGATGTCCTCACAACAAGATCAATGTGATACTGCGCGCGCGCCGAAATCAGAATGTCGAGCTGCTGAAACTTATCCATACCATTTAAACTACCTTTTGCTAGACAACCTATGGTTTTTACACTTTATGCCAGATCGCCATTTTTTTGGTGTGAAACATCTATTGGCGCGCCTTGGTAAAAACCGACTCGAACACGGTAAGGGCAAACGGCATGGCGGCATTTTTTGTTATTTTTTTTTCATCTTTTGTTACAGATTTTTGGTAATTATGAATTTTAAAATGAACAAAGATGTTTCACATGGGTCCGGTATCCCTTGGCATCCAACTTTGTTTTTTCTTCTTTGCACTTTACGAAACATATGATTTCATGTTTATTAATTAAGAGTATCCACTACTTATCAGTGACGATCAAGCTGACGTTGATGAAAACATCTCAGGTTCCGTCGGTCCATTTTAATGACTCTATTTAGTAAGTGTTATGTTCAAATCACAAAAATAATTAACCCTCATTTAAATTGACGAAATCATGATATTGATAGATATATAGATTCTAGCTGAAGATTATGTACTGTCCTGATAATTGAGAAAGCCTACTGAACATTGTCATAATTCATTGTAGAAATTGAACAATATCTTTTACTATATCTGATTTTCAAATAAAACGTAATAAGTAAGGGGTAAAACCGATTCCGAATCTAGAAAGAGCAGAGGCAGAGTTTAATTTGCCTTTGCGATAAACGATTTCATATACATGTTCTTCCAACTTTAATCTCCAGCATTGAAGTTTGCTTCTTTCTTTCTTTTTTCTTCTTCTTTATGATTGAAGCGCCATCTTAGTGCTCTATGATCTGTTACGATCTGAAATTTGTTTCCGTAAAGGTAGGGACGGTAGGTCTTGCAACCATAGAGTTTAGCTAATAGTTCTTTCTCTGTGGTGCTATAGTTCGATTCACGTTTATTGAGAGTTCGCGATGGATACGCAACAGGTTGATCTTTTCCGATTGGGCCTTGAGAAGGGAAAGCGCCTACGAGGCGTCGCAGGTGAGGATAAAAATCTTGGAAAACTCAGGATATATTGGAAGTGTTGGTAATTTTTTTCAAATTTCAATGTATCAAACGCAAGTTGTTGTTGATTTTCCCACTTAAAAGGGGTATCCTTTTTAAGGAGATTGGTAAGGGCTTTGCCTGATTTTGAAAAATCTGGAATAAAGCGACGATAGTATGATACTAGTCCAATTAATGATTTAATATCCTTGGGACATTTAGGAACTAGGGATTTGGTAACGGCTTTGATATTAGGATACAGCTTGACGGCTTGTTTAGTAATTACGTGACCTAGGTAACAAACTTCTTGTCTGAGGAATTCTCATTTGTCAGGCTGTAAATTCAAGTTAAATTTACGGATTCTATCTAAAATTGACTTTAGGTTCAATATGTGAATTGGTAGGTCGTAAGCGCGTCCCTCATTACGTTTCAAGCCTTGTCGTGGCAGTGGGGCTCAGTAGCCTAGGGTGAGCCCAGCACCTTGGGCGAAGCAAATTGAGCCGAGGGGGCTTTTTGTACCCCTCTTATAAGAAGAGGGACAAAAGAGCAGGAGACAAGGGGCGAGGATGCGAACCTCACCCTATTGTGCTCTGTGGAGGTGGCGTCGGTCCCTTGAGGGACTGACTAGCCGTCGAAATGCCCTGTTTGTTCTGTTGAACAATAGGGTGAGGTTATAGGTTATAGGTCGGACGGCTAGTTGGTGATCCGGGGCACCTCACCAAAGGCGGCATTGGTGGCATTCGCCGGGTTTTAGTGGGTATACCACCTTTTGGGCGCAGCAAGTCCTACATACCCGCCTGGGGAGACTCACTCCCCCGCGGGATGTCTCAGAGCATTTCCCGACGTAAACGAAAAAAAAGGTCGTTAGCGTGACAGACAATATCATCCAGATACACAAAACACCTTAGAGACCTGATAAGGCAGAATTCATTTACCTTTGAAAGGTAGGTAAGAGGTAGTGCCATGCTGCATTGCAGCCAAATTGGGCCGGTGTACAGTGACAGTTATGCTGTCGCGTTTCGTGCGGTTTGTTAGTTTCCGGTGGCCTATTGGAGGGATACGGAAAAGGAGAGCAACGCATCTGCATAACCTTTGGTTGTGTGGATGTGAATGGGCGTCGGTAGTCACGATTAGGCTCCGACTCGTTTGCCTCCTTATGATATAAAAAAGGTAGAAGTTAAAGCATTCTTAAGTCCAAATGGTATTTTTGAGAATTGGAAGTTTCCTTTTGGGACATTGAATGCAGTTTTGGCCTAATCAGCTTCATTTAATAATATATAAAGATCAACTTTGAATGAGTAAATATTTATTGTTTCGTAATCTCTTTTCTTTTTGATAACAGGCGACTTGTCCTACATTTGACTTTTTATTCAGAAAGTTAATATACTTGAGATATCATCATCATCATCACCATCATCAATCTTTATCCATCCACTGCTGAACATATGTCTCCGTTAATGAACGCCAAGACGACCGATCCCTTTCCACTCGCATCCAACACGAACCGGCAACTGCACGGAGATCGTCATCCCACCTGGTTAATGGTCGTCATCACCTAAACACAACACCTCATCTACCTAAACGCGGCCTCCGCTTTAGAACCTTATGGCCCGATGGTCCATCGGCCATCCGTTCTCCTGAGTGTATGGCCAGCCCACTGCCACTTCAACGACATGTTTATAAATATTGTTTACGTCGATATACCGATTCACTTTCACTTTCATATTGTTTTATTAAAAAAATTCTTCAATATTTAATTGCTCGAGAAGAAATTTCCGGTATAATAAGTAAAATAAATTACAACTAAAACAAACCAAATGAAGTATAACGTAATTTTTATATATAGGACTGTTCTATAGATTGACTCATCACGATATCTCTTGAACTATAAGACCTAGAGACTTAAAATTTGGTAGGAATATTACTTTTGCCATGCAGAGGTCAGCTAAGAATTTTAAGCAATTCCTCCCCCTCCCCCTTTGACAGAACGAAGTCTGTGCGGGCAGCTAGTATATTATATTATGATATAATAAATATATAGCTACTACCATTGCTAAGATACAGTTACACAATTCACTAAGTGATTAGTTATGAAAGATATATCTCTGATAAAATATTGATGTTAAAATTCAAAATAACTTTTACCATTGTCGATATACCTCCTGAAATTCAAATGTAATAAGATAAGTTTACCTAAACCTTTATGCTTAAACCTAATATCTGGTCATCACCACAGTTGTGAAGTAAACTTTGTTTCGTTCATCTTAATAACTTGTATAGAACATACGAATAAGTTATTTGGTTCATAGGCAACATTCCAAAACTCATCCACAGTATTATTTTCTCCTTGACTTATAATATTGCAAGTAGCTACATAATAACATAAGCTAACCGTAGTTTCAAAGGTTTTTCGAAAGACGTAGTGGTTCTCGTTACATTACCCCTAAAATGCTACTCCTTCAAAATTATTTAGTGTATATGGCATAATAGTAACACGCTTTATATTGTTTATTCTTAACACTGTTCAAGAGTTTTCTCTTGTCTATTTTTACTCAACTACGCAGAAAGGAATGATTATTATGATTTTAACAGTCTACGTATGTATGTTTATATTTACATATGTTCCATTGCATTGCCAAACTAGCTATCTGACTTTGAGGAATTAGGTGTCAATCGATTCATTAAACATCGGACATACGACTTCGAGAGCGATACAACTTACGGACCTTCAAGAAAAGAGCATAGGTACTCATATTTAAAAGGCAGGCAACCCACCTGCCAATCCTCTGGTGTAGCAGGTGTCTTTGGATGTCACTATCACTTACCACCAGGTGAAACGGCTGACTCTTCTCTAAAAATAGCATTCGCTTCATTTTTACCGACTACAAAATGAAAAAGTATTTTGTCGTTTGCTTTTGTTTTGTACTGTAAACAGATGCCAGTTGATTAAAATACTTACTTGTTAGTCTCTATCCCCAGACTGGTATGTTCACAGAAATCTACTTATTATTTAGATTTCTGTGGGTATGTGGGATTCGCTCGCCCGAAAGATGGTAAGGTGGACGTAGCTCTACCCACTGAAACCCGGCGAGTGTCCCCAATGCCGCCCTTGGTGAGGTGCCCCGGATCTGTTGAGCAAATACGGCACCTCGACGGCTAGTCAGTCCCTCAAGGGACCTACGCCACCTCTACAGAGGGGTTGTTCCGCACCACAGAACATTCCCTACCAACGTCGAGACAGTGCAATGGGGTGAGGTTCCCGTCCTCGTCCCTTGTCCCCCTAGCCCTTTTGTCTCCTCTTCTTATAAGAGCAGCAGTGGTTCAATAGGTTTCGCCCAAGGTGCTGGGTTCACCTTAGGTTACTGAGCCCCACCGCCACAACAGGGCTTGAACCATGGTGGAGTACCCACGACCCCTGCGTAAAGTATCTAATAGGCAATAGCCTGACCAATCCACCAGCCTACCAGTAATGGCTTAAATATTAGAAGACATATTGTATACTTACTGATCCATACAATTACCATCGTTTATTTTCCTTTTCTGGGACTTGGCACCACCAGCGGCAGTTCTTGTTATTAGTCGTTGTTGATGTCTCTTACCTTTGGTAGGTACGCCAGGTGTGCGCAAACTATAGCAATATCTGTCTTATTCCTTACATTATATATATAGGCAATAATCTGCCATGAAGGCCTTTTTATTCTTTTGAATATAACAAATCAAAAAATAAAAACACTTAGAGAATCTCAATTTATTACCTTAAAATTAATGTATACATACAACTTAGTATAGCTAAAATAAGGTAAGTATAATAATATTTTCCTCTGAATCGGGTTGAATAAATTTAGCAGGCGTAACGATTTAACCCCGTTTTATTGACAGGCTTGTAATGAGATCCGCCATCTTGTTTTATTACACAACACCGCGACTGGCGACATCCCATAATTTTTACTTATTATTAACTGAGAAAGATTGTAGAATTAAATTAATAATTTAAAAAAATATTGTTTTTATATTTTATTATAAAGACATAAATTTGATTTTTTTTTTTTTCAATTTTTTTACAAATAAAAGAAAACCTTAAGAAAACAAATTTGAAGTTCAACTTTTAAACAGATGTAAAGGCCAATTGTTACAGTGAAATACGAAAATATAGTTTAATTAAATATAATATAATCAATTCCATATGTATATGTATAAATAATCACACTGTCACTTTCAATGATTTTTAAACAAAATGCTTGACGCTTAAATGACGCCCGAGCTTTATCTCTGAAACAGTCAAGTTAATGCGCGAGTGATGTAAATAAAATACATCTAAATTAATGTAAAATAAAACCTTCATTAATTATTCTATTGTCTGAAAAGATACCAAGCTATAAATATAAAAAATATATTTATAAAATAAGGGGCAATAAGGTTCTAGAGTGGAGGCCAAATTTAGGTAGACGAAGTGTTGGTCGGCCATTAACTAGGTGGGAAGACGATCTCCGTGCGGTGGCCGGTCCGTGTTGGATGTGAGTGGCAAGGGATCGGCTGTCATGGCGTTCGTTGAGGGACGCCTATGTTCAGCAATGGACGGATAGAGGCTGATGATGATGATAATGATGAAATATAAAAAATGGAAGGTTTGCATTACTGAAATGGCGCACTATTATTGACACAGCCAGGAATGAATATTGTATGAAATCAGCGAAGTAAACAGGATTGCCAACCACATTTCATTAAATAATATTTAAATTAGGCTATAAAAGTACTGAAAGGATCCAACATGACGGTTTATTGAAATCCTAAGTTAAACATTTACAAAAGTTGCATTTGTGTTAGCACTTTTATATAACAAATTGCTTATTAAAACATTACAAACATAAAAGTGTTAATAAATTAAAATAATTATAATTTTAACGACGTAATTATTATTAGTATTATTTATTTAGCTAGCTATAGCAACTGATTATTATAATTTACTACATTTTTATCTTCCTTTGCAGCTAATATTCGCTCAACTATTTAATTCTACTGCATGTGTACAACATAAAGTTTAAAAGAGTACATGACAATGCATTATATTATTTTGAATATAAAGTGCGGTATTTGATAAAATCACATCATTTTGTAATTATTTGAGTTATTACTAGTAAGTACACAATTAAAATAATTATTCTGCTCAGATTGTATGCGAAATATGTTCTTGTAAACGAATGTTTGCATTCCAAGACCAATTCAACAAGGATATAATATAAGGTGTTATACTATTATAAAAGCATGCTTATTTGCTTTTTTATATGCATTTTAATTCATAAAATTTTATATTCAATAAATAAATTCATATGAAGTGCAGTATGGCGTAGCTACGTGGCATACCTTCACTAGTAAAGGTTTCACAACCTCACTCATGTCACAGCTCATGTTATTACTGGATACTAGGAATCACTATTACTCGTATAATGAAATTCCTTACTGGACCGCCGTGCTCAAGTACTGACAAACTGACATCTTAACTACCTAATAATTCGTTCACAATATTGTTTGCTACGGTGGCCGGTCCGAGTTGGATGCGAGAGGCAAGGGATCGGCCGTCTTGGCGTTCTTTGTGGGAGGCCCATGTTCAGCAGTGGACGGATAGAAGCTGATGATGATGATAATTCCTAATGTTTACATTATTTGTTTTTATTATGCGTATTGTTTTCTAATGTTTACGCCAATTTCACTCATTATAATGAAACAATTTTTACGGATTTTATCAGGGTTTATTAACATTTTATACATATGATACCTTATTCCTCCCGTGACCATGGTTGCTGTAGAATATCCGAAACGACAGGCTTGTAAAAAACTTAATAAACCGCGATAAAATCCGTAAAAAATGTTTTATTACGCGTTTTCTTAAGTTTTTTACATGCCCGAAGTTTCTGATATTTTACAACAACCGGGAATAGAAAAAGAGAAATTAGGATACTTTACCTACAGCAACCATAATCACGTGAGGAGATGAGGAAAGTTGTTTCATCATAAATCCATTATAATATAACATAACAATAAATAAGATTATCGCCATCGCCTATCGTGTCTAAAGCCAATTCCAGGATAGCTGTCCAACCGTATGTGTGGTTTGTTCCGTGTCTGAGCGACTCAGTATAAGAATAACAAAAATTTTTTTTTTCCTCAAAATTTTGAAATTTATAAAAGTACAACACGACATAGGTGCTATAAGTACGGAAACAGTATTTTTACAACAGTTTAAGATAGACAAACTGACAAACTGATAAACTGACAAACTGATAAACTGACAAACCGTCTGGTCAATGGTCAACTTCGTCTATCACACCCCTACAATCATAAATGAGCCCTCTCGAGCCATTATTGTGCTAGGCAACTTAAATCCACTGAGATACAAGAAGGACTCAGTGCCAGTTTTCTGCCTGTCCTGTCCTTCTTCTCGGGAACCCGTGCGTGCAAGGAATATGAAGTAAAGAATTAGGATTAGTCAAAATAGGTCCTGTTCATGACCTCGTGCATCCAAGTAACGTAGCCGGCGGTTCTGGTGTAGATGCCGTACTTCCCTCGTTTCCCGCACCCGTCGCCGAAGCTCGTTATACCCTGGAAAGGTTTGTAAAACTTAATATCAGAAGGGTCTGGAAATCCAGGTGTGGTTTACGTGTCAATGTCAATAACTCGAAGAGGATATAGAATTTGGTCGGTTGATCGTAACTGTACATACTGTCTTTGTTACGTTTATTTTTATTACGTGTCGTGAGGAAGGACATACATCATTAGAATCGTTACAAGCCCAAATACGATAATAAATAACGACCTCTATGGCTCAATGGTAAGCGCGTTGGCGGTCAAGCCGGAGGTTGCGGGTTCGTATCCCGCCAGGGAACTAAAAGTTTTGTTCCTAGGTCATGGATGTGTATTAAATATGTGTTTTATCTGTCTGGTACCCGTAACACAAGTTCTTCGAGAACTTCTCACGGGACCAGATTGACGTGGTGTAAAAAGCGTCCATAGATATTATTATTAAATAGTTTGACATCCCTATTTAACTCGTATGAAGCTAAGGACTTGTCTTCGCTCTAAAATCTTTTTTTTAATGACCGTTATATTCAAATCGTCTTGTAATCCAGTTTAAATTAATATTTTTTTTATTCAAGCTATTAAGACTAGTATAACTGTAATCACATAACAACCATTTCACAAAAGATACGGTAAGCCTTCGTCTTACAGAACACGTAAGTGTTCTCCGATATATTAAATTTAATAATATATTAAATAATAGAGATGTAGTTAAATCGTGAATATCTTGTTATAAAGACGAAAGGGCTTTATTTTTGTTACATATATACTTATATTAATACTTGGAATAGGAAATACACTTGAACTAGAAAAATAAAGTTACAAAGGAATTGAAATCACAAATATCTCGTCTCGTCTGGAATTTAGATTCTCCTTAAGAAAAGAGACTCTGAAAGGGGTTTTATAATGTGATTACGAATGTTTTATTAAATACCTAACAAAAATAACGTAATTTATTCGTTGTTGAAATATTTACATAGGATTTAGATCGCCCCTTACGTTGATATGAACCTAAATTAATAAAACTTCAATGAGAAAAAAGTTTTTTTTTTTTATGTTAGTTGGATAGGTTAACGGGCAGACGAGTCACATGATACTAAGTGGTCAACGTCGCCCATGAAAATAAACTAGTTTAACTGGAACGAGCCCAGACAACTCATTTATGTGTTGTCTATCCTGAGACATAAGATGTTAAGTCTCGGTGCCAGTAATTACACTGCCCGTCTTGCTCTTCCCTCCACAAAACACAGCAAAACTGTTTCACGGGAGAAATAGGCAAGATGGTGGTACCCATTTATACGGGAGCGAAGGGCATCCCTCCCACCGGTAAATAACTTAGCCTGTTATATAAAATACGTAGGTACAGATACTTTACTAAAATGACCAAACACATGACGCACGAATGACCAACGAAGTAGAAAAATATACTCCCAAAAGACTAACATAGCATATGGGACTAAATAAACTTCTTTTCACGCCGGGAAAGCATCCCGCTGGGGAGGGGGGGACTCCCCAAGCGGGTATGTGGGACTCGCTGCGCCCAAGGCGCTGGGTTCACCTTAGACCACTGAGCCCCACCGCCATGACAAGGGTTGGACCTTGATGGGGAAATATACCTCCGCCTGACTAATATAGCCTAAAGGGCTCCTCCAAAATGTTATGTTTTACAAGACAAGACATGTCTATCGGATCAGCAAAATTTTCATAACATAGGTATACTTATTGCCAATTTAATACTTTTCGAAAAAAAATATTCTTTAATTTTAGCTATTAGTAATAAATAATGATACAAAATAAATCCTAAGATCTTCAATTGACAAGAAAATTTCTCTCGAGAATACAGCGACTTTAGTGAACTTTAACCAAAACTGTAACTTACTACATATTGCCACAAATTTTCTAGTCCAGTCGGGGCAGACATAAAACTAGCCTGAAATAGAAAAAAACGTCGGGGGGGGGGGGGGGTTTGGACGTATGAATCTCGATTTTCTAACTAATCCCGGTAGAGGATTCGCCGCCATCTTGTTTTAAAGTTCATTCGTTTTTCTGAAATAACTCGTTAATTTTCAACTTTAGAGCAAAAATGGCGGTATTCAAAGTTGTTGGAAATTTAATTTCTCACAAGTTTGGTCATTATCATTTTTACGCTAGGATCAATGTCATAGTCTTCCTCCAGCAGGAGATCCCTTATGTTTGTTACTAATTTGTTTGTTAAGTATCGCAATCACTTTTAAATTATAATTACATATTTTGATCATATTTTGTCAAAGATAATGGGATAGGGTAGGATACGGATAGTTTAAGTTCCTTTCATCTTATACTATACAGGAAAATTATATTAATTTTTATGCTATCTAGACGCGGCATAGTACCTATATTCTACTTATCTAGATTTAGTAATTAGAGTGAATCTGATTGATAATTTATTAGATACATAAATATGGTCTGGCTGGGCTGGTCATATAGCTAGACTGACAGACAATCGGTGGACACCCACGCACAAGAAAAAGAGGTAAACCAGCTGCCCGGTGGACAGACGATATCATTTAAGTGGCTGGAAAAAACTGGATAGAGACAGCAAAAGACAAGGAGACCTGGAAAACTCTAGAGGAGGCCTTCACGTTCGAGAACGAGGGGTTCTTACCTAGTACATAGCTTTTGTGTCACTTATTGTAATTTTTTGGTAAGAAATATAAGGATTATTTTTTAATATTTATTCATTTAAATATGGTCTTATGTGAACGATAATAGTTATTTTTATAGTCTTTGTATTCTTACAATAGTATTTCCAATTTTTTATCGAAATTGCATCAGCAGTTTAAGAGTGAAAAATAACAAGCAGGCAGAATAACAGAGTATCTAACGCCACACGCATTCATAATATTATTATTATGATTCATAGTATTAATGCTTATAAATTTTACTTTCACCTTAGAATGTTGGTCGACCATTAACTAAGTGGGAAGACGATCTCCGTGTAGTGGCCGATCCGTGGGTGCGAGTGACGAGGGATCGGCCGTCTTGACGTTCATGGAGGGAGACATATGTTCAGCAGTGGACGGATAAAGTCTGATGATAACGGAGATGATGATGAGACTTATAATGGAAGAAAGGGTAAATCGAGTTTTTTGGTTACCTGCAAATTGCAATCATGGGTATGTTCAATCACTGCTACATATCAAGTTGTGACCATAATATGTAGGCTATGTAGCAGTGATTTTACTTATCTCTTGAGAATGTAAATCAAGATCTTAGTTGAGACATGTTTACTTCGCAAGTTAAATTTCACAGAGAGGCTTTACGCCTTAGCTAAACAGTTATATCGTGAACCTAAAGTTTAGTAATCCTATCCGTAGATTTCAAGTTCTTTATGTTTGAGTTTAAGAAATATTGTGAATAATATAATTTTATTATAGAATAAGATAGAGGATAAAGAATAATTTTCACGCAAAAACTAATGAATGGATTTTAACGAAACTTTACAATAATAGCTTATAAATCAGAGTAGCACATAGGCTATAATTTATCCCCGTACTCCCACGGGAATGGGAAGTACGCGGGTGAAACCGCGAAACGCTGCTAGTATATAAAAATCGTAAAGAGGAAAGCCCTGGAAGTACCCTCTGACTGTATTACCAGTAGGTATACTACACGTCCGAGTAAATATGTTGTTCACGGGAAATGTAGTCAATCAGAAAATTGTGTATTTAAATGGATAGTTATATCTCGGAGATCCGCGATTATTTAAGGTCAGGAGAGCTCTCTGATCTCGTGCTGTCACTGATGCGTGCATAATATACCTGAAGATATCAGGATTATAGATCGAAAGGGATGTGAAGTTAGGTAAGTTTATTTTTGTGCTAACTATGACATGACTATAATAATCTCTTAAACCACTTTTTGGTACTTATAAGGAAAGTAGACTATTTTTTTATAGATAGCAACAGCGCAAAAACGCTTCTAAGTAATTCCACGTGTAATGCAATTGCCATAAGCTTAAAAAAATTGTGTGCACTTTGCCTTTCATCTTTATTTTTCATAGTTTTTCTACAAGATATGATAGGTACTGCCATACTGCTGTTATAAAATGTTTACTAACGTTCGTAAACATTTTGAAATCATCATTTTACTATGCGTAATGAATGACAAAATGTTTACAAATGTTACTTGACATTTATAACAGGAGGGTATTCGCTGTAAACTGATATTTAAATTGAAATATGAGGCATACATCCTTACAATCTTTATGGACATTTATGTTTTTTAAGGGTGCAACAGTCAGATGTCAACATAGGTCTCACTCCCACACCGGTGGGAGGGAAGCGCTGTGCCGCGTTCCCGGCTGCATGGGTACCACCATCTTGCTTGTTTCTCCCGTGAAACAGCTAAGCTGTGTTTCGGAGAGAAGGGCAAGACAGGCAGTGTAATTAATGGCACCGAGACTTAACATCTTATGTCTCAGGATAGGCAACACATAAATGAGTTGCCTGGGCTCGTTCCAGGTAAACTAGTTTATGTTCATGGGCGACGTCGACCACTCACCATCAGGTGGCACGTTTGACAGTTTGCCTATCCAAGTAACATAAAAGAAATCTCTTTAAGACCTTAGCTGAAATCTACTGGATCAACGTCCTTCAATGATTATACTAAGGTAATATATAATTTCACCTGTAGAAAGTATCTCATAGATCTATCCCTGCACAGGAGAGGCCCTCCAGAGTCCCCCGCACACGAGTCTCTCCGCCCCCTCCCCGCGCACACCATGTTGTCCGTTATGGCATACTGCCAGTACGACCGGCGACAAATCCCTTGTTGGATTGTGGAAACCTAGAATATGAACATAATTACAACGACGAACACGTCATACATCATCATCACCATCAGCCTCTATCCGTCCACTGCCTCCCTCAATGAATCCCAAAACAGCCGATCCCTTGCCACTTCCATCCTAACATATAAACACTAATATACTAGAGCTGATTTTGTTTATTTGTTTGAACATTCTAATCTCCGAAATGACCACTAGAGATGAAAAAATATTTTTTATTTGATCTCCCAGTGGTTGAAGAAAGGTGAAAATTCGCTGGAATAGCCTTCATAATAAAAGCAATGGACATTTGTTCCTTCATTTATATTTAAGACGAAAGATACGAAATGAAAGGAAAATTAAAACTATCAAGAAATAAAATTACAAGTATCCACTCTTCTGTTCCTTCTTGGAAACAATAAGTTGGCAACAGTAAGCAATAAGTGAGTACCTTTTATTTATACGTCTATTACCTGAGCTTCATGTAATATTCTGGTCCCGTGTACATCAGCGGCACGTTTCTTTCCCCATCCGAGAATCACACACGTGGTATGTGGTGGTAGAATCTGGTGGGGCTGAGGTAGACATGCTATACCATGTCCTAGGTCTGGTCTAGCTGGTGCTGGTAACCTAGAAATAAAATTTACTCCCTTTACGTAGACCTGTGCTGCGATGTGCTATGTACCACCATATTGCTTGTTTCTCCGGAACCCAGCAAAGCTCTTGCAAAAGCAAAGGCTTTGCTGTGTTTCGGAGAGAAGGTCAGGACAGGCAGTGTAATTACTGGTACCGAGACATAACATCTTATGTCTCAGGATAGGCAACACATAGATGTGTTGCCTGGGCTAGTTCCAGGTAAACTATGTAGTTTTTGTTCATCGGCGACGTCGACCACTTACCTACCACCTGGTGGCACGTCTGCCAGTTTGCCTATCCCACTAACATAAAAAAACTATAGCTGTCTATTTCTTTGTCTATGATGATTCCAACAAATACATCCTACAAATTGTCTGTCTTCAAATTAAATCGAACGCAAGACTTGAATCCTAAAGATACAGAACTATTTTTAAGATATGCTTTACGTCTTAATTTTCTTCCTAGTATTTGTAGAATGTACCATCAACATTTGAATGACGTAGTTATAGATCAGCCATCCTTTCACATCGATCATATTATACCCAATCGGAATAGAGCGGTAATGATAATAATTGTTTTATATGAAGACAAATTCCGCCAAATTTGTGCAGCGACGCTGCGCTGGTTCTGTGCTCTGATTGGCCGACTGGTGGCCATTGATATATGGGACGAACATACAGATTACTGGTTGGTTGAATCTCTATTACATCAGTGACAAATCACTGACCAGTTTCGGAAGTGTATGACTCACAGTACTACTCTAACCGGTTATATGCTCGATGTCCTTTCAACATTGTTATCCCTATAGCGTATTAAAAATACTAACTAATTTAGGTAAAAAAAATCAAGAATTATGTATCCTTATAAAAAAAAAGCCCATTATCAAATTGGCCAGACCATCACTCTAAGCCTGTATTATTGCTCCCACCAACGTAAATATTTACATTTAACAAGGACCATAAAAAATACGCCCGAAAGATTAAGTCAAGTTCAATCTCGTAAAATTCTAAGTACTGTAATAAACTAGGGGATGAAAAGCTCAGTAACTACCTTTCATTTTGACATTACAGGTACTTTTCATTAGTATTTCCCTCTTACTTTAGGATCAATATAAAAAGTTGGAAATTTCAGAAAAGTTATTTTTTTTTTAATAATCTTTAAATTCACCTGTGTATTATGCTTTGATTCTAGTTTAATTATATTATAAGGTTTTCTAAGGACAACATTACAAGCAGGTGGCCAACCAGCCATCCTGCTTTTCCAATGAATGTAAGATCCTACCAATATTATAAAGGCAAAGGTTTGTAAGGATACTGACCATTTAGTAGTTCCATCCATACCATTTTAGTAAAATTTTACAATAATATAGTTTATACATCAGAATACCACAGGCTATAATTTATTCCCGTACTCCAGTGAATGAAGTAGACGAACGAAACCACGGGGCGCTACTAGTATTTCAATAAACTCATGGGTATTCTTGAATCGTTGCTAATTTGACATTTCACGAGGTTTTAGGAGGTTTATCAAATCTACAGCCGAGCGATCATATAATCGGATGCCGAGTTCACGCCATCATGATCATTATCAACGCCCACTGCTGGTTATAGGGCTCTTTCGATGACATCAAGACGACTTCCACCACACGCACCTAACTAGCACCGACCAGTGTACGGACATCGTTCATCATTTTTTTCTTTAACGCCGGGAAATGCTCTGAGGCATCCCGCGAGCGAGTGGGTCTCACCACGCGGGTATGTGGGACTCGCTGCGCCCGAAAGGTGGTAAGTAGACGCAGCTCTACCCACTAAAACCCGGCGAGTGCCACCAATGCCGCCTTTGGTGCCCCGGATCTGTTGAGCAAACAGGGCACCTCGACGGCTAGTCAGTCCCTCAAGGGACCGATGCCACGTCCACAGGGAGGTTGTCCCGCACCACGGAACAACAGTAAGGTTCCCACCCTCGCCCCTTGTCGCCTGCTCTTTTGTCCCCTCTTAGCAGTTCCCTCGGCTCAATTTGCTTCGCCCAAGGTGCTGGGCTCACCCTAGGGGCCTAGGCTACTGAAACCCACCGCCACGACAAGGCTTGAACCACAGAGATATATCAAGAGCTTGAACCGTGGTGGAGAGATCGTTCATATAGTTCTCGACCGTCGAACGAGTCGTAAATCGACCGACTTCTGAACGTAACCTCTACTCCAGATATCTATTAGCACACATCAGTTCTTTATCATACTAAAGCTTCACTATAAATAAAGATAGATTTTGTGATAGAGTGGATTTTTTCTGCTAAGAATAAGTTTTTATCAAGCATTAAAACCATGAATTTTACGCAACATAAAACTATTAATTCGTACCTACGTAGTTTTCCTCCTAACATATATACAGATAAATAAAATTGGAGTGTCTATTTGTTTTATTAATATGGATATATACACGGTACAAATACCAAAATAACATTTTTTATAATTTATATCTGTCTGTCCGTCTCTCTGTTTGCTCCAGCTAATCTCTGAAACGGCTCGGTCGATATTGACTTTCACTGGCAGATATTATAAGAAGTAACTTGGGCTATAAAAATAATCATCATCAATCCGGGTACGGCGGTAAGTATAAGTTAACGCGGGCGAAGCTGCGGGCAACAGATAGTCGGTGATATGGACCAATGCGTATGTAGGTCTTGTATCACATTAATACGATTTCGACAGGACCCCTACTTATTTGGCTTTACGAGCTCTGAAAGGTTATAATAAAAACCCGAAAAGGAAAGTGTATTGATTTTTCTTTATGTAAGAAATTTAATTAAATAGTTTCGTTTATATCTAAGGATTGGCTTTGATTGAATTTCGGGTCGTAGAATGCTGTGGTTAGAGAGTTAAGCGCAATTCTATGATAAGTATGGGTCGTATAAAGGCATCATCACCATCATCATCATCATCATCAGCCTTTATCATCATCATTATCAGTCCTATGTTCAGCAGTGGATGGACTACTGCTGAACATAGGCCTCCTTCGATGAACGCCAAGATGACAAGAATGGATGACGGATGTGCCAATAAAATTCAAGAGTGGAGGCGTCGTTTGAGTAGACGAAGTGTTGGTAGGCCTAGGTATGTTGGCAGGTGGGAAGACCCCGTGCGGTGGCCGGTCCGTGTTGGATGCGAGTGGCGAGGGATCGGACGTCTCGGCGTTCATTGAATGAGGCCTATAAAGGCATATTAGTATATGAATAAAATCCCAAAATAGTTCAGTCCCCAAACAAAATAATTAAGATTGCGGCAAACAGATTGAAGGTTTTTTTTGCATACGCCTAGCATCGTGAGTGAAATCGATACTGGATGTAAGAAGTGATAGCAGTCCTTCACAGATTTTAGGACTTTTAGGCTAGCGGACCTGTCTCTCCAGAACATGTTGACGTGTTTAAGGATTATCCAGATTTATATTTTAAAATGGGTAATTTTATTTACGATAATACGGAGCCAACCAGGTTTTATTTTATGACTGTTTTGATGGTATTTTAAATATTTCTGTACAACGGAGTTACGTTGAAACGAGTTCGCGATGAAATAAATAATAAAACAAATAATTAATATTATGTGTTAAAACTTATAAGCAACGCTTTCCGCCAATTTTCTTAAAATGTTCTCGATTCTTATCGCTACCAAATATTGAACATATTACTTATAGTAAAGTAACGCTCGATTTTATTAACGCGCGACAAGCGCGCGGTTCCGGAACTCGAAATTCACATTCGACATGTGATTGTGCGGTTTCCGCGTGTCTAAATAATCCCAAAATAAATATCTACATATATTTATACGTAGATATTTAAGACCCGCGCAGTTCCCACGCGATTCTGTAACCGGATGTCGCGATGTCTGAACGAGGCCTATTTTAATATAAATGCAAGTGTTATTTATAGAGTAATTTTTTAATAACAAATAGGGGAATACCTCGGTATCATAAACGAACCGTCGATTGTTTAATTGCCTTTATTGTGATGTGGGGTCAACGCACAAGGCCACACTGCTTGCGTGCCAGGATAGGAGAGAGTAGCTTCATGTTATGCGTGCATTCAGATACATTATATTTTAGTAAAAGTAAAAAGTGAGCGACGATGGTCTAGTGGGTATGGGCTCGGCCTCTTGGGTGAGAGCCGAGAGGTCCGGGTTCGATCCTGACCCCCCCCCTGTGATGCCTATAAATGGGTTTTTCTTAATTTCTACGTGCATCTGCACATGAGACCATCGCTTGTTCACCGGTGAAGGAAACATCGTGAGGAAACCTGCATGCCTGATGCGATTTAAAGTCTTTGAAGGTGTGTGAAGTTCACCAACCCGCATTGGGCCAGCGCATCGGTGAACTATGGCCCAAAACCCTCCTCGCCTGATTTCGAGGAGGAGACCCGTGCCCAGCAGTGGGACATAAAAGGGTTGATATTATTATATTATTATTATAAAAGTAAAAAAGTTTCTTTAGTTGGACGCGCTAAAAAGGGAATCGTAGTAGTTTCATTCTCAAAATAAATAGTTTTTAATAGTAAAAAAACCAAATTAGACTACTAGTTACAGAGATTGATTAAAACACTCTTCAGATTATATTAGACTTCTAATATATAAGCCTTTAGTCCTACTCTCCTACTAATATTATACGGGCGAAGGTTTGTATAGATGTTTGTTACTCTTTCAAGCAAAAAGTACGGAATGGATTTTAATGAAACCTTACACTATTGTAGATTATATATCAAAATAGCACATAGGCTATATATAATCTATATCCGTACTCCCACGTAAATGGGAAGCATGGAGGTAAAACTGCGGGGCGCTCCTAGTATTCTATACTATAGATTTGACATTTTAATAGGAGATCGAGGAGGTTATTTCAAAGTTCAAAAAACTAACCTTAAGAGAGCGACGTCATTCACGACCGTGTCCGGGTCGTACTGCGGATGGATGACCACCTCCGAGACCCTCATCTCCACCTCCCCGTAGTTCCGGACGAACAGGTCGTGTTCTCCCAGACGGACGTACAACCTCCTCCTCACACAATGCGCCGCTGTTACAACCCAGCGTAGAGATACTAGGGTTCCGCCACAGAAAGCCTCCTAGAGAAATCCATTTACATCAAATATTGTTATGAGCTATGCTACCCTCCTCGCCTGAATTTGACGAAGATACTCCTGGTCTTTATAGTAGTGATTTGTGTTTTAAATAAATAAGTATATTAAATATTATCCAACAGTCACATCACGTTAACCTAGCCCCGTGCTCAGTTCGTAAGAACTTGTGCTACGACCTACTAGGAAGGAACTGAAATAACTTTAAGAAATGTATATAAATACATAATATATACACGCCAATGACCTGTGGACGTGTACTGGACTTCTACATTGATCATACAAATTATCTGCACTTGTCAGGATTCGAACCCGCGACCGCTGCGTAAAGTTGCTAGTAGCCTGAACTACCACTCTGCCAACCGGCCGTTTCTATTAATTTAAACTCGAAAAAAAAATTGTATAGATGTCTATCATTTTCTATGTTCAGCACACTTTTAATTGGAAATTTGAGCGGAAAATATAGACGGCCCCCAGAATCCCTACATAAAAATTTTAATCCAAATGAAACAGCTAGTAATCAAACCAATAATACCTTGTATCGATTTAAAACCGCAACCTGCCAGATCCACTTCCCCGGCGGCGCCTGTCTGCCCCCTATTATCTTCACCATGTCTCGCATGCGGGCTCTCATCTGAACACTCGGCGAGCCGCGATATTTGCCCACCCTACCACATACGGGGTTCGTTCTCATCGCTCTGGCATCTTCTCTATGAATCGCTTGGATCGGACTAGCCATCGATTCTGCTGTTAAATTGCCTATGAAGAATAATAGTTTTGTCATGTTTTTATATATTTTCTAGTGTCAATCTAGACGATTGCGTCTAGATTGACTGACAAGGCCACACTGCTTGCGTGCCAGGATAGGAGAGAGTAGCTTCATGTTATGCGTGCATTCAGATACATAATAGTTTAGTAAAAGTAAAAAGTGAGCGACGATGGTCTAGTGGGTATGGGCTCTGCCTCTTGGGTGAGAGCCGAGAGGTCCGGGTTCGATCCTGACCCCTCCCCCCCCTGTGATGCCTATAAATGGGTTTTTCTTAATTTCTACGTGCACCTGCACATGAGACCATCGCTTGCTCACCGGTGAATCCACATATTGATGTGAATGTAAACTTTTACATCAAAGTCAACACATATGTATGTACAATTTAAGTGGAACAAAATTTTAAATAATTATAAAATTAGTTTAGAAGTTAATCACATTTAATTACTTATTAACATTCTATGTTCAGCAGTTGACGGATAAAGGCTGATGATGATGATAGTGATGATGATTAATTAATAAGAAAATTTACAATGATAAACGAAAAGTATTATTTTTGAACGATTATCTAAAAAGTATTTATTTAGAATATTGTACTAACAGTGCCGCACTCAGCAGAATGTATAAAAACTATACTCAGCATTTTCATAAATTTCATATAGTCATGGTGTTCTACTTTAAGAGTTCTCAAGCGTGATATTAAAATAGTTCGTTCGATTGACCGGCCCCTTAATGCAAAATGAAACTAATATATCAAAATGGTGTATCAGCTATGAAAAAACTTATATCAAACATTTTGAGAAATGAAATGGAATGTATGACCATTCCATTTCATTTTAATTTCATTTAATAAAAGTAATAATAAATATAAAAAATGCAATGAAACAAACAACTAATTACATTCCCAGTGTATCGGTCATTTTACGGTAGGTCTCTTTCATGACCATTGCTGCCGCATATAATATTATCTCAGATATTATGTGGCATTATAATTTTTTTTCGAAAAAAAATTTTTGGGTCTGATGGAATTTAAGTTCAATCGGAACAGTAGGTGAGCATAATATGGCTCACCTAAGAATTATTCTAAAGGGAGTCGCTCCCTGCCGTAGCCCACAGGGGGCGCGGCATATCGCGCGCGCTGCTCGAGAGAGCTAGATAGTCAAAACTAGTCAAATCCCAAATATAAAAAACTAATACGAAAATAAATATGATAGTACACTTGAAACAAATATGAATAATAGGACTGGTAGTGCCAAGCTGCTTTGCAGCCGAATTGGGTCGGCACGATCGGGGTGGTACCTCTCGCTTACGTAATACCGGCGTTAAGTGACAATAAGAGTTTCCGGTGGCCTGTTGGGGTGGGGGGATAGGGAAAAGGAGGGCAACGCAAAACGCTTCGACTGCTCGTTTGCCAAGTAAATTTAGAAGTACAAATTAATATGAAAGAAATATCAAAAAGCTTCATCATCTCGGAAACTTTTGAAATAAAAATTCTTTATAAATATTAATGTGCCTGAGATTAGTATTATGTTTGAACTTACTCCAGATTGTTAATAGTTAACTGTATTTTATTTAACGGTAAAAGTTTTCCAAATTATATAACATTCATACAATTTCTTTTATATATATAATATGGAGAATAGCTAAAATGACTTACGATCTAACGTATAGATACTAAGCCAACCGAAGGGAATTTCACGAGACAAACTCGATTACACACATCACAATTTTATATTTTGTGGCGTCAAATGTGGGTACTTGAAAATTGTAATGTCGGAACTTGGAGATGAAAATCAATATACGACCGAAACCATTTGGCTCTCAGATAAGACAATATGAGGCTCCATGTGCCAAATCACATACTTTAGCGAAAAACCTTTGAAGTTTTAATTTAGAAACCAATTTCTTTTGTAATTAAAATTAATTATATTACGAAATAGAAAGGCCTCAAATGTTTAATTGATAATTTACAGTACCTTCATCCTTTTAAACCAAATATTTAAGACAATATGAGTTGAGGTTTCCGAACCGTTACGACTTAGGGACCTTCAAGAAAAGAGCATACTCCCATTTGAAAGGCCGGCAACGCACCTGCTAACCCTCTGGTGTAGCACCGGATGTCAGTGGATGTCGCTATCACTTACCGTCAGGTGAACCGACTGTACGTTTGCCCCCTCTTCTATAAAAAAAAGTTGAAGTTAGAATTTCATAAAAAATCCTCTAAACTAAAGTTTTTTTTTTCTTTTTCTTTAACGCCGGGAAATGCTCTGAGGCATCCCGCGGGGGAGTGGGTCTCCCCACGCGGGTATGTGGGACTCGCTGCGCCCGACAGCTGGTAAATGGACGCAGCTCTACCCACTAAAACCCGGCGAGTGCCAACAATGCCGCCTTTGGTGAGGTGCCCCGGATCTATTAAACAAACAGGGCATCTCGACGGCTAGTCAGTCCCGCAAGGGACCAAAATCAAAATCAAAATTTTTATTCAAAATAGTACCAACAAAGTATCTTTTTGAACGTCAATTGAGTCTACCACCGGTTCCAATGCAAGACCACTGAGAAGAACCGGCGAAACAAACTCAGTGGAACTGATCTTTTCAAATAATTTATAACAAATTTTACATGTTATTATTATAAAATGCCTGGGAGGAACACCCTATTCCCAAGGTGTGGTATCTTCTATAAAAACTTTTACTTTATAATATCCTTTACCACACAAATGCTCTTTGACAACTTTTTTGATTTTTTTGAAATGTGACCGACGTGTGTGAAATGGGACCGACGCCACCTCCACAGAGAGGTTGTCCCGCACCACAGAACAACCCCTCCCAACGTCGGGACAGTACAATGGGGTGAGATTCCCATCCTCATCCCTTGCCCCCTGCTCTTATGTCCCCTCTTCTTACAAGAGGGGTACAAAGGGCCCCCTTGGCCCAATTCGCTTCGCCCAAGGTGCAGCGGCTCACCCTAGGTTACTGAGCCCAACCGCCATGACAAAGCCTGAACCATGGTGGGGCTCTGAACTAAAGCTAGGCTAGATGTATTTTTAATGTTATTTGAATAGACAAACTGACTGTCGTGCCCTGTTATGGTAAATTGTCATCATCGACCACGAACATTAACGATAAACTGATTCTAGCCCCAGCAACTTAATCGGATCCCTACTCTGAGATGTTAGCCAATAAAACACTGTCTATCTTTTATTTTGATATAACGAACTAGACCAATGACCGTTGATTTGTGTGTGACTTGTATGTGATTTGTTTCCGATTTTATGTATTAGTACAACTTTTTTCTTTTCCGTTTGTATAAGTTTTTTTTTCTATACTATGTTCTATGTCACTATTAAACTATATTAATTGCTTAATGTTTATCTGTTCTGTGGTGCCATGTATGGATTACTAAATAAAGTTTATTCTTTCCGAAATACAAAGCTTATCATCTGAAGAAGTAAGCAGGAAATATAATTTATATAATTTTTAAGCTGCCTAATATTACGTGCAAGAAAGAACGACACTAAAGGCCTTCAGATTGCAGACTTAGCTTTTGAACTTATAAAAACTTTATAAAATATTTGATACATAGATAGATAAAATTGTTAATAGTTGAAAGCGTACAGATATATACCAAAACCGTTATTAATATTAAGTCCAATAAAACCTTATGGTCATTATGTTAGAGGCTAAGGTAAGTAGCCAGCTAAGTACCTATGTGCTATTTCACCTGCGTCGTTCCGTCGCTGCATTCTGTCAAGGTACCAATGATGGCAAAATCCTCCTTCTATGTAACAATAGGCAGACTGCTTGATAACCCTCCGCCCACACATAACCCATTTCTGGCAATATCTAAAAGAAAAACAATGATACGTATATTTTTTCTACCATTTTTTCAACGTGACAATAATGCATATTAAACCAGATATTTCGATTGACTAAAATTATGTCACTATGAATTTGCTTTATTTTATGTAATTAGGGAAAATATATTCAATACGATACTATATTAATAAGTGTATATGTGATTATCTATATACATAGATATAATAAAACTATAGAGGTGAAATTTCTGTACAATGAATAAATGCTCAAAACCAAATTAGATTTTTTAATTATTTTTTTTCTCTGTTTGTATTTCGGTTTGTATGGGCTAATCTCCGAAACGACTGGACCATTTTAAAAGAAGTTTTGATTGGTGGTAGCTTATATCCTTTTCTTTTTTTCTTTTACGCCGAGAAATGCTCTGAATGCCTCAGATACCCACATACCCACTCCCGCGGGGGAGTATGTGGGATCGCTGCGCCTGAAAGGTGGTAAGGTTACGCAGCCACAGCCGCACCGCAACGGCTCAACTACGGCTGTGGATGGAAAACAACGACCGGGTCATAGAAATGATCCAAGGGCCGTGGGTCAGAGACGGGAGAATATGTGGCCTCAACCCAACAAGAGGTAAATTGTATACTTGCAATCAAGATACACCGAGGACGTGTATTTTTACTACTAACCAAATAACAGCTATGCCACTTAACGAGTTCTGTTCCAGAGATCTAACAACAATAAAACTGCGACAATCCGAACCGTTCCCAGACATAGTGCGGGCATCAGCATATATGCCGGACGGTGAGGAAGCACCACCCTAAGACCTGGCCGCCTTGGTCAGTTATTGTGAGAAGGAGGGACTGGAGCTTGTCGTAGCTACAGATTCTAATGCACACCACCCTCTGTGGGGAATGGCAAGCAGCAACAAAAGAGGTGAGGATCTAGTATCGTACCTTTTTACAACCAATCTAAATCTATTAAACAAAGGCTCAGAGCCCACATATGTGACAAGGAGATGTAAAACAATCATCGACCTTACACTAGGCACGAATAACGCGACGGATCTCATCAAAAACTGGCATGTATCCAACGAAGCATCATGCTCAGACCATAGATGGATCCGATTCGAGATAAACATTAGCACAAATACTCCCACTCCTAGGAGGAATCCCAGGAAGACAAATTGGAACACATACAACAAAATCATAACAAACAAATTCAACACAGACGCACCGGATCAAATCAGGAGCGTAGAAGATATAGAGACACAGGTGACAGACCTGACAGATACGATCATACAAACCTATCACTCAACATGCCCCTTACCAAACCTACAACGCAACCAAGAATACCAACCATATGGTGGGGCCCAAAACTTGAGAGGTTAAGGAAAAAGGTCAGAAGGCTACTAAACAGAGCCATGAACACCAGCGACAGCATAGACTGGGACAACTATAGGGAAACTAAAAACCTATATAAAAAACAAATACGGGCCAGGAAAAGAGAATCCTGGCAAAAGTTTTGTGACAGCATAGAGTCCTGTAGCGAGGCTGTGAGAATAAAAACTATCATGGCCTCAGGCGGAAACCCACACATAGGGTCAATCAAAAAACAGGACAATACATACACTAAAACATATGAGGAAACAATGCAAGTCCTCATCCAGACGCACTTCCCAGACTGCAGCATCGTTACAGAAGCAAGATGGGAAGACGAACATATCATACCACCAAACACTAACAAATGGATGACTGCCCAAAATGTAGCGTCAAGAGACAAAATTACGTGGGCAGTCAACAGCTTCCAACCATATAAATCAGCAGGTGTAGATGGCATCTTCCCAGCCTTGCTCCAAAGAGGGGGTGAGGGAGTAATTGGGGCCCTAGTCAGGATACTCCAATCATGCCTGGCATATGGCTACGTTCCCAAGCTATGAAGGGAGGTAAGAGTCGTCTTCATCCCAAAACCAGGTAAGAGTGACTACACAGATGCGAGATCCTTCAGACCTCCTTCAGCCTGACATCATTCATGATGAAAACTCTGGAAAGGCTATGCGATAGAGAACTGAGGGACAAAGCACTGAAAAACTTACCAATACACCACAACCAACACGCTTACTCATCGGGAAAATCCACAGAGTCAGCCTTACACGCAGTGGTAAGCAAAATAGAGCATGCCCTGCAAAACGAAGTCATATGTCTAGGCACGTTTATTGACATCGAAGGTGCCTTCGACAAAACAAACTTTGACAGCATAAAAACAGCACTAAACAGACACAACATAAATAGCAAATTGGATCCACTACATGTTAGTTAAAAGAATCATTACGATAGACGACAAGGGCGCACAGAAAGTAGTTGCAAAGGGTTGCCAACAAGGAGGAGTACTATCACCTCTCCTGTGGAACATAGTCGTAAATGACCTCATAACTAAACTGAACAACAGACATTTCTACACAGTAGGGTACGCTGACGACTTAGCGATACTCATAACGGGTAATCATGCAAATACAGTATGTGATCTAACTCAGACAGCTCTTCGAGTGGTAGACCGGTGGTGCAGAGAATCTGGACTCACCGTCAACCCAAACAAAACAGAACTAGTAATGTTCACCAACAAAAGGGTACTAAACAATTACACACTCCCTAAATTAGGGAGCGTTACACTCCAATTGAACACACAGGTGAAGTACCTAGGAGTAATCCTTGACAGCAAACTAAATTGGAGTCAACACCTAGAAGCCAAACTAAACAAAGCCTGCATTACATTCTGGCAATGTAAAAGAATGATAGGTAGGTCATGGGGCCTAACTCCGAGAATAGTGCTATGGCTCTACGGTACAATCATCAGACCAATAGTCAGCTATGGAGCACTAGTCTGGTGGCCACGAACACGCCTAACAACGGTAAGTGACAAACTACAACGCTTCCAAAGGTTGGCATGTCTTGCCATCACAGGAAGCATAAAAACAACACCGACCGCAGCCATAGAAACTATGCTATCCCTGCTTCCACTACATCTCTTCATACAACAGGAAGCAGCGTCTGCAGCGGTAAGGTTACGAACACTTAAACTATGGAACGACATCAGGATACCTCACACAAAAATCTTAGACGAGTATCTAGATGAATTTCCATTGCTGCAGGCCCCTAGCGATGTCATACCCAAAACGTATGTATTCAACAAACAATACAAAATCCAACTTTTCGAGTCCCCATCAACAAATACATCCTCTAAGGAGCTGAGTATTTACACCGACGGGTTGAAAACACAACAAGGAACAGGTGCAGGGGTCTTCTCAGAAGAACTAAACCTCCACCTGGCTGTACATTTGGGCAAACACAACTCCGTCTTCCAGGCGGAATGTGTTGGTATAGCCCAAGCAGCGAGAGCCATAACAGAGCGGAAAGTAACAGGGTACCCCATTAGGATCTTATCCGATAGTAAGGCGGTACTCCAAGCAATAAACTCATACACAACAAACTCGGGCCTAATTCACGAATGCCACTGTTACCTCGAAAGAGCATGTCAACTTAACACAGTGACCCTTCAATGGATAAAAAGGCACAGTGGCTCAAGAGGTAATGATGCAGCAGACGAGCTGGCCAAATGTGGAGCAAATATGGAGGTCAAAGGTAATGAACCAATGACCCCGCTACCATATAGCCAGTTAAGGGCATGGGTGAGAACGCACGCAAACACACAACACAGAGAGCTCTGGACGAGCAGAGACGATTGCAGACAAGCAAGGGAAGCGATGCCAATAGGCAACCCACGCGTCTCTCGTCAATTAATGCTCTTAAAACGATCAGAACTGCGCCTGATAACAGGCACCATAACAGGACATGGTCACTATAACAAGCATCTTTTCACTATAGGTGTTACAGACAGTCCGCTATGCAGAGCCTGCGTAGCGGAGGAAGAAACAGCAGCCCATGTACTACTGGAGTGCACAGGAGTAGTACCGCTACGGGCTGCCCATCTCGGATGCCCGAGAACGCTCCCGGAGATTTGCGCCGATGTCAAGAGACTGCTAGCATTCTTGCGGGAGCTTAACTGGCAGTAGGGAGTGCTTCAGGCTCACAGCATGCAAAATAGGCGCAAAAGCGTCGAGTTGCGGAAACCAGACTGACCTCAAGTCAAGTAAGGTGAACGCAGCTCACCCACTAAAACCCGGCGAGTGCCCCCAATGCCGCCTTTTGTGAGGTGCCCCGGATCTGTCGAACTAACAGGGCACCTCGACGGCTAGTCAGTCCCTTAAGGAAACGCAAAGGAAATCGCACCACCGAACAACCCTTCCCAAAGTTGGGACATTACAATAGGGTGATCATCCTCGCCTCTTGTCCCCCTGCTCTTTTGTCCCCTCTTCTTATAAGAGGAATACAAAGAGCAGCTCCCTCGGCTCAATTTGCTTCGCCCAAGGTGCTGGGTTCACCTAAGGCTACTGAGCACCACCGCCACGACAAGGCTTGAACCATAGTGGAGTAACTTATACCCCTGGACAAAATATAGGATACTTTTAAACCCAGTAAATTGTTGTTACCTAGTAGATTAGTAGTAGATCAGTACCTCAACGGGAACATCTGCGGGTAACTTGAGTCGGGCGATGGTACAGCTAATATTGATACAGTTCAAAAGAATGGCGGTTAATCATAGCTGAAAGTCACAATGACTAGCATTTCTCTAGAGTAGATCGTTGGGGTTCCGTGAAGAAAACAATGGATTTTTTTAATTTTCGGTTCAGTCTTGAACAAACATCTATACTAATTATGATATATATTTTTCACTCAATAACTAATCAACTGACTTTTAAAAAAATATTTCATAATTAGAATGCTACGTTAACAATCAGTGACGTAGGCTATGAAAATAATCAACAACAATCAACAACAATTAAATCTATTTAGAAACTTTGCCTTATTTTATAAGAAGGATAGGGAAGGTTGTCAACTGCCACCAAACCGATGTGTCTTGGGATATGCCCAAAAAGGGCACAAAGTGGCATGAGCACTGTCTATCGAGTGGTTTTACCACACCACCAATACACATGACGGTTTTCCAGACATAACTAATAAAAAAACAACCATTATAAGACTCAAAAAAAAAAACAACCAGTCACAGGGACTGCCGATAGAAGTGAAAACAAAACAATTAAATTCAAATACCTAGAACCCAAACGAATATGTACCTATAAGTTCCTTCGAATAATTTAGAAGCAACACAATTTGCAAAACAAATATTGCATAATCTTATAAAATAAATCAAACGTCATATAAACATCAAATCGCGTCTCGTAACGGTGTCGCGACTAATCTTATATGTATAAATGAATCAAACGTCATATAAACGTCAAATCACGTCTCGTAATGGTGACGCGAGTCCAGAGATTTTATCTCATCTAAAAATATGCGTACCGCGCTAAAAGAAATTTTCACTTCAAAAAAATTCGCTATACTCGATCTATGCTGATGCTTTTGGCTTAATCATGAATTTCAGATAAACTACATCAAATTTGAAACTATTAAAACGGGCCGTTTATCACGTTGTTCACTTGTCTTACGATGCTCGATATTTTGACCTATCTACGAATTTCTCGTTCCCGTGAACAGTGAAAAGTACGGTAAATATCTCGTTTTAAATATGAAAATGTTAATTTAAAATCTTCAAATTATCACACAAAAATTCAAAAAGCTTACCTCTCTCTAACAGTAGTACATTTCCTAGAGCAAGGACTCCACGGTCCCCATTGTGAAAACCCACGAACTGGTCTCTGTACATCATAATCCATCTGTCTCAAATGTGGCTGAAACAACAAAAAACACTTTAATAATTCTGGGAACATCCATAAATATTAATTTAAAGCTAATACTCTTTTATCGGTTGATCAAGGATGAAATATAAAGTATCTTAATCCTAAACAAATATGTAGACTTGTTTGCAAGGATTTAGTTCTATAAGATATTTTATATATATTATGACTTATGTTTGCTATGTGACGCTAACAGTGTGTAAGTCATTGCTCCTGCCCTAGCGTGACGCAAAAGGAGCGTTCGGCCTAGGCGCTAGATACCATGGAGTGCCAAAATAAAAAAATTAAAAACAATTTCTTGCGACTAATAAAATTTTGATAGCTCCTTTTAATTGAAAACTGAAGTATAATTAATTTCTAGCTCGCTCTACGCTGGCCAAGGGCTAAAAAGGATTGGGGACGTACGTAAGGTACGGTGAAAAGTAATAGGCCTTGCGGAAGAACTACGAATGCATATTTCCTTCGAGAATAGCGTAGGCCCACCCAGGAGAGAACCTTAGATCATAAGGTTAGGACTTAACGTATGCTATGCTATACTCTTAGCCATCCCGCGGGGAGGGGGACTTCCCAGGCGGGTATGTGGGCACTGCGCCCGAAAGATGGTAAGGTGGACGCAGCTCTACACGCTAAAACCCGGTGAGTGCCAACAATGCCGCCTTTGGTGAGGTGCCCCGGATCTGTTGAGCAACAGGGCAACTTGAAGGTTAGTCAGTCCCGCAAGGAACCGACGCCACCTCCACAGAGGGGTTGTCCCGCAACACAGTACAACCCCTCCCAACGTTACAGTGCAGTGAGGTTCCCATCCCTGGCCCCTTGTCTCCCCTGCTCCCTTGGTACAATTGGCTATGCCCAAGGTGCTGGGTTCACCTTAGGCTATTGAAGCCCACCTCCACGTCAAGGCTTGAACCATGGTGGGACACGTATGGGGGCTGCTCCGACAACAGGTGAACTTGTTTGTGTTCATAGGTGACATCAACTACTTGCCATTATCGTCGTCGGCTCGTCGGTTTGTCTATCCAACTAATTAAAAAAATCGCTGATGGTTCAGAAAGCGTGTTTTTATGTAATATAACAGTATAATATAACAAATGAATGCTTTTCAGAATTTTTTCTCCACTTAGAGTGTGAGACCTAGCTTCTTACCAAATTTCATAATTCTATGTCAATGGAAAGTAACCTATATTGGGTTTGACAGACAGACAGACGGACAACGGAATGAAGGATGATGAAGGGTTCCGTTTTGTTATTTTGAGGAACGTAACCCTAAAAATAAACTTATTGCAATTTTATAAATACTTTTTACCATTACCAGTCTAGTTGTACATAACACCCGTTACAACGAACTAGTTCTCGACTAAACCAACGTAGTATGTATGATCTTCGATGAATATTTATTATTTGTCTCGACGCATAACTCAGCCGGATCAAAATGAAGAAGAGCCCGGCAGGAAACTTCTCAATATTCATGGACGAGATCGATCACACACCATAAAGTTAGTTAAGCTACTATAAAGAATTCTTTTTTATATATCGTAGAGAGGCAAATGAGCAGTAGGAGCCTTAGGTGACTACCGACGCCCATAAACATACGCACAAGAGGTTATAAAGATGCGTTGCACTCCTTTACCCCCTCCCCGCCAATGGGCACAGACACGCACAGACAGCATAGCTGCCACTTTGTATAAAAAAATATAAAGAATTCTGCTTATGTACACAGTACACAACATTAGAATTAAACGCCAAAATGGACCAAATATCATGTTACTTTTCTAGAAACAATCGTAATGAATGTGGCAAAACAAAGTTGAGGTAAATGATTTATGATTACCTACCTGATATTTGTTTGCGCTGTGGTTCATGTGGTTGTAAACAATGTTAATAAACAAATGTCTGATCACAAATCCGAGAGGAAATTCCGACAACCGCCAGATATTGAGAGTGGGTTCTGTTTGTACTTCACGCGTGTAAATTCCACGAATAACTTCCACTATTGGACCATTTCTGATTTCGCTTTAACATTTCAGCGAGTGCGAATTCATGAATACCAACTTTATATTCTTATTTCCAACCTTTCCATATTCTTTTTTTTTTTGTAACAGTAGAAAGGCCTATCACCTAGAGATCGTCCCCGGGGATATGTGGGATTCAGTGCTAGTTGCTGGTACCACACTAAAACCATTGCGAGTTGCCTTCAGCCACTTAAAGGGGAGTGTTCCGGACTTGACTAACACCCGCTAACCAAACGATCGGTTGGTTCCCTCAACCTGGCTTGCTCCTAGGCTCCGGGAGAACTTCAATAACTTGAAGCAATCATGCCAACGCCGGTACTTTGTATCCAGGGCAGGCTCCCAACCTTACCCCGAGCCCCGTTAGATGGAAGGCCGGAGGTGCGCATAACGCCTCCTCCGCACGGGAGTCCTACGTCGACGGAGCGCGACGGATGCGGCTTCGTCTTCTCTGTCCCGCTCCGTGGCCTCCTTCTGCGAAATGAGTAATGACGGCTTCGCAGAAGGTGACCGCCGCCTGCCAGGCGTCATCGCTCTCGAGCATGCAGCGCTCCACACTCAAGAGCGAGAGGCCCTCACTAATTTGTAGCTTGCTATTGCTGCTGATTAAAACCTAACTATCCTTTTTAAAGTCGATAAACGATTACACCTGGAGCTGAGGAACCTTATCCATGCGTCGCCCATCCTGAGATGTAATATGAGAAGCGTGCCATGCCATATTTCCGATCCGATTTGACGGAAGAGATACGCAGGATGGTGTTACGGCTGTGTGACATGAGCGCATTCCTCCCACCGGTAAACGTGTAGCAACTAGATTAATTTATTTTTAATGAAAGTACGAAATATCAATAAAAACACTAATTACCCCGGAAATCCGTATTGGATTGGATGTTATCATCTACAATAAAACGAATTGAGCAATAATTTTGATATTTCTTGTACTTCCTATAGTTTGAACTATTTATTTAATGATTTCCAGTTATACATTTTTGTATGTAGGACAAATATAGCAAAATGAAATAGTTTTAAAAAGTATTAAAACATTGATATCGTTTTTTTTTTCGGAATGATCTATGCTAACGGCCCAAAGGCCCTAATGCTACATCGGATTAGTGTGAGCTGAGTTGGCTCACTTCTAGTTTGTAAAAGTGGGGGGTTGGCCCCCGCAAACCGTGAAGTCTGTGACCAAACGGCGTCCTGGCGTCGGGTTGGACCATTAATATCGTTCGAAAGAATATAATATATGAACCGACAGACGTTGCCTTCCATTTTGTAGTGAAACGAATTGTGAATCTAAACCATTCTCGAATCCACTTGAATACACACAAAAATATCATCAAAATCAGTCAAGCGGACCAAGTTTGAGAGATATACACACGCACACAAAAATTATACATAAGATTGGAAATAAAAAAGATTCCAAAATAACACTTTTTAAATAAGCCAATGCTTCGTGCCATGGAAAAGCTTTTGATGTTTCTAATGAAGAATTTCTTCCTAATTTTACAATTTATTAGTATTGCATACAAGTAGTAAATTAGAGCCCAACTCTTGGTGGGGAGGGGTCTGTGTGTTTATTTATGTACATAAACTTTAATAGTTAACGCATCCTTTGAACGCATCTTCAAAGAAGTCGTAGGAATTGGAAATAAGCATGAAAGGCCTAATGTTTCTTTGAATTGTAGTTAAATATTTATTTTGTCCTCAGATATAATTCTCACTTTAATATAAATATTAAATATAAAAGCTATTTGCTGAAAACACATTGCGTCCCTTATACCTACTAAGGTCTATTAATATAGCTTAATTTCTTAGAAAAGTTTGATTTCTAGAATTTTTGTTAGTATTGAAGTGTAAAATATTAAATGTGAAACAAGTTGTATTTATATTGGAAAGGTATTTTATACAAATTGCGACATATTATATTAATTAAGAATAATTGGATACATACTGACAAAGAACCAAACACAAACATGAATAAAACACACAAAGCTCTATGAAACCATCGCCTGTTCCCACAAAAATAAATAGTAAAAACCGGCCAAGAGCTAGTCAGACTCGCGCACAAAGGGTTCCGTACAAAATATACAACATTAGACACTTTAACAAAAATTAAAATTTATGTTTATGGAATTAAATGTTTTTTTTATATATTTGAGTTGATTGCATGAAAGGTAAATTGCGGTTTACGATTTATGACGTATATAAAAACTACTTCCCTACTAAATCTTGTTCAAACCAATTTTCGGTGGAAGTTTGCATGGTAATGTACATCATATATTTTTTTAGTTTTATCATTCTCTTATTTAAGAAGTTACAGTGGGGGGGACACACATTTTTCCACTTTGGAAGTATCTCTCGCGTAAGCTATTCAGTTTAGAATAATATGGTATTAAAAACCTCAATATCATTTTTGAAGACCTATCCATAGGTACCCCAGACGGATGGGTTTGATGAAAAAAAATTGAGTTTTAGTTCTAAGCATGGGGACCCCCAAAATTTATTGGTTTTTTTTTCTACTTTTGTGTCAAAATCTTAATGCGGTTCACAGAATACATCTACTTACCAAGTTTCAACAGTATAGCTCTTATAGTCTCGGAAGAAAGTGGCTGTGACATACGGACGGACAGACGGACAGACAGACAGACAGACAGACAGACAGACAGACAGACAGACAGACATGACGAATCTATAAGGGTTCCGTTTTTTGCCATTTAGCTACGGAACCGTAAAAAGACACATTCAATACATATTATTTTGTATAATAAAGAGAATAAACTTTCCTAATATTGTGTTATAATAGCACAGAGTTGATAAGTTATAATAATATATGGATTTATGTTAGTTTCTACATCAATAAAATATTGCATATTATATTGATCTAGAAACTTCTCCCTAATTCAACAAATGCTAGACCACTTCGTGTTAGTCGTCTCGCGGTACAATCTCGTCTACAGAGTACTATATTAAATGTACACAAATATTCAGATAGCCCGAAGATACTAGTAAAACACACAATTTCAGAGCATTTCCCGGCGGAAAAAAATGATAATTTTGCATCTTATGATTTGCTTCCTGATTTGAAACGACAAGTGCAACTACCATCGATCCTGATTGTAGATGTCAGACTTTTCTGACGCTTAAATCCCACTCACTGGAGAAAATGTGCATGATGTACCGTCAAACTTTATAGGTTCCTAGATGCTAGAAAATGACAACAGCTTGTTATAAGAAGTAAGAACAAGCTTACCAATATGGTCATGTTAACGTACTGTGATTGTATAAAATCATTGAGCTTATCGGTAATTCTTCGGAAAGGAACCCCACCGGGGGCTGCCCTCCAGATTGGAAGGGTGAAGGTCAGGATGAGCCCCCATATCAAATATCTGGGACTCATCCTTGCCGGAGGGCGGACTTTCGGCCCACATTTCTCAATGTTGGGACCGAAGGTCGTGAAGGCGGCAAGTGCGCTGGGCAGAATCCTCTTGAAGCTCGGAGGACCTAGCACCACGTGCAGGCAGCTATACTCCGGTGTCTGCCGGAGTATGGTACGGAGCACTCATCTGGGCGGGTCACCTTACCGCGAGGAATAAGGCTCAGCTGCGCTCAACCCAGTGGGTCATAGGGGTAAGAGTGTTTCTCTTTTGCGGTTCTATTGCAGAAATGGGAGGATGACCTGGCGCGGCAGCCGTATAGCAAAAACCTAACGGCTGCTCTGCGTCCGATCCTCGAACGGTGGATGGTGCCGTAAGCGCAAACTCCTCACCTTCCGTCTGACACGGATGCTCACCGGGCATGGTTGCTTTGGAGAGTACCTGCGCTGTGTGTGTCATGATTATGGTGCGGCAGTGGACTCGGCCTAGCACACACTCAAGGTTTGCCCGAGATGGGTGCTGCGTTGCGATCTGACGTCAGTCCTCGGAGGGGACTTACCTCTGCTGAGCTTCATCACCGTGAAGCTCGGTGACGAAGGGTCCTGGACGGCGATGGTCTCCTTCTACGAGGCAGTAATATCCCAGAAAGAGGGCCGATGAGTGGGTGAGAGTAACGACCCTGTATCGGGCTTCAGGATGGGAACCTAGTCTCAGTAGGATACGACGTCGTGGGGACTTCTTAATAGCAGCCGGGCAGTCCCACCCTTACGAGGAGTAGTGTGGCTTTCGCCGGGGCCAGCCTGTCGCTGAGGTGATCTTGTTGCCTGCAGATCCGGGATCAAAAAGCGACTGAAGGCGCTCGCAGTGGTTTTAGTTTACGGGTTGGGCACTCCTAGGTGCGAGTCCCACATAGGGTCAGGATCTACCCGAGAACCTGGCTACATGCGTAAAAAGCATTTCCCTGCGATAACAAAAAAGGCTTCAAAACGTTATTAATTACGTTCTGAATTATATAAAATTACATCTTTAGTAGTGACTTTGTTCAATAAATATCTACAAAATCTAGCAATTAAATACAATCTAGAACGAGAGTGTAGCCTCGGAATCAGTCTCAACCGATAAAGTATAAGCTTGAGCGCTTTAGTTCGATTGTGGTTGAGTGATTAATTCTAAGATTGAATGGTTGCGATTGTAAAGAGATTGAGATAGATCAATAGCATGTTACTCGGTTACCTATATACTTAAGTCTGTAATAAACTGTAGCTACGAGTAAGTGTTTTGTAGCTAATGTTCCTTAGTCTATTTTTTACGCCGGGAAATGCTCTGAGGTATCCCGCGGGGGAGTGGGTCTCCCCAGGCGGGTATGTGAGACTCGCTGCGCCCGAAAGGTATCTGATATGGTGGACGCAACTCTACCCACTAAAACCCGACGAGTGCCACCACAGCCGCCTTGGTCCCGCACCACAGAACAACGCTTCCCAACGCTGGGACAGTACAATGGGGTGAAGTTCCCATCCTCGCCCCTTGTTTGCCCGCCTCTGCTCTTTTGTCCCCTCTTCTTATAAGAGGGGTACAAAGAGCAGCTCCCTCGGTCCAATTTGTTTCGCCCAAGGTGCTGGGTTCACCTTAGGCTACTGAGCCCCACCGCCACGATAAGGCTTGAACATTAGTGGGGCAATGTTCCTTAGTCTACTAATCTACTTCGACATATAATCGAAAAGCCTAAATGAAATATCACAAGATACGCATGTATAAAAAAAAGATTCCGACGAATTGAGAACCTCCTCCTTTTTGAAGTCGGTTAATAAATATACAGGAACAGGTGCTACATAGACATAGGTGCTAGACACGTGTCCAGCAGTCATGGCACATATAAGGGGATTTTTTTTTTGTTTAATTTCGTAATAATTAAAAAGATTACCATTTGTTTAATATGCCTACGATGATGTAGCTCGGAATGATGTCTGTGTGTAATATTCTGTTTCTCCGAACGCGATGTATTACAACTGTAAACAAACATATAATTAATATAATAATAATATGGATGTAGGATCGTAATAATATGGTTATTATAATAATAATACATCAGTATTTGTAAATTGTGTGATTCTAAATATACAATCATGATTAAATTGAATTTACGCATTCGTATTTGTAATTAGAGGGTATTACAGAAATCTATTAATGATATTAGTTCAAACTAATTATCTATTGAGCGGTATGTACGTATCTATTGCGAAGATGGTCTAGCGGGTATGGGCTCTCTTGAGAGAGGTCCGGGTTCGATCCTGACCCCTGTGACGCCTTGAAATGGTGTTTTCTAAATTTCTCCGTGCGCCTGAAAGCATTAGTGGTGGGAGGGAAGCGCTGTGCCGCGCTCCCGGCTGCATGTGTACCACCATCTTGCTTGTTTCTCCCGTGAAACAGCTTTGCTGTGTTTCGGAGAGAAGGGCAAAATAGGCAGTGTAATTACTGGCACCGAGACTTAACATCTTATGTCTCACGATAGGCAACACATAAATGAGTTGCCTGGGCTCGTTCCAGGTATACTAGTTTATGTTCATGGGCGACGTCGACCACTTACCATCAGGTGGTACGTTTGCCAGTTTGCCTATCCAACTAATATAAAAAAATTTGATCATCTTTTTTTTTTTTTTTTTTTTTTTTCGGATGGATCTATGCTAATGGCCCGAAGGCCCTAATGCTTCAACGGATTGGTGTGAGCCCATTCGGCTCACTTTTGATTGGGGGGTTGCCCCCCGCCTACCGTGCAGTCTGCGACCACACGGCCTCCTGGCGTCGGTTGTGAATTTGATCATCGCTGGCTCACCGGTGAAGGAAAACATCGTAAGGAAACCTGCTTGCCTGATGAGATTAAATGTCTTTAAATATGTGTGAAGTTCACCAAACCGCATTGGAATAGCGCATCTGTTAACCAACGCCCTCCTCGCCTGATTTCGAGGAGGAGACCCGTGTCTAGCAGTGGGACATATAAGGGTTTATAATGATGATGATGATATTTTATTTGAATTTAGAGGATGGCAACATGTGTGACAGTATTCGTTTCAAGAAACTAAATGCGATGAGTTCTTGAGCCAGTGCATTAGTGAACAACATCCTCCTCGCCTTTCGACCCGTGACCAGGATTGGGACATAATATTAGGGTTGATATTATTATTATAATATTATCTATTGGGCAGCTTCCAAATGTTTGTTCCATCACCAACGGAAATAAAAATCGGAAAGCCTTTAAGATGATAAAATAAGTCATATCCATCTGTAAAAAAAATTTGATCGTTATTTTTTTTTTCAGAGACAGAAACGCCAAAGGTAGCGTTCTGCAAGGCAACGCACCTGCTAGTCCTGTGGTGTAGCGAGTGTCAATGGGTGTCGCCTATCACTTACCACCAGGTGAACAGACTGTCCGTTTGCCCTCTCTTCTATAAATAAAAAAAACCTGTGTATAATTCGCACTTGCTAGAAGTGAAACCTTGAAAAATCACGAACATAAGAAATGTTGAATAACGCTTCCTATCTCATTTTATCCCACGTTAAATCTTATGAATTTTTGTGTCCGTCTCTTTTTACTGTTGGTTTTTCGTTTCATCGACTTTCAAATCACAACGACGCTAAAGAAGTTTTCACTTCAAAAAACAATGAACTCATAAGGGCCGATGGTATGAAGATGGTAAAGGAAATGGACATTCATAAAGTACTTAAACAGTTGTCGATATACCTAAATGTTACTGTGGCCAGTCGAATCGGTCAACTTTGTCTGTTGGGTGTTTTGGCCTTCCAGCTATAGAAAATAAACGAGCGCCAATAAGTTGGATTAAGAATGAATGATGTCATGATATCGTAGTTACAGTAATTATGAAATATTACAAAAACCGAAAATTGCCAATTTTCGGGTAAAAGTGTCCATCAGACATTATGTTTTCATTTATTTTTCTGAGTGAGATTGATGATACGAGTGGAAAATTAGAGGGGCACGTTTTCCCGACATCATATAGATATATATGTCCTATCATTAACACAATCACAAGTTCTTACTATATACATTATTACTATTATTAATTATAGACATATACAGACAGACAAAAATAAAAGAATCAGTAGAATGAATGCATCATGTAACGATTATTTATCCCTAAACGATTTACGTACTTATAAGAAAGTAAGTATTGAACCAATAACATTTTTAAACAGTATCGTGTCTGCACTACATAGAGATTATAAGGTCTATGAAACCTCAAAAAATAAAGTAACAAGTTACTCTTAAAAAAGTATGACTGCAAAAAGGAAACATGAAAGACATACTTGTAATTATTTATGTGTCTCTGTTTCGTATTCAATTTCATAAACGATCTAAGTCTAAAACAGTTTAATAAAAACTTGGCACAGCATTTCGTTTGAGAGCACTCGTGTAGGTAATATGTTGTAAAATTAAGTCTTACCCGGCAACTTCTACCCGCAAGGAGTCACCGCATATTCGCCGACATAAGCAACGTCGCCGTCTAGTTTTAGTACCTCCTTGGCACCCACTCCACGCCGTCCAGGCAGAATAAGACATTTTTCTAAGACCTTAAAAAGAAATACTAGAAATGTTATTAAGCCGGAAAATTCGCAGTTAGAGAAAATTGGAAATGAAAGTCATTTCCTTTTACATAGCCTACGGAATTCAAATATGATAGAATAGTAAAAAAATCATTTTGGTTGTAGAGAAAATGATAAATGTGTAAATGAACTCCAAATCAAAGACATCGCTCGAGGGGAAAAGACCGCAAAAAGGTATTTCATTTACATGGAAGATTCCACATTCATTGACGGATCACAAAATCCAATAAACACCTAACTAGATATAAAAAGGTAATCATTATTATCATCGCAGCCCTATGTGGGACTCGCACCTGGGAGTGCCCTACCCGTAAACTAAAACCACTGCGAGCGTAAAGTTATAGCTATGTTGTTTAAAGTTTCATGCCGTTTGAGAGTTTCCGGTGGCCTATTGGGGGGATAGAAGAAAGAAGGGCAACACATCTGCATAACGTTTGGTTGTGCGGATGTGTATGAGCGTCAGTAGTCACCATAAGGCTCCGACTGCTCGTTTGCTTCCTTATACCATAAAAAACTAGCACTGAGATCTTCAAATGTATCAGAGTAAGAATCACATATAATTTAGATCTAACATCATAAAAACTAGTCTTTGGCAGCGTAGAAAAGCAATCTAGGCCTGGATTATGTCCATAGGTGACGTCATCGGCTTACCATCAGCTATCTTTTTTAATATTAAAAAAGTATCATCATCAGACGACCTCTGTGGCTCAGTGGTAAGCGCGTTGACGCTCAAGCCGGAGGTTGCGGGTTCGAATCCCGTCAGGGAACAAAAATATTTTTCTGTGTTCCTGGGTCATGGATGTGATGTGTATTATATAGTAAAAATCTTAAATATATGTATAGTATAAAAGTATTAAATATATTTCCGTTGTCTGGTACCCGTAATACAAGTTCTTCGAGAACTTAGCACGGGACCAGATTGACGTGGTGTGAAAGTGCCCATAGATATTATATTATCATCTTCAGAGATCATGTATCTACAATAGTAACAATGTTTTTACCTTTACACGTGTCAGTAACATTTCTCGATTGTTCGATTTCAGTCTGAAAATAACAATGTATGTTAATAAAATAATTGTGAACAATAAAGCGTGCACGACAAAAGTTTTTTGTGCATTTCCAGGTCAAATCTTGTAAAGGTCAAACGACAATAGTTGCATTCAATTAAGTGTATTGACCACGCATATTTTGGCCAGGCGCCATTTTACTAAAATGGTTTACATTTTGCGGTACATTGTAAACTGCATTGGACAATGAATAGGTCATATGAAGCAACAAGAAGTGCCATACTAGAGCATTCGCAATAGTTCCTTCCCTCCAGTTTAATTGAAATAACGTTAGATTTCAGAGGTCAGAGGTGAGACACCCGTTTACATTCATAGACATTAGAAAGGTAGATTTAAAAACTGGAACAACAACATTTTTAATTTTTCATTGATATAGGGACTGCCGATGAAAACTTTTATATCGAGTGTAAATGGATAACAAATAAATAAAGAAATTTGTTTCATATTAAATAAATAGGTATTAATGCCATATATACCGTACCTTCTTTTAAGCACATGTTAACTATGAGACATGGCTTTTAAATATAAAAGTCCTTACATATTATTATTGTAATTGTTTGTTTGTTCAAGTGGAGAGTTAGCTAGCTAATCAAGTCTATTACTTAATCAAGATCGATTTAAGTACCATTAATGGTTTGCTTTAAAGTTCATTAGAAATTTTCACAGACAAATCCGCGGATAACACATAGTATTTTAACAGAATTAGCCTACTCACATTCAGAGTCTTAAATAAACAGAAAAAAAGAAAAAATATATAAGCTCGTTAAAGCGTGTAGTTCAGTATTATACCTGTCCAGTAGCGACAGATCTAATGACACAGAAGTACAAATTCATTGATATCCTAGTATTCTTATAGGTTTATCATGTCATAAAACTTCGTCATCATCACCATCAACCCTTATATGTCCCACTGCTGATTGCCATCACTGACCAGTTTCGGATTTTTATAGCTCACATTAATACTCTATCCGTTTAAATGCTCGATGATACGGGTAAAGCTGCGGAAACGCTAGTATTTAATTAAAAAAACATATATCTTACCTCTCCATTAGCCAATTCCGCAAAAAACAAAATCCAAAAGATACTTTGCTGCACCAACATTGTACCTTAATATTTTCGTCTAACATTTTTCAAGATGCTTTTTATTCCTTCCTTCCATATTTAAAACGTTTTATTTAATTTAGAAAAATCTGAAAATAAAATTAAGGTTATACAATTTCTAGTATAAGTACTTTGCTCGGTTTTTTTTTATAAATCCAATTGATTATATTTAACCTCAAACCAAACACTCATTGGCTTAGTGTTGCTGTACCGGTAAAACAATTAGTTACTCCCAAAAAAAAATGTAATACAATTTTTTTTATATATTTAATATTTATTAGACGCCAATAGATGTCAGGAAGAGTCATATTTTTCAGTTTAAGTTAATAATCGATAATTATATTATATATAATATTATTATTATATTATATTATATTATTATTATTATACGTAATATATAATAGTAAAACTAGAAATAATAATTGATTTGATTTTGATCTTTGTACCGAAATATCGCCAATGGAATAAAAATATTTACACAATGTCGGTTCCTTTACTAATTTAATTACTAAATATTGTATTATTTTTTAAAGCTCCGTAATATTTTTTTCGTGTTTTTTTTTCAGAAAATACACTTAGACACGAATTAGATCTCCCAAAAAATGTTTTTCTCACAAAAGAAGGACTTGATAAAAAAGGGAAATAAATAATCGGGCTGGAGATATCTGGACTCGAATCGTTGTATTATAAACTAGCAAATAGTGGCGAAATTTTCCTTCGTAATGTAATGACATTGTAGTAGGTTTTCATTCCTTGAATACACGAATACAACAATGTTTTCTAAAAATGAAACCTAACTAGGTCGTTTTATCGCCCCCGAAACTTCCCGCACAACTAACTTCATGAAAATCGATAGAGCCGTTCCGAGATTCATCATATATAGGTTGCTCGTTTAAAGATAATATAATACTATTATTTTTAGTTATGGCTTCTAAATTCCTAACAAAAATAAGATTATGTGAACCTTACAATCCAGGATTCAGGACACAGAATAGTCATGATAATATCATCCAACATAGAAACACATTGGTCGGCCATTGACCAGGTGGGAAGACGATCTCCGTGCGGTGGCCGGTCCGTGTTGGATGCGAGTGGCAAGGGATCGGATGATGATGATGATGATGATGATAGAAACACAATAAAGTTGTACCGGTTACTGCAACAGTCAATAGACCATCTAGTTTTAGGGCGACTGACTCAATAATTGATATCAAAGTCACTTTGTGATTCATAGTTCTGTTAATGAAATTGTATAAATTACTTAGCCCCGAGAATGTGGCATGGAGATGCAAACAATGGTTCGAGAACAATGCAATTAGTACCTACCAGTCACTTATTTGACACCTTGGCTCTACTTTTATAGTCTGACCATATGCAGACTGTTATTTCCTAACATAAAACAAATTGCCAGCACTCTAAATAGAAATATGGGTCAAGCTAAAACGATTTATCTTTATATTGAACTTACCTTACACTTTAAGGCTTGGCTTTAACAATCGTTCTCTTAATATATTTCTTGTTGCTCGTGATGTATGATACCTGAAAGAAATAACATGCATTTTAAAGTTTTTTCTATTACCAAGTCATTTCTAATTCATGAACGTTTAAATTAAATTTTGACGTGATAACGTCTTCTGAATTGATGAACACCGACAGCCCGCACGAAAAAGTGTCTCGTTCTGCCTGAGCCTGACAAACGATAGAGAGGCCCAAGCGTTGGCTTGGAAACCATTATTTATACGCGACAACGTTTTGTGTTTGTTTCTACAATTTAATATGATATAATTCATTTCCTCCATAATTTTGAGTCTAATGTCATTTGTTCACTTCAATTAACTGTTTTTCTCAAATAGCGGCAAAAAACTTAATTAAATTTTGGTCAATGTTTCTTTATGACGTTATTACGTAAAAGTGTCGTCCGTAAACCGAATTTACAGACAGACAACCAATATTTTTAATATATATTAAGGCGCGATATATATTTTGGCTGCTGTGCCACCATATTGCACTATTTTTATTACACTGCTGACACCACAAATAGTAGAGCTCCAGATAAAAGAGATAAATGAAAATTAAGCGATTAATTATTATCATCAGCGTACTCGTCTTTTCATTTTTTCGTTCACAAGCTCGACACAGTGTTCTTGTTACAAGATGTCATAATAGCAATGGAAGTCTTCTAATTGCAGTCTTAGTTTCGATTTTAGCACAATAGAAACTGTAAAAATGAACATGGCTATTCCACTCTTAAAATATTTTGTAGTTTAATTTAATGATTCGTTTCAGTAATCAATAAATGTTAAACCTTGGATCTGCCTATTAAATGATTCAATTTATCGTATCGTACGCACCCACGTTGATACGGCTTCTGTACCTTAGTGTAAATAAAAATTACTCTTATATTTTACAAAGACAGACATGCTAAGACAATTTATATTTTTTAGAGTAAGAGATTGCTAGCAGACTGGAAAATTGGGAGGTACTGTATTTATTAATGGTTGTCGCCCATTAAAGGTCACATATGAAGTAAAAACACAGGTAAAAAGAAATACGTGACAAAGACATCATCATCATCATTGTCTTGAACCGTCCGGTACTAGTGTAATGTATGTAGTGTAGTACTCTTTGGGTAGTAGCGTCTTCATGAAGAGAGTAGCCTATGTCTAGACACATCTCTCTCAATGAAAACCAAGAGTGATAACGCCTAATAATCAATATTATAAACGCGAAGTGATGTTCGTTAGTAAATCACGCAAAGCGGCTAAACTTATTTGCATCGAATTGACATACAAATAGTTATAATATTCCCTAGATTAACACGTAGGATACTTTTGTCTTTTTTTTTTCTTTAACGCCGGGAAGTGCTCTGAGGCATCCCGCGGGGGAGTGGGTCTCCCCAGGCGGGCATCTGTGACTCGCTGCGCCCGAAAAGCTGGTAAGTGGACGCAGCTCTACCCACTAAAATCCGGCGAGTGCCACCAGTGCCGCCTTTGGTGAGGTGCCCCGGATCTAATGAGCAAACAAGGCACCTCGACGGCTAGTCAGTCCCCCAAGGGACTGACACCACTTCCACAGAGGGATTATCCCCCACCACAGAACAACCCCTTCCAACGTCGGGACAGTGCAATGGGGTGAGGTTCTCGTCCTCATCGCTTGCTCTTTTACATACAAATTTACATTGTACAAAGAACCCCCTCGACTCAATTAGCTTCGCCCAAGGTGCAGCGGCTCACCCTAGTCTACTGAGCCCCACCGCCAATATTAATATTTATAGCTTTTATTACTAAATTCAAAATTTGAAAGAAATATTTATATAGTTAATAAGAACAATAATATCAACCCTTATATTATGTCCCACTGATGGGCACGGATCTCCTCCTCGAAATCAGGTGAGAAGGGTGTTTGGGCCATAGTTCATCGATGCGCTGACCCCATGCGGGTTGGTGAACTTCACACACCTTCAAAAACTTTTAATTTCATTTATTTCATCACGCATGCAGGTTTCCTCACGACGTATCCCGCTGAGCAAGCGATGGTCTCATGTTCATTGCTTATTTCTCCCGTCAAACAGCTGTGCTGTGTTTTGGAGAGAAGGGCAGGACAGGCAGTGTAATAATTACTGAATCTAAGAATCTTATGTCGCAGGATAGGGAAAATATAAATATATTGCCTGGGCTAGTTCCAGGTAAACTAATTTACCATCATGTGGCTCGTCTGCCAGCTATCCAATATCATAAAAAAAGAATCTTATATGCCGTAAATAGTAGTTTTATTACAAAGATGTGTACAATATTAGAGAATGATGATGATGATGCTTTCCAAGCCGATTTCGGCTACGGCGACAAAACCTCTGACAAATATAAAAGAGTCAAGTCATTACCTTGATGGGCTCTCACATGGCTAGCATAGCCTATCTTGGCTCGGAAGATACGCGAGCAGCGAGCGCATGCGAGAACACCATCAACGTAGTTATATTGAATATTAGAAGGCGGTTGGCATTTGATGTGTCTTTGCATCCAGATCGCGCCTATCTGATTAGAGAATAATAAATTAAGATTTGTATAAAAATCGTCAAAATGAGATATATGGTTAATTAGCGTTGTTACAGTAAAGAACTTTTTTATTACATATAAATTTGGCTTCGGTAAATTGTGGAAACATTAATAACCTAGTATGGTCACTATAGACACGTTTATTGTTCACACAAATGTTTGCCCTTGGTGGGATTCGAAGCCGCGACCCGACTGGTAACAAATCAATCACCAAGTCAATCCTGATTTAGGCGACATTAGTGACAGAGTACAACTAGTAGCAAAGAATTTCATTACTTTATTTTATCAGAATTTAGGACTTCAGACCATTATCTTAGTATTATATTATTACTAGGAGTGTCCCGAGGATTCACCCGCGTACTTTCCCATTTACGTGGATGTATAGGGATAAATTATAGCCTAAATGTCAAATCAAATCAAATAAAAAAAAAATTCAAAATATACAGAGTATATTTTTGAACCACAATTGAATTGAAAACCACCGGTTCCAAGGCAAGCCTACTCAAAAGAACCGGCGAAACAAACTCAGTGGATCTAATCTTTTCAAATATTTTATAACAAATTTCACATGTTGTTATCCTGAAATGCCTGGGAGGAACGTTCTATTTCCAAGGTGTGGTATCTTCCATAACATCTTTTACCACACAAACGCTCTTTATTAACTTTTTTGAATTTTTTAATTGAGATGTTTTGCACATTTTCTGGGATCCTATTGTAAAAGCATATACAGTTGCCTTTAAAAGAATTGCTTACTTTTGTTAGTCTAATAACTGGTATATCTAGCCTGTGTCTATTCCGTAATTATCCCTACTATGGATGTCACTTTTTTACAGATTTTACTTTATTTTACTCTATTTATGTTATTCCGATATGTAAACTATATTACTTAATGTAAAGTTTCATCAAAATCCATTGAATAGTTTTTTCGTGAAAATGTAAACATACATCCATACATACATTCATACTACTTACTATCGCCATTATAATATAAGTAGGATATTTCATTTCTTGAAATTTCAAAAATTTCTGAAAACGGCTCTATCAATTTTTATGAACAAAAGATAATATTACGACTTCCGACTTGAGCCTTGCGGAGCTCAGAAAAAATATCAAGATCATATGCTCAACAATTCTAAACATAGGTACAAGTAAATAAATAAAACATAATTTTTATAAATTTCAAGCAAATCCCAAGAAAACTCTGTATAAAAAACCTTCATTACCTACCTCTTATTCAGCTTCTAAGCCTTCTTATATCAATAACGTATATTGATAACATAATTGGATTTAATTGCTAATAACATACGGAACTAATATGTTAACTAATGTTTATACATAAAATTGGACAGCGACTATTTGTTATAATGACGACAAAAAACGATCACATGATAAAGGTCAATAACCTTTACACTACGCTAATAAATTTTACGAACGTAATATCAAACCGGTTCACAGCCGTTCCTTTGTGGAAACTATAAACGCTAGATCAAAGCTATTTTCATATATTGTGGGATTACAAGTCTTCCTGGCTTATTTTATATAAAACATAAACATTACGACGTAGAATACAGAAACTGTTACTCAATCGCTTCTGTTTGGATAGACTGATAGGTATATGTAGTGGCCGTAGAAACAGTGATAGTGACGTGCCCGCTTCCCACGGACATAGACGCACCTACTCATAAACATTGTATCTACCTAATATAAAGACAGTGTGACCAATTTTAGTAGATTTCTAAATTTTTTTGGTAGATTTATGGCAGTGAGACGAGTAGTAATTTCAGTAGAAAATCTGTATTTTAGAACATTCAAAAAAATGGTAATACAAAATAAGTATCCAGACAAAAAACCACTACACCCAGATCCAGGGGATTTTCCGTACCCGTATTACCTAATACGGTGTTACACCGATCTCTTTTCCGCTTTCCGTTAGGAAATTAAGTGATATTAGCAATATTTTTGGTAGATCGTGTGATGAAAAAGTGGTCAAGCTGTATACAGAGTTTTAGGGGCAGACAACTAAAATCATTGACTTGAAACCTAATTGAAACAGAGGTGTAGTGTGCCGGTTTTCAAATTAATTTAACGTAACTGTTTTTTGTCAATGGTCAACAAGTTAAAAAAACTACGTCAACGGGTTTCTAATAATTGGATTATGCTCAAACTCATAATAGGTTAATTAATTACAATTGCTTTAATATTATGTCAACGTTTTCGATTTCATTGCTATTTCATTTCAATTGCTATTAATAATTTCAACGTACCTAATCACCTAGTTGCATCGAAGAATTTAATATGTTTATATTTTAACAGATTTTTAATGGAAGTAAAACAGTTAATTTGTTGACGAACATAAAACTGTTAATAAAAACAGTAACAATCAGATTTAACGACCACCTCTAGAAGTAACCCCACGGTGGAATATCTACGTGTCATGTCGCACGCCCGATAAGTAGCGATTTTGCATATTTCGTCGTTTCGGAAAGAAATGGCTAGCACGGAGACTTACAACCTAGTATGTTAGAGAAGACAAGGCATTTACGATAGTTCGTTTATGCTTGTGTATCACGTTGACCACTGACTATCAAGTGACTCATGTGCTAGTTTGTCCATGCTATTCCATGTAACATTATAAAATGCAGTTTTCTGTTCAAGTAACATGTCCCTCCTACCATATTTTAGAGTCTAGATTGCTATTATTGATGTTAAGTATCTATGTATCTGATAACCGCCGACTGCGTCACTTATATAATATACCGTCTGTCTAACAACCTAGGCATCTGGCCGACATACATTTAAAAAGCTCTCTTTTTGTGACAACAATAATCTATACAGATAAATAAAATTGGAGTGTCTGTTTGTAATATTAAAATAACCGCTTTTTAATCAACGCATATGAATGTATACACGGTACATATACCAAAATAGCCTTTTTTACAATTTTTTTTTTGTTTGTCAGTCTGTCTGTCTGTCTGTTTGTTCAGGCTAATATCTGTAACGGCTGGGCCGATTTTGATGGGACTTTCACTGGCAGATAGCTGATCATGTAAGGAGTAACTTAGGCTATAAAAATAATTATCATCAATCCGGGTACGGCTGTAAATCTAAGTTAACGCGGGCGAAGCTGCGGGCATTTAAAATATATATTTCAAGTGTTGCAGAACCCTTCCTATATCCAAGTATTCTACATATTATATAAAAAAGTATGTCCATATATATAGATAACTAACACACTAACTATATTATATGGGCACTTCTTTTGCCTGAAATAAACATATTCTATTCTATTCTATTCTATTCTATATATATAAAGGTCAAAAGACGGGTAACAGCTAGTATGAAGTATAGTGTATGCGTAATTTTGAAAGTATTTGTGGCATAAACTGGGAAAATTAAGTACAAGGGACGGCTCGCATCCTCCTAATTGTTTTAGTTAGACAACAAATTTCAGACGAACCTTCAAGTTTCGAAAATTATATGTATGTATATGGAAAACCACAGTAGGTAGTCACAAAGTAGCTATTACGTCATAACTTGTAGCTTAATTTGTAACTATATAAATAAAACTTGATCTTATAGGTATCCAAATTTTTCGCAGATAGACAATTTCGTAGGGTTATTCTCTTTGTGATCCCTCTTTTTTCTTTGAATCTGACACGTTGTAGCATGAGTTTAAGTACGTCTTAAATTTGAGATTCGTTTGAGTATTTGGGGGTTAGTTTGACAGGCAATACTTTAAAGCAATTTATAAAAGTTTTGCCTGTCAAACTAAATCAAAAAATCACTCACTTAAAACCGAATAGTCTCGTGATGAAGAAATTAGTAGAAAACGTTGAAATATGGAATGGTAAAAAGCTCGCTTTAAATTGGGCCCGTATACATTTGTTAATCTAAGTTAGCACTTAGCGCGGACGAATCTGCGGATTTGCTACTTTAAAATAATCCATTGTTTTAGTATGTATTGAAAAACACACTAAAGTTTTAAAGTTTAAGAATTCTGTTCGTAACTGTAGTATGTACGTTATTTTTACTACATAGAAGAAAACATGTGGAAAAAATATGTGCGTACTGAGACGCACTTTATGATGCTGATGTACGTACATACTTCATTTATGATTTACTTATGAAAATTACAAAAGAAAATATTATGTATGTTCAAACTCTGTGAAAGATTTGTGGTATTAAAATAAACCATAAAGCATGGATAGCATATAAATACTTCAGTTTGTGGATCTGATTCATGAACCTAAGCTGCTCTGTATAAATAACGTATCTTAAATCAACTCTTTGACGAAATAACACAACCATATAATATAAACGCATTCTGTATAAAAAATATACAGTCGAACATAGAACCTCTTCCTTTTTTAAAATCAAAAAGTACTATTACTGTTTTATTAGGCATTGTAATTTACACATAAAAAATTAAAAGATCACAATTTTGAATTTAGTGAAAGAGGTGGTTACCTATACACCAATATTTCAAAAAAGAAATGAAGCATAATGTATTTTAAATATAGCACTGAAAATTATGTACGTCAAAGTATTAAAATTCACGCGTTTTGCACTTTATAATATAGAAGACAAATAATAATAGTATGTCTACGTTATATGCAATAATTTTTTACCTAAGAAGGTTGCAACACGTTATATTGCAACCTTAAAAGGTTATCATATTTCCATAGCCCTTGATCTGATGGATACTTAGTAGGTATCAAAAACATTTTGTAATACACAATGGGTGGTGGGTCAGCCAAGGTAGGTCGGTAGGGTACAGCAACAAATACGACACTGACTCCAAAAGTAACTATAATGACGTGGTAAACGCAAAGTTTGTACATTAGTAGAAGATTAAGTTGATTATATGTTGTAAGCACAAACATTAAAGAAACACAGTTGTTTTATTACTTTTTAGTTCAGTATTTTTGAAGTCGGTTTAAATTTTTTGTAAAATGATTTTATTTCTTAATTTTTAGTGATTCCGAAATTCGTCGTTTTAGCGTTTATTGAACGAGGCCTATGTTTAGCAGTGGACGGATAAAGGACGACGATGTTGATGATGATGATGATGATGATGATGATGATTACGATGACCGCGACATACAATGGTGTGCTACCAAAGCATCCTATACAATTATTACATCGACAAGTAATAAATTAATGAGCACATCAGCATATCGTCGAGGTAAAAGGAACCAACCAAATAGGCATTATTGGGAATAACTAAAAAACGACTTCTCAGATCTTAATAAAATTAATATGGGACTAAATTGGAAGCACCAGCTTTTAAACAAAAAAATAACCATCAAAATCCATTCACAAACGGGGAGTAATCGTGTCACATATATACAAAAAAAAAAAGAAAAACATACCACAGACGAATTGAGAACCTCCTTTTTTTTGAAGTCGGTTAAAAATATTATCAAGTGTAAATGCAAGAAAGTAAATTGTATCTACGCCAAATGTATTTTTTTTTTATGTTAGTTGGATAGGCAAACTGGCAAACGTGCCACCTGATGGAAAGTGGTCGACGTCGCCTATGAACATAAACTAGTTTACCTGGAACGAGCCCAGGCAACTTATTTATGTGTTGCCTATCCTGAGACATAAGATGTTAAGTCTCGGTGCCAGTAATTACACTGCCTGTCTTGCCCTTCTCTCCGAAACACAACAAAGCTGTTTCACGGGAGAAACAAGCAAGATGGTGGTACCCATGCAGCCGGGAGCGCGGCACAGCGCTTCCCTCCCACCGGTAAATGTATAACTACAAGTTACAACCCTTTGATGCAAACGCATAAAAAATTTAAGCAAAATCATGTATTGCTAGTGTAAAATGTTAGTGCTAGATTATACATGCTTATATACTATCATCCTTCTTATTTCTGTTATCAAAAACTTTACTGTGTAGCGAACAGCACAATGATAAGGAAAGGTTGCTGTGATTGATGAACAGGAGTCTTTTCTACGTGATAAAGTCTTATAAATCGTTTAACGCCAGCTGCATGCACGAAAAAGTTTCACGTTCCCCCGTAGCCGTGCGTGCAAGCGACCCATCTGCGAGATTGCATAATATCAATCTCTACTATGTTTAAAAAAATCGCAAAACGAATATAAAACTGTGAACAATAAAATCATGATGACATCAATCTCATTTTAGTGTCCATACAAATTAACAATAGTTTTTAAACACTTTAATTAATTAAAGCATAAATAAAAATATTATTTATCCGATTCACGAGTACTTTCAATTGAATTCAACAAGGATTAATTATCAAAATAGTATGTGTCATAGACTTGGCGAAGTTGTTACTATTCTAAAATTACTTTTGTAAGAGGTAGTGCCATGCTGCTATGCAGCCGACTTGGGCCGGCACGACCGGGGTGATACCTCTCGCTCACACAACACCGGCGTCAAGTGACAGCTATGCTGTCGCGTTTCGTGCGGTGTGTGAGTTTCCGGTGACCCATTGGGGGATAGGGAAACGGAGAGCTAGACATCTGCATAATCTCTGCGCTGCGCCCGAAAGATGATAAATGGACACAGCTCTACCCACTAAAACCCGGCGAGTGCCACCAGTGCCGCCTTGGTGAGGTGCCCCGGATCTGTTAAGCTAACAGGGCACCTCGACGGCTAGTCAGCCCCGCAAGGGACCGACGCCACCTCCACAGAGGAGTTGTCCAGCACCACAGAACAACCCCTCCCTACGTCGGGACAGTACAATGGGGTGAGGTTCCCATCCTCACCCCTTTCCCCCTGCTCTTTTGTCCCCTCTTCTTATAAGAGGGGTACAAAGAGCCCCCTCGGCTCAATTGGCTTCGCCCAAGGTGCTGGGCTCACCCTAGGCTACTGAGCCCCACCGCCACGACAAGGGATGAACCATGGTGGGGAATTAAATATATACCTACTAATTTATTAGTTTTTCAAAAACTAGATTTTTCGAAAACTAAATGGAATTAATATTCAAAGAAGATATACTCATCGTTGATAATTAATTAAAACTTACATAAAAATGTAACGCCAACTGAAGTAGAACAAAGAAGAAATATTTTCAGTTCCGTAGGTTTTGATAGATTAAAAAAGGAGTAAATATGCAATAAAATGAAGCAATTCCTGGTCTCAAAAGGTAATTTTTTTTTTTATTTGGGAGCCATGGCAGAAACTGTAACTCAGTCTACTTTCATATGAAAAAGTAATTTATTTATCAGGCTTCACTCGACTGGCCGTAAATAAATATATTGATATATTTCTAATTATGTCACATTTTATTGTATCTTATAATATTATCACATGGGTCGCACAAAAGAAATATATTATACAAAGATATGTATGTATTTATAGGCTGCAGTTAGGTTTTGATGATAAAAAATATTAAAATGTTTTTTTAATTAATAACAATTATTATTAATATTATTATTAAATAATTAATTTAATAAATATTTGGTTGTTTACTTTGACATACCGTTTCCCTTCCCTACGACAGCGGTGTCTCCGAGCATCGGTTCTCGGATGGCTAGGCACTGAGCACGCGATAAATCTCCATCCGAGCCCAAATGTTAGCCTTGACGTACATATGTCTTGCATAAATTACTCATAATCAGTTTTATTGGGACCATAAAAAGTATACGGGAAATTAATTTATTGCCAAAAAAATGTCTCGTTAGCAGGCTATAAATTATAGTTATGTACAATTGTGGTAACTTTTATTGCGATACCTCAGTATTATCAGACCACTACCGTCTGTACGGGTTTTTCGTCGATTGACACCACCGTCTTCGGAGTTCCGTCGTCGGAGAGAGGAATCGACAAAAGAATACATCACCAGGGTTTCCAACTTAGAGGTTTTTCCCCCAAATTTAGGGGGAATAAGAAGGTTGGGATTTTTAAGGGGTATAATTTTTTAGGGGTTCTTAGAGAATATATTTATTACTTCAATTTTTTTTGTTTTAACATAAATGTTACATAATTTAAGAATAAAGCACAAGAAATTTCAAATTTTGTATGAAATTGTATTTTTGCTTAAAAAAAATCGTCAGATTATAAATCCGCCACTGCCACAGACACTAAACTTCCAAAATTCTACAATATATTTAATTATTTATGATAATAAAAAATGGGATGATTTCCTAGAAATCGTGGAGATTTTAGGCCTTTTTTATGGGGCTTTAGGCGGATAAATTTCTGAGTGTTGGCAACACTGCAAATCACACTGTGATAACTTGCTACTTAACAGACTGTCAGTTTGTTCTTCTATAAAAATATCTTAAATTAATCAGTCTATAAGCTAGTAGGTGATTCGTTACGTCATGAGTAATCTATTGATTTGATCTAAATCTAGCTTATTAGGATCTAATGTCTATTAATTAAAATTTGCAAACTGTTGAGCTTGGTCAGTTAGCATGATAAACTAGGACTGTTTAATAATTTGCTCCATTTTCACTCACTGACTAACCACTGGAAGTTATTGAAAACTTTTTCTAAATAAAGCTCACGACCAGGCTGGCTGTAAGAGGGCATAAAAGTGGAAAACTTTTAGCAATAAGCTGCTTAATGCGACACATAAGTGTTTTTAAGTCAACTAAGTTTGTAATACTCGAGACAAAAGCTGGAAACGCGAAAATTTAAAAAATACCGATTGTGTTCGTATCGCTATATTAACTTCTACAACTACAAACGGTGGTACCTACTGTAGAAATACGAACTAAATTCATCTTTACATCTATACAGATAAATAAAATTGGAGTGTATGTTTGTAATATTAAAATAACTGCTTTTTATTGAATGCATATGGATGTTTACACGGTACATATTATACCACAATAGCCTTTTTTACAATGTTTTGTCTGTCTGTCTGTCTGTTTGTTTGTTCCGGCTAATCTCTGAAACGCTGGGTCGATTTTGATTAGACTTTCACTGGCAGATAACTGATGTTATTAGGAGTAACTTAGGCTATAAAAATAATCAGATAGTTTTTTTAATATAAAAGATAAGTACCGCGGAGTGCTCCCGTCTGCATGGGTATCACCAAACTGCTTATATCTTCCTCCAAAGAGCTTTGCTAAGTTTCGGAAAATAGGGCAGGACAGGCAGTGTAATTACTGGTACGCAGATTTACCATCTTGCATTTCAAGATAAGAAACACATGAACAAGTTGCGTGGACTGGTCTCAGGCGAACTCGTTTAAGGGTGACGGTGACTTACCATCAGATAGCTACCCTTTTGCCTTTTCAACTAGCACAAAAAACAAAAACATTTCTTTCGTACACGCGCCTTTCCGTGTCGAATAAAAGAGACAAAAGAAGCAGATAAGAAGAAAAATAAGAAGAAACAAATACTTGTACCGGATCCTATCACATTCTGATGGTAGGCAAGACATAAAATTTTTTGAATTTGCTAGATATATGTAATGTCAGTTCCGAGTGGACATAATATGTTGATGAATGACATTGGGTACTGCATACAAAAAAGCATGTTTATAAAACTGTTTCTCGCAGCTTCGCCCGCGTTTATTTTGATGTAGAGCTAACGCCGGACTGAGCATAATATTTTATAGCCTATGTCGCTAAGAGATAACGTAGTATTATACTGGTAGGGGCGCCCCTCATAGTTGAGGTTCGCGCGGATCTGTCGCTCCCTTATAGACGGACGAGACTAGCTTATAGACGGATTAAGTGAAGAGATTTTTATAGTAGAGCAAACGGACAGTCGGTTAACTGTCAAGTGATCACAATGTGATGTGCAGTGTTGCCAACTCTCAGAAATGTGTTCCCCTAAAGCCCTTTAAAAAACCCCTAATCCTCACAATTTCTAGGAAATTATTTTTTAATATAAATAATATAAATAGAGCACATGGCAGGTGGTGATATCGCAGAAGGAGCAGGTGGAGCGGGAGAGGCGCACTGGCGCCTCTTCCCGCAGGAGAGCACGGCGGCGACAAGCGGTCGCACCGTCGTGAGGGACCTGTGCGCGGCAGCTCGATGGATGAGCTGCGCGCGCGTAATGTCCGAGCTATAACACCGTCGTGTGTTCAGTGTACCTTATGCGGAGAAGGAGGAGGGGTTGCCACCCCCTGCCTCCAGAGAAGAGTACCGTAAGGCACACCGTTGTAGCCCGATACGGACGACCACAGCTCTCGCGCCGGGTCACCCAAACGAAGAGGAGAACACCGCTGGGGTTAAGTGGGTAAACTCTGCGTCCACCTTTCCATCTTCTCGGGCACATAGAGTCCCACATAACCTCCCCGCCCCCGGACCCAGTGGTATGCCTAAACGCATTCCCCAGCGAAAAAAAAAAGCATTATACTGGTGTATGTTTTTTTTGTAAACGGTTCAATAGTTTTCAAGGTTACTTCCTACAACCAATCTTACAAAATAATTCTCTTTATTACATTAGTAGGTATAGATTATATATTCAACCACGAAACATAGCTATTGTAGAACAAATATCTAAAACACCGTCGAGGCTTGTCCGTCGGTTCACTGACTAATAATAAAACACAGACACGAAAATAGCGTGAATCATTAAATTCTCCAAGTTCAATATCACAGACGAAACATGAAACAAAAACTATTAGATAAAAGTTTTCAACATACTCGCTATAATAACGGTTACGTTGTTGTTACGTCTGAGTAGCGCTGATACGATTGTTTTAGTTACGAATAATAATACATTAATCCTGAGTTATTGCTATACCAATACTAGCTGTAGCACGTGGCTTTGCGAATTGCGAGTTGTCTTACATTCATATTTTAGGAACCCTGCTAACCCTGAAAGTTAAGTTACTTTTTTAATTCCTAAGAAATTCAATTTCTATGGAGATGACTCCCATCTCAGAAATTGCTTTTCTTAGGAATGTCGGGGACCATTCGAAACAAACTTTCAGACATATAGACAAAAAAACAGGCGAAGTGCTTGTCGGACTCGCGCACAAAGGGTTCCGTACCATTACATAATATACAACATTAGACACTTTAACAAAAATTAAGGTTTATGTTTATGGAATTAAATGTTTTTTTATATGTATATTTGAGTTAATTGCATGAAAGGTAAATTGCGGTTTACGATTTATGACGAATAAAAAAAAACTACTTACTAGATCTTGTTCAAACCAATTTTCGGTGGAAGTTTGCATGGTAATGTACATCATATATATATTTTTAGTTTTATCATTCTCTTATTTTAGAAGTTACAGCCCCCCCCCCCCTGTAACTTCTTCTTCTAACGACACACATTTTTCCACTTTGGAAGTGTCTCTCGCGCAAACTATTCAGTTTAGAATAAAATGGTATTAAATAACCTCAATATCATTTTTGAGGACCTATCCATAGATACATCCACCCACAGGAGGACATCCACAGATGGGTTTGATGAAAAATAAAGTTTTGAGTTATAGTTCTAAGTATGGGGACCCCCAAAATCTATTGTTTTTTACTACTTTTGTGTCAAAATCTTAATGTGGTTCACAGAATACATCTACTTACCAAGTTTCAACAGTATAGCTTTTATAGTTTCGGAAGAAGGTGGCTGGCACAGCCACGGACGGACAAGCGGACAGACAGACAGATAGACAGGCAGACAGACAGACAGACAGACAGACAGACAGACATGACGAATCTATAAGGGTTCCGTTTTTTGCCATTTGGCTACGGAACCCAAAAAAACTGTCATTTATGAATAATTGATGTATGAATGAAAATTTTCTCATGTTTCTTTTTATGTATTTCTAAAGCAGATAAACAAGAGATACACATTATTTATTGGTGACTATGATGATAGAAGTGACTTTGTGTAATTTCTGTCATCATACTTATGACTGTCATCATCAGCCTTTATCCGTCCACTTCTGAACATAGTCCTCTTACAATGAACTCCAAGACGGCCGATCCCTTGCCACTAAATAAATTGCCTTTAAGTCACCTAGCTTATATATTTAAACAATTTGCTTGTCATGTATATTGTATTCTATGTACAAAATTGAATTAAAAATAACGTTTTTAAACACGCATTTTTAGAGTTATAACTTTTTTATTCGTAGAGTGATAATCAAAGTATGCAAGTGGAGATTTTTTTATTTATTTAGGCTGATTAACCAATGAACTGTAGAAAAAAAGATTTCTTTGTCAGCACAGGATACGTACACTCAAAATACATATTTCAGCAAAAATATGATTATTATCCTAGGTCTTTTAAGGCAATCTGAACACATTATTTCCCCTGTTCTGCTTTCTAGAGTTAAGTTTGGAATCGGTGGATAATAATGATATATATCTTTTTATAAAGATAATATTATGTGATGCTAATTAATTTAACAAAATATATGATAATGATATACATATCCGACTGGTATTATATCTACCCATCGGATATTAAAAACATTTTTGAAATTAATTATTAAAGATTATTTTGGAGGATTTTTTTAAGGCGGGTGAAACTGCAGGTAACAGCTAGTTATTGATAAAAGTTATAACTGATAACTGATATAGAACCTTCAATGTACGACTGAGACGGAGTCCGTATTTTAGTTACACAACGATCATTTTTGAGACCCTTATCTTTCTTCCATTTATGAAAAATTGATTGGAATCCCGTAATCCTTTGAAATGCAAATGTATCTGGAATAAAAGAGGAACGGACGGGATAGCTGAGCTTAATTGGAAAATTCAGTTACGTGTTTGAAAAAATGTAGGAAATAATTGCTCGAATGGGTTTCAAGTAAAATAGGTACATAAGCTTAATCGTTTGGGCTTAAGAAATATGCTATTTCTATAACGGAAAAAATAGTTGAACGTACGTAATAAATAAAATTATAAAACTTTTTACAATAATTTAATATTTATTTATAAAAAAGATGTTATCTATCATTTATAGCATACTACCGAACAAAAATAATAATGTTTCTAACAATTAATAAGAAGAAATTGTGTTACCAGATAATTTAAAAATAGGGATCAAGGAAGTTATTGTATTTCCTGAAACACACATCCATGACTCGCGTACATTTATATTCATCATACGAAAACTTTGACCTCATTTGGAATCGAACCCGCATTTTTCTGAGAGCAAACCAGGCAACTACTACACCAAACGTTCGTCAAAACTACTGTTTTTTCGGATACATTATGAGTGAGTAACAAAAAATTATAAAAAATCTATCGGACAATCTGTCTGCTTTCTATATCAAAAATAAGGAAGAAGAGTCATCATCATCATCGAGGTTCGTCTAACCAATTGACAAGTTGATTAGAAGATAATATTATTATAAACACTTAATAATGTACAAAAAACCTAAAACTAAAAACCTTAAAAATGTATTTAAAAAATAACTAAAATATATTATTAAAAAGGAGTCCCTTTAGGCAAGGTTCCGAAGATACTGGCAGCGTTCCCTTACCTTTGAATAGCTAGACTAATTCTTTGTCCAAGGTAGCTGCCAGCATAGTTATAGAAGATAATTATAAAATGCAAATGAAAAACGTTTCCATGGTCCAAGCTGGCCCTTAGGACAGCTGGCTATTATATGTTGTGTTTGACAAACACTGGAACCAGATAATGATGATAAAGATAGTTTTATAATTTGAAATCAATTTATATAAAATTGTACATACAAATTTTATATTAATTGATTTCAAATTATCAAACTATCTTTATAATTAAATAAATTTTTATTTTAATAATTTACCATCAATCAATAATAAATCCTTACTTTTTACTAGAATAATCATCACATTAATTTAACAACATATTTAATATATAAAATACATAGAAACAAAATAATACTCACGGATACACGGTAGATAAATACTCAAACTGCCGAGGCAACGTCCTCGCAACAAGATCAGTGTGGTACTGCGCGCGCGCCGAAATTTCGAGCTGCTGATACTTATCCATACCATGGACCTTTCGCCTATGGTTTTTACGCCATTGTTTTTGGTGTGAAACATCCAACTTTGTTTTTTCTTCTTTGAACTTTAAAAAAACTTAATTTAAAGTTATCGATGAAGAGTCGACATCTTATCAGTGGATACAAGCTGACGTCGATGAAAATATCTCAGGCTTCGTCAGTCCATTTTAATTTTTTGTTATAATTACAAAAACTCATTTAACCCTCATCATAAATTGACATAATTCTGATGATAATGACGATATAATAAATATATTATAACATGATTCTAGCAGTAGATTATCATCTGTCCTGATAATTGAGAGCTGAACATAGTCATAATTCAGTTAATCAAATATGATTGTGTTCAGTAGTGGACAGACCGACGGAGGGACGTTATGATCGATTGGTCTATATATACTATGACACCGTTTTGTATTCCTAAAGCATTATATAGTTATAGTAAAATTGAACAATAAATTTAAACTATATCTGATCTGACACGTCGCGTCGTAGCATGAGTTTAAGTACGTCTTAAATTTGAGATTTGTTTGAGTATTTGGAGGTTAGTCTCATAATGAAAGCTGTAACACTAAAGTTATATTAGAATGTACGCAACATTTCTAATTAAGAAAATATTTTTAAAATCTATCCTATATTCCTTCGTACGTTCCTTTACGCTAAATTTAATAGTGAAAGTTATTAACATTTTTTAACGTAAACTTTTATATAAATAAAATGTGTGTAACACACATTTTGATTTTATACTCTTCCATTTACTTTACTTAATCTAAGTCTTTCTTTCGGAAAACGACGCCATAAAGTTCCATGCTTTTACTTTCATTGTTATTACCTTACTGGACTTACACGGACGAACCTTTTAGAAATTGAAAATGAATATTAGATCCTAAATTTAGTTAATACTATTTTTGATACAATTAGCACAACTGTCTTTGAGGTTAAAAAAGTCAAAGCAACTGTCTTCTAATTTAAAGAACTTAACATGCAGCATCGACATAAACTTTACAAGTGGTCATTTATTTCGATAATTTTAGAAATAAAGTCATTTGTACTTAAGTCATTGTTTTATCACAAAACTGCAGCGATAAAAGTAGAGTAAAGGGTATTCTTAATATTTTCATCTAGTATATTTATAAATATATATTGTTCTAATAGAATGAAGCGTTACTTTGCCAAATCCGAGATTTATTAACAAATATATTGATTAACCATAATATGCAGTGTTATATCATCATCAGCCTTTATCCGTCTACTGCTGAACATAGGCCTCCTTCAAAGAACGCCAAGACGACCGATCTCTTGTCATAGTTATATAGTACTAAAACTATTAGGCATGGGCAGATATAAGACTAAATCTTAAGATAAATCATCATCAGCTCTTATCTGTTAACAAGGGTTCAACGGTCTTTGACCTCTTTTAATTAAAGCCGAGATGGACAATCCTATTTCTTAATTAACTTAAACCGTCTACAAAACTGAATCTTCTTTCCACCTCCATAGAATACTTGTACTAGTAAATAAATAATTTAAAAGTATAGTTTAATGTACTTTTCTCTTTTAAAAACTTGTCTCCCCGAGGTCATCTAGCTTTAAGGCATCGGACGCTTTTAATGCATTGTATTTCATTTAATAAAATCCATACATATTTATTGCTTTAACGGTAACAAAAATACAGGAAATAAGACGGGTTTAATGAACTTGTAAAACACGGATATCTTATCTTATTGTTTAAATTAGCTGTGTGAAGATTTGTGAATTTACGTACGTAGTAATGGAGTGACTAAACGCTGGGAGTTATGACGGGGCAGATAACACTGGTTACGTATATGGCTCACCGTTAAGATGTGATTAGCACTAGATTAAATCAACGTTCTCGTCTAATGTGTATTAATACTATAAATAGATATTTAGAGCGCTTAATCAGTCATACATTTTCGTCATTTGTTAAAAAATTAGTTCATGAAGTTATGAACTCCGTGAAATGATGATGGTCTATTTGTCTCGGGCTACAAAATCAAAATTTTTTTTTATTCAAAATTATACCAACAAAGTATCATTTTTGAACGTCAATTGAGTCTACCACAGGTCCTAAGGCAAGCTCACTGAGAATAACCGTCGAAACAAACTCAGTGGAACTTATCTTTTCAAATATGTATTTTTTTATATATTTAATATATGTATTCTTAAACAATCTATACATCTTATCCTGAAATGCCTGGGAGCAACGTCCTATTCCTAAGGTATGTATCTTCGATAAAATCTTTTACTTTATAATATCCTTTACCAATTACTACACAAACGCTCTTTAATATCATTTTTAATTTTTTTAATTGGGAGGTTTTAAACATGTTATGAGATCGTATTGAAAAAGCTTATACAGTTGCCTTTAAAGGAATTGCTTACTCTAATTATGAATCTAATAACTGGTAAATCTAGCCCTTGTCTATTCCGTATATCCCTACTATGTATGTAACTTTTTTTAACAAAATTGACTTATGTTTTTCCGAAATTAGAGGTCTGGGTTCAAAAGAACCTTTTTTTTTATTTTACGCCGGGAAATGCTCTGAGGATCCCGCGGGGGAGTGGGTCTCCCCAGGCGGATATGTTGGACTCGCTACGCCCGGAAGGTGGTAAGGTGGACGCAGCTCTACCCACTAAAACCCGGTGAGTGCCACCAATGCCGCCTTTGGTGGCACCACAGAACAACCTCTCCCAACGTCGGGACAGTACAATGGGGTGAAGTTCCCATCCTCGCCCCTTTTCCCCCTGCTCTTTTGTCCCCTCTTCTTATAAGAGGGGTACAAAGAGCAGCTCCCTGGGCTCAATTTGCTTCGCCCAAGGTGCTGGATTCACCTAAGGCTTCTGAGCCCCACTACCACGAAAATGCTTGAACCATGGTAGGAAGGGTTCAAAAGAACCTAGCTTAGTTGAAATTGTTGAAATACGAGGTTTTCTGAAATTTTCCCGTACACAATATTGCTTGCATGACGAAGATTTTCCAGTTATTATCTTGTGTTCATTGCTTGCTCACCGATAAAGAACGACGTAGTGAATTTTGCCTATCTAGTGAGATTTCAACGACTTATAATATGAGAAGTTCGCCCATTTACATTGAATTTAGCATCACACGGCAATACAGATGTATAAAGTTCATTGAACTTCTAGGCATTTTTGCTAATTAAACTATAATCAGCTTAGCCTATCTAACCAGTTTAATTACTATTACAAACTATCTTCGCAACAGGCGACGCATGAAGGTGTCACCGATTTCTGGCGTCATGAGAACAAGTTTGTAGGCGACGGTGATCACTTCCAATTAAGTTCCTCGTCTGTCGGATTGCTATCTCAAATAAAAATAAATAAAAATTCTGTACACTACATTAAATCGTGACAGGAATATAGAAATTCGTTTATTTGCAATTTGTTTAAGGCGATACCTATTTTATTTATTTTAATATAAGTGAATATTTGTGAAAGGATATATAACTCAAGATTTTACAGTACTTTTTTATTTGTACACACAATGTAATTCGTATTCAACAGAAAAATAATATTCAGTTTAGACTAACAGCCAAATACCACATAATAATATAATATATATAGAAGCTAGAAACGCTTTCTTAATTGCATGCCCAGGTAAAAATTTTCCATTTTCTCCAAATTCACAGAGGAGCTGGGACGACATAAATTGCAAATTGACTTTTGAGAATCTTTTGAGCTGTAGTACAGGTCCGGCGCGTGCTAGGCTTTTGACCGTAGGTACGCATGAGGCCGGCTACTGGCTTCACGCGTACACTTCGTCAAATACAGGAACTTTTCTTGAGCCTGACACGCTCCGAATCGCAACCTGTCTACGGCTTGGGGTTCCGGTCTGCGCTCCCCATAAATGTCCCTGTGGCAGTGATGTCGACAAGCTAGGACATCACGGACTGTCATGCCAAAAAAGTGCAGCATGTCTCGAGAAGCGTCTCGAGACATGCTGCACTCAACGATATCATACGCCGGTCCCTTGCCACCGTCAACGTGCCAAGTCTACTTGAGCCGTCTGGTATTGCAAGAGACGATGGCAAGAGACCGGACGGTATGAGTTTGATTCCATGGAAGATGGGCCGGGTGCTGGTGTGGGATGCAACTTGTTCAGACACACTGGCCCCTTCCCATCTACATGGAACCATCAACAGAGCTGGTGCGGCTTGTGAAGCGGCTGAAAAAGCTAAAATATGCAAATACAGGGGTCTAGGCTCCGAATATGATTTTGTCCCATTCGGTGTCGAGACCCTTGGTCCGTGGTGTCCTAGCGCTTTAAGCCTCTTTAAGGAAATAACAAAAAGGTTAGTCGACATCACAGGAGACCGAAGAGCTGGCAGCTACCTCGGACAAAGAATAAGTCTAGCAATTCAAAGGGGGAACGCTGCCAGTATCTTCGAGACCTTGCCTAAAGGGACTCCTTTTTATTAATATAATTAAGTTATTATATTATATTTTTTAAGGTTTTTTAGTTTTAGTTTCTTTGTAATCTTTAAATGATAAAAAGTGATATAATTTTGATGTTAAAAAAAAATATTGTCATATAATATAATATGTTAATTAATTTGAAGACCTCTGTGGCTCAATGGTTAGAGCGTTTGCACTCAAGCCGGAGGTAGCGGGTTCGAATCCCGCCTGGAAACAAAAAGTTTTCTGTGTTCCTGGGTCATAGATGTATATTAAATATGTATTGTGTATCATATAATAAAAATCTTAAATATAATATTTATAGTATAAAAGTAATTCCGTTGCCTGGTACCCGTAACACAAGTTCTTTGAGAACTTACCACGGGACCAGATTGACGTGGTGTAAAAGCGTCCATAGATACTATTATTATTAATAATAATAATAATAATTTTGGATTGACTGACGTGTACACATAAAATGAATGCTGAGACAAAAGATGATCTCACCAAACTCCAACTAAGTATCCTATAGTGAAAGTGACTCTTATCAAGGATGACTAATAAGTCCTGTCTCTCATAGTTAAATAATAGACGTAGATTTATCCGTCCGTCCGTCCGGTACATGTTTGTTACCACAATTCTGCGAACCACGTTGTGTACACAATTAAATTGGGCACGCATATGTATGCATATTTTCTTCTTTCCCATGGACAAGCATGCACCGCCATACACTCGTGCAATACCACACCAGTCAGACGGTTATGACATATTCAACGTACGTTTCGCCCCGACACTGAGACAAACAAGACATGATTGGGACTTACGAGTTGTTAGCGAACTAAAAGCTGCATTGGGTCTGTCATACTCATTATCTATTTCGTGAAACAGCTTTGTTTCAGAGAATAGGTGTCATTATTGGCACAGAGACACTCATCATCATCTTCAGCCTTATTCGTCCACTGCTGAACGCCAAAACGACTGATCCTTTGCCACTCGCATCATGGCCGATGGGCCATGGGATAAGGTCCAGGAGCGGAGGCGCTAAAGAAAACTAAACATCTGGTAAGGCAACAAAAGTCGCCTATTCCACTAATATAGGTACAACAAAATGAGAGTTTTTAGCAGTAGCATCCGTACTAGTAGTTGTTTTTTTCTATATAAGAAAAGGCAAACGAACAGTCATTTCACCTGGTAAGTGATAAGCGACATCCATAGACACCCGTTACATAATAACAGGTGCGTTTCCGGCCTTTCTAATATGAATATGTTCTTTTCTTGAAGTCGTAGTTAAGCCCCCCTTATCCGAAATTATAGTTTCTATCGCGCCACGTCGGCCAAATTCGTTCCAAATGCGAGTTGTGGGAGAATAATAATGAATAATATTTTTGAAAATCTTTAAAAAGATTGCATGCCTTATCATTAGCAAACATTCAGACAACTTCTGTCATGTCATTATGAAAATGATTGCTCGTAGACCAGACTGCCCTATACAAAGACATTGGATAGAGTTAGTAATAGGTATAAGATGATTTGTGGATACATAATTTATATATTATGATAGAGTATGTATCCGAATCATATTATTACTATAGAAATGTTATTACTAAGTACTAACAATACTAACATAGAATAAGCTTATTTTGTTACTAACACATTTACTACTATGTAATATCCTTATGGACTATTTTATGGGTCTGAAATAAACATATTTTATTTTATTTTATTTTATTTATTTTATTTTATTATTCCGAGTTAATCAAACTTTTATAACAAAATACATTGAAATGAATCATGAATATGTAATTTTGTATAAAAAGTGGTCTACAAAGGAAATATTCAAGAGAAAGTCTGTTTCGAATCCAAGGGTCGAGGGTCATTGAGTCTATGATATCCATATTCCATCTAGTTATCATCATCATCATCATCAGCATATTCAAGCACCAACCTAGGAATCAAAGTATATTCAGCAGTAATAAAAGTTATTTATGCTTAAAAAGATTATAGCTTTTTATTTAAAAAGAAGAAATAATAAATACATATTAATAAATACAATTAATTTTAATAGTTCTCTATTTCTTTTTCTGTAAATAAATATTCTGTTTCTTATATTATATTCCTTTCTTTATAATTTTATTTATTTATTTAAGTCAGATATCAAAGATCCATATATAAAACTTAAACAATGATAATTACATCAACCAACATCGATTAGAATTCATCATTAAATCATATTCCAAAAAAAACTGAAATAACAAAAATACGTTAATTATTAAAATTAGATATTGTTCTATTCTTATTTAAAAAAAATATATAAATTTTATGTAAGGACTCAATTTGGGGTGTCAGGGCGGATACCCAGTGCCTTTGTAAGACACTGTCAGGTCTGCCAGCGAGCGAACTTATGATGCCGTTGGGGCTGCCCAGCATTCTATTTCTGACAGATGTTATTTTGTTACGAATTACAACGTAAAAGTCATTGGTATGTGCATCCGCAAACATGCCGGATGCACTACAGAGTCTGGGCAATCCCAGCAGCATCCTGAAGAGGTTGTTATATAGAACTCGTAGGGCACTGAATGTCTTTTGAGTGTAGCGGGACCACTGGCCGCACGTGTAGTGATTGACAAAATGACTTGAACAATGTGACTTTTACATCAACTGTACATTGCGCAAACCTGCGAGCTAGCATGTTAACCCTGCGTTGGCTGTCAGGGGTAACATGCTAGCTCTCGCTCTGTCACTATCGTCTTGAAGATCAGAATTGATCACGTGACCTAGATATTTAAACCTATTCACCCTAGTAAGCTCACTACCGTACGGTAGCCTGAGGGGTGACACATACCTAGGGTTGGTACTACTGGTATTATTTCGCTCTTCTTACAATTACATTTAAAACCATGGTTTTGAGTGTAGATTTCGCAAAAACGAAGCAAATCCTCCAGCGCACAGATCGACGGACTCAGCAGTAACTTGTCTGATGACAGCGTAGCTGACGATATGGTGCTGCTGATTAATCATATATGGTGATGCTGATATGGAACACCCTGTGCTGCCCTGGTGCTGCTGAGTCCGTCGATCAGTTGGTCTACATACAAGCTGAGAAGTTTTGGTGAAGTTATACCTTCCTGTCTTACGCCACATTCCAGCCTGTATCGACGTCATTTCACCCCATCTTACTAAATTCTCCTGGATATCATAATAATAAACAGAAAATGTCTGTTTCCGTGGCCAAGAAAACCTGTGAAATAAAAAGTTTTATACAATTATTACGGAAAAAGTATTTTAAATCTCGTTTAAATTAACTTCTATAACGTTTTCGAATATCCAAAATAAGTAAAATATTTTAAATATTTCGCCAATTTGAACTCATATCCACCTCAACGAAATTTAGTAAACCAAAATAACTTTCATGTAGTACTATATAAAGCACGGGCAGATATTGGAAATTGCTGCAATAAGTTCAGACTTATAGCAGCTATTCCGAGAAGTTTTACTTTAAAAAAAGAGCTGACTTCTACATAATATATTCTAAACCGGTCAAGTGCTAGTCGGACTCGCGCACAAAGGGTTTCGTACCATTACATAATATAAACATTAGACACTTTAACAAAAATGAAGGTTTATGTTTATGGAATTAAATGTTTTTCTCTCTAATATATAAATATTTGAATTGATTGAATGAAAGGTAAATTGCAGTTTACGATTTATAATAATAATAATAATATTTTTATTTCAGGCCACATAGCCAAGACTTGGTTAGTCACAATATTCTTATAATCTATAGGTTAGTAGTAGGATGACAATACATAAAATGAATTAATTAAAGAAGAAAATAAAAACAACCATTAAAATAAAAATCTCTAACTGGGGATAAGTGAGGTCCCCCGCCCCGGGCAACTAACACTATTGCGCCTGCTGTGTATGCAGGCCTATCCAGTGCCTCAGAAACGGAGAGTCCTACCGGCCCGCCAGTGTGCTCAAGATACTGTTGGAACTACCGCGCAGGCGACTCAACAGTGACACACACCGCTTTCTAATGATGGCATTGAACCCATCAGTGTGAGCCTCGGCGAACATCCCGGATGCGCTGCAGAAGCGCGGTAGACCCATCAGTATCCTGAACCCATTATTATATTGTATACGCAGAGCACTGTACGCCCCCTTCGTATAGCTGACCCACAAGCTGTTCGCAGTGTCGTCTTTACCATAGCCGTGCATCGAGCGAACCTGCGCGCCGTTATATTACAGCGGACGGCCAGCGCCCTGCGCTTTATGTATCTTTTACATCCTTTAGGTTTTCGGTGACCCAGTGGCCCAAATACTTAAATTGCGAGACTTGCTTAAGAGGAGTACCATTTAGGAATAGGCGTGGTGTATTCAAATAGCACTTAGATCCAGCTCTAAAAACCATAAACTCACTCTTATCCTCATTGTATCTGAGCCCATGGGCCACCGCATAGGATTCACAAATTTGCAATAATTTGCGCAGAGCTCCAATCGACGGGCTCAGCAGCACCATGTCGTCCGCGTAACTAATATTATTAATGCACGTACCATCTATATGACATCCGATCCTAGTGCTGCCGAGCTCGCCAAGCAAACGGTTCACGTAGAGGTTGAAGAGGTTCGGAGAGGAGATACCCCCCTGCCTTACTCCACACTCCAACCCGTACGCACTCGAGTATGAGCTGGCCCACCTCACAGTATTGGTTTGATGCTTATACCAACGACGTAGTAATGCAACTATATCGTGTGGCATAGCAGTCTCACACTCCAACTTCTCCCACAGCAATCTGTAAGCCACTAGATCAAACGCTTTTGATAGGTCCAGATAACAGGCATATACCGGCGTATTTCTATCAGTGTAGTACCTAACAGTTTGCTTAAGGCACAAAATGGCACTCTCGGTAGATAACCCTGGCCGAAAACCAAACTGCGCATCGTGTAACTTAATATATTTGTCCATGTGTCCATTAAGCAAACTGTCCAGTACCTTAGCAGTTACAGTGGCCAACGATATTGGCCTATGATTAGAAATGTCTGAGGCATCCCCCGTTTTATTTTTAATAACTGGCACAACGATTGTACGTAATAGGTCATCCGGCAAGTATGAGTGACTCAGGCACAGGTTAAAGAGTAACGCCAGGACCCTTGGCAGGTGAACACCTGCGTACTGCAGACGCTCAATGCTGAGACTATTGTGTCCCGGGGATTTACCTCGCACCATACCCTTAATTACCCTAGCTATAGCACTTGCCGAGTACCTGGTCGTTATGTTTACAGGTAGCCCCGTAAACTGCTCATCCAGCACCGTATCCTCAGGCCCAAGAGGCGAGTCAACTTTAAAATGCCTCTGAAAAGCATTGGCTATCTCAACTGGCTCGCACAACCCAGCAACGCTCACAGGCCGACTCGGCCCAGGGTTTAGGTTATTTGTGGATTTCCAAAAGAGCTTAAAATCCTTATTGGTATGGTGCTGAGCAACAATATCCATTTTTATTAGTTGTTGGATCTTTTGACACCATCGCAACTTAGACCTAAAGATCCTTCTAGACTCCATCATGTCTTTATATATTTTTCCAGCACTCGGCTTACCATTTAATACCCAGTCTTGAAAGCACAGACGAGCCCACCGGTGAGCGTCCTTTATGTGTTTATTCCACCCAATTATATGCTTGGCCTTTTTACAAACCGAGCCCTTATAACTGTTTTTAGCACTATCAGTAAGTATATTTATTATACTTTTATACAAATTATCTATTAATAACTTATGGCTACTGTCCAAACACATTTCATCTGCACAATCTTTAAATTCGAATGGAAAGTGTAACAATCTCATCCTCGAATGGCAAAAGGTCTCATATTGCTTTATTTGTACACTCTAATCTCTCTCACCCCAAATTATATCATTAACATATGAACAAACATTAACAACTTTAGGTCTTATTAAGTTAATATTACATTCCAGCTGCAAAGGATAACGATCTGACCAATATATATCATATAATATAATATAGCTATATCTACGATAGTTTGTTTGTCTCGCGGCTTTCGTCACTACACAGTGGTCGAGCCACCGTCTGCAGCCATGCGCGTCACTCACGAAGGTATACGTATCCTTCGGTAGCATATCTATATCAGCACAAAACCATCCCTGTTCCATACAAAAGTTAGTTAGCTCCAATGAAAAAGGCTCACCTGGGTATGCATTGAAGTCGCCGAGAATGTAAACTGAGTCTACATTATTATTCTCAATTATCGCATTAATCTCACTGAGACACTCTGTGAATTCGATTAAGTTATCAATCGAATCAGTCGGCATGTAAACCGAGAAAATTATAAAGGACCTATCCTGTAACACTATCTTTATTGCGACTAGTCGTACACTAAACACACGTTAATACCGACACTGACGTGAACAGGTTATTTCTCCATAGAAGCGCTACTCCACCGTAAGGTCTCCCGCGCAGTACACCGGCCGACGTGTCCACCGCAGATACACCGGTGAACGCGAAGTTGTCATCAATAGTACCCAGAAACGATATATCGTGGGGTAACAGCCAAGTTTCTTGTAACGCAATTATATCCGCTGTTAGACAAAGCTTTCTAACACAATCGACTGACCGAATTATGTTTTTACAATTAAAACTTATTAATTTTGCTGTATGTGTAATTTCCATTATATAGTTAGAAATATAGCATTTATATTAATCTTGATGAGTACCACGGTCATTACCGTTTTTTACTAAAGTTGACAAAACGACGGTATGATATACCGTCTGGCCAAAAATCATCTTTTAAAAATATTTCGACTTTGTTTCGGTACAAACACCTTATACGCGTCATAATCCTTAGGTGTCTTCATATTTACTTTGTCTAATGACACCTGTATATTAGACTTGCTCTCAATGTACTTCGATATATCATTCATGGACACCTCCTTCGATACATTATATATGTATATAGGAATTTTGATATCCGCAGCCTTAAATTTCTCGTGGGGTTCGGTGGTTGCATTTCCCCTATTTCCTATAAAACGGTTCCTCACCCGTTTTCTCTGCACCGTAATCCAATTTTCATCTGGTTTTTGTTCTTCCCATACTCCCATGCGCACTATCTCAGCTGTTGTGTGTTGAGTCTTAGTTCGTTGGTCGCATTTAAGCGGTACAATTGTGTTTGCCAGGCGCAGGTGCAGACGCAGGCGCCGACGCAGGCGCAGACGCAGGCGCAGGCCTCGGCGCATGAGTCGGCGCATGAGTCAACGGCTCGCTGTTATCGGCCGATCCGTATCGCTCGCGCTCGTGGTCAGCTGATTCATTGCTATGATCGTTACTTGTCGATATTTGAACCGGCCATATATTATACATTCTACCCCCAATATAATTATTTATGTCTTTAATATTTCTATATTCCTTTTCACCTACTGGAGAAGACTGACTGAAGAGTCATATTCAATGGTGTTAATAACCCCATGGGCCCACTATCCATGTCGTTAAAACTTTTCATCAAACAGGCGCCTCGTTTATTATTTATATTACTTTTGACCATATTTATTGAAGACACTTGTTTTAGGGATTCTAGGTCTATTTTCACTTCTTCTAGATGTTTTAATGTTGCATAATGATCTTTAATTGATTCAATCTCACTCTGCATTCGTACCAGATCTTTCAATAATCGCGTGACATCGACATGATCGAATAAGACCGGTGGTAGCTTATGTAAGTCCCGTGCTACAAACACAGGAAATTCCTCTGGATCGGTTTCCTTTATTACAGTGACTATATCATCAATGTCACGAAGTACTTTACCTTGCCTCTTCCGAATTTTTTTCCGCTTTACTGACGACAATGAATCGAACAGTAGGTTCTTTGCAATTACGATATCACCTTCGGAGAATGCACTCACACAATTACGGCTTAAGCTCACTTCATCCATAACGTCTATTTTATTGCAAATGAAGGCAAGCACTTCATTTATCACCACATTACAATTAGAACACTTTACTTGAGTAGACATTTTTACGTTCAATAATATCGCGAGACGCACCGAACGCTACCGCGTGCGATGATCGACTGATTATGACGTATAAAAAAAACTACTAACTAGATCTTGCTCAAACCAATTTTCGGTGGAAGTTTACATGATAATGTACATCATATTTTTTTTTTAGTTTCATCATTCTCTTATTTTAGAAGTTACAGGGGGGACACACACATTTTTCCACTTTGAAAGTGTCTCTCGCGCAAACTGTTCAGTTTAGAATAAAATGGTACTAGAAACCTCAATATCATTTTCGTAGACCTATCCATAGATACCCCACACAGATGGTTTTGATGAATATTTTTTTTGAGTTTTAGTTCTAAGTATGGAGACCCCCAAAATTTTTTGTTTTTTTTTTTATACTTTTGTGTCAAAATCTTAATGCGGTTCACAGAATACATCTACTTACCAAGTTTCAACAGTATAACTCTCATAGTTTCGGAAAGTGGCTGTGACATACGGACGGACAGACAGACATGAGGAATCTATAAGGGTTCCGTTTTTTGCCATTTGGCTACGGAACCCTAACAAGAAAATCTTTATATATATAAGGTTTGGTAAAATCAATTACGGAAACTTTGGGCACGTGATCTTCTGCTTGTGTAAAGACGTTTAGGCAAAAAAGAATTGAAATTCGAAAAAAATTAAAAATTAAAAAGAAATTGCAAGAAATGAAATCAATTGCATTAAATCGTCCGCCCGCAATTCATACATACAAGAAAGGTATACAAAATTAAATTATAATGCAAGAAATAAAATCTATTGCATTAAATCAACAGCGCGTAATAAATAAACACAAGGTCATCGGGTTCATGTCCCGACAGCTGATCGACTTATGTAAAGGAATTAAGTAAAGCTGCGTCCATATACCATCTTTCGGGCGCAGCGAGTCCCACATACCCACCTGGGGAGACCGACTCCCCAGGCGGGATGCCTCAGAGCATTTCCCGGTGTAAAAGGAAAAAAAAAGGATAGGCAACACATAGATGAGTTGCCTGGGCTCGTTCCAGGTAAACTAGTTTATGTTCATGGGCGACGTCAACCATTTACCATCAGGTGGCACGTTTGCCAGTTTGCCTATCCAACTAACATAAAAAAGAGGCCTCCTCCCGCGGGCGACGAACGGGGGTGTATAGGAGGCGCTACTTAATGCGCCTCCAGTAACGCCCGCGTTCGTGTCCGGCTCAGGATGGGAACCTGGGTCTGTATGGCACCACGTCGTCGGGACTGCTTAGTAGCGGCCGGGCAGTCCCCCCTTACGAGGAATAGTCTGGCTTTCGCCGGGGTCAGCCTGTCGCTGAGGTGATCCTGTCTGTTGCCTGCATGTCCGGGATCCCTCAAAAAGCGGCTGAGTGGTTTTAGTTAGGGCGGGCACTCCCAGGCTCGAGTCCCACATTGGGTCAGGATCTACCCAAAGATCCTGACTGCATTCATAAGGATTTCCCTGCAATATCAAAAAAAGGCCACCTTTGCTCACCTTACACCTTGAAAATGAATAAATCCGCCACTGCCACCAAACTTCCGAATTCTAGAGTAAAAAAAGGATGTGCGTGTAATCTTTACGCGCGATTGAAGTAAAACTTCATAAAAATCTGAGTTACCTTCCAGCCGCGCATAAAGAAGTTTTACTTAAAAAATGAACACTAAGGTACGTTTTTTTACAGCTCAAAACATGATCATGATCTTGATTTTTTCGTTTATTTTAAAACCTTTGAATAAAGGTTCCAAGATCCTGTGGACGTCCACAGCTCTCACGGGGCCGGTCAGATGACGAGAACACTATAACACACTTTTTTTTTTTTTTTAATGTTTGTTGGATATGCAAACTGGCAAACGTGCCACCTGATGGTAAGTGGTCGACGTCGCCCATGAACATAAACCAGTTCACCTGAAACGAGCCCAGGCATCTCATTTATGTGTTGCCTATCCTGAGACATAAGATGTTAAGTCTCGGTGCCAGTAATTACACTGCCTGTCTTGCCCTTCTCTCCGAAACACAGCAAAGCTGTTTCACGGAAGAAACAAGCAAGATGGTGGTACCCATGCAGCCGGGAGCGCGGCACTGCGCTTCCCTCCCACCGGTATCCACATAAGTTTCGAGTTCCACATGACCTCCACGTAAGTCCTAACCTAAACGCATTCCCCTGCCGAAAAAAAAGTTACAAGAAGCGTGGGGTATACTAACGACCATTGCAAGTTTATTGTTTTTGAATAGCGGAACTATCTACACAGATTTATTACTTTACTTCCGTCAGAAAAGTATCAGAGTGACCTCTAAAGCGCCTAAAGATGTTTTTCTTCAAAAAAAGTTAGCAAAACTTTACAGACTTGAAAATGTTTAAATCCGACTGATTTGGGGGGAGGGAGGCAAATTTGGGGATGAAATTGTTATTTTTGCTACCTCTTATTAGAAATATTACCACAATTGACGGCGGAATCCTACAGTGGCAATGTTGGCCATTGCCACTTAGTTTGGGAAATTTTCTGGGCTATGTCGGTAACTTTGGTTCGCCTGCGGATCTCCTCATTCCAATGTTGTCATTTGTCTTTCGTGCAGGTTTAACTTTTTCCCATCATGGTTCAGGCCTTGACGTGGCGGTGGGGCTCAGTAGCCTAAGGTGTGCCCAGTACCTTGGGCGAAGCTAACTAAGCCGAGGGGGCTTTTTTACCCTCCTAAAAGAAGAGGGGACAAAAGAGCAGGGGGCTGGGGGCAAGGGGCGAGGACGGGAACCTCACCCCATTTACTGTCCCGACGATGGAAGGGATTGTTCTGTGGTGCGGGACAACCCCTCTGTGGAGGTGGCGTCGGTCCCCAGAAGCTGACTAGCCGTCGAGGTGCCATGTTTGCTCATTATATCCGGGGCACCTCACCAAAGACGGCATTGGTGGCACTCACCGGGCTTTAGTGGGTAGAGCTGCGTCCACTTACCAGCTTTCGGGCGCAGCGAGTCCCACATACCCGCCTGGGGAGACCCACTCCCCAGCGGGATGCCTCAGAGCATTTCCCAGCGTTAAAGAAAAAAAAGGTTTAACTTGTTTTCTCGAAGCTCAAAGCAAGCGACGTAGAGAAACTCTTTGCATATGACAACTGAAAAATACTTTCTGAGGTCAATTCTCTTCGGATTCTGGCGATAAATGAAGAAGAATAACTTAGTTCGAAATTTGAATGCATGTGCCAAAAAACATGCTTATCTCTCTTTATCTAATAAAAATAATTATGGCTTTGTTCTAAAGAAATAAAACTAATTGGTTATAATAATGCGCAATACAAAAAAAAAATATTTATGATTACAGTACAGGGCATATAAAAATATATTTGTCATTTTAATGTCTTTATACAATATTTATAATAAATACTTAATAAAAATGGATCAACATCAATTATTATAAGAATATGTTATAACTTTAACAGGGTATACAATTTATATTTATATTTATATATATTATTAATACAGTTTAATACAGGTGAATTATAGTATCTATTAATCATTACTTTTACAGGTATGTACCTACTTTACTTAATATTATTTAACCCAAGGCTTTTGAAAATTGAAATTTTGTGTCGTGTGAAAATCAATTATTACGAAGTAATGTATTATTGATTATAATGAAACAATTTTTACGGATTTTATCGCGGTTTATTAAGATTTTTACAAGCCCGACGTTTCGAATACTTTACAGCAACCATGGTCACGGGAGGACTGAGGTGACAGATGTCCTAAGGTTATACGCGATAAAATCCGTAAAAATTGTTTCATTATAATGCGTGAAATTCGCGCAAACATTAGAAAACAATATGTATTATTGAGTTTAATTATAACAAGTCAAAACATTATCATTCCCAATTGTGGTTATAAATACGTAGTTTTACATTATTCACTTAAGTATTTCAGTGCAAGACCTTATTAAAGTGTTAATACAAATATCCATATTATTAAAATCAAATCAACAATTTAAAAAAAATCTGTTAATTATTTTGTTCGAAATTGTCAACAACGCCATCTAGCGCGCGAGGTAAAACTCCATTAGTTCGTCATTATAAGTTAAAATAGTCCACCAATGTTGACAGTCATTGTATATTATATTTAATCACATCGTCTTCGTAAAACCATTATTTTTATATTTGTCTTTAGGCCTTTGAGTTACAGATTAAAATATATGTATCCTTTAAATATGCCCGATCTTTTCATTCATTTTACAGTATCCATAGTAATTGTACGCCTTTAATCTAAATTGAGTCAAGACAAGGAAAACTGTCACACAACTATCTACATACAATATTAACATTTTACCTTAATTTTTGTTCATTGGGTACATGAATCATCGGCCCCTATCCGTCCACTGCAGCACATAGGCCTAGCTCAAAGAACGCCAAGATGACTGATCCCTCGCCACTCGCATCCAACACGGAATATTTCCCTCAAATGGATTACATGAATATCATTAATATTTTACCTGGTCATGTGAAAATAAAACCTTTTAACTGCGCAACAATAAAACAATAACGTACTCGTACACTCGCAAAATAATAAATTATGATGACAATGAAACACATTTTACAATTTAAAACCTGAACAATGCGTTATATCTGATCCATTTGTACCAAAGCTGACTACATCACAACCGTCGTACCATACAATTGGTTAATTTATAACACTAGCTATACTCCGCGGTTTAACCCGTCAAAAATATATGGTTATTAAATGCAAAAAAAATTTTTCAACTCCGACTGGAATTCTGAAGCATAGCGCGTTCAAAATGTCTTCAGCTTTATTATATTAGTATAAAATATCGATGTGCGTAGAAGCAATTGTGAAATATAAAAAAATATCGTCACAGGACGGATGTGAAACATCTATGGTATTGATAATACAATTAATAAAAATCTATAACAAAAGTTGAATAAAAAAAATAGTACACACAAAGCGTCACGGCATTTACGTCGATTTTACTACCAAGGCGCGCTTACAGATGTTTCACGTACTTATATCGTATTTTCCGTGTCAAGAAACTAATCACTCGAAGTTAACCCAAAACGTCTTCGGTATGCCCGGCTGTCGGAGGCACTCCTTCCAGCTGTCCGAATACTGAGACTTATCTTCAATATGCGCTTTCCCAAGGATTTCCTTCTTAGCCATTTTCGACTTACAACCGAGGCTGATGTAAATACTGACTTTGTCCAAATTCGCTTTGTACACTGTTAACTTCACTGTAGCTGATTTAGGATCCCATCTGGCGGATATCGTCGGTAAAAATCTGTCGCTCTTCCAATAGCATTCCGCCTTGTTGGCTTCCAATATGGTCGCTTTCAAGTACAAAGGCGCTGAAACGTATAAGATATATGGTTATACGGTTGCCTAGTTAAAAGATAGAACTAAAACACCTTTTTTTATTAGGTGTAGGTTGTATTTCGGTCAAATAGAATGAACATTTTGGAACAATGATAACACAGGGCGTAAAACATGTTACAGATATATTCCTCACAAAAATAGCCTTTATTGCAGGATTCGAGCCCACGTCCTCAGCATAATTGCCACGTTCATTTGTAGCTCATTTGTAATTATGAAGACTTAAATTGAATAAAAATTAGAAAACTTTTTTTTTTATGTTAGTTGGATAGGCAAACTGGCAAACGTACCACCTGATGGTAAGTGGTCGACGTCGCCCATGAACATAAACTAGTTTACCTGGAACGAGCCCAGGCAACTCATCTATGTGTTCCCTATCCTGACATATAATAATATGTTAAGTCTCGGTGCCAGTAATTACACTGCCTGTCTTGCCCTTCTCTCCGAAACATAGCAAAGCTGTTTCACGGAAGAAACAAGCAAGATGGTGGTACCCATGTAGCCGGGAGCGCGGCACAGCGCTTCCCTCCCACCGGTACTTGTAGTACTTGTAGCATAAATGAAAATTCTTCGAGTCTTCAGCTAAGGTGGGTGACTATTTTAAGGGGGGTGATGTATGGCGGTCCAAAAATGATTGGTTTACTCCCAATCAAACCGATTATCAGATAAAATGCTGCTTATATAAAAGCTTTGTAATAAAAATAAAAAGACATATATGCATAAAATATTTTTTGTGTTTACGCGATTTTTTAACAAAAAATTCATTACAATACATAAAGTATGCTAGCTATATTATATTATGTATATACAAGTACATATATTATGATTATATTCATAGCAAGTATATTTTTTATACACAAAACGAATAAAATATTATAATTTTCAAGAAGTCCTACATACATTTCGGTAATGTTATTTTTAAATCAGATTTTATTACTTTTTGTAAGAAGCAATCAAATTAAGCAAAATAAGGTGATCTCGATACGGATTCTATTTTCATAAACGAATGGAATCTATTCTTAGATATAATTTAAAAATGATGAGAATTTAATTTCATTATATATTTATTAGTAACAGTCTACAGATGAGGCTTCAATCTTAATGATATCAAGAGACGTATAATAACTAGCTGGTGCGTGCAGCTTCGCCTTTTCGCCTTTTTTTTTTGTTCTGCAGCGGAAATTTGCAGACCAAACCGTAACTAGGACCGGGGTGGGTTTTAAACCTAGCCGTGTGTGGGATTCGCACTTGGAGATGCGTTACCCACTAAAACCGCTGCAAGTGCCCTCAGCCGCCTGGATCATGCAGGCAACGCAGGACCCTCGGCGACAGGCTGGCCCCGGCGAAAAGGCCAGACTCCTCCTCTAAAGGGGGACTGCTCGGCTGTTCGTTTGCACGATACTTTTAGCAGTCCCCGACGACGTCGTGTCTAGCCCCCTATAGGTTATAACCCCATCCTGGGCCCGACACGAGCACAGGGGCGTTACTGGAGGCGCATTAGGTAGCGCCTCCTACGCACCCCCGTGCGCGCAGCTTCGCCTGTGTCAACTTAGATTGACAGCTGTATCTGGAATCTGGATTGATGATAATTATTTTATAGCCTATGTCGTGCCAGTGTTAACGTAGCATCCCCACCATGGTTCAAGCTGTGGCGGTCGGGCTCAGTAGCCCTGGGTGAACCCAGCACCTTGGGCAAAGCAAATTGAGCCGAGGGAGCTGCTCTTTGTACCTCTCTTATAAGAAAAGGGGACAAAAGAGCGAGAATCCTCAAAGCATTTCCCGGCGTATGAGAAAAATAAGTGTTAGCGTAGATTTCTAACGGTGCAATTGTTAAAATTTTTTTTTAAACAACTTTTAAATAGTTTGAGTGAGGTTTTGAGTTATTTTTTTAACCAGCAAATAAACTTTTCTCTACTTCTTTAATTTATACTATGTAATAATAATAATAAACAAAACACACTCTTTATTGCGCGATTGCCCAGCAAGGGCAGTTTTTATAAGCCTCAAGAACAAGGAACGCCAAGATGACGGATACCCCGCCACTTGCATGCAACTTGGGCTATTCCATAGAGATCGAGAAATTACAGTCTCGATAAGATCCATCATGGTGCATAACTGAGTACAAAGAACATCACACGGGCTGCTAGCTCGATACAAACGTAATCCTTTAGCCCATTTGTTCCCTTCGGGGCGTGAAAGATTTGATTTGGCTCTCCTGATTGTACATAATATATTATGTGCTACGATTTTGTTTCTATGGATTTAGATTTAATCATGATCATCATCATTATGAGCCTTTTTCCACCCGCAGCTGGAGATAGGCCATAGGCCTACGTCCATTTAAATAGTGTGATGTACGCCAAGAGGGCAGATCCCCCGTACCTAGATTTACAATGAAATATAATATGATTGACGATGGTCTAAACTCTAGTGGCTATGGGATCCGCCTCTTGAGTGAGAGATCCGGGTTCGATCCTGACAGGTGACATGAAATGGGTTTTTCTAAATTTCTCCGTGCACCTGAACATGAGAACATCGCTTGCTCGCCGGTGAAAGGAAAACGTGAGGAAACCTGCATGCCTGATGAGATTAAAATTAGACCTATTATTATATTAATTTGTTAACGAAATCTTGAGCTGTCTGAATAAGTAATATATTTTTATTAATATAAATTTCATAATTTAATTTAATGAACAAAAATTTAAGACAATATTATGTAAACTACTTTCGTTTTTTTTTATTTTAAACTAAAAAAGATGTGTATTTTTTTGTAATTATTAAGTATAATTTAAAATATTACACACAATAATCTGCTTTTTATCGTTCGTGCCATGTTTGTGTCATATTTTTTACAATGTATTATTTAGTTTCTTTATTGGACGTCAAGTAAAGCTTCGTTAGTGTTAGACTACAATGTCGGTATTTTAATTATCTTTTCGCTAACGACATGCATTCTGTTATTTTAATATAAAAATCTCGTAATAACAGTGTTTATGTACGTAGTGTATATTACGTATTATATTACGTTATAAACCAACACATTAAATTACCTTACAGGTGCTCACAGCCACAGCCGAGGACGTGTATCATTAATATCATTTTTTACTGTTATACGTTGGCTTATATGACACTAGCTGTATCTCGCGGTTTCATCTGCTTCAGAATTGATATTCTAATAAAAATTTCGTGTCCATCGGTTTCTGATAACTGCTTTAAATCAATTCCAAAATTTGATCCGAAAAAAAGCATGTAATTAGCATAATGAGCCTGCCTACCACAATAATTAATCAAATGCCAAGATGTTTTTTAATTCGTTTAGTAGTTACTGAGATTAGTGTGTCCAAATAAGTAAACTCTTTTTATGTATATAATTTAAAAATAGATACAAAATTTGATCTCACTGATACCTAGTAACGGTAACTGGGCTGTATATCTCTATATCTGTAGGATATCATAAATACAGATTATAATATATTATAAACATAAATACGGAAAATTAATTCAATACTCCTTTTTAATTCACTCACTCTGTCTCTACGAAACTTAATAAAGCTAATGGCCAGTTTTTTATATGGCATAGAATATATGGCACAGCCGAAGCCTATGAATGCCTATCCGGCACCCTAATTACGTATTTCAAAGCAACCGCAGCGCGACAGCCACGCGATAGCAACGCAACAGCAGAGCGACAGCGACCGGTCGAGAGGTTGCAAAAAGAAACGTATTATCTAAGTTTATCGTCTGCTATCTGCTCACTAGCCGCTAATGCCTAGCTAATGCACTTTTACTAGCGCCACCAGCAGCCAGGTAGCAATGAATGGAACTACAAAACGTCAAACACTTAACACACTTCAAATACTTTTAAATTTTAATCAATTTTAATGTAAATACTAAATATGGGGTACATACATATGTAATAACTAATAAGTAATAACTAATATTCAAAGAGTATATAAACACTATGCTAATATTATTCTGTGATCTGCCGGCCTACTCTTGACACTCGATCCTATCGAAATTTAGGATTGGGATCGAAAATATGCTACAATAGCGCACAATTACAGTGAAATTTAATGTGATGAGGAGTTTAAGAGATATTATCGCCTCAGCAAGGAGCTTTGAAGTTATTCATAGCGATTTGGATTTGTATCTACTATCTAGTATCTGCGGGTTATAAGGTATGTCAATAGAAATATCTATAATTAATCTAACCTCTTCTATAGTTCATCTTTTCTCTTTATTTACGGCCTATGTACAGTGAGTTGTAATTACTACAGTAATAATAGTTCAATGTATATGTAGGATACTTGAAAAATATATCTCAAATTATTTTATTATTTCTTGGTTCTACATTGTTCTTCATATTATGTGATACCTATCTATTAATATAAATAAAATAAGTGCTAATTATAATAATCTATTTGACTTATTTAGCTACATAATAATATTTGCATTAATTTCAGATTTTATGAAAACTTCCATATGACATAGTAAGTGCTATTGTTGGTACTCATATGGCTCTCATACGTCCAGCCCAAAATGAGAGGTTTTATAATAGAAAAGGATTTCACTTAAGAAATGTTTTAAATGTAAGTTGACTCTTGGATTCTGTAATTGTATAAGTTAGTTTTAATAATGCCTTTTGTTTTATAAATACCTTTAAATTGTATATAGGTATTATATTGATATAATATATTATACAATTTAAACAAATTAATTATATATGTTAATAGATATAATATTCTTTTAGTAATACCACAGTATAAGAAGTCATAATACCTTTAAATTGGCAAATAACATAAAAATTATAAAGGAATCTTAGAATGTGTTCTTTCCTTTTTAAATTTTGGGGAAGTTGTTTATTCACTTGTTAAGTCTAAGTTAAAATCATAATAAAGTGAGCATTTGTTTCATACATGAATATTATAATGCAATAATTATTTATTATGTTTTAGGAGGCTCGGGCTATGCCCAAAGAACTATTGTGATGAAACATATTTGGATGCTCCGGCTGGCTCACCTGAAGAACACTACACCAAATTTAATTGTGTGGGACACTATACAGTAAAGCATACTATGGGTGTTCTGAAGTATAGGTGGCAATGTCTCATAGGCCACAGGGTCCTTCTCTATCATCTGAACACAGTTATTAGAATTATAAATGCTTGTTGTGTTTTACACAACATTTGTAATGAAGCAAGCTTGAGTCAAAAAGACAGTGAGGATACCATACCACCTACTTAGTAGCACAGACAGCACCCAGGAAACAAGTAGGCAGGAACTTCCAGAGTTAGTGTGCGTGAGCTATAATAGGCTGCTATAATAGCTATAAGTGTTTTTAATGTTTTCATTAAACTCTTGTTAAACTATTATTTGTTTTTTTTTAACTATATTCTATATTTTTGGTCATTGATTGATATACTTAATCAATATTACAATCACAGTATTTATAAAAATAAGTAACTAAAATACTTAACAATAACCCTTTTATTCTCTTTTAACCTAAGGTAGCAATATTTAAATAAATCACAATATTTAGCTTCTAATATTTAAATGTAACACAGTTTTTATTTCCATGTGTATATTAAATTTTTGGTCATTGATTGATATGGTAATCATACCTACAAACACGGTATTATAAAAATAAGTACTAAAATACTTAGTAACAATCAGTCTTTTATTATCTTTTATCCCAAGGTAGCAATATTTAAATAAATCACAGTATTTTGTAAACAAATTAAGCCTATGTTTATGAGTAAAATACCTCATTTTCAATAAGACCAATCACTAAAATACATAACAATAATAATTTGTATGTGGTCTGTCAGAACTTGAGGTGTTATTTTGGAAAGCCTTGGCACCAGCATTACTGGTAAATTAAGAAAGAAGATGATTTCTAATTTTTTTTGTTTACTTTGTTTTGAGCTATTTTGAAATTTGATGTCTATTCAAAATTGCACGTAAGATTTTTTTATAACAGCAATACACATTATGCCAGAATGTATAATTTATTTGCCGTTTAATGCTTTACAAAATAAGTTTAGGTTTAATTTAAGGAACTAGGTACATTATAAAAGATAATAATTCATTATTGGAGACATATTTTAATTAAAAAAAAAACATAAAACATCATTGTGTTGAATTTTATTTTGTTATTATATTTTATTATACACATCACATCGGTCATCGCTTCCAATTTCAAAATCAATCGTAAACTCGATTTGTTCAAGAGTACCAATATACTCCAGATTGGAACTGGAACTGGATTGAATTCATATTGTTGTGAGATTGGAATTGCAGTCAAGAGTAGGCCGGCAGGAATCCTACTGTTAAGTCGCAAAACTCTTGACTTTTATATAGTACTTAGATCAATTTAATTTCATAAGTTAAAATCCTTTGAATGTCTGTTAAGAGATTGAAATTCCCAGTCGGACAAGTTGAATGCTTTGGCTTCCTCACGTAGTCGACGTCTCAGTGAGGCTGTGCTCCTGGTCTCCTGTCTTATCTCCTCAGCCTCTAATGCAACCATCAAAAGAAGTGCACGAGCCATTGTTTTAAAATTATAGTTTCTTTTTCAATAACACTGCCACTTAAAATCGAATAGGGTAAGTTCAATAAGAGTCACACAAGATAATATTACGCCTAAAATGTCTCTAACAGTCTTTTTCGATCACTAACCAAGTATTTTAAACAGTTTATATAGTAAGCAGACGAATAGCAACAGGCTTGCAGACACTACTTTAGTTGTTGTTAAAAAATCGCTGTTTGACATTTCAATCTGCTGTCGCGGGCTGCTAAATAGTTTACGTAATACCAAACCGTCAGCCAAACATACCAAAAAATGCATTTTTAGTTCCTCGGTCGCTGTCGCTTTGCAGATGGCGTTGCGGTCGATTATTTGAGCTTGTTGCTGTCGCGTTGCTAATAGGTAATACAAAATATGATTTTGACAGCAGATATTGTGCAATTTTTGCCTGTTGCTTGTAATTTCAAGATACGTAATTAGCCTGCGGGACCCTCATAATGCGGCTGAAGGCACTCGCAGTGATTTTAGTTTACGGGTAGGGCACTCCCAGGTGCGAGTCCCACATAGGGTCAGGATCTACCCGAGATCCTGGCTACATGCGTAAAAAGCATTTCCCTGCGATAACAAAAAAATAAAATGCCGAAGCCTATTAGCGGCTATCGACGCCCATACACACAAGACGCACAAGTCACAACCAGAGATTATGCAGATGCGTTATCCTCCTTTTCCCTATTCCTTCAATGGGCTACCGGAAACTCACAAACCGCACGAAACGCGACAACAGAGCTGTCATATTACGCCGTTGTACATAACAACGGCGTAATATGACAGCTCTGTTGTCAAGCAAGAGGTACCACCCCGGTCGTGCCGTTCCAATTCAGCTGCAAAGCAGCATGGCACTACCTCTTACTACGTATTATTCAGGGTTCAATACACGTAGGTACATGTAAAAAATTGTTTACGTCTGATGATACTATGTCAATTTTCGACAACAGTTCTAGATTTTTTTCGTATTTTATCATTGTTACCAGTAAGCTAAAAGCGCAGCATCTATTTCTATAATTTACACGTTCGACAACTTACTCAGCTGTAAAAAAATTGACTTTTGAGGTATCCGGAGATTAAAAAAAAAACTTCGTAGTGGGAGTGACAACCTGGTTTAATCACCTTAAGATTATGAAAATTTCCCTGATATTGATTGCAGAACTACTCATGCTTTAAATGCTACAGTGTTAACTATTTTGTTACATTACTATATCGTAATTATACGTCTATGGTCTACTTAGCCACACTTAAAAATAATCACTAACAATTTTTTTGTTAGTCAAAAAAATAAAAATCCATTGGGTTTTGCTACATTTTTAGCACATTTTCTACACATTGCTACAAATGATTAGAAACCAAATAGATTTTGTCTGTCTGTCTCGTCTGATACACACCTTTGTACTGCTCGTGTTCTTGCATCGTCTGGACACTACACCGCAGCCTGTTGATAGTTAATTGCACCGTGTCATTGACCCCGTCCTCGCTAGCCGTGTACAGCAACGTCACTTCCAATTGACCCTTCTTGTTTTCTCTCTGCAATTAGACGTATTTAAAAATTAAGTGAAATGTGTTACTAAATATATGATCCACATAGTTACAGATAAAGATTCTGATACTACAGTGACATAGTATGACGACCATAGTGTAGTAGTCGATACAAGTTGGATGCGAGTAGAGCAAATCCATCTTGGCATATATTGAGGGTTAGTACCAGAAGTAGTCAGTTACTGGCTGATAATGACTTTGATGATGATAAAAGGTTCTATACAATTCTTGTCATTAACCTAATGGTATTTTATAATGTACCTCTGCAACCGAATTAGATGTAGCTTTTCTCAAATACAACTCCTTTACAACAGATATAAACTTTTAGGAAAAATATAATGTCAATATAGTTATTATATACTAGCAGTTGCCCGCAGCTTCGCCCGCGTTAACTTACTCAACTTAACTACTGTTAGTCACAGCGTGATATTATATATATATATATATATATATATATATATATATATATATATATATATATAGCCTATTATAGCCTTCCTCGATAAATGGGCTATCTAACGCTGAAATAATTTTTCAAATTGGACCAGCAGTTCCTGAGATTAGCGCGTTCAAACAAACAAACTCTTCAGCTTTATAATATTAGTATAGATTGTGGTGTTTGTAGTATGGTGCAATATATGTATTTTACTCTCATGTAATAAATACTCTTTTTTTCTAAACTTCAGCTTTTAAAGCTGCGACATCTATTCTTCGCTGAAAAATGTCCCTCGCCCAATGCCAAAATGGTTGATCTCAGATTACTGGACCGGTAAAATTGGCAATACTCGGTACAATACATCACAGTCGTATACTCGAACTGGACAGAAACCATTATATTTGGACAGTTGCAAATATCACCATTCGACCGTCACCCCTCTTATTGATAGGCGTATCTGGCTGTCGATCTTTCCCCAGACCTGATCTAGCCCGGAAATTGATTGGATTTTTTAAGGTTGTCAGGCAAATGCCAAAATGGAAAATACGACCGTTCGTCGATGACGTTATATTTGAGAATGTTTGGATTGCGTAGCTTAGGTACTAGTGACCTCAAGACTTCAGCCCCAAGACAGATACATAGGTAGGCCGGTCGAGAAAAGGCCGCGAGGAAACCTACATGCGTGATGAGATTAATAGTAAATACTTTTGTGAGTACCTATAATATACTTATTTGAGAGTGTGTGAAATTCACCACCACTCATCGATTAAACCATTATTTCAAATATCTGTGGATTAAACGCATAGGTGAGCTATGGGCCCAACACGCGCCTCGCCTGATTTCGAGAAATAGATCCGTGTACAGCAATGAGACATAATATATAGAAAAGTGTCGCTTGTGATGGCAATATGGTGAAGTAGATAATTTAAGCTAGTCAGCTGTCATCACTACGTTCTCGTATAACCACAAGACAAAACGTAGTTTTATACTATCAATTGTATTGACTTAGCTCGTAGAAACTTTACATTAATTATTTATTAATACAAGCGTGTTTTTCTTGAACGCCGGGAAATGCTCTGAGGCATCCTGCAGGGGAGTGGATCTCCCCACGCGGGTATGTGGGACTCGCTACGCCCGAAAGCTGGTAAATGGACGCAGCTCTACCCACTAAAACCCAGCGAATGCCACTTGGCAAGGTTCCCCGGATCTAATGAGCGAACAGGGCACCTCGACGGCTAGTCAGTCCCCCAAGGGACCAACGCCACCTCCACAGAGGGGTTGTCCCGCACCACAGAACAGCTCCTCCCGACGTCGGGACAGTATAATGGGGTGAGGTCCCCGTCCTCGTCCCTTGCCCCTGCTCTTTTGTCCGCTCTTCTTATAAGAGGGATACTAAGAGCCCCCTCGGCTCGATTAGCTTCGTCCAAGGTGCTGGGCTCACCCTAAGCTACTGACCACCGCCACGTCAAGGTCTGAACCATGGTGGGGAATACAAGCGTCTACTAGTAATAATTATAATAAACTAACAATATTCAGTGATAACAGTAATTATATTGATAGCCAATGTTTTTCCTCGAACTTATAAAATTTTGGTGATACAATTTCTGAAATAGAATATGTACATCCAAAGTCTCAAACATAAGGTCTTTATAACATTAGTATTGATTTCGAGATCTTTCTATACTTACCACTTTTATAGTAATGTTATATGTATTTTATAAATAAGCAGCTAATTTTATTTTATTAACGAGAACAACCACCACTTTAGTCCCAAGTGGGTTCGAAGGATCCTTTGTTTGAAAGAAACAAATTTTAGAAAAATACAAATCATATAAACAATATATTTCATAATTGGGTACAGACATTTATCATATTCAGCGTCCTTTAGTTTCACTGAAATAATTTTATACAATTAAATGTACTAATTATTTTATTTTCCTTTGCAATTAATTTTAACAGCTATGCCCCATAATGGCATCATATTATAAATATAATTATTTACTAGAATTATTAAGAATTCCCTAGTTGTATCTAGTATATTTATTTCGTTTTTCTATCATAAAAGAGAAGTTAATCGGATCGGATCTTGTGATAAGTGATAACGGATACCCAGACAGAATCCAAAGGATATAGTGGAGATTTTACATTTGAGAAATCAGTATTCTTCTACCATGAAAAATTTGAATACTAATATTCGGAAATACGGCGGTTGGCAGATGGTTTTATACGAGGATGATTACTATTATTATTATTTTTGAGTTTTTTACTCTCCCTGGTCTGGGATAGGTCCAAAGATGCGGACTTTTGACCAAGACATCATTATTATTTGGTTTAAAAAATTAAAATGTCATTTTAATATTCATATATAATTTAGCTATAATGATAAAATATAATCGGGATCGATAACAGGTCTTTTGTTAGCCATTCTAATTAGCTACGTCACAGCATGAGATTCATGGAAATCCGGTAAATATCTATAGTGTTCCTGAAACAATTCGAGTTTACTCCACGCGTAATAACACATTACTGGTTTACTACACGCGTAATAACACATTACTGTTTCAGGTATGCATTGTTCGTGATATTCTGCGTTTCGTAGTAAGCGATGATATCAAAACCAAATCATAATCAGCCTTTACCTGCTGATTGATATGGCTCTTGCAATGAACCAATGAGTCCGATATCAAATGTACGAAAAAAAAATTGACATGTCAACAGAAATAAAAAATGTCAAAAAAAAAACCCTTTAAAGTTGGTATGATGCGAGTCCGTCAGACTACGTTCCGAATAGTACCCCTAGAACCAATTTGAGACCCATCATTCGATTTTTCTACATCAATTGTTTTTGAGATAACTATTAACGAAACGAAGTAGCCAGTTTTATTAAGTATCATCATCACACAGCCTATAAACTTAAATTACCGCGAGCAAGCTGCTGGCAACAACTAGTTCTAAATACTTCCTTAGAAGTTATTCAACCATTGCGCAGTATATTCAAAAAACTTATTTACACAAACAAATGAACGGAAATTCGCGCAGACATTCAATTACGTTTCAGAAACACGCTTACCGAATACATGTAAAGAGGCAATTAAGATTAAGACGGAAAAAAATGATGCATCAAGGTCGTTATCTTACGTCATCAAATTATAGGTTGTGTGCTGCTGGGACCGCTCGAGGTCAAAACTATTGCGACGGCTCCTAAATTATCTAAACTTTGATTCATCTTTATTGAATTTTAACTTTAATTTACAGGCGTATTGTTACCAACCGATACCTTGCCATAGATGTTCTGTTTAAATTAGAAAATGCAAAAAACAATACAAACAATTTATTTTGCTATTCATGGAAAGATGAAACTTAATCTAAAGCATCAGTGTATTGTTCTCTAATGCTTACGGGAAAGCCGTAAAAGTTGTTTCATTATATCGCCTCTATCGGTCCACTGCTGTACATAGACAATAGACATCCTTCAATGAACGCCAAGACGACCGATTCCTTGCCACTCGCATCCAACACGGACCGGTTGCTGTACGGAGATCGTCTTCTATAAAATAATCTTTCAATAAGGCATTAGTGGAAAATTATTGAGTGTGAATTATTGTGTGTGAATTGTGAGAGGGAATTATTAGTGCATATTACAAAAATATTAATATTAATTTAGATAAGTTTTATATCACTATTTCAAAAAGGGTTTAAAGATTGATAAATACTTTGCACCTTTATAGCATATTGTTTATCCAACAATATAACAACTAGCCTCGTGTCTGTATATAATTATTGTAGACACATGCATTAACCATATTATTGAATCCTAATTACATCAAGTTCTTTGTGTAAATAATGTTTTCATTACAACTCACGCATACGAAGTTAATCTTCGTTTGTTTTATGTATATTTTGTAATATAATATAATATCTATGGACGCTTTCACACCACGTCAATCTGGTCCCGTGGTAAGTTCTCGAAGAACTTGTGTTACGGGTACCAGACAACGGAAATATATTTAATACTTTTATACTATACATATATTTAAGATTTTTATTATATAATACACATATTTAATACACATCCATGACACAGGAACACAGAAAATATTTTTTTGTTCCCTGGCGGGATTCGAACCCGCAACCTCCGGGCTTGAGCGACAACGCGCTTACCACTGAGCCACAGAGGTTTACAATGTAATCATTGTAAACCTATTTTTAAATCATCTGACATGACTATCAATCATCACTCTATAAAGTATTCAAAGAAGTAATTTAAACATCTTAATCCGTCAACAGTATTTTATAATTTCACTCCCATGAAAGATGGTGGATGGATATGACATCAAAGAGAGAAAGGTAGACGTCTCTGACAGCCTAAATTATCTCTATGTTAAATATCTCTTATATTTAACATAGAGATAATTTAGGCTGTCAGAGAGGTCTACCGTGTGCAGACCGTGTGTTTGAAATTCGTACAGCAACAGGATCACCTCAGCGACAGGCTGGGCCCGCCGAAGGATTACAGGACAGATTACTCCTCGTAAGGGGGGACTGCCCGGCTACTAAGCAGTCGTATCATACCGGGCCCAGGTTCCCATCCTGAACCCGACACGAGCACGGGGGGTTACTAGAGGCGCATTAAGTAGCGCCTCCTATGCATCCCCGTTCGTCGCCCGCGCAGGAGGCCTCGTCGGCGGCCTCCTCTTTCACCACTACAACATGGTTACCCTATTTTAAAAGCAACAATAAAATCAGCTTGCCTTACCGCCATAATATGTGGCTTTATTGTCAATTGTCATAGCAATCTTATAATCGGTGACTGAGGGCCTCTGCAGACAATTGTACCGGAGGGAGTGCGACGGACAACGCATCCGTGATGCGACAATGGTAACAATTCAGGGTCGCCTAAGTGAATTGAGGTGAGATAGTTTAGTCTCGATTAAAGAGATTTTACAGTTATTCTTATGAGAAAATCCCTGTTAAAAAATTTATTGACGTTTGTTTTTAAATAGACAAATCGTGATAGTGGATAAAAATTTGTACGTATTTAATTCCGATTATGAATATGGTTTCAAATTATTTCTTGGGACAAAAAATTCGTTGAAGGCGTTATATCTTTTCTACTTCATAACATTGTTCATTGTTTTAAAATTTAAATAATTAAAAAGTGTACGTTTAGTGATGTACAATTTGTGAATATGCAACCATAATGTAGTGATAGTATAAACAAGTTCTATTAACAATGTTATCACTGTCATAAAGATAGGTTTTTATTACGACACGTGATGATATCACCAAATAAAAAACAATGGATGTAAAAATTGGTATAATAAAATCACAGAACTTATAAATTATGGTCAGTGACTCACAATATTCCTACGTGATATTATGGAAGTTTTTATAATCGTATCATATTTACGTAGTATTTGTATATCAATTGAGATAGGCAAACCATCAGACGAGGCATCTGATAATAAGTGATCAACGTCGTCCATTAAGAGCAAGGAGGTTCCTTAAAGCATCATCAAAAAACTGGTAACTTTTACAGAATTTCCAATACTGCTATTACCGTTTTATTAATTATACTTATCCTACCTATCTGTTGGGAACACAGCAAGATTGTTGGTTGGAAGAATTGGAGGCAGCGGGTAGGTATTTGATTTTCTGGCAATGTAGTTCATCGACAATACCTGTTATCAAAGTGAAAAGTGCTTCATCATCATCAGCTGATGATGATGAGGGCAATAAGGTTCAAGAGTGGAGGCCACGTTTAGGTAGACGAAGTGTTGCTCGGTCCGTGTTAGATGCGAGTGGCAAGGGATCGGCCGTCTTGGCGTTCATTGAGGGAGGCCTATATTCAGCAGTGGACGAAAAGTGCTTGCCGTTATTAATTTCCTCGTAGGCTTAATTATTACTATCATCAGGCTGTTATCATTTACACGCTATCAAGACTCATACCAAATATTCTTTTGAGCGTGTGTCACATACGCACATAACATTATCCAGGTGGATAGACGATCTCCGTGCGGTGGCCGGTCCGTGTTGGATGCAGGTGGCAAGGGATCGGTGGTCTTGGCGTTCTTTGAGGGAGGCCTATGTTCAGCAGTGGACGGATAGAAGCTGATGATGATGATGATGATGATGATGATATGGACCATTGAGTCTAATGTATTACGGTAAGTTTACTAGATTATTAGATCTACGAACTAAGATATAGTTATATATATATATATATATATATATATATATATATATATATATATATATATATATATATTATACACATTACCATAACCTATAGTATATACTCTATACAAATGGAGGGATAGACTTTATGCGGGTTGCATTTTATCGTTATGAAATCTCGAGGGATCTTATTAATGTTAGAACCATGTTAGAACTCTGAATCTATACCAATATTATAGAGGTAATTTTATACCTAAATATAAATAAAGGTTCTAAATTAGAGTGTAGGAGATAGTTTTCAAAACTACTCACCTGATTTAAAAAACGATTCATCAGAATAATGCCACATTACTGAGTTACATGGGCTATACCGGTGGGAGGGAAGCGCTGTGCCACGCTCCCGGCTGCATGGGTACCACCATCTTGCTTATTTCTCCCGTGAAACATCTTTGCTGTGTTTCGGCAAGACAGGCAGTGTAATAACTGGCACCGAGACTTAACATCTTATGTCTCAGGATAGGCAAGGCAAAAAAAAAAAAAAGGCAAGGAAATGCAGTAAGTGTTCATAGATGAGCTTTAGTCCAATCCAGGTTGATATCTAGGCAAGCTAGGGGGCCCACCATGGTTCAAGCCTTGTCATGGCGGTGGGGCTCAGTAGCTTAAGGTGAGCCTAGCACCTTGGGCGAAGCAAATCGACCCGAGAGAGCTGCTCTTTGTAACCCTCTTATAAGAAGAGGGGATAAAAGCGCAGGGGAGACAAGGGACGAAGATGGGAACCTCACCCCACTGCACTGTCTCGACTTTTGGAAAAGGTTGTTCTGTGGTGCGGGACGACCCCTCCGTGGAGGTAGTGTCGGTCCCTTGAGGGACTATCTAGCCGTCGAGGTGCCTTGTTTGCTTAATAGATCCGAAGCACCTCACCAAAGAGGGCATTGTTGGCACTCGCCGGGTTTTAGTGGATAGAACTTCGTCCACCTTACCATCTTTCGGGCGCAGCGAGTCACCCGTACCCGCCTGGAGAGTCCCACCCCCGCCTGGGCAGTCCGTCCTTCCTGGGGTTTTAGCCTGAGTTGAAGGTCTCCAGGCTCAAGGCTCGACAACCCTTGTGCGGTGTCCCTAGTTGCATATGGTGGGGAATCGGCCTTTTTGGCGTTCATTGAACGAGATTATTGAGCAGCAGTGGCGAGTGGAGACGGAGAAACGTTGATAATTATGAAGGCTTTATTAATACAATAAAAATTATACTCACGCGTGTATCTGCAGCTGATAATCCGCTAGCGATCGCATTGATAGGTCTCCAGATATCAGGAGTGCCTATCAATCCGTTTTTGAGATCGTTTTGGAATAATTTTGAGTCGAAGTTCCACGTCGCCGCGCCAAGCGTCCGCCGTTTCTCCAAAAGCGATTTTTGTAGGACCTCCGATTTCGTGGACTTAAAACTAAAGGTTTTATCGAAGAGACTAGTCTTAGGTTTTGGTTCTTGTTCGTTAATTTTCGCTGTTCTGGTTTCTTTGGCGCTCTTCCGTCTGTCGACTTCTTGTTTTGGCGCTTCTAACACCGCGTATATAGTCAGTGATACGAAGTGTCCAGCGAGTAGGTTCTGCAAGTCAACTTTGTCCGGATATTTCTTTTGGCCGTTTTGTTTCAATTGAAACTTAAAGTCTTCGTTCCAGACGGGCCACGAGCTCTCTTGTAATGAAGTCTCATACTTACTGTCTCCGGGAAACACTTTCACCTAAAATGAGAAGAAAAATATTGAAAATATATTTTTAAACAGATGATTCATATCTTGCCCACCCCAATAAAGAACTAGAAAAAAATGGTGACAATAACTTTCTAATTGAGCGTAATCTTTATTTAGATATGCCCACGTTATATCTAACAAAATAAAAATACTAGCAATGAATGTCGATAATAATGATGATGATGGTGATGGTGGTGATGATGATGATAGTGATGATTAGGATTATGATGATGATGATGCTGTTACTGATAATGATAAGGACGTATGTATGGAAATTAGTTTATAAATATGTGAGAAAAATCCAAGACAAGTTGCACGTACTTTTACACTATGACGAACAACAAATTTACTTTATTATTTGTATTGTGATGAGATTTTATTCTTAGTGAACATGTATAATTAAAGATTGTTCAAATCAAGCTGCGAACCTTGCTCAAGTCGAATAAATGCTACAATAATTTTCTATTAAATACAGGCGAAAAATGGATTTAGCCAGACTTGAGACTACCATTTCATAAGAATTAACATATAATTATGAAATAAAATTGAATTGAATTTATTGTTACTGTTAAAAATATTTGAACTATAAAATATAAGGTACGTAATACCTACGTATTATAATTATTACTCTTATAATATAAAAGAACTATTCTTTGTGATCACCCATGTAGGTACTCGCTTTGTAGCAAATACATAAATTTTTAACATAAACATTTTACAAAAGTTAACATTTATGAATAATCTCAGAAGTTTAATCTAGTCCCAAGTACTACTAACTATAAGACGTAGTAGGTATATGTATATAAATAAATTTAAATACCTATACCTACAAACATATAAGATAAGAGATCTGAGCTCGTTGCAGTGGGCTGGTCACACATTCAGGAGAACGGATATTGTCATGTTGTCATGTCTATGTTCAGCAGTGGACGGATAGAGGCTGATGATGATATATATCTGGATGTATAGCAGAGCAGAAAAATAAAAACCCTCGCCATATCGCGGAAAATTTCGGAACTAATTTCTGTATGGACGATAATTATATGGCGTGTTGACGTAAAAAGATACAGTGGCGACACCAGGCAGGGTTAATATATTTTTGGACAGGCTATATAATTTAACATTCGTATTATTAATTCGAATCGTTTATTCTTGGGACTAGCAATCCAGAATAGCTATGTAATGTGTTCTTAAAATCTATTTACAGCTTACTCATAAAAATCTGTGTGCTCTTTATTAAATTTTAATATGCACAGGTGCATATTAAAGGTGGTGGTGGAGGTGCCCTGTTTGCTCATTAGATCCGGGGCACCTCACCAAAGGCGGCATTGGTGGCACTCGCCGGGTTTTAGTGGGTAGAGCTGCGTCCACTTACCAGCTTTGGGGTGTGAGTCCCACATACCCGCCTGGGGAGACCCACGCCCCCGTGGGATGCCTCAGAGCATTTCGCGGCGTTACAAATCATTCACCCTTGACAAGGATTCGAATTTCGAACCAATAGCGAAGCTTGTCCTAGCGGGGCCCTGTCGATACATGTCAGGCATAATTTTTAAATGTGATTTAGACTTTTGTTTACACACTTTAGGGCCCCTATAGACCGGGGCCCCCGTATCATTGATACGGCTAATACGGCGGTAGCTACGCCCCTGATTCGAACCCACACACCCCAGTACACCAGTCAGTAATTCAATCAGACAATAATTTAAAAAGGTTTCATCACCACCAATACAAGCCTTCTATTGTTCGGCAGTGAAAAGGTTAACGACCTTACAAAAACTTAACATATAAACTCCAAGTACGAAGGTGTTAAAATTATTATTGTCGACAGTAAAACACACAAAAGACATTAAATTATTACAACAGCATGACATAACGCCAAGTGTACATTAAATTCTCATGGTGACAAAGTATGTATACTGTCATATATGGTTTAAAGATACTGGTTAGGAAAATAATAGATAAAACCTACTTTAAAAAAAATAAAAAACACGCTTTCTCACAAATCTCAAGTTTCGGATGTGTCAGGGTGTGATAAACACCAGTGCAGCGTCACTCACATGCTTACCCTGATATCACTATTATCGCTCAAAGACCAATTCACTGATACGTTATCAAGCACCTATCGCTCCTTCACTACGTAAGCCATTAAAATTTCATTTGAGCCGCTATAAATACAGTTGTCGTATTTTGTACATTTGTTTGTTTTGTATATGGAAATATTTTATTTCCTCGTTAAAATAATACTGGAATAGATGGTTAAAATAAAATAATACACCTGTTAGAACATTTCACAAAGTCATATTATATCTGTACATAAGCCAAGTATAAGCCGTCCGTAAACCAAGTCTGAAGAAAGATGAATATAATGAAACAATTTTTAAGATTTTAACAAGCCCGACGTTTCGGATACTTTACTCCACTCCCGTGACCACGGTTGCTGTAAACCGCGATAAAATCCGTAAAAATTGTTTCATTATAATAAGGGAAATTCGCGTAAACATTAGAAAACAATAAAGATGGACAATAGACATAATATGTGGTTATAGTATAATAAAATTTAAACTATAAGCTTCCTTAATTTAATACAAACATTTTTTATCAATATAGGTACGGAAAACTATAGACTTTCAATGAACGCCAAGACAGCTGATCCCTTGCCACTCGCATCCAACACGGACACGCCCCAGCTCGGAGATCGTTTTCCCACCTAGTTAATGGCCGACCAACACTTGGAAGGAGGCCTATGTTCAGCAGTGGACGGACAAAAGCTGACGATGATGATGATGATGACGGAAAAAGATTACATTAACAATACAAGGAAATTCAATGAATTTAAATAAGATAAAACATAATTCAAGTCTGCCGGAGTGCAAATTATGTTATGTTAAATAAGAAAATTACTATATAAAACGTATGCACTCGTAGTATTCTCTATATAGTTTGTGGTCACAGCGTAAGGAACAATTAATAAACTGTGAGCAAATTTTTTCCAATCGTGTTTCGAAAACTGTCATCTCCTCATACATACGTTCTGTAATACATATTAGAAATTTAAGTGCCAGAAATTTTCAATTTGTTAAATAGCAGCTTATAGAAAACTGCAAATTTTGCCGTTTTCACTTACCAAGGGCCCTTTGGCAAAATCATAACGCTGTCATTTTTCCCTATTCGCTAGATAAGTAGCATTACTATCGTTTCTGAAAATTTCGAAGTATGAACACATAATATTCCGGAACTATCTATAATTCCGGAATAATTAGCAAAACAAAAAAAATGTAGGCTTCTTTGGAATGAAAATCTATCGGAGAAATTTTTACTAATCGTATTTTCCTATCCCAGATCGTTAGAATATAGGTATGATTTTTTTTAATTTGAGGCCCCACCGCCTTGTCGTGGCGGTGGGGCTTAGTAGCTTAAGGTGAACCCAGCACCTTGGGCGAAGCCAATTGACACGAAGGAGCTGTTCTTTGTACCCCTCTTATAAGAGGGGTACAAAGAACGGGGGGGGACAAGGGGCGAGGATGGGAACATCACCCCATTGCACTGTCCCGACGTTGGCAGGATTTGTTCTGTGGTGCGGGACAACCCTTCTGTGGAGGTGGCGTCGGTCCCTTGGGGGACTGACTAGCCGTCGAGTTGCCCTGTTGCTAAACAGATGCGGGCACCTCACCAAAGGCGTCATTACCAGACCGTAATACCAGAATTCGGGCGCAGCGAGTCCCACATACCCGCGTGGGGAGACCCACCCCAGCGGGATGCCTCAGAGCATTTCCCGGCGTTAAAGAAAAAAATATTTGTATTAATCGTTGTTGGATTTCATAAAAATAGCATCGTGTATGAACTTTCGTATTTTATCACAAGTTTAGATACCTACTAGAACATGGACACCTCCATATTATCTATTATGTGTTATGCAATAGTTTCCTTTTAACAAGAGTGGGTCCACATAATACATAATCATACATCTGTCGTAAATCCGTCCAAATATTCACATTAATAACTATGCGGGCTTTTCCCTCGCAGGTTTGACAAATCGCTATGAATCCTAGTAATACATAATATTTAATACGACAAATAAGAGAAATCTGAGCCAAGGCTACATTAAGAGAATTATCGTAACATAACGTGTGGAATATCTTAAAAAATTCTTGCACGTTCAAAACAATTAGTTAGGTATTATTTATTATAAGTTTAGGTATAACAATGCCCATACAGTCTGAATGAAATGTAAATAACAATATATCAACAAAGTTTTTTAAAATCATTATTTTCTATCAACAAACTTTCGTAATGAATGCATATCATAATTTCAAATTAGTCGATATCTATACATATAATAAAATTAGAGTGTCTGTTTGTAATATTAAAATAACCGCTTTTTACTAAATGCATATTGATGGATACACTATACATGCACCGAAATAGCCTATTTTACAATTTTTGTCTGTCTGTCTGTCTGTTTGTTCCGGCTAATCTCGGAAACGGCTGGGCTGATTTTGACGGGACTTTCACTGACAGATAGCTAAAGTTCCAAGGAGTAACTTAGGCTATAAAAATAATCATCATCGATCCGTATACGGCTGTAAATTTAAGTTAACGCGGGCGAAGCTGCGGGCAACAGTTAGTCACAAAATAAATATGAATATTTTGTGTCGATATCATAAAATCAATTATTAGGTATTGTTCTAAGTCATGTCACAATCATATATATTATAATATTTTAATAAGTAGATATTACTTATTAAAATATTATGATATATACATGAGTGTAATATTTTACTCCACTGAATGAAGACTTATATAAAATAGTTATTATGTCATATCCTTTTCTTACAAACAATACACAGAGGCCACAGAGCTGACATTTCATGGCAAGTCAGGTGTTAAGTTTTCCCACGTTTTTATGATGTTCAGCTTGATAAACACAAAATTACTCTTCTTAGAATATACTAGTACTTATGTACCTACTTACATATTTTTTTATTACCTAAATATAAAAATCATTATTTTTATTACTTTTGGTTTTTACTAATAGCTGAGCTATCTAGGAAGTATATTATGATGACACGCCATGGTAGCATCCAGACCAGGGACGTTTAAAGTACCAGTAAACAGCGACCTTGGCCAAAGGAGAAATGAGATGTCAGACGTCATTTGTGATATTAGGGCTAAGGGCACCAGTTATCTCTACCCTCCCGTGACCATAGCTCTATTAAAATAAGTGAAACTAAACGTTAGTAAAGAATACGAAACGAATAAGAAACAATTTTGGGACATCGCGATTTACAATGCGTAAGCTGCGTTGTATGTATTACCTAGTACCGTATACCTATGTTGTAGACCTACCTACGAGTATTTGCAGAGTTAATACAATAACGACGCGACTGACCCAAATTCTGATATCAGATAAACATATTAAACATCTCTTGCGTCATTCGTAAAAGGTTGTCAATCTATTGTTTATATCTTTAAAATCTGAGATAAAAATGAAAATTATAAAAGTATGAAATATTTTTATTAGTGTAGGTATGTAGGTATAAGATATATGGACATATCGATAGATAACTAAACGAGGAAATTAACGTAGATAGAAGTTATTATATAGGTAGGTACTAGGCCTATAGACTTCGAAAATACAAACTAAGTAGGTACCTAGGTACCTACGATCTTCTGTGTGACGTCTGCAATTGTTTATGGTGGATATCTTAAGTCGTTTATCAGTTATCACCGTAGCCATTAGGTACGTAGGTATACCTTTCGCTTGGTAGTCTTTAGAAGCCAAGAGTGTCGGAGTTAAATGGACATTAGTGAAGCGCATTGACAAGCGCACGTGCGCGACCATGGCGACTAGACAAGATGTAACCTTGTAAGGCTTGGTTTGAAAAGATTTAAGCTCCTAGCCTCGCTCTTCCACTAAACTTTGTAAGTTATAGGGCTGTGGCCTGTGCATACCATTTTGATAATAACACGTTTAATAAAAAATGTTATGAAGAAAAGAGGACAATATTGAATGTCCTTCATTTTAAAGTTTTTTTTCAGTTGTTTCGATGCTAAACAAAAACAATTTAATATTGGACCTTAGATAAAATTTGAGATATTCAATATCAGGAAATAAGCTCCAAATTTTCCGCCCATATTGAACTGGGAAGAACAGTTGTCCTCTAAAGTAAATTAATATGGTAGCTTATATTATCATTACTTAATCCTTTTCAAAATCATCACACAGATAACGTTGTGATAACGTATCCTATTGAATATCTCAGAACTAAACATCACAACAGTCTACAGTCGGTCCATCCGTCATCTGAACCCTAGTCGGCCAGAAATCTGAATATTTGTGTTTCATAGTGATGTTCAGGAGGAATTCGTGTATATTTCGTGATGAGCAGATACTTACCTAGTCTAATAGCGTAAGATTCTTCCATGATTCCTCTCAAAATGAAACAGACCGGTCACCAAGACTGAACGGTGAGTTCACACATATCGTCTACAGCTGATAGCTGAACATAGGCCTCCCTCAATTAACGCCAAGACTCATGGGTCAAGAGTCAAGACAGCCGATCTTCGGCCCGTGTTGGTTGCGAGTGGCAACTGGCAAGGGATAATATCGGCCGTCTTAGCGTTCATTGAGGGAGTAATATATTGGAAGAATTACAATAATAATATTTTGTTTTCTGTTCATAGGAACTTCGACAAACTTTCGCAAGGTAGGCATTAATATGTACAACGAGTACAACATTGGTACGTAAACAAAAGCGGTTTCTATTTGATTTGACTTTCATAAAATATCGAAAACATCATTTAAAGTTCCATCACGTCTATTATCAAAGTTACCTTAACAAGGTATCCATGGGCGCGACTGAGTCCAAACAAGGACGGGAGATGCCGGGCTCCGATAACAGTAACATATATGCTTTTATTTGTTGGGTGTAAAGCCAGCTTAAACCCAATTTCTGGCTCTAAACTTCCACTGCCAGAAAGTTGTCCCTCCTTGTTGGAGTTCAAGATATTTTTCAATTTATTCAACGCGAATGCCATTTCGATCAAACTTGGTCCGTGTTATCGCACTTAAACTTTAATTAAAACCGGTTTAACGAATAATTAACACTGCACAAATAGAAGCTCAACCGTCATTGTTCACATTCACGTTTATTCAGTCAAAATTTTAAACCGCAACAGAAGGAAAAAATCGGTCATATCGATTAACATTATTAAGCGTGTAACCACTACATAATATTGTCACATTCTATTTAGAAACTATGCGAATGCGAACAATATTCGTTAATGCCGATTGCCGAGAACATGAGTCTTGAACTGTTGTGACAGTTGTGAGCGTAGACGGAGTAAGTGAGCAACGAGTATTGAGTATGGGCAACGGCCAACGAGTTCGTTGTTTCGATAAACATACGGCTATTTACTAATTTAAAAAGTAATGTAGGAATTTATAAATGTATAAGTCATCTCTGTCACACGTGCAGATAAGATAAGGTAAACTCGTACGTTTGTTTCTTTCAAAACTTGTCTTTTCAAATTATTCGTATTATAGCAATGTCGTTCATTTTACTGCCATCTAGCGTGATATGTGTGAAATGTGTAAGCATTTCAATTCTTTTCTAATAGATGGCACAAGTAACTCGATATTTTATTCGTAATCCTTTAATCCATTAGGTAGGTACACAATTCATAAACCACAAAATAAAAGAGAATACTACGTATTTTATAAACTTCGTTCAACTTCCATAGTGGTCCATATGTCGCAATTATTTAAATCATAGTTCAATAAAGCTACTGTGAACCGTTATATAAGTATTTTGTTGAAATTACGAAGATTTTTAGAAGTAATCCTATATTTTGCAGACATTATCAAATATATAGACAGATTATAATATCCTAAAACAAATCGGTAACAGCTGCCAGCAGGTAGCTATGGAGGATCCGTAAAAGTGTCCTTTAAAACGATTCAATTCATTGCAACCACTAAGCTCATATCGTAGTTTTTCCGTTATTTGGACGCCAGCGCTCTGTCCTATTGTGGTAGGTACTGGAAATAAATACACAATGAAATCATTAATATTTTTTTTAAAAATCATACTAATAAAATTACACTTTCTGTCTGCAGTTTTTTGGTTAAATGTATTTACTAAAACATTTTAGATTATGTTTTAGTCATTACAACAACTATGTTCATATCGTAGTTTTTCTGTTATCGGAGCGGGACACTTTTTCAACTTTCGCTCCATATGAGATGACTCTCCTCTACCCTCCATAAAAATCGGTATATTTAAAAATGAAATACATCATAGGATACAAAAATATTATTTATTTGAATAATAATTTCTTAGTTAGGTACACGGCAATATCTGTACAAAAACAGGTGCATAAATAATACACATCTACGTATAAGGATAAATCCAGAACATTCCTTCAGGCTTTTGAGAATAATTTGCTTAAAAACTCTAGGATTCCATGATAATAATTGACGAATATGGACACAAGTAGGACGAGCAAAGCAAAGCCAATACCAGTAAGGTACATAAACTGACTGGCCTCTTGTGGAGTCGCAAGCATTTCTTCACTATTACCATCACGGTCTAGGGCGTCAAACTCAGATGTATCTAAAAAACAGATATATTTTCATTGTTAATATATGGTTAATCATAAATTTGTATCCCACTTTAGGATGTTATATTCATAAAACCCTTGTTAAAAACAGCCTTTTTAGGAAAAAATGCTAGTAGAGTAGATTTTTTTTGTTTTATATGAGCATACAGACTAAGTCCCTGTCCATCCACTGTTAGAAATCTACCGTCTTCATTCAACGGGAACTGAGGATATCCGGAGATTTCACCGACACAAGTCAATTTAATGGTTTAAATCTTAAGTAATATTTACTTTCCATGGAGAAATAAGAGCCCGTTTTAATTATAAAAAACAGGTAACTTTTTTTATCAGAAATGCCGAAGATCAAAAAGTAGACAAGTTACTTAAGTAAGTCATAAAAAATATGGGCACCTAAAATCTTAGGTGCCCATATTTTGTATGAGTTCAAGGATGCAGCATTAACGTTTAGGTAATACTTTGAAATTATCAGAATATGACATGGTTAAAAATATTTAATCATATTCATTGGTAAAACAAGATATCATCATATTATAATGTTTATCACAAAGGATATTTTCACTCATACCCAACAACACCATCCAAAATTAACAATTTTAAGCACTTATCCATCACAATGAATAAAGTCGTTGAAAACATAACATAATTTCACCATTAAATTACCTGCAGGTGTTTCAACATCGCAAATCACTTCAGTCTCTTTCAGTTGCAAATCCAATAATTCTCGGACGGACAACAAAGCCTCGGCAGGAGATTCACCAGGGAATAGGTAATCACAAAGGTACAGTGATCCCACAGGTACCAAGACACGCCTGGGTGGCTCATTGAAACAAACTTTTTCTAAAAAATAAATAGTTAATGTAATCTTTTTATAGAGTAACTTTGTAACAAGAAACAAGAATGGCCATCATGATTCATGATATTCTTGTATATCCCACACACAGGTCTCCTTGAAATCAAACAAGGAGGTTAAGTTTCCATCACAGAAACTAGGAGGCAATAGTAGTATAGGCAATAAACACATATTTATAAGGCAATAGTTAAGTCTCCTCAAATTTTTGACTAATCTTCATTATTTAGACTATTATTACGCTCTGGTACAACCTCGAAAATAAATAAAAAATGTACCCATAAATAAGCTAAGGTATTTGAAATTTGACACATCAATGATTGAACAAACTCTTTATCTTTTCAATAATATAGAGTAAAATAGTCGACAATAAATGAAGAATATTTACCTTCTGGTAGCAAATTATCATCAATGAGAGCATCACAATGCATTGTAAATCTAGATGCGAGAGATCTTATGATGTCCTGTTTCACAGCTGAAATAGCTTCATCCACCGTCGCCTTTGGGTACATGAACACACTTGATGATACCACACCACTGAAATGTATATTCCCATCACATTCAAGATATTCTACTGTTTCCGGCATACTGTTTTCCTACAAAATATAAACAATTCACTCGTATATTAAGAAAATATATGATTTATAAATTTTAATTACATTTTCATGATGTATGCTGTTACATTATACTCATATGTTGTATTTGTTTTGAGAGCCTGAGTTCTTTTTCGGGGTATAATTATACGAAAATCTGATCAGAGGTTTAGCAGTAAAAAGGTTAGAAATGGGAAGACATAGTAACTAGATGGTAACTAAGGATAGATTTACAAATGATTATGATGATGATGATGCAATTAAGGATGATGATAATTTTAATTGCCTATGTAAAATGCCATAGGAAATTTATCCCCTTGTCAAAGTCTAGACCTCTAAGTACATTTGTTTAGAGATTGTACTTACATAAGGCACAAATAAAGACACATGCATAGATTTTGGCACATCCTGGGCTTTTGTACTATTCTTGGGCTTCTTTGCTTTGCTCATATGCTCTAAGTCATCAGATCCACTCTTTAGTTCACCATCTATGAACATGACACTCATTTCAATTGTTTTTTGTGCTGATTCCAGAATTTGCTAGAAATATAAAACAATAATATTAATATTCCTCTTCTCGTAAATAATATATTCCATAATTATACATTAAAGTTAAATATTTTATGTTGAAATGAGATAAATGACATCCCTATTAACTTTAATATATACTTAGACACAAGGTTCAATTATGGGTTTTGAACACAAAGCGCAGAATTACACTATTTTTACTTTTTACTTTTTATTACTCACTTTTTATTACTCACTAATTATATATTGTAACACATACATAAATGTGCTGCTTCTTTTTGCAATAAATGTGATTTATTTTAAGTAAAGTAAAGTAATAGTTCAGTGGGGTTAAAACTTGATGTGGTCACAAACAACATTGCACGAAATTTATCATACCAGAACAAAGTTTGGGAAAGGCTGATATAGACTACTGATCAAATATAAATGGTTGACGTCACCCTTATTATTTAAGGGTGGGGACACCAGCGAGGCCAGACGGGCGATCAGTCCTCATCACCATTTCACCCAATGACGTCACCCTTGAACATAAACTAGTTTACCTGGAACTAGCCTAGGCAACTTATTTTTATGTTACCAATCCTGTGACAAGATGTTAAGTTTCTGTGCCAGTATATCAAACACAGCAAAGCTGTTTCACTGGAAAACAAGCAAGATGGTAATACCCATGCAGCCGGGAGCATGGCACAGAACGTCCCACCCACCAGTATACCTTCTCAATACTGCAATACTTCTCAGTAATGCAAGCATGTTTTTAGCAATAAATTTTCCAATAGAGTATTACGAAGTAGAATAGTCTTATAGTTAAGAATATTTTACCTGAAATTGTTGTTTTACAGATATGCCACTCTTCTTTACGATAACTGGATAAATTTCATCAAAATCGTAATAGCAGTCTAGTCTCTGCCACACCTGAGGTTTAGGAAGAAACTTCCAATCCACGGGCTTTATCACAGTCTTTGTAGCTCCCACCTCGAGGCTTTTACAAGTCAATACTTTGAGACTCGTAGACATGTGGAGAATGAGCCTTTCATTGGAATGAGGATAGTTTCCATACATGTATTGATTGGTGTTTAGAGCCTTATATGTGTAGTTAAGTATAGCTTTAGCCTTGCTAAAATAACTGGGATCCTCAAAGATATCATCCTCGCTTATAATAAATATACCTGAGAATAAAAAATCTTAGTTGTATAAATTTAACACAAATATTACAAACATCAGCAATTTACAAACAGTATAATGCAAACTTCTAAAAACCAAATGAAAAAGAGGATCAAATGAATGCAGAGCATGGGCTTTTTGGGCTGCCTGCAGCCCAGGGTCCTGAGCATATATGGGGCCCCATTCTCCATTCATAATAATGGATATAATATGATAAAATGATGGGATTGAAAATCAATGTTTTACCATTTTCTTACTATAGTAATAAGATTTTTTAACAAAATGACAATCAATTCTTATAAATTAAGTAGCATTTGCCCAGGGCCCCACTAATTAATGGTCCACCCCTGGATGAATGTAGTAGGTATCAGAACTATCAGACATGATTATAAGATTGATGATTACAATATTGGTGCAAATTTATACATATTATACATGTATAGTATAACATCTGTATTCTCTTATTTTCCTATATTTAGGCTCTATTAAATATATTTGTTTAACTTCTCAATATAGCTTTTCCCAATTATTAAGTTTCAAAATGCAATGGTTTTATGAAGTTTCAAGGTCAAAACATTTACTACAGCAGTATGTATTGTCACACTCACCCATAACAAACATTCCACCTGGTAGCATTCTCGTTACGTGTTTGGCATGGTCTGCAACCCAGGCCTCTGATATTCCCAACAAGTTCTTTGCAGCCATTGTCTTATCTGACGTGTAACTTAGTTCTGATTCCGTGTCCGGTTTCTCATCTGGCGTGCGGGCCAGATGAATAACATTTTCACGGGCATCTGTAATCTAAGAAGATAAACATAAAGCATAAACAAATTACTGCTTTTATTTCAAATCTGTACTTACTTGACCCAATATTAGCCCCGAAACGAAATTCTCCTTAGTAGCATATTGCTCTAAATATTGGAGACAATATTCGGGAGAATATACTGTTCTAACCATTCTTGATTTGTTAAATTAAAACGATATCACATGAAGTCTTTGTTTTTATTTATTTCAGTAAGTAGATATACAAGTTTTTTAATATTAAATATCCGTATAGATGTATGTATAAATCGCAGTAGAATCTTGGACAACACCAATTTTATAAACAATGTCACCTGACAGTTGACACCTTACTGACATTTTTTTTTTCATCTTCTGCTTCTTACATTTTTTTTTTTACGGACTGCACTTAGTATATTGCCAATGACGAGTTAATATTTAGTCTGAACTATGGAGAAACGTCGGGAGACCCCAAGGAGCGCAGCTTCGCCCTAGTACTGGCTCTAATATTCAAGTTGTTCATCACTAAACAGATTTTCTTTGCATACATTAATTTGAGAGGAACATTGTATACGATATCTAAATGATAGGATGGATGAATCTTGCCCCTGATATCTTACCATCATACGTCTTCATCCAAGGCAAGATTCATTCATCCTATCCTATTACCTTATCTTAGATGGGTAAAAATATAAAAGGTGCCTATAGTCCTTAATACAGTACACACTCATTCATTCGATAAAAGAAACACACTCTTTTATTATTTTAAAAGTATTTATTTGCTTGCTAGTAGTAATATAACATTGGTCTCCTTCATTCAATAAATCTAACATTTAAAATGACACCACTTCTGTGCTCATCTATAATTTCAAGTTACACTCAACAAATAAAAAATCCCAGTAAAATCAATTATACCATTTAACTTCTTCTTCTTCTTTTATATTGGCTCCCGTGAGGATTTGGTCAAGTGCTTCTTTCAAATGCTTATTTTATCTTCTTCAAAGGTAAAATGATATGATAAGAATAATGATGTTATGAAAGTATAAGGGTCAAATGTTTATACCATTACTAAGGTATACATATCTCAAACAAATTCACAACTATCACGGTAGTATTTAAAAGTAATTAAATTGTATTCTTCTTCATCTTCTTGACAAATACTCTGCTAAAATAATTTAAGTATCAGTAATTCTCTTCGTATTTGCAAGAAAAAGATGGGAAGAGATAAATATATGAATACGTTTTCTTACTAGATGGCTAAGTACACAATATTACCTTGGATTACATTTATATTGGTTTGGTTAACATCATGCGAATTTCTGTTATTAATGGTGAAGTCAATGGTATAATTGGTGAAATAGGTAATACTTTCTAGACAAATGTTACAATAAACATGTAAGTAATAAGTGTGACTCTTACGTAGCAAGTATTAGCAAATTTATGTACTTTATACGGTGACCATTACTTTAGTTGAACTTGCATTTCGAGAAGTCCATCTCCGGGTGTTGCTCCATGAATCTGTGAAAATTGTTTAATAATGTTATTTTTCATTCCAAGTTCAAAATTCCATTAAGGCTATTCGATCTATCATTTTTAACAGTTCCAGTATATAGTAATCACTGATAAGCTGTTATCGAATCTCCATACTTTACCCTTTTTTTTCTTTAACGTCGGGAAATGCTCTGAGGCATCTCGCAGGGGAGTGGGTCTCCCCACACGGGACTCGCTGGTAAGTGGACGCAGCTCTACCCACAAAAACCCGACAAGTGCCACCAATGCCGCCTTTGGTGAGGTGCCCCGGATGTAATAAACTAACAGGGCACCTCGACGGCTAGTCAGTCCCCCAAGGGAACGACGCCACCTCCAGAGGGGTTGTCCCGCACCACAGAACCCCTCCTAACGTCGGGACAGTACAATGGGGTTAGGTTCCCGTCCTCGACCCTTGCCCCCTGCTCTTTTCTCCCCTCTTCTTATAAGAGGGGTGCAAAGAGCCCCCTCGGCTCAATTAGCTTCGCCTCCTTAGGCTCACCCTAGGCTACTGAGCCCCACCGCCGCGTCAAGGCCTGAACCATACTTTACCCTGTAGTAAGTTACATAAAACCAACGACTCACTCTGACATTGGCAAATCCTCGTGGTCCGAGCCATTATATACAAGAAGAAGAAGAATCTCCACACTAATTATCATTTGGCAGATTATTGACACCTGCATACTTAGTGAGAAGTAAGGTTAAAAGTAACTTACGTAAATAAGAAACACACGAAAAGTGTATAGCATACTTCATGACGTCATATGGCCGAATCTACCCAATAGTCACCTACTTCAACGATCTGTCTAGACTAAGTTTAGGAAGCTTGAAATCTGCCCAACTTACTTTTTCAAAACATCCTGTTTCTTTTGTTCGTCGCTGGTGGGTAGACCCATCTCCTTCTGCCGTTGGTCGTACATCATTTTCTCAACTAGCCCCCGTGTCTCACCGTCCAAATCTGATAACTTCGATGGTTCTGTAGACACACGAAAAATTATAGAAATAAACTCAATAAATAAAATGTTTGTATATTTCTTACGTAGACCAGTTCAGCAGTGGACGGACTCCTCATCATCGTCTTGTGTAAGAAATATCCTCATCATCCATGAGGATATATCTAACGACTAATGCGTTAAGTTATTTTTAATTTTTAAACGACTTCGAAAAGGAAGAGGTTATATTATGTTCGTGTTTTTTTTTTTAATGTATGTTCACCGATTTCTCCGTCAATTGTGGACCGATTTTCAAAATTCTTTTTTTATTCAAAAGAGTGCACTTCCGAGGTGGTTCCATGATAAGGAAACCAGGATCTGATGATGGCATCCCAGAGAAATCGAGGGGAACTTTCGAAAATCGTAGGAGTAACTAGTGCGTTTAATAATTTTTTGAATTAATTATTTTAAAGCACTACAATTTCATAAAGGTCTAGAGTTGATCTGATGATGGAGCTGAAAGACAGTCGAGGGAACTCCTCAACGATTTACTTCAGTAACCTTGTGTTTGGGCTCGATTAATTTGTATTGATGAGAACTTTACACCTAGATAAATTGTTACTATCATTAGGGGTCTGATAATGAAGACGAAGGACAGTTAAAGGAACTTCTCAGCGGTTTACAGTAGCTACCTTGTGTTTGGACTTAATACATTTATATTGACGGGAACTTTGGACCCATATGGGTTATAAGTGTCATTACAGGTCTGATGATGAAGACCATAGACAGTTCAGGGAACTGCTCAACAGTTTACAGTAGCTACCTTGTGTTTAGACACAATTCATTTATGTTGACCAGAACTTTGCACCCATATGGGCTATAAGTATCATTACAGGTCTGATGATGGAGACTATAGACAGTTGAGGGAACTCCTCTACGGTTTACAGTAGCTACCTTGTGTTTGGACTTAATTCATTTATATTGACGAGTACCTTGGACACATATGGGTTATAACTTATAAGTCTCATTAAAGGTCTGATGATGGAGTATAGACAGTGGAAATACGTTTAACAGTTATATCCATATTTCAGACAAATAAAATCGGTTAAGTATCCAATTTAATTTGAAACGACTTCAAAAAGTAAAAAATAAACTAAAAAGTAATAAAATAATTGCGTTTCCTTAATATTTATGCCTAGAACTTATAATCAACTCGTTATTTTACTAATTACAATCTTTGCGTTTACCATGTCATTGTTGTTACTTTTGGAGTCGGTGTACTTTTTAGTTTATTTTTTACTTTTTGAAGTCGTTTCAATTTTTGTTTAAAATTTTTTTAAATTAGGAAAATCGTTTTAATATCCGCGACATTTCACCAGAGTTTACGTTGTAAGACATAACACTATGGATTTATATGTTATAGTTAGAAGCGCCTTATTTTTGTTTTCGTTGTTCGTTTGAAGTTTTAATTAGCTTTTTCGTTAAGGAAGGAAAAAGTCAGATGATTATAATTTGTACTTCCCATACTTAAAACTCTTAACATCTAAAATTTGGCATATCCTTGTAGGGGCAAAACCCGTAACATCTATTAGATAAATCACAGATATAAACTTTACTTAAATTCAACATACAATTTGTTTGCTCACGCACACCTGTGCTGTTTACTGCAAATTGCATGATATAACAATTATTACATGTACTTATTACTAACATTGCTTGCGATTTGACCGCAATCCTTTAGTCTATTATATGTATTACAGAAAATACAAAGCATTATGTATTACTTATACCAATATCAAATTTAATATCGATATAATTTAAGTTTAGAAATCGCAATATGTTTTATATTTATTCTATAATTAACATCAGTCATTTTCAAACCAAAACAGTTTATAACATTTTCATTTCACTAAACACTTTTCCTTAGGAAAGAAGTAAGAGTAAAACCTATATATTTTATCAGTGAACTATGGCCCAACACCCTCCTCGCCTGATTTCGAGGAGTAGACCCGTGCCCAGCAGTGGCTCGTTATATGTCCCACGCTTTGTGTCTAATATAAGAAGAGGGGACAAAACAGCAGGGGAGGAACAAGAGCCCCACCATGTTTCAGGCCTTGACGTGGCGGTGGGGCTCAATAGCCTAGCACCTAGCCCCCTGCTCCTTTGTCCCCTCTTCTTATAAAAGGGGTACAAAGAGCCCCCTCGGCTCAATTAGCTTCGCCCAAGTTGCCGGGCTCACCACCCTAGGCTACTGAGCCCCACCGTCACGTCAAAGCCTGAACCATACTGCGAGCAACAGCTATTTATACAAACATATCAAAGAACATGACGCGGCGATTATGTTTTGATCAATAGTCGAAGGATAGTCGAAACGTCTGGACGAGGTCAAAAAATATGTAAATTATATTTGTATAAAATATGATGATTTTATGATATATCTTGATATTCATAATTTTGCTAAGTCGTCGACTTTGACCTAGCGTACCAAATTCTAGCGATGAACTATTTCATTATTCGATAGTCTCCAAACCAGTTTATTATATGTATAAAAGATATTTTCAGAAAACTCGATCGTTCAAAATATATTTTTTAAGAGGTAGTGCCATGCTGCTTAGCACCCGAATTGGGCCGGCACGACCGGGGTGGTACCTCTCGCTCACATAACACCGGCGTCAAGTGACAGCTATGCTGTCGCGTTTCGTGCGGTTTGTGAGTTTCCGGTGGCCCATTGGGGGGGTTAGGGAAAAGGAGGGCAACGCATCTGCATAATCTTTGGTTGTGCGGATGTGTTTGGGCGTCGGTAGTCGCCAAACGGCTTCGACTGCTCATTGCCACTTGATTTTGCTTTACTGCTCACTACTATGCCATAAAAAATAAAAAATAAAAAAAATAATAATATCATAAGCGTCACATAACGACAATAGACTATAGAGCTTATAAGGCAATTGGCAATTTTAGCCAAATTAGATTATTTTCGACTTGTTTTGGACAAGATTGTAGTATACATATAATTTATAGTAAAAAAGTATATAATTTATATCACATCAACACAATCAATAAGACGTCTTATTATGCACGGAATTTGAGGTCATCACATTAAGTTGTTTTATATAAACATAAAATTACTGGTTAGACGGGCAGTCACAAAGCTAAGGTAGCGATAAAAATACTCTTTACCCTTTTTAAGGAAGGAAAGTCTTTTCTGTCCGTCAGTCTGTCAAAGACCTTATGAATCGCTCAACTCGCTTTAACATTTTTAATAATCACCTGGATTGATTTTCTTCGTGGAAATTTCAGGATCAGTCGTGACAAGTCTGCTCCACCAGTTCATTTTGTTTACCTGGTAACAAAAAAGAGGTAAAATATCGTCATACTTCCGCCACACAAGTATTAATTGTACATTGTAGTAATTAACTATTATTGTTTGAAATTCTTTGTTAATAATATCTTCAATAATTAATAGTCATCAGTACTTCCTTTCAATTAAAAACTCTTGTATGTCTCTACGTGCGTGTTTAGTTTTTATTTTCTGTTCAAAAGCAACAATGATCGTCAATTAAGATTTTCAATTACAAAATTTTAAATCTAAGTTAAAGGAATGTTATTTGATTAAAATACGGCCAAATAATTTTTGAGCTAGGCAAATTTTACGACTTTTGCTACCAGCGAGTTACTCACAGAGTGGGCCTCATTAAATTGTCAACCCTATAAATGACAAGTTATTGACAGAAACGACAATCCTAATAAATTAATGGCTCGGAGAATGTCGCATTAGGCGACCGAATGCCAAAAATAAAGATTTAAGAGATAGTGCCATGCTGCATTGCAGCCGAACTGGGCCGGCCGACCGGGGTGGTACCTCTCGCTCACATAACGCCGTCGTCAGTACCATTAGGCTCCGACTGCTCGTTTGCCCCCTTGTGATATAAAAAAATGACCACATTTCTGATAGAAACGGCAACCCTACAAAATGACTACAAGTTTCTGACACAACGACATTGCTATAAAATTACAGAATCTGACAGAAAGTGTCCATTCTTTGGCGTTTTGAGAGGAACACGTTGACCTTCATCGGCAGGCAAGCGGCGGAATCGCATCGCCGATTTACACGTACATTAGTACACAGGTATTTAATTTAATATGCGGATTATCATTAAATATTATTAGTACTAATTTTATAGACGAATCACTAAGTTTACGATTTCAAGGATTAAACAATTTGCAAAAAAAATTGCACGTTAACTTATTCATGTGATGAGCAAGTTGAAACATGGTTTCGTCATCATAATCATTATTTAGGTGTAATAATTTACCTAAATAAATTTTCTTCTATTCTATTCTATTCATTATCATCATCAGACCCTATCCGTCCACTGCTGAACATATGCCTCTCCAAAGAACGCCAAGACGATCAATTCCTCGCCACTCGCATCCAACACGGACCGGCCACTATACAGAGATCGTCTTCCAAAAAAAATGGTTGACAAAAACTAATTAAGCCTTAAGTAATAAATTAAAGAAAAATTAACAGAAATTATACGTCTGTGGTTCTTTTTTTTTCCTTTTACGCCGGGAAATGCTCTGAGGCATCCCGCCTGGGGAGTGGGTCTTCCCAGGCGGGTATGTGGGACTCGCTGCGCCCGACAGATGGTAAGTGGACGCAGCTCTACCCACTAAAACCCGGCGAGTGCCACCAGTGCCGCCTTGGTGAGGTGCCCCGGATCTGTTAAGCTAACAGGGCATCTCGACGGCTAGTCAGTCCCACAAGGGACCGACGCCACCTCCACAGAAGGGTTGTCCCGCACCACAGAACAACCCCTCCCAACGTTGGGATAGTACAATGGGGTGAGGTTCCCATCCTCGCCCCTTGCCCTCTGCTCTTTTGTCCACTCTTCTTATAAGAGGGGTACAAAGAGCCCCCTCGGCTCAATTAGCTTCGCCCAAGGTGCCGACTCACCCTAGGCTACTGAGCCCCACCGCCACGAAAAGCCTGAACCATGGGGGTACGTCTGTGGTTCTAGTAATACTTACATTTTTTTATTTTTCATTTATTATAAAAACCCTTGACGGAAATCGAACTCATTACCTCTACGCCTTTACCTAGTCACCTGACTATTTAATAAATACCTTTACCGATTATATTATTATGTGTATTTTATCACACGAAGTGCAAGTGCACCTAAATATATTACTACATTACTACTACTACTACTATAGGCTAATTGACCGATTTCAAAAAAGGAGGAGATCCTAAGTTCAACTGTATATGTATATGTTTTTATATTACCTTTTCTAAATTGACAAGTATGTTACGGCCGTCCTGCAGAACCCAAGTGGACTCCTCCATCTTCACATCCGCATCCAGTTCCCCGTCGATGATCAAAGGCTGCCCTTTGATGCCCACCTTCAGGTGACGCTTGTTGATTATCACCGTCAGGTCGCGAGGACGTAGGGTTTGACGCAGGGGAACACGCAACTGTAACAACATACACATACATAATTTAAGGCGAGTCACCGCAGGAGAAACGGTAAAAAGGGTCTAAAGGATGAACCAATTGGTTACACGATAAGATGTACTTTACTCGATCATAAAAAAATCTGAAAACATGCTAAAATAAAAACAAAAAAAATAATTTCCTTATATTTGCATATAAAATATGCAAGTTTGCAAATCATTGTGCAATGGGGTGAGGTTCCCATCGTCGCACCTTGTCTTTTGCCCCCTCTTCCTATAAGAGGAATACAAAGAGCAGCTTCGCCCAAGGTGATGGGCACACCGCCCAGGCTACTAAGCCCTACCGCCACCACAAGGCTTGAACCATGGTGGGGACTAACTATTAATCCAACTCATGTAGGCAACTTAGGCGAATTCCTCTCACAAACGTCACAACTATGAAACGATCAAGCCTTGACCGACTGTACGTCGATCGTTTTGACCTCAACCAAGAGGTACATTTCCATGGACCGTAACGAGCTGATGACGATGATGATAATAACGATGAAGGAGAAGAAGATGATGATGAAAATCATATTCCACAAAATCTCGTTAAATAACAATTACTACGTCATAAAACGTATACAAGTTCGGTACTCACTTCCGTTTCTTTTGACTTAAAACATAAACCAAATCATGTCGTACACGGAAACTTACGCAAGTAAACATAATCGAAAATCATGTATGAGAGAAATGTGTTGCCATTGAATTAAATTGCTTTTACATAGCAAATATGTTATGAGGAAAATAGTTGGATACGTGAGCGGCAAACGTTCGTAATGCGTACGCTTTGGGAATACTAATGAATTTACAAAGACCAGGTAAAGACCTCACATGAGTGAAAACGAGAATAAGTAAATTAGAAAAAACTGAGTGGGGTCAGTCTAACACACAAAAGGTTACCGTTCTATGTAAAATATTTGTACACACATTGTTACATTCAAAAGTAAAAATGCAATTTTCTTAAAAAGAGTACAAATCTCCCTTCTTCAGGAATTGGGTATCTTAAATTGCCATTATTATTTGTTTTTAATTTTTATAGCGGGAATAGTAATAAATATTTTGTGACAACTGTACGTATTAATTAACTATTACGGCTCAAAAGATTGTATTTCATGGCGGACGGACGGACAGAAACAAATTGGACTTCGTTGGCACTCTACCATGGAGCCATAAAAATATTTTTTTTTCCTTATCAGTTTAGAGTCCCCAAAGAACCAGACTTGATTATTCAAAATCTGATTGTCCCTATACAATTTTCAATTGCCTTATAGTCTGGCTCCAAGATTCTCCCGTACAACTTCAATGTGACCTCTGTTTGCGGATTTGAAGTCGTGACAATTATCGGTTCACGCCTTTCGAAACACATTTTGTCTTTAGATGATTTGTATATTAAGATTGTTGATGTTATTATAGATTTTCACCTTCATAATAGAGAGAAAAACGTTGATTTAAAAATGGTTGACACGGGACGATCGAAAGAAAATAATAAAATTCATTAATAATAACAATCTTATAACGAAAGAAGGAATAAAATCCCCACCTTGGTGCAGGCCTTGTCGTGGCGGTGCCGCGGTGGGGTAGCAGTAGTCTAGGGTGAGCCGCTGCACACTGGGCGAAGCGAATTGAGCCCCGGGGCTCTTTCTACCCCTCTTATAAGAAGAGGGGATAAAAGAGCAGGGGTTGAGGGGCGAGGACGGGAACCTCACCACGTTGTACTTTCTCGACGTTGGGAGGGGTTGTTCTGTGGTGCGGGACAACGTCTCTGTGGAGGTGGTGTCGGTTCCCTGAGGGAGTGACTAGCCGTCGAATGCCCTGTTTGCTCAACACATCCGGGGCACGTCACCAAAGGCAGCATAGGTGACACTCGCCGGGTTTTAGTGGGTGAGCTGCGTCCACACTCCACTTACCAGCTTTCGGGCGCAGCGAGTCCCACATACCCGCCGGGGAGACCCACTCCCTCGCGGGATGCTTCAGAGCATTACCCGGCGTTAAAGAACGAAAAAAAAAGAAGGAATAAAATAAGGAAATAAAGTGTACACGCGCGCACACAAAGAAGTCGAGAGCGGCGGCGAAGTGTGGGGGCGTCATGACAGTTTGCCGTCACGGCATTTACTGCAAAAGCGCACTACCTAAGTGCACCACCAAATAATCTAATTCAAAACTATCTACTAATGTGACTTGCAACAAAAACTACTAAGTGGTCTTGTATGTGTATTTTTTTGTTTCAGATTAAATTCGTATTAATAAAATAAGATGTTTTAAAAATAAAATCCTTGTATAAATGACGTCCGACTTGTACTTAAAGTTTCACACCCTGTTCATTCAAAATATTTCCGGTCACTTAACATTATGTGTTATCAACTTTTTTATCCGTTTCATAAAAAATATCAATAATATCATTATATCGTTCTATTTTTCCTGTAATAAAATGTACAAAAGAACTACTACAATTTTAAAATCATATTATTATGCTGACATACATATTCTTTTATTTTCATAGCAATAATTTTTATTTCCGATTCTAGTTGTTGTCTTAACCATAATTTAGGTTCATATTCAAATATGTTCATTTTATGCTGATAAAAACAGGAAATTACCACATTGGCTACTTTTATAATTATTATACCTTGAGTTTCCCACTCTAGAACGAAGAACAACTCTAGGCAATTGTTGGTACTTAACCGGTGAGAGGGTTGCGCTGTGCGGCGCTCCCGTCTGCTTGGGTACCAACTAGTACCATCATGTTTGTTTCTCTCGTCAAACAGCTTTGCTGTGTTTTGGAGAGAAGGGCAGGACAGACAGTGTAATTACTGGCACCGAGACTTAACATCTTATGTCTTAGGATAGGCAACACATAAATGGGTAGCTTGGGCTAGTTCCAGGTATACTAGTTTATGTTTATGGGCGACGCTGATCACTTGCCATCATGTGGCTCGTCTGCCGGTGAGTTTCCGGTGGCCCATTGGGGAGATAGGGAAAAGGACTGACAGATGTGTATGGACTATGGACGTCGGTAGTGGAAAGCTTAGACTGTTCGTTTGCCTTCCTATGCCATATAAAAAAAAGTGGACGTTTATCCGTCCACTTTTTTTGGCTGACGATGATGATGATATACAATTCCTTATCATCAGAGTTTATTATAATAAAAAGTCTTGGTCGCCTTATTGTAACAGGAAATAGTTGTCATTTGTCAGATTTTTATCATTTAACATAAAATATGTAAAGAATAATAAACTTAATATTTAATTTCCAATATTCACTAAAACTTCCTTTACTTTTGTAGGTACTATCCAATACGGAAACAAGTGCGAAAAAAGCATTTTTTTTTTAAGTGTAGCATATTTTTTCACTAAATTAGATACTTACAGCTTGGCAAAAAAGAGTATGGAAAAAATGAGAGCGCCACTTTCACTTAGGTCTCATTATAATATGGAAAATCAGTAAGATAATTTAATGAAATCGTTAAAAATAAATGTGAAACACTAAGCTTTACTCAAAATCTAGTATTTGTTGGCCAAATATTGTCAACATCATAGGTTTCCATTTAGTAAAATATTTAGTTCCATCTGTCACCACGTCATACTCTTTTTTGCCAAGCTGTATGTGCATACAATTTATCTTTGTTAATATAGTTGAATGTATATAATATATAGATATATTGTTTGGGTAATATTAAACTTCTATAGAAATAAATGCCTTTAAAATCATGATTTTTTTGTTATAAGAAAAGTTGTATTATGTAATAAAAAACAAGGCACACAGCATGGCCTTCATAATAATATTGATATATACTATATTTAAAAAAACCTGATGATGAATCAACTTTAAAAAAATAGGCAAACGTCAAGAATAGTATGAATCCGATTTAGGAAAAAAAAAACATTTCTCGCACAATGAATATTCATATTGAATTCAACTCCATTTTATTTATGACATCCGTGAATTAATTATATCCTTTATTAAATGCTACATGTATACACGTTGCACTTGACGACTGGCGCTCGCACTGAACTGCCCCATTTGCATCGCATTATGTTCAGCATCCTTTATCAACTTCATTATCATATCATTATCGACTGGTCCCAGGTACTAATTGAAGCTGTATAAGAGGTGTAGGTGAGAGGCAATGTCTAGCAGGTATTGACTCGACCACAATGTAAAGGTTTTTTTTATGGTAGTTGGATAGGCAAACTGGCAAACGTACCACCTGATGGTAAGTGGTCGACGTCGCCCATGAACATAAACTAGTATACCTGGAACGAGCCCAGGCAACTTATTTGTGTTGCCTATCCTGAGACATAAGATGTTAAGTCTCGGTGCCAGTAATTACACTGCCTGTCTTGCCCTTCTCTCCGAAACACAGCAAAGCTGTTTCACGGGAGAAACAAGCAAGATGGTGGTACCCGTGCAGCCGGGAGCGCGGCAGAGCGCTTCCCTCCCACCGGTTAAGTGCCGGTCTGGGTTCGATCGTAACCGGTGCACTGAAAATGGATTTTTCTATATCTGTGTGCACCTGAACATCAAAACATCGCGCCCTCACTGGGAACATCGCGCGCAAACCTTGCATGCGTGATGAAAAGAAGAAGTGTGAACTTCACCAGTCACCACCCCGCATTAGGCCGATAGTAAACTATGTCGTAACACTATCCTCGCATAATTTCGAGAAGACCCAGCAGTGGAACACATAAGGGTCGACGATGATGATGACAAGGTATAGTCGACGTCATAATGACATGCGCAGAATACGGAATGAACGAGTTTGAGACAACGATCGCTATGTTTCACAAGAGACGCCTCAAGACTCGTCCACGGAGGCGTGGTGGCCTCGCATTCCTAGCAAGGACGATTGATGTACATTAATTTATAGAAATCTCCGCTCGACCGGACCAATGATTGTATAAACACGAGATATAAAATTGAGGTGTAACTATGAATTAATATTTTTAAATACGACTAAAACTTACTGCTGCGAGGGAAGTGCTAGCCGTCCCATGTGCTGCGCTCCCGTCCGCATGGGCTTGTTTATATTCATGGGCGACGACGACTTCAATCATGTAGCTCGTCTGTTTGCCTATCCAACTAACATAAAATCTTTATCTATTTATTTTTTTGTTCTTTCAAGGGACCGACACCACCTCCACAGAGGGGTCGTCCCGCACCACCAGAACAATCCCTCCCAACGTCGGGACAGTGCAATAGGGTGAAATTTCCATCCTCGCCCCTTGTCCCCCCTGCTCTTTTCTCTCCTCTTCTTATAAGAGGAGTACAAAGAGCAGCTCCCTCGGTTCAATTTGCTTCGCCTAAGGTGCTGGGTTCACCTTAAGCTACTGAGTCCCACCGCCACGACAAGGCTTGAACCTTGGTAGGGCCTCTTTATCCGCCAGTTTTTATTAAGCCAAAGTCGCAAGAAGCAAAGCACATTTCAGTGATAGTATTGTAAATAAGGTTACATCGAGGTGCTAACAAAGCCATTCATAGCTGCTAATAGCCCTCGTTGATTCATTGCAAATATCGTTACTTCTCTCATAGATTAAAACCTTATTAAATCTATCCGTGAAGATTCGTTGAAAAAATCTGAATACCATATTGAAAGGCGCGATAAAATTTTAATAAAATATTTAATGTTAGGTCATACAACAAGTTTCCGAGCTGACAAGTGTTCGCGTAAAACGACAATTTTGTCATTTCCTATAGCTTACGTCATGTAACCTTAACTTTGAGACAACTGAGTTGCGCCATTTCACATAATATCAGAGCTGTTTCGAAAACAGAAGTAAATATTTTGATGATGTTAGACCAATTTCATATTTTTAAGTTGATCTTAACATGTATTATATCTAAAAACTCCACAGTATAAGAACACATGTTTTACGGCTAAGTATGTAATACAGCAATCAATTCATAAAATGTACATTTTTTATGTTTTTTATGTCATAAGGGGACAAACGAGCAATCGGAGCCTTAAGTTAGGCCCTAGGGTAACCGACGCCCATACACATCCCTATAACCAGAGGCTATGCAAGTGAGTTGCCCTCCTTTTCCCTATCCCCCAATGGGCCACCGGAAACTCACAAACCGCACGAAACGCGGCAGCATAACTGTCACTTGACGCCGGCGGCCGGTGTTATGTGAGCCAGAGGTACTGGAGATACTGTACCCCGGTCGTGCCAGCCCAATTTGGCTGCAATGCAGCATAGCACTACCTCTTAACAAATGATGATAACTGATAACTTATGATAAAACAACTATTTAGATATTTTAACACGGTTTATTAATATTTTGACATTCAAGATATTTCAGCGTCTGGTCACGGGAGAACCCTACTTATTAAACATTTATCTGCCCAAACTGTTGCCCAGGCAAATAAGATTTTGAGTCTTAGTGCCAGTAATTACACTGCCTGTCTTGCTCTTCTCTCCGAAACACAGCAAAGCTGTTTCACGGGAGAAACAAGCAAGATGGTGGTACCCATGCAGCCGGGAGCGCGGCACCGAAACACCCCTCACATAAATTTACAGTAAGTGACTTCAGTTATTTTGTTCATATGTTGAGGTTTAAATTAAAATATGTATATACAAACGCGACAAGGCAAGGATACATAAATATAATTTTAAATATTAAAGATACGAATCTCTTGGCCGAATTTATCAGAAGCATTAAAAAAGTTAAAAACATATTTTGTAAATCAACTGTTGGTTGACTTTTAAACTGTGGAATTAACAAATACACGACATTTGATTGAATTTTGAGAGTCGGTTTATAACAAACCTTACGACATCTCTATGTTAATGTGATTCGCTTTGACTATAGGTCAAAAATTGCAAAATCATCCGTCTTTCAATATTCAACTTGTCCACGTTTATAAAACTATGTGTTTTATGAAAATGCTAGTATTTTTGGCGTGGTAAAATATCGTGGTAATAAGGATCGGTCGTCTTTGCGTTCTTTGAGGGAGGCCTATGTTCAGCAGTGGACGGATAGAGGCTGATGATGATGATGATGAAAATATCTTCTAATCTATTGCTACCTGCTGGTTTGGGTGATGGATAGAATGAAGCAGATTTTATTCCACAACTGTCAAGAGCCAAGGAAACCCATTGCAAAAATATTGCAACTTCACGTCCACTCAGTGACAGCAGAATAATTTTCATGAGGATAATGTTAGTAAATGACCATATCATCACCAAACTTTTCCAAGACATAAGTCTAACTGCACACCGAATAATATTGTGTTATCATTTAAGTATGGGATGAAAATTAGAAATGACAACTCTGTAAAACTTAAAGCACTTTCTTTATAAATTGCTAAGTTATTATCAGAGAAAATTCAGAGAATTAATAAACTACAAGTATCAAATACGCTTGATGAACTAGACTCATCGAGCATATATTATTTATTTATTTTTTAATGTTATTTGGATAGGCAAACTGGCAAACGTACCACCTGATGTTAAGTGGTCGACGTCGCCCATGAACATAAACTAGTAGACCTGGAACGAGCCCAGGCAACTCATTTATGTGTTGCCTATCCTGAGACATAAGATGTTAAGTCTCGGTGCCAGTAATTACACTGCCTGTCTTGCCCTTCTCTCCGAAACACAGCAAAGCTGTTTCACGGGATAAATAAGCAAGATGGTGGTACCCATGCAGCCGGGAGCGCGGCACAGCGCTTCCCTCCCACCGGTATAAATAATCGGAATAGAGGGATTGTGTTTTATATGAAGTCAAATTCCGCCATTGTGCTGCGACGCTGCGCAGGTTTTGCGCTCTGATTGGTCGACTGATAGATATTAATGGATGATAGGCCGATGGGACATACATACATCACTTATTGGTTAAATTGGTCTTACGTCAGTGACAAATCACTACCCAGTTTCGGAATTGTTTGACTCACATACCTACTCTATCCGGTAACATGCTCGATGACTACACTGAACTGAAGTTTATTGTATTACAAATTTGCATCCTTAATTCTTCGCGGGGACGCAGCTAGAACCAGCAAAAACATTTCCTTCGTAATTGAACACCTTCGCGTCTTACTTCATGGCTATCATAAGCACCTTTCTCGGGGCATTATGTTCAATACAAACAACCTCGCCCTTTTAATTATAGGCAACAATCCCTACGTAATTTATCGACGATTAATGTATCGGATCATAACTTAGCATAAGCTTTTACACGTCGACAACTAGGCCCCCGTGAAACGGAACGAGATTTAGAGCACCGTGAGTAATAATTATTGGGCAATTGGATTATTGGTAACATCTATGTATCTCACGTTTGTTAGTACAATAATTTTGTCTATGAAGTAACCACAGCGTCTAGATAAAGATCGGTCGTCTTGGCGTTTGTTTAACATGAATTCTGGGAACTGGGAAGCGTTTGTTCAGTTTTGTTTACAACTGTTAATGAACACAGGCTGGTTTTGTATTAATTAAACTTTATTTTCATAACACTTGTGTGAAGATTTAGTCATTTCACAGATGATGCGTATATAATGCATTATTCAGACAATAAAGAAATGTTCATCTCTGTAACTGCCAATGATACCTTTGTGTATGTTCCCTCATCCTGCCTATGGTTGATTAGGATAAGCAAAATATATACGGCTTTGTCAATGTTGTCTTCTATTTGTGTTAAAACTTTAGAAGCATAGCTAGCATTTAGAAGAGAAAAGCGGAGTTTTAAGTAAGTGCCAATATAGCAGAAAAACGTTGGATTTTTGGTCATTTAATAATTATCTTTAATAATAATAGATCTATCGTTTTGGTACAATGTGATGAAGTTGCATATTATGTTTAGTACCATACTAAAAACACTTAATTTTTACAGCATCAGGACATCTACATTTTCAAAAAGAGAAACGCACAAACATTCGTGTGAATAAGTCAATTCGGATCGTCGTTCCAATTATAATCCCAAGCGGATTACAAAATCACTTAAACCATAATTCTATTCCAATCAAGAGGCGGGCGTGCGACTGAGAAATTAAGCAAACCTTCAACCTTTTGTTGTTTTAACGAATTGCTTTTTAAGAACCTTGCAGTAACCGTGCTCAATAGCGCTGTGTTATTAATACCTTCACACGATTATAGTATCGCGGACAGACTACAGAGGCACAGACTAAGTAATCTTCAACAGAAAATATCGTATTTCAAGAATAGAAAGTCTTTATAATCAAAGATTTAAATCGTATAACCACTGGCACAACTAGGGGAAAATTTACACAACCACGAGGATCCCAGGGTCTAGTGTACGCTTTAAACTTTAATATATTTTCCCCGCGTTGTGTAACTGGCTAAAATGCAACCTATATCACCCACACTATAATAGAGAATCGATGAACAACATACTTATCAAAATCATGTAAATAGTTTAGCTTTTTTTATGTTAGTTGGATAGGCAAACTGGCAAACGTGCCACCTGATGGAAAGTGGTCGACGTCGCCCATGAACATAAACTAGTTTACCTGGAGCGAGCCCAGGCAACTTATTTATGTGTTGCCTATCCTGAGACAAGATGTTAAGTCTCGGTGCCAGTAATTACACTGCCTGTCTTGCCCTTCTCTCCGAAACACAGCAAAGCTGTTTCACGGTTAGCTAGATGAATCACGCGTAAAGACAAAAATATATACTGGCAGATAAATTAATAAACTCATAATCCATCCTTTTAGCTTGTCGGGTAAGAATATTAAGTTCTACTTTCTCGATGAACTTCAAAAATAACCGGCAGCTGGTTGTGTGCTTGGGCTAATTAACAACAACATAATTATTGTGCGAATACAACTTTAATAAATCAGCAAATTTATGTACAATACTACTTATTTATAAAGAAAAAGTTACAAAACTCGTAATTAAAGTAAATATCTCACATAAAAATTCTGTATTTGACGAAATCATATTAAAGTAACCCAAAAGTAAAATGTCACTGACTAGTAACAGGCAAAAGGATACAAAAGGAATTTGTAACAAAAAGACCGTTTTTTATCTCAAATATATCTGATTGGACGTGATCATATAAAAAGACGAAACCACTAAAAATGACACGTGCCACAAAAAGTATGATTAAGTTAAAGCAATCTCACTTAGAAACAATATATAAAACTTTTTGTGTAAGTTAATATAGTCGATTAGGATGAACATGTCATAGATAATGAATGGAACAAAAAATAGGGCTCTTAGATATTATAGAAAAAATGAAATTGAAGTTCACATTGAGTTCAATGTCACGCGTGGTTTTGTTGATTTGAAAATTTAATTCAAGTACCTGAATTTTTATATATTTCCAATTGACTTTTTTGAATTGAATTGAAACTTGACTGTAAAAATACAAAAAAAAATTGTGACCTATTTTATTAATATCATCATCATCACTACAATGACGAAAATGGAGGACTTCTGGTAGTTCATTAGAAGTATGGGGTCGATGTAACCCCATGTAACGACGCTTTTAGAGTGGTAATGGGGCTGCGCCGCCCTTGAAGTGCGTCGGGACTGCCGGCCGAAGCTGACGTTGACAGTCTATCGGGTATCATAATAAAGCGCACAGCATCCCTGATTCACCGAGTACGGCGCAGCGCCAACAGTCTGGTGAAGACAGTGGCGGCCAGATTGGTCATTGGACGTGGCTCTGTCTAGTTTGGGATTAGATAGCCGTTTGTGAGTTGTCCCTACATTTACTTCAAAAAAATACCCCAAATTACAAAATTATATTGTTATACCAACATTACCAACCAATTTCTGTAATTTTTAGGCTTCCAAACCGAAAAGGTAAAACGGGAACCCTATTACTAAGGCTCCACCGTCAGTCCGTCCGACAGTCTGTCCGTCCGTCCGTCAGTCTGTCCGTCCGTCTGTCACCAGGCTGTATCTCATGAACCGTGATAGTTTAGACTTTAGACAGTTGAAATTTTCACAGATGAAATACTTTTGTTGCCGCTATAATAACAAATACTAAAAACAGAACAGTATGAATATTTAAGGGGGGCTCAACAAACGTGATTTTTTGCCGTTTTTTGATCGATATTAATAGCGGCAACAGTTAGACGATTGAAACTTAAAAAATAAATAATTAAATAAAAATAAAAATGAGGGGGTCTCTTATACAACACACCTGATTTTGCTGTTTAAGTGTCTAATTTTGTATATACCTACGGTACGAGACCCTTCATGCGCGAGTCTGATTTGCACTTGGCTGGTTTATTCAATAAAATGTACAAAAAAACATAAATAAACATGTAAAACATGTTTTATATCATGACCTACCTTAGTCGTTTGTTCTATATGTAACAAAGAATGGCATGAGGAAAACCCCTTGACCCTAATCCTTTTATATAAGCCTCGTAGGTTCCTCATCAGCTCGCATTATAAATGGTAATAATCTGTTTGTTTTTATAAAGGTATCACCATGACTGCGGAAGAATCCAAATGTCCCCACGGGCATGATACAGATATGATAGACATTAGACAAAATTATAGCAACCAAGGACATAGGAGGAGAGACAAAATTTGTTTGATTTGATTATTAGATATCTTAGAAGTTAATGGTCACATTAGATTAATAATCATCCCTAATCTCACAGAGACTTACAATCTTATCACAGAAGAAAATCTTCCCCCTTTTCTCTGTCGTAGAGTTAGCGACATTATATATTTTTTTATATAGCATAGGAGGGCAAACGAACAGTAGAAGCCTTTTGACCTGGGGTGGCCAACCCGCGGCACGCCGACTGTCAAATTGTGGCCCGCGGAGCTGGTGAAATTTTTTAAAAAGTTAACTAAAGTGACTGTATATTATATAAAATTTATAAAAAAAAATGTTTTTTTTTAAAACACTAATGGGTCTGACAAACATTTTTTACTTTATATGCCAAATAAATCTACAAAAAAACTGTGTTTTTGCTTTTATTTTTACGGTCAAAGTGCGTATTTTCAGCCGAAGTTTTTTAAAAACGCGGATCGGATTTGACTAGTCCAAATCCTGCTCTGACGAGCAGCGCGCGCGATGTGGAGGTGGCGTCGGTCCCTTGCGGGACTGACTAGCCATCGGGGTGCCCTGTTTGTTTTGTAGATCCGCGGCACCTCACCAAAAGCGGCATTGGTGGCAGTCGCCGGGTTTTATTGGGTAGAGCTGCGTCCACTTACCAGCTTTCGGGCGCAGCGAGGGGAGACCCACTCCCCCGCGGGATGCCTCAGAGCATTTCCCGGCGTTAAAGAAAAAAAAAGCATAGGTAAGATATCTTCTTGTCCCATCCACCAACAGAACAAAAGTGGTTGCTACTAAATTATATAATTTTGATTATTATACATAATGTGCTTTGTGTATAATATCTAAGGCTGTAAGCATCACCTTTGTGCATTTTTTACCAACAATAATGAAGTAATATTTCTGCGGCTTGGGATTCCATCAATTATACTGTCGGGTATAATTATACGCTAATAAAGGTACTTGTCACTCAATGTGGATGTAGGTAGGTACCATTAAAATATTTTATCGGAGGGAATATTTAACCAGAGGGAAAGACGATCTCCTTGTTAGTTAGCTTGGTGCTCGATGAGTGGTCAATGTTCTTCATGTTCACTGAAAGATATTAGACCGATATTGATAGATTATGACAATACCTATGAACTTTCATCATTACAACGCACTCATTAAAAGATGCCTTTTTTATGTCACAAGGAGGCAACCGAGCAGTCAGAGCCACCGGAAACTCACAAACCGCACGAAACGCGGCAGCATACCTGTCACTTGACGCCGGTGTTATGGGAGCGAGAGGTACCACCCCGGTCGTACCGGCCCAATTCGGCTGTAATGCAGCATGGCACTACCTCTTACAAGCAGCATTTGTCCACAGTGGATGTATTTGGGATGTACATGATGAGGAAACGACAAGACTAGATCCCTTATTTTGCAGTTCTAAGGGTATTTTGCTCATGTAACTTTATTAATTAATTTTATTAATTATTCGTGTGCATTGTGTATGGTCACAGACTATTAGACAGATAGGCCGGACCGCCGAAGACAATTTAGGTAATTAGCTCTCCAGTCCTACCTACTTGTGTTAATATTACACTTATAAAGACGTGCGTTGCGGCACGTGATTTACTCTGAGTACCATTTCGAGAATTCTATTTAAAAGACACAGCATTAAACTATAGTTATTGATTTTTTTGTTATACATAACAATATGAAAACTATTTTGAAAATGTAAGGCGTTAACATTCCCCACCATGGTTCAGGCCTTGTCTTGGCGGTGGGGCTCAGTAGCCTAGGGTGAGCCGCACCTTGGGCGAAGCTAATTGAGCCGAGGCGGCTCTTTGTACGTCTCTTATAAGAAGAGGTGACAAAAGAGCAGGAGGCAAGGGGCAAGGACGGCAACCACACCCCATTGTACTGTCCCAACGTTGTGAGGGGTTGTTCTGTGGTGCAGGACAACCCCTCTGTGGAGATGGCCTCGATCCCCTGAGGGACTAACAAGCCGTCGAGGTACCCTGTTTGCTCAACAGATCCAGAGCACCTCACCAAAGGCGGCATTGGTGGCACTAGTCGGGTTTTAGTGGGTAGAGCTACGTGCACTTACCAGCTTTCGGTCGCAGCGGAGTCCTACATACCCGCCTGGGGTGACCCGCTCCTCCGCGGGATGCATCAGAGCATTTTCCGGCGTTAAAGAAGACGAAAGTTGTTAACATTACATAGTTTTTTCTTTTATATTATTGTGAATATTAAATAAAAATTACACACTAGAACATATCTACATAAACTTTAGATTTCTTTCGAAATTCTTAATTAATACTATTAATTGTTTCACACATATAAAAAGTACAGTTCAAAACCATTGAACTTGTACGCTGAAAGAATACATACGTGTATCCTTTACATCAGATTATGCTTTGAATTTCAATGATCGCCTTACGAATACTTAATGATTCAATCATCAAAGCGTCCTTGTCGGTGGTTGCACAACCACAGGAGTAACGGGTGCGTCACGGTAGCCAGTGTGACCTAGCTACCTGGTTTCTTAAGACCTACCATAGCTGTGGCCTACTCCATCGATGACACCCACCGGTGAGTAAGCGAAGACGAAATTAATTATATTAAATAGGGTCCGAATCAATATGAGACATTAAAGTTTTTTGAGAACTGAAGAATACACACTGCTTTGTAATATTTTCTAAGTATATATAAAGCTATTTAAAAATGTGTCTCATTCTGCATTATAAAAATACTAGGTATATAATAATTATAAGCTTCTTTTCCTTTATATATATTTAATTTTTTTAAATAACATTCTAAAGTGTAAACTTTTTTATACATAATATAATGTTTTCTAATAGGGTGTCATTTTTAATAATTCAGTATTATTTGTAAAAGGTATATAATTGACAAAGCTGCGAATATACTTTAAATTTCACTTCTTTGTATTTTGAGAACAGCACATTTTTTCGTTCCCTAATTACCCGAATTGTCTTAAAAATTATCCATTTAAATCAGTAAAAATAAATAAAAAATTCTGTTGCATTAATTAAAAAGTGCATATTATTATTGATGATATATTAAAGATTAAACGAGCACCAACGGGCGGGCTTGCAAACTTATATATAAACGTCGGGGTGTATTGCAACAGACTCAGTCCGACTCTAGTCGCTTTGCCGCTTGGAAAGGCGCGTGACACGGCGCCGACCACACGGAGATTGCGAGAGAGGCATCAAGTCTCGAATCTCATAGACATGTGGACCCAGTGAATGCAGTGTTTTGTGACGTAACAAGTGAACTATCAAAACAGGCCGGAAAATAATATCGAACAATGGATACCAAAAGTACGGTAAGTCCACAAAACAGAGAAACAACTTCTATAGTAAGTCTAAACACAAATGGATCTACTGAATATGAACCTAGAATACATCCTTTTGTGGATACATAATTTACTAATTATATTTCTATAATTAGTAAATTTTAAAACAATTCAATGTTAAATTAATTCTAAACATCCATAAGGATAGATGTTTAATTTTCTAATAATTATTTATACTCTCAGCTGTTTGATAGTAAACACTATACATAAATATATACTTACATGTATATTTCATATGTAATTATATACATTTTAGATAATTGTTTATTGTTTATAATATCAAAGTTAGGTAACCTCGTAATAAATAAACGTCGCTAGCACAGACAGTAAAACGGTATCGACTGTTGAGTAATAGAAAGCAAGAGTAATTTAAATGGCTTACCTACCGATTTGCTCGAGATATTTTCCTATCTTCAACTTTAATCATTTTGCATACAAATGTTGTGAATAAGATAAAGCCTATGCTTTAGCTATGCTACCGTTTACATTAGAGTATATGTACATAGTAAAGATAATTATTTCTATTGTTTATTGATGATTTTTTATAAATATTTGTCGAAAGTAATTTACACATACAACCTAATAATAACAAAAATAATCGTCATCATCATTGCTAATCTTTTTCCCTCCATTACTGGATCGGCATGCTTCAAAAAAAAATTCGAATCAATATACTAAAGAAATAAAAGCACTATCTCAACACCACGAAAATTGTTTGGTCTGCAAAATGAGGGTACAAATTTTACGTTGCCGTCATCGGTCGCCAACGAAATCTCTATCAAGGTTTTAAATGACATTCTAGACGTCAACGACATCCACTATGATAGCCACCGTTTTTGTTTTAAGGGCAAATAACAAAAACATACGCCATAGGAAATTTGTATACCAAGACATTTTCAATAAATAAAAAAAACATTGAGAAATAAAATTGAAACAAGTATTGAAGAAGCCTTTTTTAAATTGCATACACAAAATAATGATGTTCAAATTCAACATCCTGTTGGGTGAACAGATCATTAAAAAAACATTTTCAAAACTATTTAATAATAAAAAATATGTCTACTGCAAACAATAACCGCGATTTGAAGGTTAATCAAAACGGAAATCTTTACATCACATTTAAGTCCTGAATTAATGAATAAATATTTCATGTAGACTTATACCTGGTGGCAGTATATGATAACTAATAAGCTTCTGATCTTTGTAGTACATACTTAGATCATAATGTCAAATTTTATTACATCGAGGGACATATTAAGACTTCCCGTTTCATTTAACATTTAAACATAACAAAAAAATATCCATGAAAGATAGTATTTGTACATTTTAATACATATCCCTTTTGCTGTTTTTTTTTTAAATAATCTGTATCTATGTCGGAAACAAATGTTCTTTTATAATGAGTTTTCGTTTACATTTACAGAGTAAGGTCGTACGTCTTGTAAAGGATATAGCTATCGCAACGGTCAATCCATCTTCCCACTCCAGTGAGCGATGTTATTAGATAAAGGTTGATTTCTCACGAAATATTTCATCTTCGCCATGAAATATAGCTTAGCAATCTTATGTGTGTTCATGTCTATATTGTATGCAATTAAAGTTTTACTAAGTAGCATTATAAATGTGAAAATGCGAATATTTGTGACTATTTCGCTAAAATTGTTGATCTTGATTAGAAGAACATGAGCTATATAAAATGTCATGATTCGACTATAATAAAAATAAATGTTATTTCACGCGGGTTAGCCTGCAGGCAATAGTAGTATTTTAATAGAAATTGTTAAGTACTTCCTTACCAGTATGCCATTACATGTTGAATAGCAAATAAGGTCGACCACAGATGAGATGATAATTTCTCTCTAATAGCTAATCTAGATCCAACGGACTCAACATCTAATGTTTAGACTGGCTCATAGATAAGTTAATCTTCGACCGTATTAGCCAACATAAAACTGGCTATTTATGCCAACATAAGAAAGGTGCTCATGGGATTAAATTCATATTTATTGATGATATCTTAATGCGGAGATCACGCTCTCTTGGACTATGAAAATATGTATTTCAAATCACAGAACAGCAAAGCATTAACCATTGAAAATATTGTTGCCTGTAAATGCAAATTGAATTGTCTCCTTTGGACCATAAAAACTGATTGTGAGAATCGTAAAGACGCTCTGAAGTCACGAAGTATATTTAGTTTTAACACATTGGCAACGTAACGTGCAGTCTCAAGTCTGCATGCATTCGATTTCAACGAGATCGTCGCAACCGAAGGCTCTTAACGAATACTATTTACATTAAACTAGCAGACCCGATGGACGTTATTCTGTACACAACATTTTGTAACGGACCGAATTGTGAATCTAAACCATTCTCTAATCTGGAACTTGAACGCACACAATTTCATCAAAATCGGTACAGCCGCTTATTTAGAGAGGTTTAGTAACACACGCACAGAAGAATTATATGTATAAAGGTATGCCGTAAAAATGATGTGCAAATATATTGACTGTTATATTCATCATCATCATTACCAACATTTCGTCCACTACTACAATAGGCCTCTCTCAATGAACGCCAAGATGATCCCTGGTCACGCGTATCCAAATAGGACCGACCATTGTCATTTCATTTAGTTGGAAGTCGAATTCAAAAAAAATTGTGCGACTCCTTGGCCAACAAATCCATTGTGAAATCGGGCGTAAAGTATTTTGGTAATGAGAAATACAGATTTACTCAAATCACCATCGATATAGTCCAATTGAAATCGGAGCTTGTGAGAAATGCTATCATTATTAGTTACTAGCTGTTGCACGCAGCTTCGCTCGCGTTAACTTACTTAATTTAACTTCTATTAATCACAGCATGATGTTATATTATATCCTTTAGTCTTTCTCGATAAATGGGTTATCTAACCCTGAAAGAATTTTTCAAATCGGCCCAGTAGTTCCTGAGATTAGCGCGTTCAAACAAACAAACTCGATGAGAAAAGTAAATATACCTACATCTGAGATATGTATTAAATTCTGTTCTATTATATAAGTTTCAATAGTATTTTATGTATTGTATAATTAGTAGAAACAATGGAGTTGATGTGCCTTGTTGGACAAAAACTCCTATTTAAATAAAGATAATAAAAAAAAGTAAATATAAATATATACCTACACTGCTTTGCGCGTGATATAGTCTAACTACAGAGCGGTCGCGGGTTCAAATCTGTATCCAATCACTTTACGTTACTAGTGCAGTTGTCCTTTGTTATTTAATTAATTGGATATTTATACCTCGTGCAAATAACCACATCCTATGAGTCATAAAATTCGTAAAACATTGATTATTCACGGAATCCAAGAATTAAATTAAAAACTCGCGAAATTAAATACCAATAACCTTCGCTATTTGTCTATTAAAATTTAATATTGCGATTATGTAAATCTAGGACGCCTCAAATATAACATATTAAAGTAAATTTTATTAACATTTACTTTTTTATATTATATCTTCTTTTATTATTAATTCAACAATGAAAATGCACTAATACAAGTGTCATGCTCTTATACCTATAAAAACATTTAATCTTTATATATATAATTCTTCTGTACGTGTGTATGTCACTGAACTCCTCCTAAGCGGCTGGACCGATTTTGATGATTTTTTTTGTGTGATCGAGTGGATTCGAGAATGGTTTAGATTCACAAAAAAAATTGTACAGGATGACATCTGTCGGTGCCACCATGTAGTAGAATAAAATGTCCAAACTTATCATCTAAAGTTCATTCACACACAAATATGAAAACCGCAAAGCTTACAACATACTTATAGTTCTTACTACTAATAATGTATAAACGTATTTATAAAACAAATCATATTGTCATGCCAATGCTTATATCACAATATTGCATACTTTACTTATCTAAATAGAAAGTACGATTTGTCATTTATCAATAAAATTGGCCTTGGCAACATATTTGAGGAACTGGACGGGCTATAGGCCTGAAATGGCACTCGGGCCAACAATTACACAGCCTTCACATTTCACAGCACCCGGACTTACATCCAGGCTAGCAACCTGCGGAGTCTGTTTGAAAACAAAACCCAACCGAGCACAAAACAAGCTTAATGTATGGTAGCAAACTGGACAGCTGTAAGTTCAATGTCATCTATAAATATCGCAAAAGTATAAGGTCGCAAGCGCCTTTGTTAATATATTATTGTAATATAATAGACATAAAGATGTCGGGAATACAGCAAGCTTCAAAACTAACCTCATCATTTGTGATTTATTGGGCGGGAGTAATTTCGAAAGGTCGCGGATTCAAAATAACGAATTTGTATATTGGGTATACAATATTATGTCACATGATAACGTTGTAATTTGGTAAATCCTGAATTGTAGCGGGGAGGAATGCGCATAGGGCGCGCCTATATTCTTGGATGTTAGGAAACGTCTAACTAGTCACCAGGGACTGGCTTTGAGTGAACACTTTTTTGGATATGGCGTTGATGACCCCATACTGTCAACTAGCGCATGTGCTACTTCCGACTGTTGTGTCAGAGTTTCTTTCGCTGATTCTCATGAGTGGGCTTGCCTTGGAATCGGTGATAGATTCAATTGACATTCTTTCTCTGTTTAAGCTACTCTGTTAGTACTATGGATAGAAAATAAATTTGTAAGAAATGCCCACATTATGAGCGTCGATGTTACAAATCTTTAAGCTTTGCCCAATATTAACCAACTCAAGTGAACCTTGGAGTGTGTGAACTGTGAAACTTTTGTTGACGGCGCAAAACCATTAACGTTACGTAGGCGATGCAATGAGGAGAATAACACTGGAGTACTCTCTCGAATATAACTCTGGGGTATTGCATAAACCTTTGTTACGGAATGATTAGTTTATTTTAAAGATATGATTTAGCTAAGTAGAAGTAAAAAGTTCGGTTTGGTCTGTGGTAATAATAATAATAATAATATCTATGGACGCTTTCACACCACGTCAATCTGGTCCCGTGGTAAGTTCTCGAAGAACTTGTGTTACGGGTACCAGACAACGGAAATATATTTAATACTTTTATACTATACATATATTTAAGATTTTTATTATATAATACACATATTTAATACACATCCATGACCCAGGAACACAGAAAATATTTTTGTTCTATTTGAAAATATATTCGAACCCGCAACCTCCGGCTTGAACGCCAACGCGCTTACCATTGAGCCACAGAGGTCGTCAAAAATGTCGTCGGTAATAAAAAGATAGTTACAATTTCGACCTAAGCAAAAAATGTTACCAAATAATGAAGACAAGTCCAGTTAATCGTCGAGATGTATTTTAGTAAGATAAAAACGAAAGTATTGAGACGCATACTATCCGATTTTATAGCAGCTTGCCAAAGTTTGTAATATAAAATGTCTGTCCGTTCATCCGAATCACAAGGTTATTTTATTCGCCAGCGATTTTTGCACCGGTTCTTCTCGTGTCGATGCCATTTTTGTAAGTAGTGAACATTATGAGCTCAATTTATCGAATTTGTGGCAACGTAAAGACACATGTATAAAGATACATGGTATTATCTACATAAGTATGACACTCAGTATCATATGGTAATGTCGAATAACTTGGTAACATTAGGACATCTGACACTTCAGTCCCGCGATCATGTTGTAATGCATCCGAAACGTCGGACTTGTAAAAATCTTAATAAACCGCGATAAAATCCGTAAAAGTAGTTTCATTATAACTCCGTGACTGCCAATCCGCTTTCTCAGTGGACAACAAATCGTATGACCACTTAAACTGCCTGTCGATTACGTACCATCATGGTGTTAGATTAGAGCAAAGTCCGACCGAACAGCAATCTAATGAAATAATGATGAATGTAATGAGGTAGTTGAAGTACACTGCAAACCTTTGTAATACAAAACTGCCCAAAGGCAAGTTGCGATGTAAACTAATATTATAATAATATATAATTATACCTCTTGGACGTGGAAGGTCAGTGCGTGCCCTTATGTCTATATGATTATATAATTTATCTTCGTTTTTATTATCATTAAATACTAAATAGTATGATTTTATATATACTTAATGTTAAGGGTAGTCGTATAACCTACGATGAATCAATGACGTCCGTGAAGTTAGATTAACTCACCCGACAGACGACAGATGTAATTGTGCTAAGCTCAAACATCACGTTGCTTAACCTGAGATACAAAATGCTTTCATTTCCCTTAATTACACTGCCAACCCTGCCTTTCTATTCAAAAAACAGCAAAACTTTACGAAAAGCTTGTTTCCGACAATTTAAATATAAAAGATTGAATCTTAACTGTCAAACTGACACTATTAATGCGAAGCAGTCGTCATGAATGACTTACCGTTACTCGGGAAAATTTGGGGTTTGCCCGAGATTTCCCAGGATAAGGTCACGAACAATGTCGTTCCGGAGACAGTATCTCGGTCGAATTTAACATTTCATTGTTCCTTTGTACGTTGGAGATTTAAGATTTCAAGTGCGTTACTTTTTGTTTGAGGTTGACGTATGCAATGCAATTCCTATCATTATGTCAAACAAAATCGAATTGGTATTTGTACTGTAATTCATATCCAACTCATTTCAGCCTATCTATATTTTGAAGTTATAGCTGTTACTAAACTAACATATGCATAATGCATGGAAATTGACTGATTACAATATCAGATATTTCTGTACCATTGTACTATGTATTACTTGACCGGTCTCTTGGTCTTGTGAATTCGATCAGAAGGTCGTGGGTTCGATCCCCACCCCGGACAAATGTTTGTGATGAACATGAACATTTGTTTTATATCTGGGTGTAGTTTATCTAAAATCTATAATACGTATGTATATATATATAAGTATGTATTTACAGTTGTCCGGTTACTATAAGAACAGGCTCTAGCTAGTTTGGGATCAGATGGCCGTGTGTGAGATTATTATTATTATTACTATTAAAGTATTGATAATAAATCTATATACACTTTACCCACTAACAATCCACAACGTCATATTCAGTAGCAGTTGTATGAACAAATAAACCTGTTATCCAAATGTACAGCATAATTTGTTGAAAACGTTTGTCTACGCTGACCTTAATCTCAATTGTCAAGTGACAAGTAAAAACGACGCGCTCGTATTTATCATCTGGTTAGCGGATTGTCAGGAAGTACATTATAAGGATCCTAGTGATCAAGGTAAAACTTTGTCTAAAATAAACGTTCTTCACTCACAAATTCAATTATTTAAAATAGCACGTAAGCACACATCCAAACATTTTATGACTAACTTTCAGTTGAATAGCCGCTAGTTTTTCGATTGAGTCGCAAATTCGAATATAAATTTTCGAAAACTATTCGAAATTAAAAGCACCTGTTTAAAGGTGAGGAAACCTGACTAAAAAGACGGGGGTGGGGGGGCGAAATTCCTTATTCCGTAGGATAACCAAAAAAGGTGAAAACCATACTCTTTACACCTTAATACACACTAATATTGAAATCGATGTCGCATACTAAATAAATTTATCATTTTACTACATTGAGTGAAGTAGTTGAATGCAAGTCGCAAGATTCAGCTGTTTATGCTTTCAAAGCGCTTATCTTATATACTCGTAGTGATCATAATGTAAGTTCAAGAATAATTCATATTAATTAAAATTCACTAATCATTCATATCATTCCATTCCTTACAATGTTGCATCTCGAAGCTGCATCAAGCTACCAGCACTAACCGTACATCGCACGTCACCAAGTGATGTCATCATAACATCGAAGAATCCGGATGGGTAACCTATTTCATGGTCACTTTTTCTATAGCTTCCCACTCAATTACGAGAATCAATCGTTAATAGACATTATTTTGTAGTTAGTGATCTAGTGAGGAAATAATCAATTTTAATACGTTGTGTTTCTATGCATGAGTAACACCATCTTTGCCTGGGCTAGTTCCACGTTCACTTGTTTATGTTCATGGGCGACGCTGACCACTTACCATCATGTAGCTCGTCTCTTTTTTTTTACGCCGGAAAATGCTCTGAGGTATCCCGCCTGCGGAGTGGGTCTCCCTAGGTGGGTATGTGGGACTCACTGCGCCCGAACGATGGTAAATGGACGCAGCTCTACCCACTAAAACCCGGCGGGTGCCACCAGTGCCGCCTTGGTGAGATGCCCCGGATCTGTTAATCTAACAGGGCACCTCGACGGCTAGTCAGTCCCGCAAGGGACCGACGCCACCTCCACAGAGGGGTTGTCCCGCACCACAGAAGAACCCCTCCCAACGTCGGGACAGTACAATGGGGTGAGGTTTCCATCATCCCCCCCTGCCCCCTGCTCTTTTGTTCCCTCTTCTTATAAGAGGGGTACAAAGAGCCCCCTCGGCTCAATTAGCTTCGCCCAAGGTGCTGGGCTCACCCTAGGCTAATGAACCCCACCGCCACGTCAAGGCCTGAACCATGGTGGGGATCATGTAGCTCGTCTGCCCGTTTGTCTATCCATCGAACTTTACAAAAAATCTAAAACCTGTGAATCATATTTAACCGACTTCAAAAAGGAGGAGGTTCTCAATTCGTCGGAATCTTTTTTTTCCATGCGTTGCTTATTATTATTTTTATTAATTTTAAATTTCTCATTTATTAGGGAAACTCATTCACGTGTTGACGTAAGGTGATACCTGTTCTGCCCTTCTATCTGAATCACATCAAAGCTGTTTCACGGGTGAAACAAGCAGGATGGTGGTACACATGCAGACGAGAGCGCGCCATATGCACCTTCCTCACCGGTAAAATTTCTAAAGTGCATTTGCACAGTGCACTTAAAAGATTCACGATTAGCTCATTAACTCGCATGTTAATCTCTTATTACATAGATGACTCGCATAGCAGTTTTTTTTAGTTCAAGGAGGCAAACGAGCAGTCGGAGCCTTATGGTGACTACCGACGCCCATACACATTCGCACAATCAGAGGTTATGCAGATACGTTGCCCCCTTCACAGTGTCCCCCCAATAGGCTACCGGCCTATTGGGGGGACCCTCCCTCCTATACCGGTGGGAGGGAAGCGCTGTGCCGCGCTCCCGGCTGCATGGGTACCACCATCTTGCTTGTTTCTCCCGTGAAACAGCTTTGCTGTGTTTCGGAGAGAAGGGCAAGACAGGCAGTGTAATTACTGGCACCGAGACTTAACATCTTATGTCTCAGGATAGGCAACACATAATTCATAAGTTGCCTGGGCTCGTTCCAGGTAAACTAGTTTATGTTCATGGGCGACGTCGGCCACTTACCATCAGGTGGCACGTTTGCCAATTAGCCTATCCAACTAACATAAAAAAAGGCTACCGGAAACTCGCATCCCACACGAAACGCGACAACATAGCTGTCACTTTACGCTGGTATTATGTGAACGAGAGATACCACCAGTGCCAACCCAATTCGGCTGCAATGCAACCTCTTAAAAACAAGGTGTTCAATAAATGTTCAAAAAAAAATATCTATTTTCAATTACCCGTCACTGCCACGAATCTCTTAATTGATGGATCCTATTAAAATAAGCGGTGTCATATCAATAAGATGGTAATCAGTACGAACCGCGAAATAGCGAACCCAAATAAACACTTGACCAGTATCAATATTAGTTCCCGCTTACGTGTAAATTGTAATGGCTTTATGCTTACTCGTTGCTTCACGTGGTACTACTGATATACAAGATACTAGTCGTATCTCGTGGCTTTGGCCATATGGAATTAGATTAAAAACAGAATATGTCGGCGAGTGGCGGGAGATCAGCCCTTGTGGCTATAATCGAAAGAGGTTTATGTCCAGCACATGACGGGTTTTTTTTTATAATAATGATGATGGTTAAAAAATCCTACGAGGTACGTTAACTTTTTTTTTTTTTTTTTTTTTTTTAATGCAGCGGAAATTTGCAGACCAAACCATAACTAGGACCGGGGTGAGTTTTAAACCTAGCCGTGAGTGGGGTTCGCACTTGGAGATGCGTTACCCATTAAAACCGCTGCAAGTGCCCTCAGCCGCCTTTTATGAGAGTCCCGGATCATGCAGGCAACGCAGGACCCTCGGCGACAGGCTGGCCCCGGCGAAAAGGCCAGACTCCTCCTCTAAAGGGGGACTGCTCGGCTGTTCGTTTGATTCGATACTTTTAGCAGTCCCCGACGACGTCGTGCCTATCTGGACCCAGGTTAACCCCAGCCTCGGCCCGACACGAGCACAGGGGCGTTACTGGAGGCGCATTAAGTAGCGCCTCCTACGCACCCCTGTTCGTCGCCTGCGGTGGGAGGCCTCGTCGGCGGCCTCCTCTCTCACCCGCTCATCGGCCTCCTTCTGGGACATTACTGCCTCACAGAAGGAGACCATCGCCGTCCAGGACTCATCATTGCGGAGCATCGCGGTGATGATGCTCGGCAAAGACAAGTCCCCTCCGATAACTGACGTCAGATCGTGACGCAGCGCCGCCCATCTCGGGCACACCTCTAGAGTGTGCTAGGCCGAGTCCACCGCCGCGCCACAATCGTGACATACAGTTGCCGGCTCCCTTTGGGCCGTCCGGCACAGGTACTCACCGAAGCAGCCATGCCCGGTGAGCACCTGTGTCAGACGGAAGGTGAGGGGTTTGCGTTTACGACGCATCCACCGCTCTAGGACCGGACGCAGGGCAACCGTTAGGCGTTTGCCATACGGCTCCCACGCCAGGTCCTCTCCCCACCTCAGCATTAACGCCTCTTGCCCTAGTCGGCGGACCCGCAGGATCCCGTCCAGCGTCAGGCTCTCGCCGAGAGACCTCCTATCCGAGACATAGGAGTGCACCTCAGCAAGAACTTCCGCCACAAGTTCCCACGGGGGGTCGCCGGCTAGGGCAGTTGCTGCTGCCCACGATATTGTACGATACCCCCGAATCACTCTTACCGCGATGACCCGCTGCGCCGAGCGCAACTGGGCCCTACTCCGCGCGGTAAGGTGACCCGCCCAAATGGGAGCACCGTATGTCGCCATACTCCGGCAGACACCGGAGTATAGCTGCCTGCAGGCGGCGCTGGGTCCTCCGAGGTTCGGGAGGAGTCTGCCCAACGCACTCGCCGCCTTTACGACCTTCGGTCCCAACTGTGCGAAGTGTGGGCCGAAGGTCCATCCTCCATCAAGGATGAGCCCCAGATATTTAATATGGGGGCTCATCCTGGAGGTACGTTAACTGCCAAATAATATAATGAAACAACTTTAACGGTTTTTATCGCGGTTTATTAATATTTTTAAAAGCCCGACGCTACGGATACTTTACAGCAACGGTCACGGTCATTTTCATTATAATGAGTGAAATTCGCGTAAACATTAGAAAACAATGTAACAACTATATAATTGAAATTTGTAAGTTATCTTACAGGAAACTATTAATAAAATAAGATTACCGTATGTCATAGCCGGTATGCCAAATTTCACTAAACCTTTCTCAGCCTAGATAAAAAAACTTAAAAAAAAAACGTTTGTTTTTTGTTAGCATAAATTAATTGAAAAATGTAGACGGAAGCAATGTAAACGATATGAAATATATATAATGTAATAAAACAAGCTGAACCCTGCCAACGTTGTCCTGTCCTTATCCAAAATAGATGCGCTTATCGATGGACTTTTTTTATACAAACCTTGTCCTGGCCATAAACAACACATCATAAAAAGAATTATCTAATTTGGTGCAGTGGTTCTGAAGTTATGCGCGTACATACATTTCGGCGATTCATTTTTTTATATTATAGATTGTGTTCATTTAGTCTTCAATTTAGTTGCTCATATTATACAGCTTGCATTGCGCAAGTTTATTGACATTTTGTAATTATAGAAATATTTTACGTCTAAATGTAAACTTGGCATTTACATCATATGACTTATTTATGAATTATAGCCCAGACGGTCAAGCGGTAAGCTATAAGGCCTTGCCGTAGATAAATGGACTTATGAATATTTAAAAAAAAATGTTAAAACGGAAAACGGCACGTAAAGTAGTCATTGTCGGCAGAGCAGCTTGTAAAGCAATTTGCATTGACACGATTCCTGTTAGCTTCATAAACACGACCGATTGAGGTCAAGGACCAGAATAGGCATCATGTCTGTGACCAGCGTGAACAATGAGTTATGTGGCCGTGTCCTCATGGCGGATAAAATATGATAATTGGGCAATGAAAACGTCTATGCCGATCCTTTAGATAATCCGTAACCTACATAAGGACTGATGGAATGGCTTGATGTTATAAAATATATGACTGATTCAAGAATACCGCTTATAAAATTGAGACATATTTATGATATTTCTGATAAATAATAAATTCTGTAAATCCTAGCTTATCTCTAAGACTTCAAATGTATCTTAAGGTCCTTTCAAATGGACCCAAATGTTATAAATAACACAAGATGTTGCATTTGATTTACTGATTAATTCTTTATCATCATCAGCCCCTATCCGACCACTGCTGAACACAGGCCTCCCTCAAAGAACGCCAAGACGACCGAACCCCCGTCAATCGTATCCAACTCGGACCGGCCACTGTACAGAGATCGCCTTCCCATTCCGACCAACACTTCGTCTACCCGAACGCGGCCTCCACTCTTGAACCTTAATGGGCCATTATTATTAATATATAATTGTAATTCTATATATTTCTATTTTATTATAATTGGTCATTTAGTACCTACAAATTAATATTTAAAGTCATAGTGTAATATTTAGAATTTACTAATTGTTTAAAGACATTCAATTGAATTGAATCTCTTAAGTAAAATAGATATAAACTGTCTACGTATTAGTGCTCGATCAAAGAAGTCATACCATATACCTAAAACCAAAACCAAGTATGGTGGTAACACATTCATTCCACGTGCAACCTTATCTTATAATTTACATTTTCAAACAATTGACCAGTTCCGGTACTCCCTTAATTGTTATAAGAGCAAGGTTAGAGAGGCGACTTGCAGCAACTCTTGGTAGTTCTAAGATTTTTTTTTCTTTTTAATGTTTTTGGCGCAATTTAATTTTACTTTTATTTTTGATGATTTTTTTTTCTTTTTAATCAATATTGTTTTTTTTTTCATTACAAATGCATTTTTTATGTTTCTTTTTTCCTAACAAGGGCATTTTTCTCCCATAGTTTTAGCGGAAGCTGATTATGATAAATTTATTTGTGGATACTTTTTTGGTTTATGGTTTGTTTATAAATTTAATTGAATGTGTTTATTTTAACTGTTTGTATTCCTAAAAAAATAAATAAATAAATAGAATTGATCATAAAATGTATAAAAAGGAGCTATTAAAGTGGGAACATTTCGTTTGTAATCGCTCACAGTAAAAGTGTTATACAAGAGTACATAGTATTATCTGCTACTGTCCCCACGGCCCACCCTGCTTGTTTCAATAGACCTATTGTGTAGGAGACAAATACAAGAACATGAAATGTTAATAAGGTATTCGACGGACATTGTATTTAAGGCGAAAGTTAAATTCAAATTGCAATTCTGCGAACGTTCATACAATTCATCATAAACTAAATACAAATCTGATAGCATCATCTATTGTAAGTTGACATTCGCAACCGAAAGTGTACCAAGAAGAGCACGCTTTCTCTTAAACGGGAACAGTCTTGATGGTTGTCAACTGATTATCATGGTAAATGTAACAGACATTGTCTACGCCAGCTATACTCAACCAGCGGCTGCTGAGACTTAGTTAGTCCGCCCTGCATAGGACATCGTTTTTAGGGTTCCGTACCCAAAGGGTACCGTATTACGAAGCCTCTGATGTCTTCTTCCTCATGAACCGTGATAGCTAGACTGTTGAATTTTTCCCACAAGATTTATTTGTTGCCGCTATAACAACAAATACTAAAAACAGAATAAAATAAATATTTATGGGGTTCCCCCACATAACAAGCCTTATTTTTTTGCCGTTTTTTGCGCGATATTAATGACGGCAGCCGGTAGACCGTAACCGTTTGAAATATTCACAAAATATTTAGTTGTATGTTCAGTTTAAAAATAAATATTTAAGGGGGCCTCAATACAAGAAATGTTTGCCGTCTATGGATCAACAGTACGGAACCGATCGTGCGCGAGTCAGACTCGCACTGGGCGGTTTTTTTGCGCATGACAACCCTGCTTATATTACAACCTTACAACATTATTCATTAAAATAATAAAAAATTGCTATAAAAATAATAGTTTATATGCATTACGATTATTTATAATAAGTAGGCAAATTAAGTAATATGAAATATGTTATGTTCCTCGGCACCATGTCAATAACGTACACGTTGCCCATGTAAAAAAAGGTTAAGTATGGCTGGTCTGAGCCTTCTATGCTTATGTTTCCTCATTAGCGACCTAACTTAGACGCCTAGTATAATAGACGTGCTTATACAACAAAAGCGAATCATTAACTTGCGGCAACTCGGATGATGTTCTTATCTCGCCTTATATAACGTTTATTTGCTAAGCGATGCAATAACTAGACGCGAAATAATTTAGTATCTACTCCAAGTGAATCGCGTATATTATATGGTTTCTAGAAATTAATTATCTCAAGTAATGTGTGACTATAAATAAATTATTTATGATTATATATGATACTAGCAGCGCCCCGCGGTTTCACCCGCGTATTTCATATTCACGTGGTAGTACAGGAATAAATTATAGCCTATATGTTATTCTGATGTATAAGCTATGTTATTGTGAAGTTTCATTAAAATCCATTCAGAAGTTTTTGCGTGAAAGAGTAACAAATATACATCCATACATTGTTGTACGTTTATAATATTATTAGTAGGTGTAATTATTATTTTTTCTGACTTTTTGCTTTTTTTGAGGTATGGGGCAAAACCATAAGCAATTTAGCTCTCTATGTATGTTTATTGTTTGTATTTACGTAACGCTTATCCGATTTTGATGAGGAGTGAATTAGTTCGTTAGTCTCTACTAACAAACCAGGCGATAATTTAACAAACTAGTTATTTAAACTTTTTACTTGTTTTTTATCAAAGTATCTTTAACCAATACGCAAATCAGTTATCAAGGGTTAATCCCTGAAGGTGTCCTCTTCGTGTCCATATCAATTCAAAACTTCTATCATGTTAAAGCTTTTATTATTAAAGATGAATTCTTTATGAATGCTTATACATATTATTATGTCAACAGACTTACATAAGGAGTGTCGTGAACTTAGTACAGTACATCGTGTTTACGAACTGACTTTTTAATGCGTTCCGTAATCACTTTACTATTGACACGACATAAGCGACACAAGCTCGTCAATTAAATTAGATTCAAGATTAGTTGCATAACCATCTGGTGATCCGTTAGTCAACTACACCTGCCCCCATACTCGATTCGACTTAAATGACGATTAAGATCTGGAATCGATTTTGATTATAGATAAGCTAAAAACGTATTCAAATGTTAGTATACAACGATGAACGACGATTTGAAGCTTTAGATGCCGCTAAAGATAAGAGTTTTGCATTTAGGAGTAGAGTGAAATCAATTGACATTTAAGTAACTAGGAAGGCCGCAATGTATAATATGCCATCTCCTTGTTGTAGGTGTCTATGATATCGGTTATCAGGTGATATGATACAATTTATATTTTTTATTATTATTTATTATTTAATACTGACAATTTGCACCTTTTTTGACGCAGGGAAATGCTTTATGCATATAGCCAGGTACTTGAGTGGTACCAGGCTCTATGTGGGACTCACGCTTGGGCTATTTGCACCCTAATTTATAGAAAAACTAAGATATTTTATGCAAGACTGAAAATTATATGTATGTATGTAATTAATATTACCCGTATTAAAGAAAAATATATAATTAGTATTTGTATCATGTAATCGGACACTTAAAACTTTTTTACAGACTTCTAAAAGGAGGAGATTCTCAATTCGTCGAAACCTTTTTTATTGGAACATAGTTCCTTATCGCGCGTTACGAAAGGGGGCTAGACGGAAAAAATTAAGATGAAAAGTTGGAACGACACTTTTTGCTATAGTTGTAAGCCGGCTTCTTCACTTCAGATCAGTTTCAGCACTGGCCCCTATGACAATATTTTTAACTAGGTATCTATATCTATACTAGAACTGTCTGTTTGTTCGAAAGCTCCAATGCGTCTAATTTGAAAAATTCTTAGGCTTTTCATTTTTGAGAGAAATTTCTTTTTATCTATTTCAGGGGATTGTGATGCGGGAAACAACAAGTTATCAGTCAAGATTGACTTAACAAGATTTGCAAACGATTACAAATTAGCATTTGTATGAGCAAACATGGATAATAGTTCGAACAATTGAAATACCATATTTAATAAGCACGGTACACTCATAAACCATCGACAACAGATTCACGTGTGTGCTCACATGCCATAAATTATAGAATAATTATAAACGCAAACAGTCTCGTGAGGAACGTGCATATGCCACGTGTAGGAAAATGCTAATTATTACCAATTAATATAGACACATGCTTGATAAAAAGCACGTGCACGCATGCACATGAGTACGCATGGTAGAACGTATTAAACTAACGAACTAAGATTAATTTAGTAAGAGGTAGTGCCATGCTGCATGCAGCCGAATTGGGCCGGTACGACCGGGGTGGTACCTCGCTCACATAATATCACAAAAAGGCAAAAAAGGGCAACGCATCCTTTTCAACCAGAGATTATGCAGATCATGCCCTCTGCTATAAAAAAATCATAATCTCTAATTGTGCGGATATGTACGGACATCGATATTCACCAAAAATCTTCTACTGCTCGTTTGCCCTCCTATGCCTATTATAAAAAAAATGGCAAAAGGATGCACGGGGATCTGGTGCACCCAGCATAGGTGGGTGGGTATTGTCGTCTTTCTTACGTCCTAATCTTTGTACTGTTCTAGTTAGAAAAGTAGCAATAACATGTGATAACAGCCTGTCCCCTAATACTTATTGGTGTTCAAGGTCAATTATTTATATGGTGTTTCGTCTGTTGGTGTCTCTACAATTATTAAAAAATTGCATATAATAATAATTTGTATGGTGAGTACATATTATATGTATATATAATATATGATTACATAATTCGGATTTTTTACCATTTTTGCAATATTAAGGAATATTTACTAAAGTAATAAAAATTTTAGTTAATAAAAATATTTATATATTTATCAATTATTAACTACTGCCTTTATTATCTTATGCAGATCATATTATGTATAATCAACAAATTTTCTTGCTAGAAATCACACAATAATTCGTATGATGAGTCAAATAAGATTTTACTTTTATACAAGCTCGTCAAATAGATTAGTCAATATTGAATAATAAAATTAAAATAAGTACGAAGTTCTACGAAGTCGAAGATAAACAAATTCCTAAATTTAAAATCCTTCGAACTTTAATTTGCAATACATATTATTTATAATAAAAATTCTACAAAATGTGATACTCTTTAATAATGACACCTCTACCATTTGCCAAACTGGTTTCACGGTGGAATATATTGCAATATGTACAAACATTCCAACTATGTCAACATTATTGCAAAATTTTCAAACGGCTAAGGCAAGAATTATCCATAATAACATTTTAAAATATTTAATTTCGACTATAACGATAATTAAAGTGAGGCATAGACTATTAACATGATTATTATTTGAATAGTTACATTTGGTTGGTTACGTTTTGACAAGCTTTTTATTATTAAAACAAATCTTGCTGGATTGATACCTAAATCTATACGCGCTTATACACGTTTGAACGCGCTAATCTCAGGAACTACTGGTCCGATTTGAAAAATTATTTCAGTGCTAGACAGCCCATTTATCGAGGAAGGCTATAGGGTATATAACATCACGCTGTGACATATAGGAGTTGAGTAACGCGGGCGAAGCTGCAGGCAACAGCTAGTACTAAATAGTTATATAAAAATATAAATATGTTTCTCCATCTTTTGAGATTTGAGATTGGATAAACTTAAAAAGGTCAGACTTTCAGCTACTCACAATCAAAATCTAGACGGTCACTAGACTTGTAATGCTGTCTGGTAAAGTCAATATTAAGTCAAATAAAAATATATATGTATAAAAAATCGGGTTTACACATTAGTATGTATGTTGAACTACTTTAGTTAGTTTTAATTTTTTAAATAGTATGTTGAACTGTTGTAAGAGGTAGTGCCATGCTGCATTGCAGCCGAACTGAGCCGGCACGACCGGGATACCTCTCACTCACACAACACCAGCGTCAAGTGACAGCTATGCTGTCGCATTTCGTGCGGTTTGTGAGTTTCCGCGGCCCATTGGGGGGGATAGGGAAAAGGAAGGCAGCGCATCTGTGTGGCCTTGGTTGTGCGGATGTGTATGGGCGTCGTTTGCCCCTGGATGACATAAAAAAATAAAAACTATAAAATATGTATTTTGGATTTGACAATATCTTGTAAAATGAGGGTAGGTACATCTCACAAGCTGATGTTTTATATTTTTCTAAATAAATTTAAATTTTGAAAGAGTAATAACCTTTTCATCTATATAAATGCTACGAAATATGACTACATAAAAATCAACGCCACGGACGAAGGATAGCAATTAGTAATACAAATGTCGAATATGACTTTCATAGTAAAAAAATGCAAGGAGCCTATCAATGACGTTATCAAAGCAACAAAGAGGACCATAGAGCCGAAAGCAAAACCAAGATTTATTGCACAAGAGGCCGACGAAACAAGACCGCAAATAAAGAGAACGCAAACCTTGAACAGCGTATCTGACAAAATCAATCGGACTCTGAGCAAAACTTGACCTAAAAATTTAAATTGATGAAACTTAATATATTATAAACTAGTGTAATCTATACTATTGTATAATCACATGGAATTATATCTGCGGAAAAAAAAATTAATTGAACATATTGCTATTATTATGTCCAAAGTTAATATATTTCCGTAAGGACCTACAAAAGCTAACCGTAGACATGCCTATTATACCCTAGGTATACCGATGATACCTTTAGTTGTATATCTCGGAGCCAGGTTAGCGAAGAGACTTTTTTCGTCACCTGATTTACGGGATAAATATTTTTCAAATTACGAAGGACGCAATTAATAATGGTCGAGCTTTTGCATTCCACGCTGACAGAACGTCGGGTAAAAGTTACAAGTAGAAAAGCGAAGCTCGTGTGTTGTGTTGCAACGCAAAAATACCGAGTCGCGAGTTTACTTGACATGATTGTGAATTATATAACTCTTGTATTGTTAATTTATGCTTGTAACGAGTGCTATTTTCTTATTTGTGTGTTGTGGAAGACATTTCTCTTCTCGCATCATAGTCTAATACGATACTCGGTTTAGTTTAGCCATGGCGGTCTTGTTTTTTGGGTATGGATAACCTGTATCTACCTCAAAACAGCCAAATTGCTATTGTGAGCAAGATTAGGAAATGAACATAACTTGTGTGTTAGTCATTTTCTCGAATATGATACACTAGCAATGAACCGCGGTTTCACCCGCGTACTTCCCATTTCCGTGGGAGTACTGAGATAAATTATAGCTTAAGTAATTCTGATGTGTAGGTTATATTATTGTAAAATTTTACTAAAATCCTATCAGTAGTATTTGCGCTAAAGAGCGACAAACATACATACATTCTTACAAACTTTCGCGTTTATAATATTATAGTAGGATAGGATAGGATGGAATTCAAAGCTATTATTTTCAAGAACTTTTTTTTGGTACTATTTTTATTAAGTGAAGTAACCTATCAGATTATCTAAATCTGATAGGTTAGTCACCAAAGGAGTTAAGATGTCAGCGCGGCGCCTCGAATTACTAGGGAAATGCAGGATGACTCCCCAAGGCCAGAGGCCTTAGACAAAGTAACATTAGAAAAACGATAACGAAGTTCGAAAAGAATAAAATGTATGGGATTGACATAAGCCGTCGTCAATTATGTCACTCGTTATCGTTATCGCAAGTTGGTAGACAATGTTAAAATTCGTAACAAAATCATAAACTGTCAATTGGTTATCGAACACTTATGTTATTTTATTCTTGATATTGATTCATTATCCGTGGGCGTGGGCCATGGAGGGCAACATTTTCACAATTTTTATGAGTTATAGTGTGTATGAGGTCTATTTACATAGATATTAATTTTAATTTTTTGGTCCGATTTGACACTTCTTGTCGAACTTGTTGACACTTGACAGTTGTTGTCGTTGCACTGTCACAATCTTTGATTGATCATTGGCTAGAAAATTATTATCGTTATCTCAAAGACGATAACGAATTTCGGCTACAAAGCGATGTCACTTTGTCTACAGGCCCTGATCTTGGGGAGTTATCAAAACGTCACATATCTACATAAAAGATGCACAAAATATCGTAATTCCGGTCCTTTATCATTTTCATCCCACGACTTGTTTATCAAATCCAGGATGTAACTTTAACTTCATACTTCCAAAAAAGTAAACTCTTTAAACTATAAAGATAAGTATGAAACATTTCCTATGTGGCATAAATGACCATTCCAAAAGTTTGTCATGACAATAATGCCTGTAATACTACAGGATCATCATCAGGTTGCAAATATGCCCTCTGTTTAGCAGCACCTTGTTTCAGTTTGACAGAAGTTCTCAATAGCAATAAAAACCATTACTTGGACCGTTCTTGTGTAATACCAAATGCACTGGCTGTAACAATGACATTGACACTGACAGATGGAACAGATAACAAAACAGTAAAACTTTACCAAACTACATTATTTTATTGAACATTTTCCCGGATGCGGAATACACATACAACCTTGTCTTTTAAATTAACATACATAATAAGTAATGCAACCATATACTCGCTTACATCATTTTGTTTTTTTTTTTTACTTACAAGGGCCAAACGGCACAAAAAACAACAAACAAACATTTTTTGTCACGATGTATGGTCGGCCCATTTAACAAACGCCAGTTTTTTGTTTCTATAATAAGAATACTAATAAGCCCAACAAATTCTATTATTAGAAACAAACTGATATTTATAACGGAAGTTGAATCACTGTGTGATTTTTACTTTTATTTCAAACTAAGACACTATTAAAACAAGGCTATAAAATATAAATTAACACTTTTTATATTTTATGATTATTATATTTCTTATTTTTAGGATACTTTATAGCAAACATTCCTAGAAAAGAGTGATCGATGTTCTAATCGTTTGAAATAACATCATCTTAATGAAGCGCAATTTGACCAAAACGTATGCGTACCTAAATAAAGCCACTTTTTCATCCGACAATAAATACCATTTCAATAACATACTAAGTACGAGGTAACGGATAAAAAAACGGCATATCTTAATTTCAGATCTCAACGCAAGAATGGCATATTCCACGGCCGTCCTTATCTAGCACTAGTGGCAGCAATTGTGACTCGCGTTCGCGCGGTGGCTCTTCCTCCAGCCAAGGTTCATCGAGTAATCACAGCACACACGTAAGATATGAAGATTATACATTAACAATACTTTGAGTAGGTGCCAAGTAGCTATGATGACAATATTGGCCCAACTTTGTTAGATAGGAGAAAGGGGTAGACAAGCCACATGATGGTAAGTCAACATCGCCCATGAACGTGAAAAAGTTAACCTTGAACAACTTCAGGCAACTCATACACTTATTGCTTATCCTGATAAGATGGTAAGTCTCGGTGCCAGTAATTAAACTGTCTGTCCTGTCCTGCTCTCCGAAACACAGCAAAGCTGCTTGACGGAAAATATAAGTAAGGTGGTGGGTATCCATCCTCCCGGTACTTAACCTTGTGCTGCGCGCCCATTGTTACATTGCACAGCCATAGCTGTTTTTTTTTCTGTAAAGCAGCTTTGCTTGGTACGATACGTCCCAAATGACCTCTTTTATAATAATGGACATTATACAAAATATAATGGTTATCAGTATATATTAATTTATATAGCTGTAGACTGTCGAACAAGATGCTGGTACTTGACGATGTCCGTGGAGGAATACGACTATAATGAGATCAGTGAGGATAATTGCTTCACGACTTCAATAAATTCCACGCGGAAGACTCTTTACTACCAAATAGTGGCCCGCAAAAAATTAAAAAACAAACAAATCAAATCTTGATTTGAAATATTATATTAAACAAAATTACCTAGAACCGCCTTCTTTTGAAATCTCTTACTAAATTTATTATTGTCGGTATCATTGATATATACTGCTTTAAAAATATTATGTACTTCTAGTAGTGAAAACATTTTAATATATTTTAGACAAAAACGACAACAAAGATATGGATTTAATAAGAAATGGAGATTTAATTAGAATTGCGTAAATAATTAGCTCTTCCATCCAGTTATTTATAGCACAGATTAGCACGTCATTTTAAGATTAGTCACACGAATTTGATTATAGAATATGATTATTTGCATTCCGGACGTACAAAACGGATACAGCTAAGGTTTATTACGCAAGATTTAACCGGATCATGCATGAATGGCAGATCCATAATGTGTACCTACCTGGGAATACCACTTGCCCGAGATTCTAAAGCTCGTCTTAGATCCATTGTGTAACGTTTGGGTACGGTAAAACCCGGTCCGGAGGCGTGATTTGAGATAACTCTATAAAGTGCAGTGTTTCCACTTTAGAGATTTCATTTCCCCTCACCTCAATTGAGATTTCCCCTTTTCAGGTCTTATTCCCCTCAACAAAAATTTTACTATAGTTCTTTTTTTCTGACGACCTTTTTTAGTTATTTAAGTTCAAATTTAAGAAAAAAATGCACGAAATTGTCTCTCAATTTCCCCTTTCTCTTCCCCTCTGGACCCTATTTTCCCCTCAAAAGGGGAAGTTCCCCTCATTGTGGAAACACTGATAAAGTGTCATATTATGTACGTACGTGTGCGATGAAAATGATATTGTACACGTATCAATATTACATTATGCAATGAGAACCGAAAGAGATTTACCTCTAGTAATGTTGGTTGATTAAAAATGAGTTTCAAAAGAACGGGTGGATTCGTTATCAATCATGTAAAATTCAGACATATTATGGTCGTTCATAGTCAGTAGTAATTCCACGGTTTCACCCGTGTATTAGTCATATTTGTTTTAACTTGAGCCTTCAGCTCGACTACTGTACCGATGAAGCTTAAAAGACCACCAGGCCAATGCAGAGCCTCATTCTAAAAAAATATCAACAAAAATCCCGTGTATTCTAACAGAAGATTTGAAAATTATTTCAAAAAGGTTTTATGTTAAGGTATTAATTGAACATATCGTTTCAGAGCGTGTCATCTGGGTCGCTATTGCTGAATGCTGCTCAATTAGCACGAATGAACGGCAGGCACCCTGTACCAGAATACCCAGTACAGCACAGGCCAATAGACTATAGCCGAAAGTTTTCCACGACTGAAGTCTCCATCCCAGAAGAATCCAGCACGGATACCTTTTGGTCGGACGTCAAAAGGGGATCTATAGCTCAAAAGGACACCACCTCGATTGCTAGCTCGACACACTTCACAGTGGTGAACGGCTTCACAAAACCCTGCTCAATCAAAGAACCAAAGTCGTGCTGCTGTGATCAATCCCATCAAATCACCGTACTCGTGATATCGATGACGATTCTGTTCTCCGCGTGTATATTAGCAGCAATATGCTTCGTAGAAAGTAAGTATAAACGCACTGTATAAATTTTTGGGAGTTTAAATAATCAGAGGCTACGGGTTCAAATCCCGACAGACATTTTTATGGTGAAAATAAATTACTATGTCATATATTTCTTTTTTATATTAACTGATACCTGTTGTTATACACGGGTTGTATTGAGATTCTCATCGGACTAATTAAAGTTATTGTAACAATATTATATAGTAAAGAATGATAATGAGCCAATCCATATTTACTTTATATTTTAGAAGAGGACTTTATTCAATGAACAATACTAGGAATACTAATAATGTTCAATAAGTAATAATATTACTTATTGAACATTTTGTGGATTTCGGATAACATAAATTAAATAAATACATAGATTATACATATGTACCTTCTTACATACTTACTATCCCAATCCGGTTATATTTGCAGATAATTTTAAAACATATTTTTCTTGCAGTGCGAATGCGAAAAGAGACGGGAATGTATAAATATTCGTAAAATAATGAAGAATGCGGCAACCCAAGTTATGGAGTCAAGAAAAGAATATATGCGGCATGAGCGACTATACTTCAGTTAAGAAGCTTTTTGTGACGTAATGCTCATAAGTATTTTTTACTATTTAGAAAAATGGTAATTACTTATCATTGAAACGTATTCGAAAAGATCGATTTTTGACGATGTTGCGATTCGATTCATAACAAAAAAAAAAGGTATAAGATCCAAAAAATCTACACGCGCGAAAAGAATTACTTACATATACTGTACTGTAAATGTATACTCATACCAGTGACAGTTTGTGCCTAGAACTAATTAATTATTATTCGTTAGTAAAATTTTATTTTTAACTACTTAATTGTAAAGTTTGTAAATAATATAAATAATAAGGTCGACAAGATCATTCTCGACTCACTTCTAGGTTTTTATGTTCTAAAAACTCACTGTCTTCTCACTATAGTATTTAGCATTTTGTCGGAATAAAATTAGTGTAAATCGATTTTACAGATGGATATGACATAGAAACTCGTTTTTATTATTAAATGGGTTATTAAAATGGTTAATTGATTAATCATGAATCCATTATGGTTACCATGCAGTAGAATTAAAAATATATTCATTCATTTATATAGGCAATAAGAATTCCTATACTTTCTGAAAGAATCTGCCTGATGTATATGGTTAAACTCAAAATAGTAATCTAACGAGTTATATTAATAGCTACTCTGTTAGGTAGTGACAATATTTTAATACAAAATTGCTATATATTTTGATAATAATATTGTCATAGTGAGTCAAAATGAAATTGCAACATTTCAAATAATAAAATATGTAAATAAAATAAGTGCAATAAATATCATATATTAATATTGTATTTATAATATAATTTAGCTAAATGATATTTAAATTTAATCTGCTAGGTTGCATTTATGTGCAGATTTTGAACAGCAATAAATTATAGAATTATTTAAGTGTTTTAAATATAAAAAAAACACTTGTATCTGTATATAAATGTATGTAAAAATTTAAAAAGTATTGTACTAATGTTTAGAACATTAGCTTTTTAGGAAATATTTTTTCCGTATATAAAAATTCGGTATAAAAATTCGATGCAACGACGATCTCCGTACAGCATGAACTGTATAAAAAGTTAATCTTGCAGTTTGCACGCCATCGCCTATGTGATTGGTTGATTTTGGTTGCGTGACTATTTTATAGTTCGTGCTGAGTCCCATGTAGCCATTAATTATCTAATGACAGCTAGACCTAGATGCGTTTATATAAAAAATGGGGCTTCGTTGCATAAACACCGAATAGTCTTCTAATTTGAGAAGCCTTGATTCGGTGTTAGAAGCGCCTAGAAGCAGAGCTATTTACGCACATCTTACGATAAAGAATTATAAGGTTTTGACAGAAATGTAATAATGTATAATTTCACTGTCAATAACTTTAATGTTACTGAATTACTTCAAATATATGCACATTTTTGTAAAAAGAATACATAAAAATGTGCGTATATTTTAGATATAAAATAATTTATCATAATGTATAATTTTGCAAATTGTTTAGTAAAATTGTAGAAACTGTGATAGTAAAATACATTGAAAATCTGTGTAACAATTATTTTTTAATCTTGAAACCCTTCGAATGTATGAAACATTCTCTTGGAATTGTATTGGTCTTTAAAGAGAAAAAACTTCATGTATATTTATGACGCATGAGTGTCAACTCTTACCACCAGTTAGGCTATCTCTAGGAATCAGCATAAAGAAGTTGGTGGTAAGTCTCCTGACATCAAATCTAGCAGTCGATCAAAATGAAAGCAAATGAATTTTGGATTCCAGTCTGTGTCGGTCTTTTTTTTTATCGCAGGGAAATCCTTATGCCGCTTTTTGATGGTCCCGGATATGCAGGCAACAGACAGGATCACCTCAGCGACAGGCTGGCCCCGGCGAAGGCCAGACTACTCCTCGTATGTGTCGGTCTACCATCAGACTGATTATAATTTCTCAAATGTTTCTATTCTTCTATGATAGAATTGAAGATTTCTTATGTTTACAATTCCTTTATGCCACTTTTTTTCTATATAACAGACACAAATATGAACTGGAAAATATCTACAATTTCATTCAAGTCAGTTACTTACCTCAATTTCTTCTAAAGTCTGAGTCCATCTATAATTTTCAAGATCACATCCATTTCCAGCGTTTGGCTTCAATTTTCCCTTTTCTTTTGGATCATCGTCTTCATCGGGGATTTTGTCCTCAGCTTCATTTTCTGCCGCATCTCCGCTTCCATTTTCAGGTTCTAGTGGAAACATATTTATAATATTAATAGTTTTCCACTGCGTTGTCGAATATTTTTGGTACTTTGCCCTATTTAAGTAGATAAACTATAACTATGAAGTTAAAAAAACAGACAGTGAAAAAGATATTTTTTATATTCAACAAGAATAAATGACCTTTGTACTTGCTACTGCTGGGTACATGTTTTCCTCAAAAACCAGGCAAAGTCGAATAAGAAATGCATGTTTCATAATATTTTCTCTTAGTCTTATAACATCCCTAATTACTAATTCTCTTTAACCAACTTCAAAAAAGGAGGATGTTCTATGTTCGACTGTATATTTTTTTGGAGTTGAATTATAAAACTAGCTGTTGCCCACAATTTCACCCGCGTTAAGGTTGCACAAATCGCTCATTTTTCCATACAAACGCAGAACAGTAATTACTACAATGTTTGACGTTGAACATCAAAAACTAAGGATAATATAAATTGATCTCGTCATTATCTGTCTGTATGCACCCAAAATCGTAAAAAAATTATACATTAAAAAAATACTAAACTTTCGTATTTCAACACTGATTTTGGGCGAAAATAAATAGTATACGGAGCACGAAAGCTCAAAAATAAAGCCCGTACAGACATAGTTTAGTTATTCAACAGTTTAAATAAAATTATTTTAAAAAGATACACTTAATAGCATTTCCATAATAACTGTTTTGCTAAAATGACATTTTCGGAATGAATCATTGTGCATTTCATTCTAGCACACATGTTCGCGGACTATGTCAGGTGAGATAGCATTCATTTAGTTGGAGTTCGCACCGTCCGCATCGACTTGTTCAACCTTAACATAGATTTACAGCTGTACCCGGATTGACGATTATTATTTTTATAACCTAAGTTACTCCTTATAACATAAGCTTTCTGCCAGTGAAGGACTTCATCAGTTCATCAAAATCGGCCCAGTCGTTTCAGAGATTACCCGGAACAATCAGACAGAAAGACAGATAAAAATTGTAAAAAATGTTATTTTGGTATATTATGTACATTTAATAAAAAGTGGTTATTTTAATATTACAAACAGACACTCCCATTTTATTTATCTGTATAGAGAATAAATGTATAGATACAGAGTGAGGCTTAGCATTATTGGTCCCCACCATGGTTCAGGTCTTGACGTGGCGGTGGGGCTCAGTAGCCTAAGGTGTGCCCAGCACCTTGGGCGAAGCTAATTGAGCTGAGGGGACTCTTTGTACCCCTTTTATAAGAAGAGGGGACAAAAGAGCAGGGTGCAAGGGGCGAGGACGGGAACCTTACCCCATTGTACTGTCCCGACGTTGGGAGGGGTTGTTCTGTGGTGCTGGATAACCCCCCTGTAGAGGTGGAGTCGGTCCTCTGAGGGGCTAACTAGCCTTCGAGGTACCCTGTTTGTTTATTAGGTCCGGGACACCTCACCAAAGGCGGCATTGGTGGCACTCGCCGGGTTTTAGTGGGTAGAGCTGCGTCCACTTACCAGCTTTCGGGCGCAGCGAGTCCCACATACCCTGTGAGAGACCGGAGAGGCCTGGGGAGACCCACTCCCCAGCGGGATGCCTCAGAGTATTTTCCGGCGTTAAAGAAAGAAAAAAAATATAGCATGTTTTATCCCAACCCGACGCTAGGAGGCCGTGTGGTCACAGACTGCACGGTTGGCGGGGGGCAACCCCCCACTTTTATAAACCAAAAGTGAGCCAAATGGGCTCACTTTTGTAGCATTAGGGCCTTCGGGCCGTTAGCTAATATATAATAAAAAGCATGTTTTATTTCACTCTTAAACAACTACAAAAGTATTTGCTATTTCTCAAATCAAGGCTCTTTTAAATAAATAACATTATATGCTTTTTTTATTATTTTCGGATGGATCTATAATTAAATTATCTTTAATTGACTACTTTAAAAGTCCCTTATAGCTTGACTATTAAACAGTTGCAGGCTTAGAAGATAAGAGAATTACATACTAAAGACTAATTGTCATAACATGCTACCAAATCCACATAAGCTACGGAGTCCTTGCACTGGCTAAGACTGATGAGTTTTAGAATATAAAGTGACAAATAATCAATTAGCTTGTGTAAGAGGTAGTGCCATGCTGCTTTGTAGCTGAATTGAGCCTGCACAACCAGGATGGTCCCTCTTTCTCGCATAGACCAGCGTCAAGTGACAAGTTTCCGGTGTCCCATTGTGGAGGATAGGGAAAAGGAGGCAATACTTAAAAAGTTTGTTTCAAGTATTCTAAAAATGAAAGTTGATTGAGGTAGATATTCAGTTCAAGACACTAAATATGAAGCTGAAATGTTTTTTTTTTTTTGCTAGCCTATGCTGTCCCACTGCTGGGCAAAGGCCTCCCCCAAGCTCTTCCATTTATCGCGATGTTTCGCCACCACCGGAATTACAAACAAAGGATTTACAAACCCTTGATTTTATCCTTATTAATGCTCTCCTGCAATTCTTCTGCTTCTAAGTCTGTAAGTTCTGTCACAGAAGCTGGTTCAAAATCTTTAGCTAAACGCTCCTGTTCCTTTTTCATCCTTATTTCTTTTAACCTCTTCTCAGCTTCTTCTTTTTCCTTTTTAATTTTATCTGATTCCTCTTTAGCTTTTTTAGCAAAGGTATAGAATGTGTCTTTCACTACCTGAAAATGATGATACATTAAAAGGGTTAAATTATAAAATTCATATAAAAAGGGATCAAGGTATTTAAGTAGATCTGGTTCCCATAACCTTAAAAGATTTAATCTAATTAGAGCTACTATTTTGCAACTTAATAAGAATTTGAAAAACTAATCCCATGATTATTATCATCATAGTCAGCCTTTATCCATCCACTGCTGAACATAGGCCTCCTTCACACCACCACACTTCAACAATGAATACCAAGACGACCAATCCCTTGCCACTTGCATCCAACACGGACCAGTTACTGCACGGAGATCATTTTGTCACCTGGTTAATGATCAACCAACATTTCATCTACCTAAAAATGGCCTCCACTCTCAAACCTTATTGGCCTATCAGCCATACATTCTCCTTAGTGTGTGACCAGCCCACTGCCACTTCAACAAGCTTATTCTTCGCGTGATATTGTAACCCATATGCATTGAGGAAAATAAAAAGACTCAAGCTTAATGAAAACATACTAAGGATTAAGTGTGATCACAGCATCATACTTACTCCTTTGTATGTTATATATATTATGTACATAGCAGTATGTTAATAATTTTAACAAAATTATCTTATAACAAGTACTAAAATGTTACAACTTTTTATGTATGAATGATAGTGATTTATTATCATATGATTCCCATGCCACAGTTAATCTATTATATCATATCTAAATTTAAGACAACACATGCTCTGTGAATGATAAAGATAGAAGCCCTGTGTCCAACTCAAAGGAAAAATAGTTTAGAACATAATAGGTTGTTGCCTGAGGCAGAACAATGTCTACCTGGGCCTCTAGAATGAGTATAAATTACAATTACCTTCTCCCAGTCTCCTTCCTTTCCTCCTGTGAAGAAATCTGTCTTTCTTGCTAAAAAGCTCACTATTGTGCCTAGAAGCTGAAATTAGATTATGAAGACCAAAATTAAATTATGAAACTAAACAGATAACTATATACAAATAGTCATGAAAAGTTAGGATAGCACTTATTATTTAAGGGTGGGGACACCAGCAAGGCCAGACGGGTGATCAGTCCTCATTAACGGGACCATTTCACCCAAAATAGGGTAGCACTTTCTTGTTCCTTTTTTTTTTACCCCGGGAAATCTGGTAAGTGGACGCTTTGCTCAAGGTGCTGAACCATGATTACAACTTAGATGACATTGGGCCCGCTACAGGTTTAGACTTAGCAGCTTAATTCTTCTAATTCTTGAATAGCAAAGTTAATATAAACACAAACTTTTATTCAAAAATTATAACCTAATATTTTGATCATGATGCAATTAGCTAACAGTTTAGTAGATAACAGAAAATATTTTGCTTTTGCATCCATATAAACTACTGAAGAGGTTAGGTTTAAACAAAGTAAAAATTCAGAGCATGTGTAAAATAGAACATTCTTGAACATTATGTTGTACTAAGTACCAAAAATGCCATCATTTTTTTAAAATTAATATAATAATATAAAATTAATTTCAGATTATTACATTTAATTGTGCATTGTGTTTTCTTCTTTTGTGTTTAATGTATGAGTCATGAGGGCATAAAATAAACTATTATAGTAATATAATGTTAAAATAAACGATTGATATTACAAGTGCGTATATTCGGGTTTAAATTAATTAAAACAATTTACAGAAATATTATGTACCTCCTTTACACCTCCTTCGTGTTGTTGTGCCATTGCTAACAACATAGAGTCAAATCTTTCAGGATCCGTCGACATTTTTATCGTCTATATATGAGAATTACTACTTTTAAGCAACAGTTTTTGGTACTTAACTCAAAGTCAATCTTACGTAGAAAGAATTGTCGAAGAATGAAACGACTGGCACCCACAACTAAAAGGTGCAATGAGAATTATAAATTGTGAAAAGAAAATGTGTTGACTGTTAAAACTTGAATATTCAATAATAACAAATGACAATGACATTGACAAGTTTTTTTTTTTTTTTTTAATAATATTTTATACATTGACAAGAAACAAACAAATTGATGTTTTTATTCTCGCTCCTATTGTAGCACGCTAAAACCAGAAGCTATGCTGCCAATTCTGTCGTAATCATATTTAATTAATATTTAACCTGCAATATGGAAAACGGAAGGACCTAAAAACTTAATTAAGTTACTCAAACTCACAGAAATATATCGAGCTAGAAGTAAAGAGTGTATGTACCTTGCGTGTCAAAAAGACGTCTCGACGGCTCCATTACTCGCCACTAACATTAGTATGCTCAACTATGCTCCCGACCTCGGTCTGCATGTGACGTAAGTTTTTAAAAACAAAATGACTTATTGTATAATAATTAACTGTCCAAACACTACCAGTAAAATTAGAGCAGTTAATCGAGTTATTTCCTTTCACCGGTAATCACTATTTGTCCTAAAATTTCTGTTATTAATTCAAAAAACAATTTATTTTACTATTTTCATCAAAACAGTAGCAGGCGATAGTGTCTAACGCTAGTTTTCCATTGCGGCTTTAATTTGACGAGCCTGACTTGGCTAGCGCTCAAAACGAGCGATGTAAAAGATGCTATTAAAACTGGCAAGTCACGTAGAAGACGATTTCTCATTTTTTCTATCAAAAGTGATGTACAGCTTGGCAAAAAAGAGTATGACGTGGTGACAGGTGGAACTAAATATTTTACTAAATGGAAATATATGATGTTGACAATACTTGGCCAACAAATACTAGATTTTGAGTAAAGCTTAGTCTTTCACATTTATTTTTAACGATTTGATTAAATTATCTTACTGATTTTCCATATTATGATGAGACCTAAGTGTAAGTGGCGCCCTCATTTTTTCCATACTCTTTTTTGCCAAGCTGTACCTACACTGCGATGGAAATGATAATTTCGTTTTATATTATAATGCAGCTATAATGTAATGTATGTAGTGCAAAGAAAATATTATCGAGAAACTGGTTATGACTACTTCTATATTATTATTACAATTTTATTTCAGTTTTCGAATGATTCTTATATAAAAAATAAATGGATAGAAGCGACTGGCCGTAAAAAATGGTTTCTTCAAAAACAACCGGATTTGTTCTGTACATTTCCACGATGAAACCTTTACTGGCCCATAAAAGTACCGACGAATAATCAGTAGGTACAGCTTATCCGACTATATTGATTATGTCAAAAGATGAAAAGGTACACATTTACATATAAATGTTAAATATTATTTTTAAAAATGTATCATAAAATAGTTTATTTGAACAATACTTCATAGAATCGGTGCCGTGTTCTAATCAATCTGTGAATCGACGCTTTTGAATTGTTTTCACGCGGGTTATGTGTTTCACCTTACAAAATTACACTCATGACGTCATTGTACCTACGCAAAATGTTACACGCTCGGTCTCCATACAAATTGCGGAACTCTTTACTAGTAAGTAATGATAATGTTTAATTGACAAAAAAATATTTGCTATGCATTACATAGAACCTAAAACTAAAAACCTTAAAAAATATAATATAATAACTTAAGTATATTAATAAAAAGGAGCCCCTTTAGGCAAGGTCCCGAAGATACTGGCAGCGTTCCCCCTTTGAATTGCTAGACTAATTCTTTGTCCGAGGTAGCTGCCAGCACTTCGGTCTCCTGTGATGTCGACTAACCTTTTTGTTATTTCCTTAAAGAGCCTTAAAGCGCTAGGACCCCATGGACCAAGGGTCTCGACACCGAATGGGACAAAATCATATTCGGAGCCTAGACCCCCTGTATTTGCATATTTTATCTTTTTCAGCCGCTTCACAAGCCGCACCAGCTCTGTTGTTGGTTCCATGTAGATGGGAAGGGGCCAGCGTGTCTGAACAGGTTACATCCCACACCAGCACCCTGCCCATCTTCCATGGAATCAAATTCATACCGTCCGGTCACTTGCCATCGTCTCTTGCAATACCAGTCGGCTCAAGTAGACTTGGCACGTTGACGGTGGCAAGGGACCGGCGTATGATATCGTTGAGTGCAGCATGTCTCGAGAAGCGGCCTGCACTTTTTTGGCATGACAGTCCGTGATGTCCTAGCTTGTCGACATCACTGCCACAGGGACATTTATGGGGAGCGCAGACCTTGACCCAGACGGCTTGGGGTTCCAAGCCGTAGACAGGTTGCGATTCGGAGCGTGTCAGGCTCAAGAAAAGTTCCTGTATTTGACGAAGGGTAAGCGTGAAGCCAGTAGCCGGCCTCATGCGTACCTACGACCAAAAGCCTAGCACGCGCCGAACCGGTACTACAGCTCAAAACAACTACTCTTTACTTCTATCTTGATATATTTCTGTGCTCAAACTCAAAAAACCACGACGAGATCTCTGTGTAATGGGGATTTTGGCAGGAAATTTCGGAGTGCGCGGTCGTGTTTTTTGATATCTAACGGGAAACCATAAAACACGACCGCGCGCGTAAATAATTGTTTTCTGTATTTTTTTCATTCAAAGCGGTTTTCTATAGTATATTGTTTGAAAAACTTATTCTTTATATTATATTATGATTGGTTGGTGATTATTGTAGAGGACTATTCTGGGTGAGTTGAGTCGGGAATGATAGTTGATCGATGGAGGTCTGGAGGGGTGAAGCATTTTTTCCATACTTCAAACTTGGCTTCATTCTTTGTAAGCAAATACAGATAAGGATGTATGGATTATTATCCTATGCCTTGTTCTATTGGGGATAAATTGTCAAAAAAAACATGTTTTGGTATCTGTCATTGTCATTATCGTCATTCTTTCTTTGAGTGTCAAATTTCGTTAAAATGGTAGCGTATTCTCATGTTTAATTTTTTAATCAAAATAAATCATTGATTTATCAAGATTTAAGAATAATTTTAATGCTTTATATGACTTTCGTATTGCCGATTAATGTTTCAGTTTATGTATTTATATATAATAGTGAAGTGCTTATGAGACGAATTTGATTTCCAGACGAAGGGTACATCAAGCTTCGGTAAACGCCGAAATAAGACACACACGTTATGCAGAAGATGTGGAAGATCATCTTATCACATCCAAAAATCTAAATGCGCGCAATGTGGATATCCAGCAGCTAAATTGCGTTCCTGTAAGTATTTAACAATTCATTTAAATGTCGATACCTTGATGAGAGGTTATTGCAATTTGCATTTAAACTTTAATACAGTAAAGATTATATTAAAAGTTCAATGCAATAACATAATAATGAATATAACAAAATGTGTATAAAGAATAATATTATAAATAATGAAATTATAAATATTTGTAACCTAAATATTGATTAATGAATGAAGAATTGCTAGATATTTTTAAATTCAAATATTAAGATACTCTTACTATCTTCACTAAGTTCAATGTTTAAAAACTCGTGTATACACTAAACATTTTTTACTGACATACAGTTTTCTATCTTCAAAACAATCCTTTACCTACTCGGCAGTGAGGTTATGTAGATCGAACTTTTTAAAATTCTCATAAAATCTTGGTCTTTTGTACCACTTTTTTACTGTCTATGCTATGCTCATGACATTCACCATGAATATAAGTGAAAACTGGGATTATCTCTAATTGTGATTAGTTTTGACTCCGAAACTCTGCATGTGGAGTTTTAATATCATAATCATACTGTCCATACATACGCGGAACAGTAATTACTACAATGTTTGATGTTGACCATCCAAAACTAAAGATAATATAAATTGAGCTTATCATTATGTATGTCTGTAATTCTGTATGCACTCAAAAGTAAATTATAAACTTTTTTATTTCAATACTGATTTTAGCCCAACTTTGGGAGAAATTAAATACTACTTATACGAAGAACGAAAGCTCTAAAATAAAGCCCATACAGACATAGTTTAGTTATTTAAAGTCTCTAAGTCGAACATTATGGGAAACACCAAAAAAATCAAGTTATAGAATTTTCGACTTATAGAGAATTAAAAAAAAAAGCCTTAACAAGTTTCTACTGAATTAAGTTTTATTATGTAGTTACTTAGGGGACATCCATAAATTACATGAGGCGAATTTGAAGACTTTTCGACCCCCCCCTCTCCCATTGGTTGATGATTTTGAAATATTATTTTATAACACATAAACATTGAAAAACCTACTGTGATTGAGGAAATATAACATTATTTTATTATTTCCTTGTATAAGTAGGGACAGAACATGAATTTTGATTTAGACTTGGACAATGATTTAGGCCTAAATCATGCCTTCAAACAACATTTAAGTAGGCTTTAAATAATTGCATGTAAATATTTCTAATTTTAATATGGTTCTATTTTTCTTCTTTGGCAGATCACTGGTCCGTGAAGGCTAAGCGCAGGAAGACCACCGGAACTGGCCGTATGCGTCACCTTAAGATTGTTAGAAGACGTTTCCGCAATGGTTTCAAAGAAGGACTGCCTACACCTAAAAAAGCCGTAGCATCATCTTAAGTTTTCAAATCTAATAAAAGTTAAAATTTACTATTTGTTATTATTTTTATTAATATAAAATAGTAAACAACATTAAAGTTGGTATGTTTGGCCTAAAAGTGTGAGTTTGGGTGTGGGCCTGAGTGGAAGGAAAACATTGTGAGGAAACCTGCATGTCTGGTGAAATAGCAGTTAGCGCTCTGCATTGGATTGGACTAAAGTTTATATGAGCTAGGGTCAGATACCATCCTCACAAGTTTTTGAGGAGACGTGTCTCTAGATGTGGGACAAACAAGGGATGCTTGTGTTTTAAATTATATATACTTTATTTACTTCAATTTTCAAGAAAAGAGTAGCAGGCAAACATTGCATTGCTTAAATCATTGGAAAAGACCCAGTTTAGACAGATCAGTGAAGCACCCATAGGAATTCAGTTCATCCATACTTATGAGCCTTTTTTTTCTTTGAGGCCAGGAAATGCTCTGAGGCATCCGGCCTGGGGAGTGGGTCTCCCCAGGCCGGACTTCCAAAATGTGTGCCGCCCCCCCCTGTAACTTCTAAAATAAGAGAATGATAAAACTAAAAAATATATATGATGTACATAATCATGTTTTTTTATTATAGAAGAGGGGGCAACGGACAGTTGGTTCACCTGATGGTAATTGAATAGCGACATCCACAGACACTCGCTATACCAGAGAATCAGCAGGTGTGTTGCCGGCCTTTAAGATATGAGTTTGCTCTTTTCTTGAAGGTCCCTAAGTCGTATCGGTTCGGAAACACCATAGGTGGCAGTTGATTCCATATATTTGTGGTGCGAGGCAGGAAATGCCGTAAAAATCGAGATGTTGTGGATTTCCGGACATCAAGATGGTGTGGGTGAAATTGAGAATTCTTACGCGATGTCCGGTGGTGGAATTCTGCCGCAAGTATTAATGCGAACAATTCCTCAGAACACTCCCCGTGGTAAATGCGGTAGAAGACGCAGAGCGATCCGACATCTCTACGCAGCGCCAAAGAATCAAGCCGATTGGAGATAACATTGTCATCGACGATTCGAGCCACCCGGCGTTGGACGCGGTCAAATGGAAGGAGCTGATATTGGGGCGTGGAGCGCCATATCAGCTCCTTCCCAGAGGTGAGAGCAGTATTCCATGTGAGGCCGTATCTGCGCCTTGTATAATTGAAGGCGGTGTGAAGGCATGAAATACTGCTTCGCCCTACTCTAGGAGCTCTGGAGCCCTCAGTAGGAGCACGCCGAGTTTCTTAGAGGCTAGTTTAGCCTTTCCTTCCAAGTGACCACGAAACTGCACATCTCTCGATATGTCGACGCCAAGTATCCCAATGCTGGCTGCGGAAGTTAGAGGAGTGCCTTCAAATCGTAGAGGAACGACGAAGGGTGATTTTTTTGTGTAATATATAATAATAATAAATTTTGGTAAACGCGCAAACTTGTGTCTTGTTCGTCGGTCCTATTTTTACCTGGTCATCCAAAGTCGAGTTGGAAGCAAATAGAGAGCCTAGAAGATCGGCCTTCTCCTTCGCGGTGTGGGCCAACGAGTCGTTCCTCATGTGCAGAGAAGGTAGGGATGGCTTACAGAAATTCCCTTGAACAGCCTTAGCGAGCGACCAGAATGCACGAGTTCCCGAAGGAAGTCGAACCAATCTCTCGCCAATTCTGTTCACGTACTCCGCTTTTGCCTCTGCAATAGCTCTTTTGAAGGACCTGGAGGCAAAGTTATACTCCTTTTCTAATGCGCTGGTCTTTACGTCCTGGGACTTCGATGCATTGGTCCAGGTTCGGTAGCTTAACCGCTTGTGGCGTGCAGCCATCTTACAGGTTTGACCAAACCAGGGCTGGGATTTGCCGCCTATAGGCACTGCAGAGCTGGGAATAAAAAGCTCCATGGCTTGCAGCACCACCTCGGCAACAGAATCGGCAACGATGTCTGGATCATCCAGCAAGAAGCAAATTCGCCCCCATCGGTAGGATGCAAAGAAGGACCGCATTCCATCCTAATCAGCTAACCTATAGTGCCAAACATGGCGGCAGCTGGCAAAACGTGGCCATGATGGGCGTGCAACTTGCACAGAACTCCGGATCAGACAGTGGTCCGATGAGCCAAGTGGAGCGTCCACGGAAACCACGTAACTGTCCGGGTGAGAGGTCAGCAGAAGGTCCAGCAGGGAAGGCGTATGATCTTCCCCCATCAGGGATACGAGTTGGTGATACCACCAATTGTGTCAGATCATATTATGCTGAGGCAAAGTCGTAAATAGATCTTCCTGCATGATCGGTTGTACGTGAGCCGAGCCACTCGGTGTGATGGGCGTTGAAATCACCAAGTATCACGATCTCTGCGGATGGGATCTGTTGTAGTACGGAATGTATCTACTGTCGCTGTCTATGCGCAACCAGAGGATGGAGAGGTTCCTACCTTCAAGACTGCCAAGGCGACGAGAACAGATATCCTCTCCGACGTACGCGCAAACTCCAGCCCGCGGTACAAAAAAGTGTTCTAATTTGTATCCCGGACAAGAGAGATAAGAAGTATCAGCCGGAGAGGATATCTGAGTCTCGGTCAAAAAGAGCAGGGCTGGCTTCGCCGTCTGGAGGTGGTAGTGGACAGCGCTGAGATTGCTATGAAGTCCCCTAATGTTACAGAAATCCACGGTCATAGTGGTAGGGGACTTCTGCCGACTGCTCTGCTTAGCAGTACCCCGGGCAGGTTTTGTCTTGAGCACAGTTCCCCCCCCCCCCAGAATACGCGGGGCGGCCCAGGTCTCCGGGTTTAGGTACCTGTCCTGAGCCCGGAAGCCTAGAGGGATTCTCCGATGCTTGTGCGACCGGTACCCTCCTGGGGTAGTCTGCGTAGTCTGTGCTGTCATGTATGGGGGGGGGGGATGGGCCACCGGATCTCTCACAAACCGAAAGAAACACGACGACATTTGACTTCGATATTATGTGAGAGCGAAGTACTTCCCCGGACGCGCCGGCCCATTCAACTGCAAGGCAGCATGATGACGCTACTTCGTAAAAAAAACATTTTTTCAAATTAAACCATATTTTTTGTTCAAGTGTCTAATATTGTAAATTATGTAATGGTACGGGACCCTTCGTGCGCAAGTCCGACTAGCACTTGGCCGGTTTTTTTTTATATTTATATATTTGAGTTGATTGAATGATAGGTAAATTGCGGTTTAGGATTTATGACGTATTAAAAAAAACTACTTACCTACTAGATCTCGTTCAAACCAATTTTCGGTGAAAGTTTGCATGGTAATGTACATATTTTTTTTTAGTTTTATCATTCTCTTATTTTAGAAGTTACAGGGGGGGGGGGGGGTGACACACATTTTTCCATATTGGAAGTGTCTCTCGCGCAAACTATTCAGTTTAGAAAAAAATGGTACTAGAAACCTCAATATCATTGAGGAATAGCGGGAAGCATCGGGACGCGCGGTTGTGTTTTTTTGTTTTCCCGTTAATTAATTGTTATTTTGTGTTTTGTCCATTCGGAGTGGTTTTCTATAGTGTTTGTTTTAAAAACTTGATCTTTATATATTGTGATTGGTTGGCGAATCTTATGGAGTACCGTTCTGGAGTGGTTTTCTTAGTAGGGCTGTTCTGGCGGTTTTCTATAGTGTTTGTTTTAAAAACTTAATCTGTGTAATATTTAATGTGATTGTTTGGCGAATATTGTGGTGGACTGCCTTGTGTGGATGGAATGGGGAATGATAGTTGATTGATGGGGGCTAGAGGGGCGAAGCCGCGCTCCTTGGGGTTTTCCGCCATTTCTCGGTATTACAGACCGAATAATTGTATTTTGTATGGCTAACAGCCTAGTAGCTAATGCCTTTAAAAAAAATCAATATCATTTTTAAAGACCTATACATAGATATCCCACACGTATGGGTTTGATGAAAAAAAAAATGAGTTTCAGTTCTAAGTTGGATAATTGTTCCTAGGTTCTAAGTATGGGGACCCCCAAAATTTATTGTTTTTTTTCTACTTTTGTGAATAAATTTATACATCGCACCTTTAATCACATAAAGAATTAACTCAAAATTTCAATTTTGTGGGAAATCGCATTTAAAGTTTTGCATGTTTACACAGTGGACTTGAAAAAATCGTAATAAAATAAATAATTGTGTTAGATGAATTCTAAAACTAGGTATGGGAAGAGTAATTTATACATTATTAGAATACGTAAAATAAATTTCAATAATAAGTACAGGTAGTCATTTAAATATATGTTTAAAAAAAGTTCATACTTATTTCACTATTCCACAAAACATAAAATTAAATAATTTCAATTTGGCCGAAGTAATTGCAAATATTTCTTTTTTCCATGAAACTTATGCTGAAAGCCAGTGAAATATCAAAATTTATTACAATTTATTATTTAATTATAAGTTTTCATAAAAATATTATTAGGTAATGTTTCAGTGTGATTTTAGTTTAATAATAATAAAATAAAAAGATTATTCTTTATTTATTTTTTAATATTATTATTAAATAAACTTAAGTGACGAGTAGATGAAGGAAAATATATATTTTTTAAATAATATAATTACTATGATGAAAAAAGCCCGCAGCTTCGCCGGCGTTAACTTAGATTTATAGCCTTACCCGTATTAATGATGATTAATTTTAAAGCCTAAATTACTCATTATAATATCAGCTATCTGCCAGTGAAAGTCCCATCAAAATCGGCCCAGGTGTTTCAGAGATTACCCGGAACAAACAAACATACAGACAGACAAAAATTGTAAAAGATGTTATTTTGGAATATTATATACCGTGTAAATATCCATATACATTTAATAAAAAGCAGTTATTTTAATATTACAAACCGACACTCCAATTTTATTTATCTGTATAGAGTATAGATTTATTAATCAGTCTTAGTCATTTACTATCACTACAAACAAAATTGAGATCTTAATATTATAATAAAAAATATTATTAAATAGAATCATAAAACTGAGCATAATACGAAAGGATTAATCCTCTAGATATTAGATTTTTTTATATAAGTTGGATATACCTGATGGTAAGTGGTCGACTACGCCCATGAACATAAACTAGTTTACCTGGAACGAGCCCAGGCAACTCATCTATGTGTTGTCTATCCAAAGACGTAAGATGTTAAGTCTCGGTGCCAATAATTACACTGCCTGTCTTTCCCTTCTCTCCGAAAAACAGCAAAGCTGTTTCACGGGAGAAACAAGCAAGATGGTGGTACCCATGCAGCCGGGAGCACGGCACAGCGCTTACCTCCCACCTCCCACAAGATAGGCCAATAGCCACATTTCAACCTGCTTTTCGCCTTCTATAACCTAGTGCAGTCAAGTCCTCTTGCCTCGATAACATTTTTTATAGAAGATGGGGCCAACGGACAGTCGGTTTACCTGGTGGTAAGTTATTAGACACCCGCTACACCAGAGGATTAGCAGGTGCGTTGCCTGCCGGCCTTTCAAACATGAATATTATGCCCTTTTCTAGAAGATTCCTAAGTCGCATCGTTGCGGATTTCCGGATATCGAGGTGGTGTGGGTGAAATTTGAAAATTTTACGCGATGTCCGATGGTGGAAGTGTGCTGCAGGTATTAGTCCGAACAATTCCTCAGAACACTACCCGTGGTAGATGCGTTACAAGCTGCAAAGTGAGCGTGCCTCGAAGGCTCGTCATCTTGGATGGAACATAATGGGTCAGGAAGTCATCATGGATGAATTCAAGGCGATCGGAAAGAACGACGATTCGAACGGAGTCAAATGGAACGAGCTGATATTGGTTCGCTCCAGCCCAGAGGCGAGAGCAGTATTCGAAGTGGGGATAGATCTGTGCGATTTGTATGATTGTAGACGGTGGGAAAAGAGACTCGATTTCAGACACAAGTTTGTTCTGACACACATCGACTTGTTCCCTAGAAATATTACGACAGCCTGTGTATAAGACATCTCCTGTGCTATCATCTGCATAACAATGAATATCGCTAGTTTGCAGCATATCATTGACATGCAGAAGAAACAAGGTTGGAGCCTTTTTTTTCTTTTACGCCGCGGTCTGGGTGTGGGTGTCGGAGTGGGTCCACCCAGGTGGGTATGCGCGACTCGCTACGCCCGAAAGGTAGTAAGGTGAACGCAGATCTACCAACTGTCAACTTAAACCCGGCGAGTGCCACCAATGCCGCCTTTGGTGAGGTGCCCCGGATCTAATGAGCAAACAGGGCAACTCGACGGCTAGTCAGATACTCAAGGCCGACAAGGACCGACGCCACCTCCACAGAGGGGTTGTCCCGCACCATAGAATAACCCCACCCAATGTCGGGACAATACAAGGGACCCTTGTCCTCCTGCTCTGTCTGAAACACGGTGGGAGATAGTACACAGCCTTGCGGAACACCAGCATTAACAGACTTGAGGTCCCAGCAAGCACCATCGAAAACAACATTGATGTTCCTGTCTGCCAAAAAACTGGTGATCCATTTACATAATTTCTCGGGAAGCCCATAGGATGGTAGCTTTGTTAGAAGTGCTTATTATGCCACACCCGATCAAAGGCAAAAAATTAAACAAATTTTTACTTGCAAGATAGCACTTTCTTTATCAAATCGATTTATTTTTCCATTTGATCGGTAATTATTTTTTATTGATTGTTCGATCAATATTTTTATTTGTCCGATTGTTTTTCTATTTTTAATTAAATTTTTTGTGAAATTAATTTTGAATACGTAATTGTTATTGCGCATGCGCGAAAGTATATGACGTCACAGCAGGGACCGCCATATTTATTTTTATCTACTAATTTAACTGAGTGACCTGTGCGTAAGTTAGTCTCCTGGAAAGTCATAAGTAATTACAGATCTTACGATTTGTGCGTAAGTTAGTATGCAAAACTATTTGAAACTAAAAGTAATAATAACAACAACAACAACGATAATAATAATAATAAAAATAATAATAATAATAACAGGCAGAAGCAAATTAACAAACTAAAGACGTTCTTTCAGTTAAAGTCAGATACTAGCGACATACATAAAGCAATAGCCCAAAACGACCACAATTACACCCCACTAAACTTAAACGAAAATATAAATATAGAAAACCTGAATAATAATGATCCGCAAAAACAAAAAATAGAAGACTGGAAAAAGAAAGCACTTCATGGACGACACCCTCACGACCTAGAACAATCTCATATTGATACAATAGCATCTAACAAATGGCTAAATATAGGTAGTCTATTCCCAGAAACGGAAGGATTTATTATAGCCATACAAGATCAGGTCATAAACACCAAAAACTATAGAAAATACATAATAAAAGATCCCACCGTAACAAACGACAAATGCCGTAAATGTCACACGCAACCAGAGACCATACAACACATAACAGGAGCTTGCACAACCCTTACACAAACAGACTACACTCATAGACACAACCAAGTAGCCAACATCATTCACCAAAAGCTGGCTCTTAAACATAAACTCATTCAAAACACAAATACACCATACTACAAATACACACCACAAACTATACTAGAAAATACATCACACAAACTATATTACGATCGCGCCATACTTACCGACAGAACCATACACTACAACAGACCAGACATAACTTTTATGGATAAAGCAAACAAAACCACTTATCTCATAGACATTGCAGTCCCCAATACACATAACTTACAGAAAACAATAGCTGAAAAAATAAATAAATACGCAGAACTAAAAGAAGAAATTACACAAATCTGGAAACAAGAAAAAGTATATGTCGTACCCATTGTCATTTCCTCCACCGGTGTCATTCCTAAACACCTAAAACATAGCCTTAAACTCTTAGACCTGAAAGAATCCAACTATATTGCCCTACAAAAAGCCGTCATACTAAATACCTGCAGGATAGTGAGAAAGTTTATGCAGATAGAATCAAACGAAATAACACAACACAACACTCCCCTACTGTAACACACCACATGCTTCATTTACTTGGTTTAGGCCCGTAAATGTAGTTAAAACCAGCCATGAGCTGAGAACAAAAAACAGTTCCCCATAATAATAACAGTAATAACATAATAACACCACAAACATTTCAACACATGGAACACTAAACACACACCACTAGTCACTATCTACATCAACAAAAAGAAACAAGGATACTTGGCGTAAGCCCGTACCGAGTTTTGTAAAATAACCGACATAGAGTCGAGCATAAGAAATACCTTTTTAAATAATAATAATCAGATAGAACGCTTCCCACAATAGATATAAATAAATATGGCGGTCCCTGCTGCGCTGTGCGAATAAACAATTATCGGACAAATAAACAATTACATCGGACATTGACGGACAAACGACGGACAATCGGATTGTTTAAATAAAAGTTTAAAAAAAATATTTTTTAGTGCCAAATTCCGCCCCCCCCCCCCCCCCTCTGAATTTGGCACTAAAAAATATTTTTCTTCTCTATATTAAAACTTCTTTCATGAAATGGACTTTAACATTGAAGAACAGATAACGAACAATTGAAATAGCAAAAAAAAATTAAAAAGGCTGTAGTAAAATTAGTTGGTGCTAACTTGAGAGTCAAATTTTGCAATTAATAAAAAAAACGAACAAAAAATTTTTTTTGATCGAACATTTTTAAACAGTTAACGAACAATTGACATAGCAAAAAAAAAATATATAAAATTAATTTTCTCCTGCCAACTTAAGACAGCCCGCGCACCTCTTTTAAGTTGGCGGGGGGAAAATCTTTTTTTTTTTGCTAATTCGTTTGTTCGTCGTTTGTTCTTGATTGTCCGATCAAAATTATTGTTTGTTTGTTTTTTATTTTTTTTTTAATAATTTTCAAAAAGTTGACTTGAAAGTGACTCCTGCTATAATCTAGGAACAAGTAACATATGGAATTGACATTCGCGACAGGGATACCACATTCATAATAAAAAGTCTACTTATTTTCTTGAAACAAGTGAATTAAAAATAATAAAAAAACTGTTAAAGGTTGATAGATAACTATAAGCATTAGCCCTAACCAAATATTTATTGTAATTTTAGACGGCTGCATTTTTCCGGATTATCGAAAATATTATGTAATGACTAATACAAACCGTTAAAAACATAAATAATAAAAAAGAAGGCTATATACGTCTTAATATGTATGATCTATAATACATAGCTTTTTAGGATAGCAATAAACATATTTGTTTTTATTGTGTTTATTTCGGAAATTCCAGTCATCCTTTTTATATAATACCACATTCTTGGGTAATCTGTCTATAACAAAACTGGTATCACCATACCTACATAAGCCGACCAAATTAAAAAGTAGTACAAAATGGCGGCATATTTGACAAACTGTTCGCGAGTGAGAATGTTTGTATGGCATTCAAATTTAGTCGATAATTTTTTGTTGTGCCCAACAAACAAAGAGTGATATTCTGACAAAGACAAAAGAAAGTATTTATGTCTCTGTCACTCTTGGAGTTTTTCGTATGCTGTAATCTCGTTCCAATACGATATTATTTTTAGCTTGTCAAATCTATTGATACTTGATCTTAGGCTATAATAGTATCTAAACTTTTTTTTTCTTTTAATTAATCTCACTTAGTTATCGTTTGTCCGATTAAATAAAATGTTTGTTCGATTTTATTTACGCTGATAATTAATTTTTAATACGAGGGAAATGAAATTTTTAAATTTTTTTTGCTAATTCGTTTGTTCTTGATAGTTCGATCAAAATTATTGTTTGTTCTTTTTTTTTTAATTAACAAATTATGCATAAAGGTATTCAAAGAAAAAATATATTAGTAAGTTTGACTCAAGTTAACTAGATGAAAGCCCTCTAAAGAATAATGTGTCAACCTAGTGTCAACATGTCACCGTAGACCCGTGGTATGACTCTCCTGAATGAAGAGCGTTACTGCCGTCAGAAAAAAAAAATCTGAGTTACTTACTTACGTCAGAAAAAAATTCTGAGTTCCCTAGTCCCGCCTAGAGAAGTTTTACTTCAACATATTTCAAGAGTAACCTCTAAAGAAAACATGTTTTTATTGTCTAATAACAAAAAAGCTGTGAACGTTGTATATAAAGACATTCTATAGAATATTTAGTATCAGTACCTATGCGAAGCCGGGGCGGGTCGCTAGTAAAGTATAAAAATGGTTATGGTAGGCTATCCCTAAGAGATAGATATATACTACCGCGGACTTTTTTGTAGACATTTTTAAGGTATACAATACTGTAGTACATTATTTTGATCTTTCTTGTAGGGTTTAGCCAGCGTTTGCAATGTAAACGCAAAAAATGCGTTTATTTACGACCACATATTACAAACCTCTAAAATTATCAGTGTGTATCTACTATGACGGGTGTATTTGGAACGCTTGCAAAAACGAAGAGGTGTGATAGTGTTGGCATAGCCTGACATGATACAAGTGAAAAAAAAACGCGTTTTTTTTGGTTGCCTTTTTTTTTATAATCCGGTTTAGTAAACATACTGCTAAAGAAATTTGATAATAATTCTTAAAAATAATTGTTTTTTTTTAAAACGGCAATGTAATTGGTTTATGGTTCACGCCGACCAGCGGACTGCATCAGCTAACAGTTCGCGTGTATACGTATACATTGCGGTTTTGCAAAATACATGTCCTAAAATTTTCTTAAAAAACATTTCTGAGATAAATTGTTATATGAATTATATAATACTAGCGGCTCGGTACGTGCTTCGCTACGTATAAAGTGAAATTAAAAAAAAATTAACATCAAATTAATTTATTCAAACAAAAAAAATATTATTACTTGCTAGCTATTTTAAAACTTAATATGTACTGTCAACACTGAAAAAAGTTTCAATATGACCCCAACTGAAAAAGTTTCTACTACTAAATGAAGAACCGCTCGACCGATTTTGTGCAAACTTCACATAAATCATCTACTAAATAGTCCGAACAAAGCCTAAACATTTGGTTGGGATTGGTGAGCCCGTTCTTGAGTTATAAAATTACAACGAAAAGTGGCATTGATTTTTATATATAAAGACTAGCTGCCCCGGCAGACTTCATACTGCCTCAATCGATCAATAAAAGACCTAAACTTTTTAAAAAAGCATTTTTTGAATGAAGCATGACATTTTATTATTATTTTCGACACATCATGTTGCTTACTTACAAAACAGAATTTTTCTGAAATACTGGCTATTTATAAGGTTGTAATTTGATATTGACAAACACACACTATTATGATACAGTCTGTTAATCAATTTAAACTTTAAAGCTTTCTCATAAACTATATTTTTTGTTTTGAATACAAACTATATAGAGAATACTACGTATTGGACATGTATGTATGTACGTATGGTTTTAATCATGTTTACTAAATTGTTATTCTGATGAAAAAACATTTGTAATTCTTGGACAATGGTTCTCTTCACTGTTGGATTGTGAGCAAAACGATTATCAACTTCCATATCTGAATTGCCCATGAAATAAATTTGTAAAAATTGATGATCTGCATCAGGTAGAGGTAACAGTTCCCCCAGTAAGTGATAAATTAGTCCTTGTATCTGTATTTTTTTTAAATTTGTCCATGAATTATTTCTGATATTTTTATTTCTGAGATTTTAGTACAAACTTGAATATTATAAAAAATATTCTGGTATAACACCTTGAAAGTGGGCATAAAATTGTCATGTATAATATGTGTAGCGCCAAATGATGTTATCTGGAAACAGCTGTTATATTTATGAATGTTGGCTAAGAAGTGCTTAGAATCATTTCTAATCCCAGAAACTAAAGAGCGTAAAAAGGATCTGGTAGTGGGACCAATTGTGGGAATTTTACTTTGCGTCCAGCACAACATAATTCAGTAGATTCACCAGTGTATTTTAACGCCTTACAATATTTACAAATTATTTTCATTTCGCCAATTGTTACCGATTTGTCGGCACAATAATCAATTGCCGGATCATAGTGGAATGCAGCTCGTTCAAGAATCACAGGAGTACTGTGTCTGCGGATTCGCTCAATTTCATTATGTCGTGCTTGCTGTTGTTGTGTTTGATGTGCATGAACTCGTTGCATTCTAAGCCTATCTACTTCATTGACACTCACTGAATAACGCAATTCTGACATAACAATTCGACTATTTTCTTGATTTGTCTCTCTCTGGTCATCAGTGCGATTAACACGTGAGGTAGCTCTTCGCACACTTGATTGACTGCGACAACCTAAGTCAGTTCGTCTTCTCCTCGGCATCGTAAATTGTAATTAGTCATGAGAAAAAAAAGAAATGAGAAAATTTCTTGCTCACTTAGCAGTAAAGTGTCACTATCACAAAATACCAACAAAAAAAAAACATTAATTTGAATGTCACTATCACAAAGGATCACCAAAGTAAAGAAAGTTCTCGCGCACGTAGCGGTAATCGTCACTCACAAAGATTTCTAGATGCACTTATAATAATAATTTAATAATTTATTTATAGATATCGTAACACAATAATTTAATAATAATAGTAATTATGGACGCTTTTACACCACGTCAATCTGGTCCCGTGGTAAGTTCTCGAAGAACTTGTGTTACGGGTACCAGACAACGGAAATATATTTAATACTTTTATACTATACATATATTTAAGATTTTTATTATTTAATATACATCCATGACCCAGGAACACAGAAACTATTTTTGTTCCCTGGCGGGATTCGTACCCGCGAGCTCCGGCTTAGGCGCCATCGTGCTTACCATTGAGACACAGAGGTCGTCGTTATACTTTTTTCCGTGTTCTGAAGTGCGACAGAATCGTAGACAGAGAATACTATAGTACTATATATAATACTACTAGCTGTTGCCCGCAGCTTCGCCCGCGTTAACTTTTAAAATTTGAGGGGTAACCTTATCACTTAGGGGTATGAAAAATAGATAGTAGCCGATTCTCAGACCTACTGAATACGCATATAAAATTTGGTAAAAATCGGTAAAGCCGTTGCGGAGGAGTACGGTAACTAACATTGTGACATGGAAATTTTATATATAAGAATAATACTATAGTATTCTCTGTCTACGGACAGAATGGATTGACTTATTAGTTGGTTGTCAAATCTAATGTCAAATATTATTATGGTTGTGTTCAGAAATTTAATTTGTGACAAAACTTAAGATTTATCAATTTAAAAAATAAATAATCTGATAGATTAACAATTACATACTGAAGTTTAGCTAACTTAAGTTTCATCAAGCCGACCAAATTGAAAATAATTACTACTAAATATTATGATCTATTACATTTTGTGACTATTCAATTTGGTCGCGATTTTATTACTTTTGTTGAGTTTCGGAACGCGACATTAGATCCTCCAATGCGCACTCGAAGACTGAATTTGAACTTTATGCAGCGGTAATAAATTGCAAATTGACTCTTTGACGTTTGGAACACACCTACATTGCTTAGACAACAGTGTAAAATATAATTACAACTTATAATTTAATATGACCTTTATTGAATAGTAATAAAGTTCAAATTGACTTTACATTTTATTTAGAAAACGTTTGTATGGGAAAAAGAAAAGGGCTGTTTTTAGGGTTTTCCCGGCCATTATTCGATTTTTTCTCACCTTTTAAACCTTCCCTAGACCTCCACGAACATTTCAAGACCAAGATAAGATAAATCCGTTCATCCGTTCTCGAGTTTTAGCGAGACTAACGAACAGCAATTGATTTATATATATATAGATATAAACAGTATATTAATAGGGTTAAATCTTTGCAAGCGTTCAAAATACACCCGGTATTATCCATGTCTTATACACATAAACCTTTCTCTTGAATCACTCTATTAAAAAAACCGCATCAAAATGCGTTGCGTAGTTTTAAAGATCTAAGCATGTATAGGGACAGACAGAAGCGACTTTATTTTACGAGATAACAACATACGAAAAACTCCAAGAGTGACAGAGACATAGACACTTTCTTTTGTCTTTGTCAGAATATCACTCTGTTTGTTGGGCACAACAATGATGTACCCAACAAAAAAATATCGAATAAATTTGAATGCCATACAAACATTCTCACTCGCGAACAGTTTGTCAAATATGTCCGCCATTTTGTACTACTTTTTAATTTGGTCGGTTTATAAATTATTGTGATACCAGTTTTGTTATAGGCAGATTACCCAAGAAAGTGGTATTATATAAAAAGGGTGACTGGAATCTTCGAAATAAAAACAAATATGTTTATTGCTATCCTAAAAGGCTAAGTACTACATAGACTAGATCATACATATTAAGAGGACGTTAGCCTTCTTTTTTATTATTTATGTTTTTAGCGGTTGAAAAAAAAGAAAATCAGTAGACTTGATTTTATGAATGTATGTATGTGTAATTATGAATGTAAAATATACCTGTCCCTTTCGGGTATACGCGAATGTCAATCTTTATATATATATTTCTTGTGTGCGTGTGTATGTCACTGAACTCCTCCTAGACGGTTGGACCGATTTTGATGAATTTTTTTGTGTGAGTTCAAGGGGATTCGAGAATGGTTTAGATTCACAAAAATATATATATATTTTGTACGGAACAACGTCTGTCGGTGCCACTAGTTCCATATATGATACTTGTTCCTACAGTGCGTTCCACTTGACGTTTACAACGTTCACAACGCCCAAAACGCTCTTTTCGCCGTTCCACATGGCGACCGCGGTCGTTGTGGTCGCGGCGAAAACGTCATCGATGACGTCATGACTTACGCTCGCGCGGAGCTCACGACGACCCATGTCAAGAGGTGGGTCGCAGTGAGCGTTGAGAGAATTGGCGGGAATTTAGAAACTTCAAATGTCAAACAAGATGTCGACCGAGAAAATTTTATTATATTTAGATGCGATAAAATATATTTTAATAAAATACAATTTTCATAAATTTTCTTTCTTATTTATTATTATTATTTGAGTATTATTTACTTTTTTTAGTGTCAATACATACAACATAACCTAACAAAATAAAAATTGAGTTAGCCGACAGTTAACAATAATTTGTATAACACTTTTCTCATAGAAAAAATTATTACAAAATTTAAAACTTTCGTATTTAAATTATATAAGTGTATGTATATATACTTTTTTCTAATGTTTACGTGAATATCACTCATTATAATGATTTTTTTTTGCTGTATTCATCCGAAACGTCGGCCTTGTAAAAATCGTAATAAACCGCGATAAAACCCGTAAAAGTTGTTTAATTAAAATTTAAGTGTAATATTCGAAAAAAAAAAGGGTTTTATAATTATTGCAGATTTAGTATTTGCAACTGTCGCCGCAAAGATAATATTATGATATATTTGAATATAAGTGATTAGATATTCAATTATTTAACTAATAAATAAGAGAATTTATCATAATAATTTCTCTGTCATCTTTTTCTGTCAGCTGTCACTATTTGACATTTGTTATTGACATCAACGCTCTAAACGCCCAATAATCCATTCCACTTGGGATTACGATTTCAACGCCCGGGACTCAAGTGGAACGGAAAATCCGCGGTCGTGAGCGTGGTCGTCGTGAACGTCAAGTGGAACGCGCTCCTAGGTAGTATTCTCTGTCTACGGGTACAATAGTAGACTTTGGTTAAGATTATGATATTGTTCTTTCATCTGTGGTCTTCACTCTTCACATTGGCCGCGTTCCGATATATACTGGACCACTGTAAGGTGTGACGTCATTGCAGTATACTGAAGCCGTTCCTTTATAGTGAGCTATACTGGTTTCCGTCTTTAACGGAACGCTGTACAGTATACTGTGAACTGACATCTACGTTTTTTGGGGTTGCAATATCAATATAATATTTTATACTCTATATATTTTGTGGAGTTGTTTTTACGTGAAAATATATAAAATTATATTATTGTATAATTAAGTTAGTAAATTATGTATACTTGTTAGTATTAAAGAAAATATTGTTTTTCAAGCAATCTAATGTTTGAACTTATTGAGCTATAAGTGATGAACTTATTTAAAAAAATAATTAGGTATTTATTATCTAACTAAAAAAATAGCTAATGGAACACGCAATAATTGCAACTGCAATTGCTGGTGCAGTCCAAAATTTATTGGAATCTTCCGATAATGACTCTGATGACGATGATGAAGAGCTCATATCTTTTGTAATACAGTGGGTCAAAATTTTATCCCTAGAACAGAATATTATGCACAGACAACTGTTTTCTTAATGGCTGAATACTGATAAGTCTTCTCTTTAAATGTCATTTCCTGTTAGGAATCCATTGTTATTCGATAAAGTTATTTATACCTATTATAACTATCGAAATCGGAATATTTACCACGATTTTAATTACATATCGAAAGCTAACAAAGCTTTTGATAAGTAAGTAGGTATATCAAAACTATTTACGTTCATTTTAATACCTGCTTCTCCATTATCGTCGTTTGCAACAGAACCTAAATATCGAGAGTTGAAAAGGGGTTCAAAATTACCTAATATTATTACGTGGTAAAAATTACGGTTTTAAGCAAATTCTAGTGTTGGTGACCACGATATATTAAAATCTTAATTCTTATATCAGATAATTTCATAAAAAATAATATTTTTATTTATCAAGTTACTTTCTTAATGATTTTATTTCCAATTATAAAAAAGTCTCTTTCATATGGTCAGAAATCATTCATCACGTGAACACAAACCGTTCGTTTTCGGACTCCTACTGAAGAAATAGTTTTTAGGTCTGACATAATATACATTTTCAATATAATATTAATTTTCACATAACAGTCTTATGTAGGTATAACCGATAAGAAGTAAAAACAAAATTAATTATTGCGTGTCTTAGAAAAGGTTTCTATTTGTGTCAATAGATGTCACTATAACGGAATTAAATCGCGCTATCGGTTGTACTTCAACGTAATTTAAGTGTCGGATTATAAACTTCTGTAAGGTTTTGGTAAATTGCAACTTGCAACATCAGTCAGCAGTGATGTTTCAATTACTATGATGATACGCAGCGAAAGTAGCTCTCTCGCTATATAAGAATGAATAACAATTAACAAATAATGTCAAATAGTAGCGGCGAACAAAGTCAAAAGTTGTTAAAATAAAAATTAATTAAAGATACAAATTTTAATAATAAAGAAATGAACATCGAACAAACTATATTTTTGACGTAACTGCGCCTAATAAATCGATGAACGCCGGCTGCATGCATGAAAATTACCAGTAATACTCATTATCTCGTTACGCTCATTGTACGCTTGCGTTATGTTATGACGTTGTTATTTGATTTATCCATCGTCGGTAAACCACTTTATAGACTACCAATATTTTTTCTCGTCAATCACCGAAAGTCGGCAAATAAACAAATTAGCACAAAATAAACAAAAAGTTGATTTGTCTCCGTCAGGCGCCAACTTCAGTAAGCCAATTAGCCAATAACTGAGCGCATCGTGCATGCACCGTACCTCGAAACCACCAGTACTCGCAGTAGAAAAATGGCGACGATGTATGACGTCATATATTACGACGTCATACTGCAACTGTATACTGTCAGTGTAAACGGAACGAATTTCTCCCAGTAAGAGCACTGTACAGTGCTTGCAGTGCAAAAATGGCGTCGGTTCATGACGTCATATATTGCCTAGAGCACTGCGACAGTATACTGTCAGTCTATAACGGAACGAATTTCTCCCAGTAAGAGCACTGTACAGTTAGTATGTGTAGCTCGTTCAATTTTAAAGACCATACTGGGTCCATACTGAACCATTTAAAAAATGACCCGGTTCTTTCGACCCGTTCAATCGATCGATTGGTTCACTAAAGCATTCGGTACTTGGTAGTCTCGGAACAAAAAACTAGCTCACGAACCAAGCCGCTTAGTTCCTTGTTTAGTTGGCGAGTTGCGAACCTATCGACTAATATTGTCAACTAGCTGTTGCCCGCAGCTTCGCCCGCGTCAACTTAAAATTACAGCCGTACGTAGATTGATGATGTACCTAACTTATTATATATACGTAACGTACACGTACGTATACGTACGTAACATCAGCTATCTGCCAGTGAAAGTCCCATCTAAATCGGCCCAGCCGTTTCAGGAATTAGCCGGAACAAACAGACAGACGGACAGACAGACAAAAATACTAAATTCTATTTTATTATATGTACCGTATGTTGTGTATACAAATCCATTTAATAAAAAGCGGTTAATTTAATAGTACAAACAGACACTTCAAATTTATTTATCCGAATAGATGTATAGATTGTGTAGGTACACACAACCAAATGGGTCGTAACATCACAAATTTTTTAACTTGTATTAATAAAAGTTGACTACAAAACATTTAAATCCTACTAATATCATAAAGGCAAAGCAAAGCAAAAAAGCAAAGGAATAAATTATTCAGTAGTCAATACCTAATATTATACCTACTATATAACTATGTAATATATTATTATATTGTAATAATACAATATTGTATAATAAATAATTATACAATACAAAAAAAAAACAATAGTTAACTGTAAAGTATGAAGGAACTGCTATCATTCGATTGCAGTGAGATCTAAACAATAATTCAAATGTGACAACGAACGATCGACTGAGACGTGGCAGCCGGCATTATAATTTTCGAAACGACCTTATCTTTCGCGCGAAGCGCGGATCTTGACACTCGGGTCGTTTGATTAGTTCATTCGCGAATCGCGAGTCGCGATCGACACATACATATTTTGTTACACGGATCGTGGCTCATGGGTCGATCTAGTGAACGAATCTTATTTTTCGAAATGACCCGATCGTTCGCGTGGATCTTTCGACCCGGGTCGTTTGATTCGTTCGTTCGCGATCGACACATACATACTGTACAGTGCTCTCAGTTTAAATCGGAACACGGCCTTTGTCAGTTGTCACATGGTTGTCACTTGTCATTTGTCACTCTTCAGCAGTCTTCAGTCTTGTTTGTGTCAATTGTCATGTTCCTGTTCCGTGTTCTGCATTGCGATTTGCGTTTCGTCTGCGCTGTCATTTTATTTCTGTAAACATTAAAGTTGGTACTAACCATTATTTTGTGAATCACCTACGTTTTTATAATAACATTATCTTATCAGTTATCGGTGTTTAGTGATAACATATCATTAACTATGTCGCGGTGCTGAGGAAATTGTAAATTCTTGGTAACTCGTGTAATTACGTGGTGAATATACAAATAAATTAGAAAAGTGGAATGAATTCATTTTTACAATATTGAATTTAAAGTGATTATTTTCATCATGTCTTTATTTAAAAAGAAAACACAAAAGTACACAGCACCTCCAGTACCATCAGCTCCTATAGAAGATATACACAACCATCATACAAATGGTGAAAATAACAATGAAGCGCCCAAGTCCCAGTTAGTGTTTCACTGTCAGCAAGCACAAGGTAGTCCTTTAGGACTCATTTCTGGCTTCTCCAATGTTAAGGAACTTTATGAAAAAATTGCCGAGTGCTACGATTTTCCTCCTGAAGACGTGAGTATATATTATATTGTCTGCTACATATAACATTTTACGTTTATGACAGCTATGTTGCGTTATTTCTACAGGTTCTAATCAAAAGGACTTCATGCTATTGAATAAACATTGGTCATACAAATTCTTTTTTCATATTTGTTCAAGAGTAATAAATGTACCTAATTGAATATCTTTAATATAAATAAACAGAGCCATAAATATAGGAATTAAGTATAAAAACAGTTTTATATAATGCTAAAGCCTTAACATGGGTGCATACCAACATTGAGAATTGTTGTTTCTATGTGGATCTTAAAAATTAACATAAACACAAAAGATGAATAATGTACATGTGAATTTCCACTTTCAGAACCTACTTGGAGCTACTTTGTCCATTGGTCAAATCCATCTGTCCACTGCTAAACAGAGTCCATAAAATCAATAACCATGGTCCATGATTAAATAAGAAATGTGGCATAGATAATATAAACTTTTATTTTCTTGCTCTATGAATTCTAATGGTTTGAATACCAATTACCAGGTCTTAAAGATGTCTCGCATATTAATACACACAATCAGTGTTATGACAATAACCCATTGTTTCCGGTTTATGTAAATATCTATTGTAATTATTATATGTTTAAGGTTAAACTTTAATATGAAACTAAATTACTCATTTCATTTATGGCTTTTATCAAAGATAAGAGTATTACTGCTTAATAACACACACAAGATATTTATTGCTCGGTAACTTTGAAGATTAAGTGGTTTACATGGAAATGTATTAAAACAATTATTAGAAGTTTTACCAGATTCAGTAACTTTTTATTTGTGCCTAAAACAAATTATTACTTAAATATTTATAAATTAGTCTAACCAAAAGTTCTTTTCCTTTTTTGGGCATTTTGATGCAATACAAAAAGCAATGTAAGTGATAATTACTCACAATGGATGATTTATGAATCATTTATAAATACCTATATATTCATTATAGAAGCATTTTTAGTGAATCACTTATTTGAATGTTCAAGGGAATTTCACTTATTTTGATGACTCTGACCATCTTAGGTTAAGTAAGTGCTCCCGTTGCCATATTTTGCTTCATTCGGTCTTGCCGTTGATGGGCTTGTATTGCTTTGTGTGTTATTTCCCTCCACCTTGTCCTGTTTTCGGCTTCTCTCAGGGCTTTTGTAACATAGAGCCCAGTAAGTGGTAACTTGGTCACACCATCAGCTAGGTGATCTGCTGTGAGGTCTTTTTCCTCCCATCTTACCAACAATGACAAGCTTGTCGAGGTTATCAGGTTGGCGGCGGGCTATGTGACCAAAATACCCAAGGATATGTTGGTAACATACAGTAGACAGTCTAGTTTCTATATGAGTTGTTCCAGAATGGACTTATTTATTCTTTTGGCAGTTCATGGTATTCAGAGCATTCTACACCAGCACCACATTTCAAATGCATCTATCTTTTTTCGATATATGTCTACATATATCGAACCTATGTTCCTATATAATATGTGGACCTAATAGTCTACAACTCTGAACCGTATAGAATGATAGAGAAGACCAATGTACAACTAGTCTCATTTTAATGATGTTAGAGACCTTCCTATTTTGCCAAATACGTTTTATCTTGCTCTTCTACTCTTCAGATTTCTTGTTAACTTCTGCCTCAGTTTGTTATCATAGATCCAAGATAAACAAAGTCATCAACAAATTCTAGATCTGAGAAATCGCCATTTCTAGGTAGTTGATTGGTTCTGTCAATGATCAAGACTTTTGTTTTGGTTATGTCAACTGTAAGTCCAACCAGTTCACTCTCATACTCAGCTGTTTTAGATGATGCAAAAAGTGTAGTGTCATCTGCATATCTCACGTTACTGATTTTTAAGGCTCTGACTGAGATGCCTCCCTCCCAATCTTCCAAGGCCTTTCTCATTATATATTCGCCATATATATTCAAAAGAATAGGAGATAAAATACATCCCTGTCTAACATCTTTTTCTGGCCTAAAAGAGCCACCTTTACCACGGACTGACCATTATGGTACAAGTTCGCAATCAGCGCTATTAACTCCCATTTACTTTAGTATGGACCACAAGCGATCCCATCTTACACAGTCAAGGCCTTTGAGTAGTTGATGAAACACATGAGAATTGGCATATTGACGAATGTATATAATATTAACTTATTGTTTGAGGTGGTAGTAGAACTCTGTTATTCATATTCCATTCATAACAAGAAATGGGTTTTTTTCCATGCTCTATATTTAGAATGAAATTGTTTATTTACAAAAGTATTTGTGCTAAGTGTGTAGTGTTGAGTGTTAGGTAAGGAACATTTCTTGTTGCACTTGTCTGTAATTTCATAATCATAGCAATTATCTTTTTAATTGCTATGACAATTAAAAAAAAAAAAACAAAAATCATAATCCACTACCATAATATTCCGTTTGATAGGATTTTAAAAGGGTGATTTCCTTTCCTAAGTAGGAGGGAATGGAGCTTAAAAATATTGTGTTACATTGGAAACAAACATGTATATTATTCGTTGGTGGAAGTAGTAATGTCTGTCTGTACAATGGATACCTTAGAAATGTTGGGTGTAACTTTGTTCAGAACTAAACTCAGAAAAAGGTCTTGAAGATTAGACATCAGTATGTTTAACTTTTTTTGTAAGAGGTAGTGCCATGCTGCTTTGCAGCCGAATTGGGCCGGCACGCCCGGGGTAGTACCTCTCGCTCACATAACACCGGCGTCAAGTGACTGCTATGCGCGTTTCTTGCGTTTTGTAAGATTCCGGTGGCCCACTGGGGGGAATAAGGAAAAGGATATGCATAACTTTTGGTTGTGCGGATGTCTATGGCTGTAGGTATTCACCATAATTCTCCAACTGTTCGGTTGTCTCCAGGTTTAATGACATAAAAAAAGGTTAAAAGTTGTCTTCAATATGGACTTTCCATACTTTAAGCTGGTTACTAGAACCATAATGCTTCAGTCTTGTAGAATGTAGAAGAGATACTTAATATTCCAGTTTTTATGGCATATGTTGGTGAGAGAACATAGTAAGGAAAAATCCTTTAAGTTATTTCACATACCTAACCAGTTTTTTACAAGAGCAGGCAAAGGGACATTCAGCTGATATTAAGTCAGCTCTTTTCTTGAAGGTTGTTTCGTTAAGTAGAACTTCCTCCGCAGAATGTTATACAAACTCGTATTTGGTCGGGTAAGTGGGAGGGAAGCGCTGTGCCGCGCTATCGGCTGCATGGGTATCACCATCTTGCTTGTTGCTCCCGTGAAACGGCTTTGCTGTGTTTCGGAGAGAAAGGCAAGGGCAAGACAGGCAGTGTAATTACTGGCACCGAGACTTAACATCTTGTCTCAGGATAGGCAACACATAAATGAGTTGCCTGGGGCCTATTTAATAAACGCGACAATACGACAAATTTGTCACTTTTTGACAAATAAGTCGAATTGTCGCGACAAGTGGCGTTTAATAAAGATGACAATTAAGTCCAAATCCGACAGGCAAATACTTACAAAATTGTCAGGCTATAAAACTGTTTAATAAAAGCGACAATTGTCAGGTTTTACCTGTCGAGTCTCTAAGAAAATATTCTCGACTTATTTGTCATGACAATTGACAAGTTTGTCACTAATTCCGACATATTTGTCACAAAAAAAAATCGAAGTATGCATATGAGACAACTTGCTTGCTATTTCAAATGGACGCCAAATTAACAATTTTAGGCCTTATCTATGAAAACGGAGGGGTTTTGGTTTCAATTACATTGAAAGGTTTCAATTACGTTTAAAAATGCGACGTCGTTGTCGTACAGTTTGCACCAAAAAATCATCTTCACTACTACTGTTATCCGTCGACGACATTAGTCGCATATTATTTATTAAACTAAATATTGTCAAATTGTCGAATTGTCACCTGTCATTGTCGCGTATATTAAATAGGCCCCTGGGGTCGTTCCAGGTATACTAGTTTATGTTCATGGGCGACGTCGACCACTTACCATCAGGTGGTACGTTTGCCAGTTTGCCTATCCAACTAACATAAAAGAAAAAAAAAGTTTTACTTAGGGCCGGGACTTTTTATGACTTTATTGTGCGTCTGTCCGTCGTACTTTTACTTCTTTACCTATTGAATCGTAATAGCAGATGAAAATTTCTCAAACAAAAATCTCCCTTCAAAAAATGAAAGAAGAAAAACGAACTTTATATATATGGAAATACATAATGAGATGATACTAAGATTAGAGAATTCTCGAACTGGATTTTAACCACACTCATCCATGTTATCACGTTAGCCTCCCAAAACTCTGTGTAAATAAACACAAAGTAACAGTATAATTAAGTAACTTTGAAATATTACTTACCTCTACTATACTCCTACTTTCCAATAGAATTTGATTTTTGAGGTAAAATATGGTAAGTATATAAAATAATGACCTAGGTACTCTTTTATTTTTCACTTTTTACTTTTTATTCAGACGCGCTGGCGAATTTGATTTTTTTATTTAAATCCCATACTCATAATGACTGCTTTGATATATATACACTTATAACTATATATGTAATATACTATTTCCTCAATTTGAGTATAATCTGTATATCTTTGCTAAAGGTTACAGAAATTTGATTACCGATTTATGCGTGTAAAGGTAACATATAAGTATATAGTTTCTCATTTATAATATCTATTAGTATGAATTTCGTGACACAACTTGCTCTGTAACCTCACTATAACCATAATTTCCTGGTTCCTGCAAGTAAAAACTATCTAAGAAACTAGGTGTGCTCAGTATCACGAAACAGTATTTCACAGCCTACAATAATACAAGGGCAGATCCGTTCCCAGATGGAATACTGCTCTCACCTCTGGGCTGGAGCACTTCAATATCAGCTCCTTCCATTTGACCACGTGCAACGCCCCGTCGGGCGGGCGGCGGCTTTAATCGTCGATGACATAAGATACTCTCCGAGCGTCTTGATTCTTTGGCACTGATTAGAGATGTCAGATCACTCTGCAATGAGGAGTGTTCTGAGGAATTGTTCGGACTAATACCTGCAGCTGAATTACACCACCCGACATCGCGTCAAAATTCCATTTTTAACCTACGTCAACCACCTCTATGTCCGAAAATCCATAACAATTCCATTTTTACGGCATTTCCTAACTCGCACGTTCACTATATGGAACTAGCTGCCACCTACGGTGTTTCCGAACCGATACGACTTAGGGACCTTCTAGAAAAGAGCATACTCACATTTGAAAGGCCGGCAACACACTTGCTAATCCTCTGGCGTAGAGGGTGTCGCTTGACACTTACCACCAGGTTAACGACTGTCAGTGCTCCCTCTTATATAAAAAAAAATGTATATAATGACTATTGCGATTCAGTCAACTTTACCTGAGAAGAAAATTTTATATTAGTATGAATTTCGCGTTACAACTTGCCTTGTAATAATATTATAATATACCTAATAACTAGTATCTATATAAAATATGTTATCTATAACTAGTTCTAACAAGTTTTTACATTTCATTGTTCGATTCCTGTTATAACTACACGTCATACATTATAGCCATTCATTAAATAACATACTTGCTGCAGCCTTGCTGGTGTCCCCACCCTTAAATAATAATAATAATATATAACATACTATGTAGTTGTTGCCCACAACTTCGCCCGCGTTAACTTACACAACTTAATTACTGTTAGTCACAGCGTGATGTTATATAGCCTTCCTCGATAAATGAGCTATCTAACACTGAAAGAATTTTTCAAATCGGACCAGTAAGTAGTTCCTGAGATTAGCGCGTTCAAACAAACAAACTCTTTAGCTTTATAATATTAGTGTAGATTCTTACAAATGAAACTATTTTTGTTCATAATGTAACGCCATACTAATGATAGTTAAACAAACTTCCGTTGCCGATTCTCAGACCTTTTAAATTCGCTGACACAGCCCTGACATTTGTAGCGGACGTGGGACATAATACTGACATTAAGGTACCGAACCTACTGTATTTTTTTTGGATGATGCAGTTAAATGCTTTCCCATGGTCCAGGTTTACCTTTTGGGAATGCACTACCCCACCAAACCACTGCGAGTGTCTTTTTGACTTTTTGAGGGTCACGGATCTGCAGGTAACAGGATCACCTCAGCGACAGGCTGGCCCCGGGGAAGGCCAGATTACTCCTCGGTTTTTGTTATACTTGCTCAATCCCGCGCGTCTACGAACAGGTGATATTAATTCTGGTACATATATATATCTAATAGGCTACTAAAATAACTAGAATCACTTTGCAACGCTATCCGTTCGAAAACTACCCTGTAGTTGCAAAGCGGTGATATTGTGAATATTTAAGATTTTCATTTATCTACATCGGTTATTTGATAAACTTTTATCTTTCAAAGTAGTTGTTAAGCTTCTTGTAACAACAACTAGCACATTTTTTATGCTACATAAATAGATGGAGATAAACGAATACATACCTAAAATACCTACCTACTTATAACTAGAATGCTTTACAAATAACATAAGTGAGGTTCACTTATGTTATTTACTTATTACGTCATACAACCAAAATATAAAAGCACATTTTTTAAAGATTTAATTTACGTAACAGCTCTTTGATGTAATTATAATGTTTTATAACGTGTTTCATTATTTCTCAATATCGCAGTGCTAATCACAATGCGGATCAAATATCATCGAGTCAGTGCTAAATGCGTAACCATAATCCTGATAATAATATATATAAACGCGAAAGTTTGTAAGAATTTATGGATGTATGTTTTTTGCTCTTTCACGCAAAAACTACTGAATGGATTTTGAAACTTTATAATAACATAGCTTATACATCAGAATAACATATAGGCTATAATTTATCCCTGTACTACAACGGAAACGGAAAGTACACGGGCGAAACTGCGGGGCGTTGCTAGTATTCTATAACACGCACTATCTTATATTATAACAACATATTTCAATGACGCATCCTAGAATTCCATGAGTCTATTGTTTAAGGACAAAATATCTATAATTTATCCTTTATTGTATAAGTACAAGATAGTATTAGTGTTGCTCCACAGCACTACAGTTGAGTATGGGTCTCTTCAAAGTCTGGCGAGCAGAATATTATGCCAATCGCCAATGCGCTAGCAGCTGGCCCAATGCGGGTTGGAGAACTTTAGACAAAGCATGCGGGTGTCGTTGTTTTTCTTTATTATAAAATTGGTTACAGGATAAGTTAATAGCAAGAAAATACTATTACTAAATCTTCGATCTTCAAACAAAGATCAGGTGTTAATGAAAAGTATGCTTTTTAGGGCGTGGCAGCGATTTTATAGAAATAATAGGTACGAATAGGATTAATAGGTACGACAAGAAAAAATGCATGTAAAATCAAGCTTTTATTTTTAGAAATTTGGTTTAATTCTAATGAAATATAAAGAAAATCTAATGCCAAATCAGTCTAATTACTTTATTATTATTCAGTCAAATAAAGTCATAAGTCAAAATTAAATTCCTAACAAAAGCCGGGCAAGCCGGACACCGTTTGTTTTGGCCGGACACGCAATCAAAAAGCCTAAGTATGTCTGGCTTTATCCGGACGCCTGGCAACTCTACCCAGGGCTGCGAAAGGATAAAGGCCTTCCGGTAGGATAAATACGAAAATTAAAATTATTGTAATAAATTTTAGTGTCCTATTTTTACCAGATACAACATTATAAAAAAGTTCTTGACAATTCGTTTTATTAACTGGTTAGGTCCCTAAATAGCCCATCATCATCAGCCTTATTCCGTCCCCTGCTACAAAGCCCAGTCCCTCTAATTCACGGTTCCGCCCCTGTATTTAAAAGTGAACTAAACCACACAGCGATCGTATCTGACGTGAATGTAACAAAATATAAAAGTGTCGTGGCGGAAGTACGCCTAGCTGAGCAGACGTCGGGAAACAGACCGACCCAGGGGCGTGTGCGATATGACCTAACCTTACGTTATGACGTGGATGATGGCCGGTTGTACAATGAAATATTAAATTAGATTTTTAGGATTTCGTTCCTTAAAATGACAAAACGAAACCCTTATAATATCACTTTGTTGTCCGTCTGTCTGTAAGTCGGTCAATCTAAAACCTATAGGGTTAAGATTCATTGACATAGAATCATAAAATTTGATATGAAGTTAGGTCTCACAAGTCACAATAAGTAAAGGAAAAAATGAGAACGCCGTAAATTTGTTGTTATTAAAAAACGCGTTTTTCCCTTAGCGCGCGAGTCAGACTTTCGAGTTTTTTTTTATATAATGAAATTACACATTTTTTGGTTTAGGTATATCGCGGACGACTTGATTTATTAGATATTTTACACTTTACAACAACCACGATTATAGAACTCCGGTTGAGCGTAAAAAGTTGTTTCATTATAATTCGTGAAAAGCGCGTAAACATCACAAAACAACATACGGTAAGTACCTACCTAAATGGATTTCCGTAAAGTAATCCCTGATTCTAATAAATTACTGATATTGAATTAGGTTTTACAGATTTTTAAACATTCGCATAGAAAATCGGATAATATAATATCGATTATCGAATAAAAGAGCTTGCATCATAGAAGCAGTGAATCGAGGTTCAGAGAGATCGGTAGCCAAAGGACTAAATTATGGTAACCTTATGCCTTATCTATTCATAAAATTCTCGTATTCACTACTTATTATCATGCTTGATACACAGACGGTGATGATTACGATGATTCAATTACACCTTACATTATGTTTATGCTAAGTAGAACTGTGTCAGGAAATTGTGGGCATCGCGGCGGTGGCATCAATCTCATTGATTAAGGCGCCATTAAGTCCGATCTAAAAAGATCCATTCTTGGACCTTGTCTGTTAAAAAATACTAATATAGCTTTCTCTTGAAGAACTACTTTTCAATAAGGTCAAAGAAGATATTTATCTCCGTATAATAATTTAAACCCTATTCTATGGGTATAAAGTTTGGTTTATATTGTGTAGAAGTGTTACCTTGTTAGTATTTACGCACTGTGCCAGACCTATCGTGGGTCAAGGACCGGACGAATACCAATCATGTATAGTGGTGTGGAAAAGATGTTTTTTAAATTATCACACATTCCTGTACACGATTTTACAAATTTTGTACACTCGTGTAGAAAAGTAACACAATAATGTAATTAATGCTTTATTGTTTCGAAATGTAATTAAAAGTTGCTGTTCAAATGTTATGTTTTTGAAGATGATCTACTTTTACTTGTTGCAAAAATGAACCGTTTGACAATTGAATGTGAGTGGATTATGTAACGAAAATATTTTAAATATTTTGGATCATATTAATTAGATAACATTGATATAATATATAACAAGAATTATCGTTTTATTGGCTTAATCTATTATAAAATGTATTCTACCTATTTTAGATTTTAGCATATATCTATTTTGAAAAGCCTTTTCAAAACAATTTACTTACTGAAAACAAAAAGACGAGCCTACAATAGATAACTAATGAACACTAACAGTTATTTGATTTATTAGGATACGCAATTATTTAGTTAATTTTAATTAAAAAAACAGTAATTGTATGCGACCTATATGGTAGTATCTTTGTCAATTTTAATTTCGTTAGATTCAAATTCAGAAAACTTCAAACATTTCGAACAAAATGACAATCATGGGAAACTAGTTCTTACGAAAACATCTCGTCCATTGACAAACAGTGCGTAAAATGTCTAGGTTATATTTTTGTTAACTCTATTACAAAATGTAAGATTCTCGCTTCTGTTGTGCCAAGTGAAACATTTATGCAATTTTTCAAAACTTGCTCAAATTTTGCCACGTACCTATTTAAAAAAATTAAAATGATATTTTTTTTTACAAAAACTACCTAGCTACTTTAAAAATACAAACACAATTTTTGACGTGACAACGTCTTATAATTCGATGGAGCCGGCTGCACGAACGAAAAAACATGACGCATGCGGCGTTACCTCGCTCTGAGGCGTTCCATTTTCTTATGACGTTGTCACGTTCAACTATTGTCAGTAAACCGACTTTACAGACAACCGATTTTTTTTTAATGTTAGTTGGATAGGCAAACTGGTAAACGTACCACCTGATGGTAAGTGGTCGACGTCGTCCATGAACATAAAATAGTATACCTAGAACGAGCCCAGGCAACTCATTTATGTGTTGCCTATCCTGAGACATAAGATGTTAAGTCTCGGTGCCAGTAATTACACTGCCTGTCTTGCCCTTCTCTCCGAAACACAGCAAAGCTGTTTCACGAGAGAAACAAGCAAGTAGGTGGTACCCATGCAGCCGGGAGCGCGGCACAGCGCTTCCATCCTACCGGTAAAACACACGATTGGTGTTAGTAATTTTAATGTCTATTTTTTCCCGACAAGTTTTATACATAATATGTTATGTTAAAAGATATTACATAATATTAACATAGCGGATAAAGTAAAACTAATTATAATATCCGTGTTATGAAACTTTGTTAATGATAATGGAAACGAGGTTGAAAAATGTATGCTCAGCGGTTATCAGTCGTGGCGAAGGCGTAAAAATGGCAAGGTCATGAATCAGTTCTGATAAATTAACCTAAATGCTTTCACGGTTAACGTTGATTAAAACGAGTATTTTTAACGGTCGTAACAGATGATCATCATCAGCATATTGTGTATAAACATTAAACACGTTTAAAGTTCTGTGATGTCTGTAAAATGCAATAAAGATTTTCGATTTATAACCACTACATACTGCCTTGCCCAACAGTGGGACGTATAAGGGTTGCTTGTGATAATGATTGTCTATACATAATTAAATATAAAATGGACCGATGTGGGTACTCATATCTTTTTTTTCTTTCTTCTTTAACGGCGTGAAATGCTCTGAGGCACCACGGAGGAGTGGGTTTCTCCAGGCGGGTATGTCGGACTCGCTGCGCCCGGAAGCTGGTAAGTGGACGCAGCTCTACCCACTAAAACCCGTCGAGTGGCACCAATGCCGCTTTTGCTGAGGTGCCCCGGATTTGTTGAACAAACAGGGCACCTCGATGGCTAGTCAGTAATCAGTCCGACGCCACCTCCACAGGGGTTGTCCCGCACCACAGAACAATCCCTCCCAACGTCGGGAAATTACAATGGGGTGGGGTTCCCGTCCTCGCCCCTTTCCCCCTGCTCTTTTGACCTATCTTCTTATAACAGGGGTACAAAGAGCCCCCTCGGCTCAATTCGCTTCGCCCACCGCTAGGCTCACCCTAGGCTACTGAGCTCCACCGCCACGACAAGGCCTGAACCATGGTGGGGATGGGTACTCATGTCTAACGTAAACTGAACCGGTCACAACTTGAAATATCAAATCAACTCATCAAGTTAAACTATTACTATATAATTACATCCGATTCTTAGATTAAGAGTGATGCAATAATTTTCCCAACCCTATATCCGGCGTAAATTTTCAAATGGGCTCAGCTTCGCACTTCCAAGTCGCAAAAACCATTGCAAAGCGATTAGACACTAACAGGCGTTTCTCGTTGTAAAAGTAAGAGTTGTAGGCCGCGGTCTATCTCATGAGTCATGAAAACATATTACATATTAGAATGAGACGCGATGTCTATCTCACGGCGACAATTAGATAGACATGAGACACACTGAATGATAGGACTCTTTAATCTGAAACAGGAAATTTACCGGTGGGAAAGATGCGTTGTGCCGCGCTTCCGATACTGGTACAGAGACTAAACATCTTATTTCTCAGGATAGGCAAAAAATAAATGTGTTGCCTGGACTAGTTCCAGGTAAACTAGTTAATGTTCATGGACGTCGACCACTTACCTATCATCTGGTGGCACGCCTGCCAGTTTGCCTATCCAACTAACATAGGTATTTTTCTTTTATTTTTTATAAAAAGTGTGATGTAGAATCAGTCGCGCGAGACCTTCCTTAAGAAATTTTAAATCCGATTTATTGCTTGAATTTACTTTCGGTTCCTGATCGTTTTGAAATTCTTCGAGATTTTTTATATATTTTTTAAATTACATTAAGGAATATGAAGCCTGAAAACTAATTTGTATCGACATAAATTTCTTCTTACCTCATTTCAACGACCGTCAAGTCGAGAGAGTTCGAACATTAGGGACAAATAATTTATTATTATGAAAATATAAATACATTTACGTCAGCCCATTTTACAGTCCGATATGATGCTTTTTATGAACGTCAAGGAATCTGCCACCTGCATCCAACTTGGAGTACCTACTGCTGAACGGCTACTTCACAAGGATCTGAGTACCTAAAATGATATACAAATAGGAGTCGCGTAGCGGGGGCTTCAGGGGCGGCCCGTCCCCGGAGGCACTTTTTAGGGGGCGGCAAAATTTTACAATAAGTTATAAAAATATTTGAACCATTTCATATTTTTATCGCAAGTACAAATTTGGTCCGACTAAAAACAGCACGTAATTTTTCATTGCTTATTCTGTGAAGAATTCGGGAAATCTTCTTTCTTTGAATGATTTTTTGTAGCGACTGCTAGCAACACCGTCTATACTGACTTGCGGGGATTCCCCGTATTAAAATTTATTTAAGCTCAACAATTAGTACTTTAAAGACAAACTAATTTCCCGATCATGTCTATTGAGCAAGAATTGTGTGATGCTATACCTAGACTCTAGACTCTAGAGTATAGACATTGATAGTGCAATAAAAGACTTTGCTCTTAAAAAAAATTAAACATATATTTTTTATTGTCAGAAGTAGGTATGTATTTATATTATATGTTCAATAAAAATATGAATAATACATACTTAATACTCTCGTTCTTGTTTTTATTAAAAAATGATTTGCGTTTTATATTCATTACGCTACTTATTTAATCGTGTCTATCCTCAAGTTGTACTTAATCTTAAGTTTTTATTTATGACTAGCTGTTGCCCGCAGCGTCGCCCGCGTTAACTTAGATTTACAGCAACACGCGGATTGATGATGATTATTTTTATAGCCTAAGTTACTCCTTAAATCATCAGATACCTGCCAGTGAAAGTCCCATCAAAATCGGCCCAGCCGTTTCAGAGATTAGCCGGAACAAACAGACAGACAGCAGACAGACAGACAGACAAAAAATTTAAAAAAGGCTATTTTGGTATATGTTCCGTGTATGCTTTTTATTAAATGCATATGGATGTACCATATGCATTTAATAAAAAGAGGTTATTTTAATTATATTAATAAACTCCAATTTTATTTATCTGTATAGATAGTTGTATAGACAAACTGACAGAAGTGCCACTTGATGGTAAGTAGTCTATGAATATAACCTAGTTTACCTGGAACCAGCCCAGGCAACTTATTTATCCTATCCTGAGACAAGATGTTAAGTCTCGGTGCCAGTAATTACGCTGCCTATCTTGCCCTTCTCTCCGTAACGCAGTAAAGCTGTTTCATGTAGAAATAAGCAAGGTGGTACCCATGTAGCCGGGAGCGTAGGCCGCAGCACAGCGCATCCCAAATAAACACGATTGTAAATCTTAGATAAACGTTTTTATTTCAATGTTGGCAGTATAAATCAAAATAATGATGAATGTTGCTGCCGAAAGTACTCTAGAATTAATGTATTAGCATCATAATAATCATCATCATCTGAGTGTAGGTCTCCCTCAATGAACGCCAAAACGGCCGATGGGAATAGGCAATTCAATTGGGATGGACAGAAATCAGCACTCAGGAAGCTTCGACATATTCTCACGTCGTTTATACCAAAGAGTTTAAAGACGACAGTCTTAAACCAATGCGTTCTCCCCGTGATGACCGGGTCCGAACGTGGTCGCTAAAACAACTGGTCCGAAAGTTTGTCTGGATGACCGAATCATCATAGTATGTATGATTCGGTCAATTCCAGGCAAATTTTGTCGCAATAATTAAAAAATGGCAAAAAATTCTGCGACAGACAATCCGCGAGAAAGCTAAAGAAGAAGAAGAATATTTTTGCAACTTTTAAATCTATAATTTATGAAATTTTAAATCGAATTTTATTTAAAAAATATTCGGAAGATAGAATAAAATGCAGAATATTTTTTATAAAATTAAAGTACCTAAGTCGTGTATTTTAATGAGTTATTTAAATTAGATGTACGAAAATTTTTGTGTGCTATTTCGACAAGCACTTTCACAGGTATAGTGTTCGCTAGTATTATGCGTTTCAAATAAGAATAGGAACGTAAATGACCACTATTTGTCGAATATCACTTGAAAAGTACGGTTTGCACAAAAACTTATTTGCATAATAATTAATAGTTTTAAATCGAATTCAAATGAAAACGTTGAATAGTCGTAAATTATTAAAAGAATTGAAGTCATAATTCGTTTTTAAAACCATACAATAACATTAGTTTATTTGATTGTTGCCGCAAAGGCCCTGGAGCCATACCAAAATTATTAAAGAAAATAAGGACGCTGGGCACTATCTTGCCGTTATTAGAGTGCTCCGTCGTGAGGACCTGAAGGAAATATAAGTTTGACTCGTGAAATGTGCGCTACCATTTTGAAAAACCCGGTAAAATGCTAGTAAAGTGACCAAGCAAGTTTATTTGGGTACGGGATAAATAAAAACACGTTAACATGTGTACCCAGAGTAGATCAGGTAAAATACCTGGGGGTCACCCTTGACAGGTCGATGTCATTTAGACCACAGATAGAGACAGTCACCAAAAAGGCTAAATTCGTCTTGAGCCGTTTATATTTCTTAATTAACAAAAACAGCAAAATGCCCCTCAGGCATAGGCAAAGCTAACCTGTATAAAACTTGTATCCGACCCATTATGTCATACTCTTGTGTCGCATTCGCGCATGTGCCACAAAGTCGACTTAATGGACTACAAGTAGTCCAAAATATTTTTTTACGCATGGCAACCGGTTGCCCGTGGTACGTAAGAAACATCGACCTGCACAGGGACTTCAGATTAGAGTCCATTAGGGGCCACTTCAAAATGACGTCAGAACGTCACTTTAAAAAAGGCACTCCTCCACCCAAACCCGCTCATCGTGAGCGCGGCAAACTATCCCCCAGATAGCTCAGATCCAATTAGACATAGGTTACCTAAGCATGTTTTAACTTTTAACAGATTCAGCTGATGAAATCTCTCAGCTACTAATGCGCGGCGCAAAAGCGCGACGCGAACGTGACAACATATACAGAAGTAGAACACACGGTGCTAGGTACAGCTGCACACCGCTTGGGCCTCGGGGTCGTAAGCGACGTCGAAACACATGGAAACCACATCGATCCGGATCGATCGCGGAAGCTTAGGTTCGAATCCGATACGAGTAGACAGAAACCCAGACCGCGCAAACAGCGCTAGCACTACGCTACCGCTAGATTGCTTGGACACTCCAGAGGGAGGGATGAGGGCCGGCCCTCATGATGATAGGTTAAATTCAACCGTAAAAGATTCGTCAACCGTATCGGATTTGACTAGTCCAAATCGGAGGCGCGGAGGGGGGCGTCCCCCTTGCGAATATTTCTTAAGTGAGCCATCTGCTCATTTACTGTACAGATTGAGCTTAAAGGTCATCAGGCCGAAAAGTCTAGCCTATCCGAAAAAAAAAGTTAACACGTATCCGACGCGCACTCGGACAGAAATGCCGAGATGAGCGGAACTGAAGAGCTAGATTCTGATTGATTTTTTTGTCACTTAATCTCTGTAAATAAATTTAATTAAAAGATTTTTTTTGTCCACCCTACCTAACTGGTTTGACAGCTATGACGTTACAATATGGCGCTAAGTCCGTCCTTTTCTCATTTGAAACGCATAGTAAGTAACTATATTAAGATAGAATTGAAAGTAAAAAAAAAATGTTTAAAAAAAATTAAAGTTCAGCTACATTTAAACCTAATATGAAATAACAGTTGCGTGAAAGGTTTCGCGGTCTGTTTCGTGTAAATTCTGAAACCAATTGTCAAAAAAACGGACCAACGCAGTAACGCCTCTTAATATACCTTACAAATTACAATAGCCTTATAATCAAGAAGTATGTTTAAATAAGTTTTGACATCTAAGTAATAGGAGCTGCTAAATGGAGGGCAATCTCAAAGTTTTTTTTTCAATTTTGTGTCACTGTTGTAAAATCTACAAAAAAGTCTGTCAGAAATAAAAATTGCAATCTTTCTCAATTTTATGGCAAGTAAACACTATAAATAAGAGCTGTTACAACAATTATTCGGAGTTTTTGTATCAAACATAGGTTTAGTCAATTCCATATTATCAATGAGAAATTCAAATCAATAATGAGTCCTTCAAGGACCTTCTAATTATTAAGTCTTAATTGGATTTTAGTACTTTATAGTATTATGGGTATAAAATAAAATAACATAGAGAATAACCTTGCGTGTTTGACCTTCCTAAAATGTATTCATTACTTGACACTCCTCTAAACATTCATTTCATCTGGTGGAAAAGTGTCTGGCCTTGAAAATGACGTCACGTAATTTAGGACCACCCACGTGAACTTCAATTTAAATGTTGGGGTGGGATGGGTCATGGGATGAAATTTCAATACGTAATTATGTAATAATAATAATATGTTGGGACAACTCGAGAATGTACTTACGGCAACCAGACAACTGATACATACTTATAATATATTTCTAAATACATACATAATATAGATAAATTACACCAAGACAACAAAATATTATCATGTTCATTTGTCCTGGGTGGGGATCGAACCCACTACCTTCTTTCTGTTTTAGTAGTCAGGATCACTAACCACTAGACCAACAGGCCAGCCACTGTTATGTACTTATTAATTTTTAATGATAATGCCAATTTTCGTGCTTATGAGTTTAATAATGACACATTAAAGGTCCCATGACAGAGAATCACGAGCTAGGATCTAAATATTTTGTAATAATTGATGTAACAGCTGTTGGTAATGAAATTATAAACGTAAAATATTTTTATATAAGTAATGTGTTTTTGTATTATAAATCTGGTTATTGACTATTGTCGACTCGTCGAAGGTTCATCAATCACTACTACTTTTACTCATTTGAGTTGGTGTAACAGTAATTTGAAATAAAATGTAAAAATTTGAAATTTTATTATTATTATTGTTTTAATAAATTATTATTTTAACATTTTTAATACGCTTATTTCGAACCACTTGACTTTTATACGTCATAAATAGTATGATGGGCTCGGGTTTCCCCCAGATAAAAAATCCTTTTACGAAAATGTTCCACATGTCACGTGTTAAAGTTTGAAAGGGAATTTCCCTTACCGCAAGGCTACCAATAACTGCGTGGTCTGATGTATTAAAAAAATTGCACTTCGGACTATTAAATTCAAACTAATCTTTAAGAAGGTAGAAATTAAAGGCATAAGAATAACCGACATTTTTTCATTTCAGATCCTGTTTTGTACGTTAAATACACACAAAGTTGATATGAAAAAACTACTCGGCGGTCAAATAGGTTTGGAAGATTTTATATTCGCACACAGAAAAGGGAGGCCGAAAGAAATAGAAATTGTGAAAACAGAAGACTCCCTCGGTCTCACCATTACTGACAATGGCGCTGGTTACGCCTTCATCAAGAGGATACGGGAAGGATCAGTCATATCCAGGATACCACACATCGAGGTAAGCTTTCTAAAGTTGCATTTTTTTTCTAAAGTATGATCTTCCACTGGACACAGTTTTGGGTCAAGTGGACTGCCCGATGCATTAGTTACCCCCACTTTGATCTTCACAGCATCGGACCATCTCACTGGTCTTCGTCCCTCGTCCATCTGTCCCAAAATGAACGTCCTTACCAGATCATGCCTTGGAGAACGCAAAATGTAACCGAAGAAGCCCATCTTGGCATATTGTTGAGAGCCGTTTTTTGATGTTAGGTTCCTCAAGTATGGACTCATTGGTTCTCAATTCTCATTGCTGTTCGTGACCGTGACTGGCGTTTACTTCGAATATCAAAAAGCTTGAAATATTTCAATTAGATACTAAGTAGAATGGATTAGTTTGGGTCTGGTATTAACTGAAAGTGAATTAACGCCGGGAAATGCTTTGAGGCATCCCGCGGGAGAGTGGGTCTCTCCTCACGCGGGTATGTGGGACTCGCTGCGCCTGAAAGCTGGTAAGTGGACGCAGCTCTACCCACTAAAATCCGGCGAGTGCCGCCAGTGCTCTTTTGTTCCCTCTTCTTATAAGAGATAATAATAATAATATCTATGGACGCTTTCACACCACGTCAATCTGGTCCCGTGGTAAGTTCTCGAAGAACTTGTGTTAAGGGTACCAGACAACGGAAATATATTTAATACTTTTATACTATACATCAATTTAAGATTTTTTTATTATATAATACACATATTTAGAGGGTTACAAATAGCAGCTCCTTCGACTCAGTTTGCTTCGCCCAAGGTGCTGAGCCCCACCGCCACGACAAGGCTAGAACCATCGTGGGGAAATAATAACAAATCTGGCTCAGTAATAAATAACAATTTATAAAACAATTTTTTTTTTATTGTTAGGCCAAAATTCCAAACTGTTTTGTTCGACGGAACCACCATAAATATTTTGATAATACATATTATATGCTTTAATTTCGTATGTGTTAAACAACGTTAATAATATACAGGCTATTTATTAGCCTACACAATCAGTAGATATTAAAGATATTGTGGATTATCAAGTAAGTGTTTATTTCCTTTACGTAAAACTGTTTGAACAAACACTGAAGTAATTAAAACCTACACTGTACACTGTGCTATTTCATAAATTAACTGACCATAAAGACCTCTTTATAGATTCGTCAACGAATATTTTAGTATTGTTAATACGTACATGGTTCTTTCCGTCTACTCCTGGATATAAGCACCTTACAAAGGACGTCAAGACGAGCGATCCCCGGCTACTCAATTGACTTAAGTAGTTGCCACTACATGTTCTCATCTAATCTAGGACTAGGCAAACGTACCACTACATTTGTAGGACTTTGTGGCCATTCAATTATACAAATATTTACCAAGCTGCATACAAAAAATGAACTGGTTATTAATAATTTTTATGACTTTGTTATTTCGACACATTCGGCGTGGAGGACGCTCCAACTCAAACAATCGATTTTGTAGGACAATTGTTTTTTTCGAGTTTATTATCATATTATCTTAAAATTTATATAAAAAATTGACTGTTAGTCAGACAATTACGATACCTTACCAAATCGACATGTTTTACATCTGCGCAGTTCATTACATACCTCTGAGAATTTAGACAGAGGATAAACTTGGGCGTCTCGTCGAACCGAACGAACTCACGAATATTCAGCCTGTGACTCTAAAGTATTTAAATGGCTTCCAATTCTGTCAGATAGTTATCAATAGAATAAATGATGATTGAAAAATCAGCCCTTAGCCGGTATAGTTGATCTGAATTAATTTGAACTTCTTTATCGAACAGTTAAACATAATTTTCAGTGCAACGATCTCTTCTATGGCAAAGTTTCAAAAGGTCGTAAATATGTTCGTTATAAATTAACGGTTAAATTAATAAAATTGAAAACAGACAACCTTTTCATGTCGTGACTATACTATAGGCACATAATAAATAATAGTACAAGTATATAGGCAAAAAACAAAACGTATAAAATCCAATATGTAGTAGAAAACAATGAAATGTCTATACGGGTCTATTACTATTCACAAGGACAGTTACAATGAAATATGGTCTATTATCGGTATTTCTTTAAATCTAGTTTGTCAGTATTTAGGTTTTTGTTGACTCTAAAGTATTTAAACGGCTTCAAAGTTAAGCAAGGATTTTTTTTATAGCATAGGAGGGCAAAGGAACAGTTGAAGCTTTAGACTACCGACGTCAATACACATCTGCACAACCAGAGATTCTCAAACTCTGTGGAGGTGGCGTCGGTCCCTTGAGGGACTGACTAGCCGTCGACGTTTGCTGTTTGCTCATTAAATCCGGGGCACCTCACCAAAGGCGGCATTGGCGGAACTCGCCGGGTTCTAGTGGGTAGAGCTGCGTCCACCTTACCACCTTTCGGGCGCAGCGAGTCCCACATACCCGCGTGGGGAGACCCACCCCCCTGTGGGATGCCTCAGAGCATTTCCCGGCGTAAAAGAAAAAAATATATAGTCTGCCTCACCTCAGCAAGCATCGACATCGACAAACAGACAAGTTTCGCATCCCCTGATAAAATGTACTATGTAACTGTAACACTGGCTCCCGGGCTATATGTAGTATATAGGCCGGGAGCCAGTGACAAGTTTTCATGAGTAAGTCTCTCCCAATCGAAAATTCGTAAAATGCATTAGGAATAAGGAAGGTGGGTCGGTTTTAGTCACTTCCTCCCATTTTATAGTTTGTTGGATTAGTTTACCTCATATCTTGAAGGAAAAATAAAATCAGCTGACCATAACATGGTGGATTATATCAGCTGGCTGTTTGAACATGAAACAAAAAAATATAATCCTCTCAACTAAAAATTTACCAGATGACAGTTTATATGCTATACTATGAATGAAAATTAATGTCAGCTTGCTTTATCTTAGTGGAAAGTTAAATTTGTGTAAATTTGTTAGTTAAATTTGGCCTATAGAGTACTTATGGTCTTAATTCATGACCATCTCGAAATACATAAAGTATATAAATATACGTGGCTCCTACTGCTCTATTAATGTTTTATTTATTAAAAATGAACGTGCTATTATTAACGTACCTTAGTATAATAAATTATCATGCCCCATTTGAAGATCGGTCATTCACCTCGCTAATTGTCGAACAGGAAATAAGCCATAAAGTAGTTAATGTGCTCATTGTGTTTTATAGGTTGGAGATCATATTGAGAGATTAAACGACGAGAATATGGTTGGCAAAAGACACTATGAAGTGGCGAAGCTCTTGAAAGACATCCCCACCGGTACAACGTTCACGATAAGACTGGTGGAGCCGTTGAAGAGTGGATTCGGGAGTATCGGTCCAAAAACGGGAAGCGCCAGATCAGGGAAAAAACAAGGATACGGATCTGGAAAGGAGACGCTAAGATTTAAAGCAAATGGTCCAGCGACTATTGAAAATGAGGTAAATATATTTATGTTAGTAGAAAAATAGGTAAACTGGCAGGCAGCCTGTCTGAGACCGTCTCAGTGAGACTGAGTGGTCAATATTAAAAAAAAAAAAGCACCTGGAAGTATTCCCTAAAATTGTATGGATTTATAATGTCATTTATGAAATCTATATTGACAAAAAATATATAATTTTATCTATATTAACAATTCCAAACAATAAATGTTGTCTTAAAATGAACCAATAAAACCGATTTGGCTTTTTGATGAGTTTGTTTTATAGTAATAGTAGCTGTAGCTGAGTGAGAAAGTCCTAAACATAGGGACAGCATTCTCACATGATGGACCTTCGATTGTCACACGAACATAAATACTGCTTAATACCCTTGGGCCTAAACACCAAAAAGTGCAAAAAGTGTGTTTAGATTTTAACTACATATTAACATTCAAACCTTGATGCTCGGGCAATTATTTTTTAAAGTACCTATATTTTTTTTTAAAACACAGCCTTTTGTTGTTTCGAATTCGCTTTATTTCGAAATAATTAAAAATATTTTTTTTCAGCATGACGACCGATCTAAAGCTGGTATTGAGAAAATAAATGGTCTTCTCGAATCCTTTATGGGTATAAATGACAACGAACTGGCAACACAAATGTGGGACCTTGCCGAGGGAAAGGCCAACTCTATGCAGCTAGCTGATGCCATAGACAACAGCGATCTCCAAGAATTCGGCTTTACCGACGAATTCATTATAGAGTTATGGGGTGTGATCACTGACGCGAGATCTGGAAGGCTAAGTTAAGGCTTTTTTTAAGTTATGATAAATATATAAAATTTACAAATGTATAAAAATATGTTAAGTTGTATGCTAAAGATCTTATGGCCTATCTTGCTTCAATTTTTTTGGTAGACATAAAAACAAACAGAATGTTATTTCAAATATTGTATTAAAGCTTAGTATGATTGTTTATTTAATTTTGTTATTGTCTTTGGTAATAGATAGATATTATTTGGAAGTAATAAAAATATGTTATGTAGAGTAGGTATTCGAACTAGTTGTCATTTTTTTCTGTATCATACACTGTATAAATTTGGTTTTAAGTCTGACGAACAATCCTTTGTATGTATTTTATATACAAGGTATTTTGAAATGCTAATAATTTCACACACAAAATAGATCTTAATACAAAAACTAGAGACAAAATAAAAAGGTTAGGTATATATTTTGTTAGCTATTTTTGATATAATATTTTCTTAGACCAGTACATAAGTATATATATCTAAATATTATATAGACGCTACAATAATACAAAGCGCAAATAATATACTTTTTTAGAATTCAGACATATTTATCGTTTTTTTTTCTTTTTGAAAATAAAACTAATACAAATGGAGGCTTGAGTACGATGGATATTTTAGTTAACTAGTCTAAATTGATATTATTATTAATTTAATATATAAAAAATATGAAATATGAAAATTTATAATATATCTACCTATCAGACACAAAGTGTACATTTTCATCCTGCTAAAGTGTTTTGTAGTAAGAGTAATGTCCTGTTTTGGGAAATTATTTAAATAATAATTATTGCATTTATCATAAGAAAGTTTGTACAAAATGACCCTTCTTTTTTTTTGAATAATATATTACATAATATATACATACTACTATGCTATATTGAATATCCAGTTAACAAAAAAAAATAACAATCAGTTTTGGAATTATATAAATAAAAACAGTTTTATTGAGTAAAAATTTATAGAAATTAAAACATTACTCTCAATAGTTCAAAGCATCCCATACAAACTTATTTTACAAATCTTATATGTACAAAGAGCAGCTGATAACTGTGGTATTAGTATGGCTTTAAACATCGAGGCATTTGTAATGCTTTTTTAATGATTATATAGTCCAAACTAATTTAGGTAATGAGTCAATATATATAATGCAATGTTCAAAGGTGCATATTTGTAAGTTATGGTGCCCGTTGGTACACAGAAACTATAGTCGTGCCTTTTCTAATTATGTCAATTGATAAGTATAATGGTTCATAAGTATATTTTCTAATATAGTTTTGCCCCGTTACAATAGTTTTGTCCCGTTTCATATATAAGTTTTTGTGATACAAATGAAATACAATTCAACTATGTAGTTATTACTTATTAGAAATAACATAATACAAAAATTAAAACAAAGTATTAATTGTACAATCGCTTGTATTTTTTAAGCAAATAGACCTTATTAATAGCCATTAATATACTTGTAAGATGCTAGATACAATGTTTAATAGTGTATTACCTAGGAACAAGTATCCATGGAATTGACATTCGCGTATACCCGAAAGGGACAGGCATATTTTACAGGGATACCACATTCATAATAACAAGTCTACTTATTTTCTTGAAACATGTGTATTTAAAATAATAAAAAATCTGGAAAAGGTTGATAGATAACTATAAGCACTAGCCCTACCTAAACATTTATTGTAATTTTAGACAGCTGCATTTTTCCGGATTATCGAAAATATGTAATGACTAATAACAAACCGTTAAAAACATAAATAATAAAAAAGAAGGCTACAAACATCCTCATATTATGTATGATCTATTATAGTACTTAGCCTTTTAGGATAGCAATAAACATATTTGTTTTTATTGTGTTTGTTTCGAAGATTCCAGTCACCCTTTTTATATAATACCACATTCTTGGGTAATCTGCCTATAAAAAATTGGTATCACCATATTTTTATAAACCGACCAAATTAAAAAGTAGTACAAAATGGCGGACATATTTGACAAACTGTTCGCGAGTGAGAATGTTTGTATGGCATTCAAATTTAGTCGATAATTTTTTGTTGGGCACATCATTGTTGTGCCCAACAAACGAAAAGTGATATTCTGACAAAGACAAAAGAAAGAATGTATGTCTCTGTCACTCTTGGAGTTTTTCGTATGCTGTTATCTCGTTCCAATACGGTATTATTATTAGCTTGTCAAATCTATTGATACTTGATCTTACGGTATTACTATATTTTTGTCTATGGTAGGTATTCATAGAGTATATTTTATGTAGTACATAATGAATTGAGAAAATATATTTAAATATTGTCAAAATATTTGTTTTAAAACAAAACAAATTTATTTGTATATAAATTGAGTTTCATGCTGTTTCAAATGATATTTTATTTAAATTTTGTCGAAAACAATTAAGTATAATTTGCTTTTTTTTAATTGGAGGTAGTAATATTTATCTTGTCAAGAATATTGTTTAATTTTGGCCTCTTAATGTTGATGTAATAGTGCTTGTGTTAAAGAATGTGGATAACTTATAAGGAATCATCCATTGCTGAATATAGGTTTCCCTCAATGAACGCCAAGACGGCCGATCCCTTGCCACTCGCATTCAACACAGGCTGGACACTGCACGGAGATCGTCTTCACACCTGGTTAATGGTCGATCAACACTTCGTCTACTTACCTAAACGCGGCCTCCAATCTTGAACCTCGGCGGATGCAGCGTATAGTTTCCAAGTTCGCTGGACGGATGTCTTCATTTCGAATCCTATCTGCTAAAGAAACACCCATCATAGCACGCTCCGTAGCATGTTCAACTTCGGAAATCTTTCGGACCAGTCGTAAACTGAATAAAAATTAATTAAATTAAATTTACGACTGTCAATGGGAGATTCCCTAGGAGATTTAATTACACTAATTAAATCTCCTAGGGATACCTTAAACCAAAGTATTTTTTGCCTTTACTTATGAACTTAAAAAAACGTTTTGTGCATTCCATGTTTTACCATGCTAAACAAATTCTTATTATTTAAGGTATTACAAATTATATGGATATACAACTGATATTTAATAATAATTAAATTTTCCAAATAAAATATTGTTCCAATAAAATGATTGTCAATTTTATTTAATGTAAATGTAGAACTTATATGCATAAACCCCTGTCACCTCAATAAAAAGTAAAAACCAGACCTAAGAAAACAGACAGTAGCGCGAGCGTGTCGCGCGCTGAGGATTGCAAATAACTAGTTTTTAGTATGACGCATCCTTGTTTATAGCATAATAGATGTATGAGTTAGAGCAGAATACGAATAGTATTCGCTGCAGCATAAATTGTAAACTAAAGCGATACGTCAACTATTATATGCGGGCGGCCTGCCGAAAGTGACGAAACATTTGAGTTGTATGCGGGTCTCTTGCCGCGTGAGGAGTTACAACAAATTAACGGTTTTCAGATATTTTGGTTTACTCATGTTGAGAGACCTATGTAGTTTCTTACCAAATTTCATGAATCTGGAATGGAATCTGTCAATGTAAAATACCATTGTATAGCAAGGTTTTGGTTTGACACCGACAGACATACGGACAACGGTGTGATCTTAAGTAGTTTTATTTTGAGGAACGGAATCTTAAAAATACCTACCTATATACCTATAAGAGTGTTTACCTTCATGATGAAAATTATTTCAGCAATAAATATTAAAACAAAAACGTACTTACATGAACCACCACGCCAGGGTCAGGGACATTGAATTGTATTAGTTAAACGGTGTTTAAAATTTTATTTAGGTTTGATTTTTCTTATTATTGGAAAAACTTAAATCCTATGTTTTATATTATGCACATACGCCAATTGATTTTTTCAAAGGTGATGAATGTGCAAATTTTCCCCGTGATGATCAGCTGCTCTTGGTGGCCTACAATACAACTTAAAAGGACGAACACGTTTATGTTTAATGTGAGAGCAGGCAGGCAGGCTGCTACAGCAGGTAATAATGAAACGATATTATTCTTAGACCTTAGTTTAGTAAGAGGTAGTGCCATGCTGCTATGCAGACGAATTTTATTGGGCCGGCACGATCGGGGTGGTACCTCTGGCGTATAGTCAGCTACGATGTCGCATTTTTAGTTTCTGGTGGCCCATTTGGGGGGGGGGGGGAGAGGGAAAAGGAGGGTAACGTAAGCTCTGGTTGTGCGAATGTGTGTATGGGCGGCGATAGTCGCTAAAGGCTTCTCTGCTGTTCGACTGCTCGGCTCGTTTGCCCTCCTATGCTATTATCTATTAAAAATAATTAAAATATTTTATTTTACACCAACAAATGATGACAAATAGGGTTTAATAAATAAGTTTATTTGCAATAATAATAATTTTACGACCTCTTAGGGTCTGAATCCCGCCAGGGAACAAAAAAGGTTTCTGTGTATTACATAAAAAATCAAATATATGTATAGTATAAAAGTATTAAATACATTTTCGTTGTCTGGTACCCATAAACATATATGTATATTCTATATATATATATAAGTCTATGCTGGTACCCGTAACACAAGTTCTTCGTGTGTTACGGGTTACCAGACACTGTTGAAAGTTGAAACTTTGTTTACATAAGTAAACCAATATTGCTTAATCATAAATAAATTAAACGTCATTTAGGTAAACGTCAAATAGCGTCTCATACAGGTGGTAACGGTGTCGCGAATCCAGAGATTATATCTCATCTAAAAATATACCGCGCCTAAATAAGTTTTCACTTAAAAAAATAAAATATGTTGGGACATCTCAGTACCTACCTACTCACACACGGCCACCTGGTCCCAAACTCGGCAGAGCATTTTCTTATGGTAACCAGTCAACTGATACATATACATGTTATAGATATATTACAACCAGACACAGAACAAATTATTATTGCTCATCACACAAACATTTGTACTGGGTGGGGATCGAACCCTCAACCTTCTGGTTTAGCAGTCAGGGCCAGTATCCTTATTTTCTGTTAATAAGTACCAACTTAATAGTAGCTGATACAAAGAGTAATAATATATTATGATATGATCATATTATGTGCCGGTCGCCGGAGCCCGGATGGCACACCGTTGCGCGCATTGTGGGCTGTGGGCCGGTGCGGACTGCGGAGTGCGGACGTCCACAGCTCCCTCGCCGCCGCCGGGTCACCCAGACAACGAGAAGAATACCGCTGGGGTTCGGTGGGTAGAGTCTGCGTCCACCTTAACATCTTCTCGGGCGCAGAGTGTTCCGTAACCCCCGGACCTCCCGGACCTGGTGCTATGCATAAACGCATTCTCCAGCGTAACCAAAAAAAAGAAAGTAAGTATAGGTATAGGCTATAGGTACCTACTGTACCACATTTAACGTAGCCCGTAGGTACCTATTTTTATCAAAGGTTACAATCATAGGTTACAATATTATACTGGTCATAATATGCATATAAAGTCAACATGAATATAAATTATTTGCTTACGATAATCTGTTATTCAAATTATTATAATTTATAAAACAAGTTTTATTAGACTGGAGAACGAGCTATCAAAATACGACGGCGGATAGGTATATCGCGGTCCGCGCAAGTTATTTATTTGTTTATCACTTACAAAGATCACTTATCTCGCCTCCTCACTTCTCAGTCAAAGAGAATAAATATATTTTATTCCTCAGTCCTCAACGTAAAACACTGTGTAAAGAATAATTTATTTTGCCTTTCGTTCGTTTAGTGACTTGTGTATTAAAATGACTACAGTGACCAGACTCCTACAAAATAATCGAAAAATATTTTCATGCATCAAGAAGTATAATGTGGATAAGGTAATTATATTAGATATTTCTAGATAAATAAAAAGGAATTTACGCGTTTCGTTGTCTAATGTCTATGTATACCTATTTTTATTTAGGTACCTACCTGTAGGTAATAATAATTAATAAACACTTGAATGACATATGTAATCTCTATGTAATATGTATGTTTGTTTATTTTGTTTCATAAATATCTAAGTATATACATACCTACTTGATATCTCAAATTATTAAATTCCTGCGTCTTGATGTTATATATTTCCCCATTCCCATGGCTGGCTTTTGGCCAGGTTATGGTTACATATCCTGGACTTCCAGGTACTTATAGATTTTTTCTCAATAGGTACTACAATGTTTATATTATATATGAATTAATCTATATATAGGTATATTGTTGTCTATTAAAATCTATATCCCAAACCCTTATCTCTATATTCAAATAAAAATTTGTGTTATAAGTTTGATAATGTTTACAGATAGTCTTATATGCTTCATATAGCACACAAAAAAGTCAAGGTAAAATATATAATGACATTAGCGAAGCCATTAAGGATATTGGAAATGGCTCAAAGCTCTTGGTTGGAGGATTTGGATTGTGTGGCATACCAGAGAACCTTATTGAAGCATTGAATAATAAACGTGTCTCAGACCTGACTGTTGTTTCTAATAATGCAGGTATGTTAATGATCAGCTGTTTCTTAGTAAAAACTTTGTTTCTATAGAACAAAGTTTAATATGTTGTTTGTTTATTCCGTAGTATGTCATCAATATCTAAGAGTAACCCAGATCTTGAAGTTATGATAATATAGCAACTCCTTGTGGTTGTACCTGCGTACTTCCCATTCCCATGGGAGTACAGGGATAAATTATAGCCTATAGTTATTTTGATGTATAAGCTATGTTATTGTTAAGTTTCATTAAAATCCATTGAGTAGTTTTTCTGTGAAGGAATGACAAACATATATCCTTACAAACGTTAGCGTTTATAATATTAGTAGGATAAATAAACAACAGGAAACTAATGCATTTTAGATTACAGTTTGGAAGCCTTTTATGTAAATGTCTATTCTTGTTTATATTCTTTTTTTTGTAACTGTATTTTGTAATTCTGTTTTACCTATGTTGATAAACTTTCTTTCATCTGATTTATATACATTTTTTGATAATAGAACCATTAAAATAAATTAATAAATTCAGTAATTAATATGAGATTGATATCATTGCCAATTTGCAACCAACCCAAGTTCTTTTCAGACTAGTCATATGTTTTTTTGTATATTTATACAGCAGTAAACAATAAGGGATATGAAGCTGAAACTCTGAAAATGATCATCCTACTGTCTTTTACTAATTTTCTATTAGAATTGAAATATGAGAAAGAACAATTGCTTCTTACAAATTCAGTGAATGAAATGGTAGTCATAGACTTACATGTTAGGTATCTCTTATTTTCTTTTTCTTTTTTGTATTTTTTGCATTATATGTTTTTTACTTTTTGTTAACTTTGTTTGTGGTATTTAGGTGTTGCTGATTTTGGCTTAGGAAAGTTGTTGCAAAAGAAGCAAGTCAGGAGGATGATATCCTCCTATGTCGGAGAAAATGATGAATTTGAAAGACAGTATTTGACGGGAGAGTTAGAAGTAAGTCTTTTTGTTTATTAACTTTGGAATGGAGTCCTAAGAACTGTATTGTTTTACTGCCTACGAGGATATCCCACGACCAGGGTTTACTGAAGTTATTATAAGTTGTCAAATGAATTGTATCTTAGGGAGAATCCTGCTCTGATCAACTTTACTTTGGTAGTCTTATCTTAGTAGTACAATTTGTAAAATAATTTCCAGGTGGAACTAACTCCCCAAGGAACATTAGCGGAACGAATTCGTGCGGGTGGCGCCGGTATTCCGGCATTTTTCACGCCCACAGGATTCGGGACTTTAATTCAAGAAGGCGGTGCACCTATAAAATATACGAAGGATGGAAAGGTATACAATATACATAGCTAGCTTTGATACTGATTTCTTCTCTCTCCTGTCTGACATAGTGCGCGAACATGTGTGCTAGAATGAAATGCACAATGATTCATTCCGAAAAAGTCCTTTTAGCCAAACAGTTATTATAGAAAAACTATTAAGTTTATCTTTTTAAAATAAATTTATTTCAACTTTTGAATAACTAAACTATGTCTGTACGGGCTTTATTTTTGAGCTTTCGTGCTCTGTATACTATTTATTTTCGCCCAAAGTTGGGCTAAAATTAGTGTTGAAATACGAAAGTTTAGAAGCTTTTATTTTTTAAATGTATATTTTTTTACGATTTTGGGTACATACAGACATTGATTACGACGAGATCAATTTATATCATACTTAGTTTTACATCGTCAACGTCAAACATAATAATTACTGTTCTGCGTTTGTATGGAAAGATAAGCGACTTGTGTAACTTTAATATAATGAAGGCAAAATGTTTGTGAGTTTGAATGTAGGTATAAAGTTATTCTTCGAACGTAATCTACGGATTTAAATTCTTTCATCATACTATGCAATGTTATTCCTAAGTGAAATGGGCTGTAAAAATAATAATTAAGGGTGCAGTTGTAAATCGAAGACAATGCGGATAGCAGCTGCGGGTTACAGCTAGTATTAATATAATAAGACTATAAATCTTCTACATGACTAGTTCAATATATGTTGATGATGAATATGTACATAATATAATATTTGTTTCGTAGATAGATATAGCGAGTGCGCCTAGACGCGTTCAACAATTTAACGGCGTTGACTATATCATGGAGGAGGCTATTACTGGAGACTTTGCTCTAGTCAAGGCCTGGAAAGCTGATAAATACGGTAATCTGGTATTCCGGAAAAGTGCTCGTAATTTCAACCCAGCTATTTGCAAAGCTGCCAAGACGACTATAGCCGAAGTGGAGGAGATAGTTGATGAGATCGAACCAGACCAAGTACATGTGCCATCTATATTCGTGCACAGAATTGTTCTGGGCAAGAAGTTCGAGAAACGAATCGAAAGAAGAATAGTTAGGCAGGAGAATGTAGAGAAGAAAGTTAAACCATCTGACCTCATGCGGGAGAGAATTATAAGAAGAGTGGCGATGGAGTTTAAAGATGGCATGCACGCTAATTTAGGAATAGGTGTGTATTTAATTTGAGGATAATTGTTTAAATGTAATTATTAAAATATTTCATTAACTATTAGCTAATCAATTTCATTATTTATGTTCGCTACGACGGACGGCTACAACCTTCAGCTTGATTTACAGTAGCCGTTCCGAGATGGATTATTATTTAAGGGTGGGGACACTAGCGAGGCCAGACGGGTGATCAGTCCTCATTACTGGGACCATTTCACCCAAACCCATTTCCGAGATGGATGCGAGTAGGGCTATGACCAGTAGATGGTAACAGGCTAATAATGATGATAAATCGTTATCATCTTTTGTTAGCACCAAGCAAATAAACGGATAGAGTAGTAATGTGTGCCATAAAATTCCGAAACTGGTCAGTGATTTGTCACTGACGTTATAGCAATTGAAACAACCAGTGATCTGTTTATACATACCATCGGCCAATTATCCATCAACGGCCATCAGTCGGCCAATCAGAGCGCAGCACCGGCGCATCGTCGCAGCACAAATTTAGCGGAATTTGTTTTCATACAAATATCTTTAACCAACTCTATTCCGTTTATATGCTCGATGATTGTTATACATGCATTCGCAATTGCGCTATATAGGAAACATTCAAACCATCCCATTAATTTATTTTCGCTCTAATCAAAATAGTCCAGATGATACGACGAATACAATTTATTTTTTTAGGAATGCCAATGTTAGCAAGTAACTATATTCCCAAAAATATCAAAGTCCTGTTACAATCTGAGAATGGAATTCTTGGTCTCGGCCCGGCTCCGACTGAAGAGGAATTAGATCCAGATCTTATTAACGCTGGAAAGGAGACCGTTACTGTTGTGCCAGGTATGTTTCATCTTTTAATCAGGTCTTAGTGGAAAGAATCAAGAATTAGTTACACACTCTTACAACAAGTACAACCTTTTATATTAGTTATGCCTATAGGTAAACTGACTGATATGTCACCTGATGGTAAGTCAATATCCATTAATATAAACAAACTAGCTGTTGCCCGCACCTTCGCCCGCGTTAACTTAGATTTATAGCCGTACGCGGATTGATGGTTATTTTTATAGCCTAAGCTACTCCCTATCAATTCAGCTATCTGCCAGAGATAGTCCCATCAAAATCGGCCCAGCGGTTTCATAGTTTAGCCGGAACAAACAGACAGACAGACGAACAGACAGACAAAAATTGTAAAAAAGGCTATTTTGGTATATGTACCGTGTATACATCCCTATACATTTAGTTAAAAGCGGTTATTTTAATTTTAATAACAGAAAAACGAAAATTATAATAACAGAAGTAAGCAAATGGTAGTGTTACATAATATCCTTCCATCATCAACACGTTTGCAGCTAAAATATTAATTCATCCACTATCTTATCTGGTACACTCTTAGCCTCTCGCAGATAAGTAAAGTAAACCGAATATTACTTATTGATAAACGGTGCTCAGTTTGGTACATATGACGTCACTATGCCTACTGTTGTCTCCGAGATAAACGACTTAGATAAGCGTAATCATCATTTCATCATTAAATCATCAAGCAAATCATTTTTATATATCAACTCCAGTAAACTAAAGAGAAGCAAAACCAGCTAAAAAAACAGACTTTGGTTTTATGTTACTTTTCCAAAAGGTATTGGATTCGCATCCTGCCAATAAAGAAATCTATAGCATAATATACCTACTTAATTATGTAGGTATACGTTTTAGTTTTTCGACCGATATATCGTCGACCGTATTGGGTTCGATTAGCTCTAACCAGACGTTAAATATTAACGCGTCCTGTCGGCGATGCCCACCGCGGGGTGTCGAGGGGGGCCCCGCCCAATAACTCACTTCAAGACCTCACGTGCGGACGCTGCTGTTCGGAGTCCTCAATTCAATGAGCCCACTAGGTAGGGGTAGACCGCCTCTTCCACTCCACCCGTTGGTGACGCGGCCCAGTCCCGCCACAGAAAACAACCCGACGCCAGGAGGCCGTGTGGTCGATAACTTCACGGTCGGCGGGGGGCAACCCTCCACTAATAATATACCATAAGTGAGCCAAATCGGCTCACAATAATCTGACGAACCATTAGGGTCTTTTGGCCGTTAGCACAGATATTCCGAAAAAAAATATCGTTTTAGTTAAATCATTGTCAATTGTTTTCTAATGTTTACGCGATTTTAACTCATTGTAATAAAACAACTTTTTCAGGAGCTTCATACTTCTCGTCCGACGAAAGCTTCGCGATGATCCGCGGCGGTCACATCGACCTGACTATACTGGGAGCGATGCAAGTCTCCAAGAGTGGAGACTTGGCCAATTGGATGATTCCTGTAAGTTAAACAGACGGTTCTATAATTGTTCTAACGTACTTAAGGCGGGGCTATCCGAGAACTGGATGAATATGGAGTTCCGCATATTTATATACATATTTATTTAATTGAAGGTAGGAATTTATAAAAAAATATTTTATGACGACCGTTTTAAATCACATTCTCTACAAGGTTTATAATGGTATAAGTTTTATTGTACAAAACCTGATATTACCCAAATAAAATGGCTTTCCATCTCAATTTTGACCTATCTTTGCAATTTTTTTTAATGCAGCAAAATATAAGTAATTGTGTATCGAACAACCGATATGTAATGATGAAGGAGTGTCTATAATATGAACATTTTTTTTTTCAAAACTAAATCGGCTAAGTTTCTAAATAAAACATCATTGCAAATGCTTGCCTTAAAGTGTATCGGTGCCACCTGGGTATTGTCGAACCTGTTTGTTTGTATTGTTGAAATTGTGTAGGACTTAAGAATATTCATGTACAGAGTATACTCATATTGGAAAGGCTGGCAACACTGCAAACCCTCTGGTTTAGCAAGTTTTTAAAAAAAATGTTAGTTGGATAGGCAAACTGGCAAAAGTGCCACCTGATGGTAAGTGGTCGACGTCGCCCATGAACATAAACCAGTTTACCTGGGCGGAACCCAGGCAACTCATTTATGTGTTGCCTATCCTGAGACATAAGATGTTAAGTCTCGGTGCCAGTAATTACACTGCCTGTCCTGTCCTCTCCGAAACACAGCAAAGCTGTTTCACAGGAGAAACAAGCAAGATGGTGGTACCCATGCAGCCGGGAGCGCGACACAGCGCTTCCCTCCCACCGGGTGTATGTGATGTGACTGTCCGTTTGCCCCTTCTCCTATAATAATAAAAATAAGTTTCTAGAATGGATGCCGCGTTCGCAAGTAAAAAAAGAGTACTGAGTAGACAGAATCAACCGTCTTACAGCTCAGGAGGGATATATTCCAATGACGAATTATGATTACTGATGAAATGTAAAAATTAATAAGTTAATTTCACTAAGTTCCCGTTTTTATAAGGTTTTATGTTACTGGCAATCTTTGTATGTGTGAGTGCTGTGGCTTGTGCAAGTGAAACAAGTATTCTTTACCGATTGTGGTGTTTTTTTTACTAAGGTACGATTTTATATTTAATTTACAGGGTAAAATGGTGAAGGGCATGGGAGGTGCTATGGATCTGGTGTCAGCTCCGAGGACGAAAGTTATAGTGACGATGGAACACAACGCCAAGAACGGAGGACATAAGATAGTGCCCGAGTGCACTCTACCGCTCACCGGAAAAAACTGTGTGGACATGATTATCACTGAAAAGGTTAATTGCAAAGTTTTAATGTATATGGACTGAAAACTCAAAGAGATTTATTTTCTTTTGTATCGTAGTAATAAGGACAAACAAGCTAGTGCCAACTCATCATGGAGGTGGTCAATCTCTCTTATGAGCACATAGAAATTTGGGTCTGTGGTCAAGGAAGGATGTATAAAAAGAGATTTATGCCCGTTAAATAACTCTACTAGAAAAACATCGTTTCACTTAATCGATTTTAATTTAGTTTAGCACATGTGTAACTTGGTCAAACTTGAGAGATAATAGTTTTGGACCTTTAGTACAACTTTAAACTTCTGGTAGTGCTGTTTTCTTCTAAAGGACTTTTTGGCCTGTTGGCCTTTAAGTTCAATCGGAACAGTAGTTGAGCAGATGGCTCACCTAAAAATATTCGTAAGGGCTTTGGTATGTTTGGTAGTGCTGTAGCCACTAATAATAACTTTTTTTTACTAATTACTACAAATTATAATTTTAATAGTAAAAATACAAATTTTAATTTCATCTGTTTGGTTTTTTTCAGTGCGTATTCGAAGTAGACAAAGAGAAAGGAGAGTTGACTCTGACAGAATTGGCCGATGGTATGAAGGTTGAAGATATTGTTGCGTGCACCGGTTGTGAATTTAATGTGGCATCAGATCTTAAGAAAATGGGCGACATCACAGAACTGAACTGAGATTTTTTATACTTCCATGTTAAAAATGTAGTTTAATATGTAAGTTAAAAAAATTTTTGAGCCCTGTAATTTATATTCCCAATCAAGTATCTTTTTTTAGACTACTTGCTTTTTTTATTAAATGTTTTTTTATATATTTTTTAATGGCAACATTGAGAATCAAAACGAATGAGAATCTCTAGAATTTATTGTCTATAGAATATCTGAAGTGTATATGTTGTGTCATATGAAAACTTACATACTTATCCAAATTAATGATAATCTGAGCATGATTGGAAGTGTATAATATAATGAGGTGTAAACATTATTTAGTGCTCAATAGTATAGCTCACATAACACCGGCGTCAAGTGACAACTATGCTGTCGCGTTTCGTGCGGTTTGTGAGTTTCCGGTGGCCCATTGGGGGGATAGGGAATAAGAGGGCAACGCATCTGCATAACTTTTGGTTTTGCGTATGTCTATGGGCGTCGGTAGTCACCATAAGGCTCCGACTGCTCGGTTGCCTCCCTATGACATAAAAAAAGTAATTATTTAATTATTAAGCTGCCTCTTAATCGTACCTACATGCACAGAAATCGTTTTTGCACTTAATTTTTATGCAATTATAGGTACTATGAGGTACTTGTGTCTGTGTTGATTTATAAGTATTTCATATGTTAATATGTAAATTTAATGTTTTTGTATTTTGTTTAGATTTTGTGAAAATAAAATAACGTGTAAATATTATGATAAAGTGTCTTAAAAGTTGTGATATTACTAGATCAATATTTACAAATCATGAATTATATATATTAGATATTTTATACATTTTGTTACAACAATAAAAGTACTTATGTAAAGTACTTATAATATACTATATTATGAATTATAAATATTTCATTATTTCCATTCATGACGTAAATTACCCTTCTATTATTATTTTTATTGCAAAGGTACTTTCGGAAGTTATAAATTGAAAATTATTGATGATTAAAAAAAAGTTTCAGATAAAAAAGTTAGTAACTTTAATTTAGAAGAGAGGTCTCTATAATTTTTTGCCTAACATTAATCGTTCTCGAGAAATCGAATTAAACGAGTTTTCATCGAAATGACCTTGAGCTGACCTCCCCAGAATCCCTTAAATTGGAATGTATGCTCAGAATACACCCCCCTATCGATCTTTTATAATCCCCAAAAAACCAAATTTAGTGATTATTTTTTTCGACCATGCAAAACATACATTGACTTTTTTTTTCTGATGGATCTATGCTAACGGCCCGAAGGCCCTAATGCTACATCGGATTAGTGTGAGCCCATTCGGCTCACTTTTGGTTTATAAAAGTGGGAGGTTGCCCCCCGCCAACCGTGCAGTCTGCGACCACACGGCCTCCTGGTATCGGTTGTGAAACATTAACATTGTCGTATATGACATAATCTGGTTGACACTGCCGGCAACGTTGCTCTTGCAGCTACACAATACGTAGTATTCTCTATATTATAGTTTGTGAGCTACAAGTTGCTGCGTAGACAGAGTAAAACTAGGATTCTCTGTCTACGCGTTGCTGTGAAATGATAGCCCGCCGTTTAGTAGCATCCAAAGACTACTATTGTATAACCAGAGATAGCTCATAGAATCTTAAAATAAATAAAAACCGGCCAAGTGCTAGTCGGTCTCGCGCACAAAGGGTTCCGTAACATTCCATAATATACAACATTAGACACTAGCAAAAATTAAGGTTTATGTTTATGGAATTAAATGTTTTTTTTTATATAATTGAGTTGATTGCATGAAAGGCAAATTGCGGCTTACGATTTATGACGTATAAAAAAAACTACTTACTAGATCTTGTTCAAACCAATTTTCGGTGGAAGTTTGCATGGTAATGTACATCATATATTTTTTTTAGTTTTATCATTCTCTTATTTTAGAAGTTACAGGGGGGAGGACGACACATTTTTCCCCTTTGGAAGTGTCTTTCGCGCAAACTATTCAGTCTATAATAAAATGGGATTAGAAACCTCAATATCATTTTTGAAGACCTATCCATAGATACCCTACACGGATGGGTTTGATGAAAAAAAAATTTTTGAGTTTTAGTTCCAAGTATGGGAAACCCCAAAATTTATTGTTTTTTTCTACTTTTGTGTCAAAATATTAATGCGGTTTACAGATTACATTTACTTACCAAGTTTCAACAGTATATATCTCTCTTATAGTTTCGGAAGAAAGTGGCTGTGACATACGGCTGGACAGACGGACAGACAGACAGACAACGAATCTATAAGGGTTCCGTTTTTTGCCATTTGGCTACGGAACCCTAATAAAAACTATTGACAATTGACATTGTCAAACAAGAAGTATATAAAGACGTCAAAAAATGTTGATTGTTTCCAAAATAATTTGTTACGAATACTTGAATGGGAGATGTTTTCAACAATGAGCTCTATTCATCACACTGTTTTTTGGACTGCGTCTACATTATTGATTATATCGATCATAGCCTCAGGATGGTCAATGATTTTGTTCTTTTGTATGTATCTATATTTTACTTCATTATTAGTTTATTATTATGTATTGCGTGAATCTCTCAATGAAGCCATTAGGTACTTCCTAAATCCGAACAGGAACATTCTTTGCTTACTCAACATCTAATTTATTGCCCTGAGTTGTGAGAGCCGGTTAAAAAGGCTAGAAAAATTCAGGTAATATTCTTATATATTTTATATTTACTATTCTTGTAACACTCTTAATAAATTATATTTTTCGTTTTTAATCATTATTATATGCTAGGTGCTGGTGATACGCTATTTATAACCGGAATGGATCTGGTGAATGCCTTGGTACTTCTGTCTGGAATTGTTACGATTCCAACTAATTTCTATATTTTGTATTCGATTGTCAATCGAAAAGAAATTGAGTTAAGTATAAACTGATTTACTTTATTTGTCGCTCACCATAGCAAGAGCTACAACAGTGTGCAACAGAGAATATGGTTTTGGTTATCTGAACTCTGAAGGTACGAGGGTGGATTGAAAAGTTCACGGCCTAGTCAAGAAAACAAAATAAAATATATACAAAAATATTTTTTTTGTTCGATGTAATCTCCATTTAGCTCTGTGTACTCTTCCTCCTGCTTTCCAAAGCTTTGAAAAGTTTTAAAGTAAGTTTAAAAAAATGATTCCACAGCTTGAACCTTTTCATTCTATGAAGTTTGGAAATAGATGAAAGTGCCAAATCAGGAGAATAAGCCGGATGGGGCAGCAACTCGAAACCACAATCACGAATTTGAGCCATAGACTCGACAGTAATCCTGGGCGTTCCTGTTTAATTTATTATACGCTGAATTTATTGTTTCGCCTTTCGGAAGGTAGTCTACCGTAATGAAACCCTAAGTATTCCAAAAAACTGACGCCATCACCTTACTAGCCGACAGAATTGTCTTCGTTTCTTTGGAATTGTTTTACCTAATCTTTTCCATTTTTTGGATTGTTGTTTTGACTCTTGAGTATAGTGTTGAATCCAGGTTTCATCCATTGTCACGAATCTATCGAGATAACCTTGTGGATCAGCCGCGAACATCTCCCAACAGTCGCGAGAAATCTTGAGTCGAATTCGTTTCTGCTCTACAAAAAGCAATCTGGGGACCTACCTAGAACCGGAAATATATACCGGAAATAATACCAGAAACCTTAGAAAAGACGTGTTCACTGACAATGATGTCTTGCGTTCGTTTATTATGAGTAGGTATTATATTTCTGTGGTTGATCGAATATAACCTGTGGTGTCTGCAATATCTCTGATTGTCAATCTGCGGTCTTTTCATGGGATCACACATTTTGACGTTTTCCTCGGTCGTAGACCACGTTGGCCGATCGGAGCGAAGGTCATCTCCGATGTTTCTCGTCCACGTTTAAATCTTGAAACCCATTTTCCCAACAGTATACAGTTTAAAATGGGGTAGATTCCTTTACTGTTGCTACATATGAGTGTACTGTATCATGGATCCTTCTTTGTTGTTAATCTTTTTTTAAACAGATATTTAATTAAGTACAGCACGTTATCCCAATTTCTTCATTATTGACGAACTGTTCTACACACGTATTCAAATTGTTCGTGAAATTTTATCTAAACAGGTTTGCAAATTGAAAATCCGTAAGCTAACAATTGAAATTTGAATAATAACAGTTCGAAATGGCGGCAGAAAAATTACTTAACTTTTTTTTAATGGCTAGCTCCGCGAACTTTACAATCCACCTATATATGCCTTGTGATTACGACTAAACTTTATTTGGGGAGACAAGACACAAGGGTACAGTAGTTTTGTTTTACTACTTTATTTCAATATTTGCTGATTTTTTTAAACGATATTTGGGTAGGTAGGTAATCTATTGGGCCACGCCAAGCTGAGAAAATAAATAAGCACGTCCAGGAGTAAAGTAGCAACTTGTCCATTTGTTGTCTATTGCAATGTCAGTTATAACACTACCCTAGTATTAAAAAAATAGCAAAGCTTCACGTAGAATTAAGCAGGATGGGGCACCAATGGGGGATGCAGCGCAGTGCAGCGAGGGGATAAATGAGATTGTAGATAGCCATTGCCTATTAGCTTGTTTATTGTTATAGGGAAAGCGTACATTGCCCATGAACGTATAATTAACACATAACACTGGGGCCGTAAATTACATAAAAATCAAGGCCAGGTATCTATTCCACAATTCGATAACGATTTTTTCTTTTATAGCCATAAAACCAAGCTATTGTGCTGTCAATTGTGGACGTGCATTATGTGGATCGTCATCATAAATTTGATAGGCTTTGTTATATGTATACGAAGGATCCATAATTGTCGAGAAACTAGTTACGAGTATTTTTCCACTAGCATGAAGCATTACAGGTCTATCCCGAAACATAAACATTTTATCGATAACCTCCAATGGATCTTGAAATGCTGTGGAGTAAGTGATGATTCTATTTAATACTTCATTTCCCTCGGAACACCTATTATGTTCTCTAAATAAGATTAAAGGTGGTAAGGTAGTAAGACGCCCAACACAGTAAGTGGTTACTGCCATCTCTAGAGCTGACTATTTTGGAACCCCACCATGGTTCAGGCCTTGACGTGGCGGTGGGGTTCAGTAGCTTAGGGTGAGCCCAGCACCTTAGGCGAAGCTAATTGAGCCGAGGGGCTCTTTGTACCCCTCTTATAAGAAGAGGGGACAAAAGATCAGGGGGCAAGGGGCGAGGATGGGAACCTCACCCCATTGTACTGTCCCGACGTTGGGAGGGGTTGTTCTGTGGTGCGGGACAACCCCTCTGTGGAGGTGGCGTCGGTCCCTTGCAGGACTGACTAGCCGTCGAGGTGCCCTGCCTCACTAAAGGCGGCACTGGTGGCAATCACCGGGTTTTTGTGGGTAGAGCTGCGTCCACTTACCATATTTCGGGCGCAACGAGTCCCACATACCCGCGTGGGGAGACCCACTCCCCAGGCGGGATGCCTTAGAGCATTTCCCGGCGATAAAGAAAAAAAAAGAAAAGACTATTTTGGAATAAAATTTCTCATTGAGCCTGGTAGGAACAATTGCAAATTCAATCTTATTATGCGCTTTTTATAACGGCATAATAAACGAAATTAGGATTAAAGAGTACTAAGCCGGTGTTCGCAGCTTCCCCACCATGGTTCAGGCCTTGTCGTGGCGGTGGGGCGCAGTAACCTAGTGAGCGGTACACCTTGGGCGAAGCTAATTGGGCCGAGGGGGCTCTTTGTACCCCTCTTATAAGAAGAGGGGACATAAGAGCAGGGGGCAAGGGGTGAAGATGGGAACCTCACCACATTGTACTGTCCCGACGTTGGGAGGGGTTGTTCTGTGGTGCGGGACAACCCCTCTGTGGAGGTGACGTCGGTCCCTTGTGGGACTGACTAGCCGTCGAGGTGCCCTGTTTGTTTTCTAGATCCGGGGCACCTCACCAAAGGCGGCATTGGTGGCACTCGCCGGGTTTTGGTGGGTATAGCTGCGTCCATTTACCAGCTGTCGGGCGCAGCGAGTCCCACATACCCGCGTGGGGAGACCCATTCCCCCGCGGGATGCCTCAGAGCATTTCCCGGCGTTAAAGAAAAAAAAAAAAAAAGGTGCTCGCAGCTTCGCCTTCGTTAACTCAGATTTACAGCCATATCCAGATTGATGCTATATTATTAAAGCCCATGTCATCCAGTGTTAGCGTTGCATTCTAATAGTGAATCATTTTTGAAAATCGGTCGAGTAGTTTTCGAGTTACAAACAAACAAACAATCAATCAAACTTTTTCTCATATTAAATTATAATATTAGTATATATTATGATCACACTACCTACTTCGGTCGTAATGAGCCTCCTGCCTTTTACGTTCATCGCTTTTCTAGTTGCATAGCTACTTACTCCATAATATAACCTAAATAGTATTTGTATTGGTTTATTGAAACAGAAGGAAGTTTCCATTTTTTTTATCAATGTATGTTATCCTAAGTACGTGTACTTTAAAACCAGCGAGTAGACTCGTTGGCTTTCCAACACGTTTTAAATTTTGCTCGTAACCTGCCTCCGCTTGTAACGTGTGGCAGCACTATCACGGTTGACTAAAATCATTACGCAGGACTTAGTAAGTAGGTACCTACGTTGAAAGTTTCACTCCTCTGATCTCTGCACTTGTGTACAGTGGATTATTTACCAGAAAATCCAAAACTATAACCATGTTCACTTTTGGTAAATTATTAGATTGTCCACGAACAAATTCAGTCTCCATCGTCTAAATTTTACTTTAATAAAATTTTTACTTACCTAAAAGATATTTAGAATACAAAATGTAATAAAACGGTTATTTAATACTTCATACAGACACTCAAACACCGAGTTCCATGTACGTACTGTGAGCAACAAACGACGAAACATCCGAAACAGTCGCTAAACGCTTTTCGCTTCACCCGTACCGTCGCGACTCGTGACGTCACAGAGCAAATGCTCCGCACGCATTTTAACATTTATTCGGCATTTAGTAGAAGTTCAGGTTTTCAAGTTATTGAAATAATCATTTCACCATATTTATTATAATTTCATTGCCTTACAGTTTATATAAGAATTTTTTATTTCTGTAAAAATGGAAACTTCCTTATAATCGAGCAGGGCCGGTTAAGGATGATGATGATGACATATTATTAAAATACATTTTACTCTACTCACAGCTTCATAAATATAATGATTGGTTTACACACGACTGGTATGATAATATCCGCGACTACGAGTGGGAGCCTTCTACTGACAAATATATGCGACATAAAAAAGATTTATTAGAAACGGACAGTGTTCCTTTAAGGTATTATTAGTATTATTACATATTTATGTCTGCAGTATCTTTTATGCTCTATATTTATGTGAGGTAGGAATATGGTCGCATCGGGGGATGACCGCTCGCACTGGCGTCCCGAGCTAGACGGCTCCTTAGATGTTCCTTGAAGCCTAAGACGGAGAATGGTGGCGTGACATGACACACCACCCAGAGGAGAGACCGCTAGGGCATCCACTGACGGGGTTATGGTAGTTTTTCGTACCATGTCCCTGTCGACGCGATACAGAGAAACATCATGGAGTTTTAGTTAGGGTAAGAGTCCCACATAACTAAACAGGCTCCTCCGGGCTCGGTGGTATCATTATGATTTCCCCAGGTAAAAAAATGATTGATCCAGGTAAGGTAGTACATACGAAGAATATTCATTAATGTCTTATATCGAGTAGGTAACGAGTAGCATTTCACTGAAACTGTTTTGTTTGGATTTTTATTTCTTTTCTGAGAAATTTGTTTCTTGAAACTTTAAGTAGTTTCCTGACAAAATATGTTTGACTGAGCGAAGAGTGGCTTTATCCACTGCACAGGCCACTGCACGGAGAGATCGTCTTCCCACCTGGTTAATGGCCGACCACAACTTGGTCTACTTAAATGCAGCCTCCACTCTTGAACTTTATTGGCCCAACGGCCATCCGTGGCTGCGCTTAAATAGAGCAAATATAGAGCTTAAATAATACCACCTACCTGGATCAAGCTTCAAATTATGATACAAGTAAACATTTTACATTGTTTTTATAAGCACTACTTTGAAGTATTTTTGGATGGCGTTTTGAAATTTTGATTAGAGGTTATAATTTTATATCGATTTTATGTAAATTTTTCTCTCTTCAGTTGCTGTAAAAGTGGATCTTGTGTAGCAACTTTTTTAAAAGAATTAGGGACGTACTCAATAAACACTGATGGATGTGGATACGAACTGTACCGTTTGATATTAGTATCAGTGACCATTCACCTTATTACGTTTTTGACAGTAATAATTCTTGAGGTGAGTTCCAACAAATTTTATTAGTAATCAATAGCCTGTCATTATAGTGTTACCTATGGTAACAGGAGAATGTATAACCTCCCCATCATGATTCAGGCCTTGTTGTGGCGGTGGGGCTCAGTAACCTAGGATGAGCGGTGCACCTTGGGCAAAGCTAATTGGGCCGAGGGGGCTCTTTGTACCCCTCTTATAAGAAGAGGAGACAGAAGAGCAGGGGGTAAGGGGTGAGGATGGGAACCTCACCCCATTATACTGTCCCGACGTTGGGAGGGGTTGTTGTGAGGGGGGGTGCGGGCCAACCCCTCTGTGGAGGTGGTGTCGGTCCCTTGCGGGACTGACTAGCCGTCGAGGTGCCCTGTTTATTTTCTAGATCCGGGGCACCACACCAAAGGCGGCATTGGTGGCACTCGCCGGGTAGAGCTGCGTCTATTTACCAGCTGTCGGGTGCAGCGAGTCCCACATACCCGCGTGGGGAGACCTACTCCCCCGCGGGATGCCTCAGAGCATTTCCTGGCGTTAAAGACAAAAAAAAAAGAAAAAAATAAGAATGTATAACCTGCATTAAGATTTGACCTTATTCTAGTTTGAATAATACATATATAAATAATATTCTACAATCACACTACGTTAACCTAGCCCCGTGGTAAGTTCGTAACAACTTTTGTTACAGGTACTATATGAGATATATATAATATATATAAATACATATAAAACCCACAACCACTGCGTAAAGTATCCCAGTAGCCTGACCACTTAACCAGTCGGCCGTCATAATAATGTATCTAATATATAATATGTAATGAAACTGAAGAATTTGTTTGTATGTTTGAACGCCATGATCTTCGAAACTAATAGTAGGAATATAATAATATAATAATACCTATATAGGAATTTATTTAAAATTACTATAATATTTTTATCTTATGTCTTATATAGTATTAACATATTTTTTTATAGGTATTGATGTTCAAATGTTTATATGACATGAGTAATAATTATCTTAATTGGGACCGCAAAAATTCTAATATTAGACAAATAATGGCGGTAAAAAACAATTTTAATACATCAAGCGGATCTTATCAAGAGGACAGTGATGAAGAAGTTGAGATAAATGACGAAAATAATTAATGAAAATGCGTATCAACTTATTTTATTATTCAATAGATTTAAAGAGATTGGAAAAAATATATAACAGAACAAATAACTGCAGGAAAATCCCTTCTTGTTTGCAAATATGTACTAAATTGCTTTTATATATTAATTATAGAATTCCTTCGGCTTCAAAGTACTACGTAATACATAATATGTAACTATAACTATTGCGTACATATAGGTTAAGAAATCTAAATAATTAGATTTCTGTGTTTATACGTAATAGGTCATATTGAAACAAAAAACTAATAAAACTGGACTATGTGTAGTTTTTTAGAAAAACAAAGAAGTGAGATGCACTCAAATAAATTGTGCCAACTGCCAAACCGCTTACCTTCTTGGGATTTCCCATATTATTTGACTTGGCTTTGGCTTTACCAAACAAATACAGACTAAGCTAATATTGATTACTACTGAATTGGCAGAATGGCCTCCGGCCTTAGCCTATTCTAATCGGAACAAAAAAAAACGAATTGACACTTGACAGATTGTCTTGTATTTTAGGTTATGTTTGTAATATTTAATTTAATTTAAAACAAAATTGAACAATTTAAACGTGATCGCAAAATATTAAACTTTTGTACATTCGTAAATATTAACATTAAAAAGTAGATCATGGTATTTTTAACCATTGCAAATTGGGTTCGAGCTCGGGGTCCTGATGAGTTTTGGAGGAAAAGGAGAGTTTTTAGACTAGCGGCCCATTATCGCGGCAAGCCCAGAAATTGTTATTCAATTGCAGTCCGTAATGTTCATCGTGCATTGGCTTATGCGACTAAAGCCAGAAAACTGAAGAAAGAAGATATGAAGGATCTTTGGGATACCCGTATAACAGCAGCGTGCGAGCAACATAATATTACAAGATTCACTTTGAAAGAGGGCCTAGACCGGTCTAATATATTATTAGATAGGAAGTCTTTGTCAGATCTAGCATCATGGGAACCAAAGACATTTGAATGTCTTGCTGCCATTGCTAAAGAAAAATTACGACTTGATGGTTTTGTTGATACAGTTGATAAAAGTCCACCTACAGGAAGAAATTTAAATCTAAAAGATGTCATGCTAGATGCTTGGTTAAAAGAAAAGAAGTAGAATAATCAATTGTAGTTTTTATTTAGAATTGTAATAAATAGTTGTCTAATAACAATTTGTTTTAGCTAATTTTCTAATTCCCGCTTTAATTTGTTGGTTAGCTCTTTCTGCTTTTCTAATATATACAGGTTTTCTATTTTCTTCCTTTGTTGCCTCTCTACGTCCCTGATAACACCTTCATGCATTTTTTCTCTGAAATAAATTACAATATTGTGTATGTCCGTGTGCTTACTTAAGATACTCCATTTTGCCAAGTACTGATTTACAATATAGTGTATGTCAGTACTCAGTTTGCTTACAATAATTTTACTCCATTTTGTCAAGTACTCATTCAGTCCTTATTAACAAACATGGAAGATCATGTCACTAACACAGCTTTTTGAAAATTCTATCTGTATAAAAATTTACACAGATTTCAGTTATTTTTTGAGTATATGCTGAAACAATCCTAATAAGTCTCACTGTTAGGTATAGTCGCACTGTCACAAGACTATTCTTATAGTATTTATTATTTAATAATATTGTTTGGCGATAAGCAGTAATTTAATGGTGATTACAAAAACAATTAAATATGTCATATATATATTACGAAAAAGATAAGTACCATTTTAATGGGTTTATATTGTGTTATAGTTTTATACAAACTTCTTTCACTTTATGTACTATTCAAAGTTAAGCAAAGAACGAGGTACAACAGGTAAACAAGATCACCCATCTATGCTAGCTCCTATTATGCTAAGCACTTGTCTTTGTATCTTAATTTGTTGCATCATTCATAAAGAAGGATTACCTTCTTGTTATTTGATATGTTATTATATTTATGCATTTTATATTAATCAAATAGATACATGTAATAACATAAATATCACATATACTTTTTAATACTTTAGAGGATGTAATATTATTGATATTGTATATAATTCAGTAAAATATATACCTATCAGACTGTTGTTTTATGTGAACATAACTGACTATTGCTGCTGTTACTGATAATGATAATCCTAAAACAAGTTTCGAAGTGGTCGAGGACATTCTGCAGAATGTTGTCAATTATATATATAATCACTTATCCTTAAGTCATTACATTAAAAGTTTATGATAAGAAGAAATCAGAATTATCAAATCTTATTTTGGTCGTGCTTACTGACAGTTCTACTTGTCTTTTTTTGGTTAGTTTAATTCCTGGAAACCGGCTAAGACCAGAGGCGATGCTTCCAAGTCTGTCGTGTTAACAATATTTTGTCTGTGCTTTGGAGAAATGTCAAGGAGCGCGGCTCTGCTACTCTAGCCCATCAATTAACTATCACTTCCCATTCTATTCACCAGAATCTAGGAACAAGTATCATATGGAATTGACATTCGCGTATAACCGAAAGGGACATCCATATTTTACAGGGATACCACATTCATAATAACAAATCTACTTATTTTCTTGAAACAAGTGTATTTAAAATAATAAAAAAACTGGAAAAGGTTGATAGATAACTATAAGCATTAGCCCTAACCAAACATTTATTGTAATTTTAGACAGCTGCATTTTTCCGGATTATCGAAAATATTATGTAATGACTAATAACAAACCGCTAAAAACATAAATAATAAAAAAGAAGGCTATGTCTTAATATGTATGATATAAAGTACATAGCCTTTTAGGATAGCAATAAATATTTGTTTTTATTGTGTTTATTTCGAAAATTCCAGTCACCCTTTTTATATAATACCACATTCTTGGGTAATCTGCCTATAACAAAACTGGTATCACCATACCTACATAAGCCGACCAAATTAAAAAGTAGTACAAAATGGCGGCATATTTGACAAACTGTTGGCGAGTGAGAATGTTTGTATGGCATTCAAATTTAGTCGATAATTTTTTGTTGGGTGTGACATTCTGACAAACGATCTTGACGAATGATCAACAAACAAAGAGTGATATTCTGACAAAGACAAAAGAAAGTGTCTATGTCTCTGTCACTCTTGGAGTTTTCGTATGTTGTTATCTCGTTCCAATACGGTATTATTATTAGCTTGTCAAATCTATTGATACTTGATCTTAGACCAGAATTATAGTCCACCATAATATTCGCCAACGAATCACATAATATATTACAAAGATTAAGTTTTTAAGATTAAGTTTTAGCACAAACTATAGAAAACCACCAGAACAGGCCTACTATAGAAACCCACTTCGAATGAACAAAACACAAAATAAAAAATTAATTAGCGGGAAATAAAAAAAAAACATCCGCACGCAATGACACTTCCCGCCGTCTTCTCTTTTTTTTTGTTAGATTTGTTCCTGTTGGAACCGGCTAAGACCGGAAACCATGCTGCCAAGTCTGTCGTATTAAAAATATTTTGTCTGTGCTTCGGAGAAACGGTGGGAAATATCAAGAAGCGCGGCTTGGCCCCTCTAGCCCTTGTCTAGCCTCCATCTATCAACTATCACTTCGCATTAATAGAAAACCACTCCAAACAGTTCTCCACAATTTTCGCCAACCACTCACAATAATATATACGGATCATAAACATATAATCGTATATACCCATAAAAAATTGGAAAGAAGACAGTCCCTTATGAAATTATTATAACAAGATGAAAACTCTAGAGCAATCTAATGTCAAGTGTAACCACTTTTATTTGCATGTGCATGCATAAAGCACCTCCGTCCTTACCCACACTGCACATGCATAAACATACACGAACCACACACATCATAAATACTACTACAGACTACTACAAAATTAAGAAGAGTTAATGTCGGCCCAACATTAATTAACAAACTTAACATGGCCGATAGTGATTTGGCCAGACTTCCGTCCTCCTCGAGCTCGCAGATACAAATCGCCCCTCTACGAACAGGACCTCGCTTTTTAAAGGCAGTAGTCGGGTGTGTCTATGACGTAATACAAACATCCCTACGCCTCAGCCGTCAAGCCCATATTCTTGCCAATCCTAACACAAGTTTTTGAATTGACACTGCAGCGCCACTAATCTCCGGCACTCGCTGTCAAATCCGCTCCCGTACTAATGTCCTCTCCGACATAATATGTATTATTATACATTGCTGATTGCACCCATATGAAGCTGGAACTGTTTGCTTGTTATAGCGATGAATCATAATCATTTTGTTTTACAGATTCCCTCAAGATTATTGATGATAATTAGAGGAAAATGCCTGATTTTAACTGGGTGTGTTGGTTGGAATCCCAACAATACAATTTGCAAAGTAACGCTTCTCATATTTTAAGATTTGTTTTTGTGCTTGACGAGCCACAATATAGACCAATAAGTTTTAAGTGGGCACAGATACTTAATAATGAAGTAATATAGACATCTGTTCGATATTCGGCTCAAATACGAATGTAAGCTACTTAATTTGAGTAAGGAGACTGTAAGGAACCACCTGAATAAGATTATTTTGTTTAAAGGACAGTAACATCTACCCATTATTTTTTAAATTTTAATTAAATGACTTGTTTTACGTTTATAATTGTAATTTTAAAATAATAACTGCTCATATACTTAGGTTGTGTAAATCTTGTGTAGTAAGTCATGGACCAAGCGTCCATTTAATATTGATCGATTCGTTCCCTAATTTTATTATGTTCCTTTTGTTAAAATCATTTGAAACAAATAATACATAAAGTAGGTACCTAACTACATAATAAAAGTCATATTATTTTATATAAAGAGTAAGCATGAGTGTGTAAGAGTATTATGATATTTCATTTAAGAAAAAATGATATACTATGTATTGTTTTATTTCAATATTTATTTATTTTTATCTTTTATCTCAAATAATTTAAGGGTTTTTTTTTCGCAGGGAAATGCTTTTTACGCATGTAGCCAGGATCTCGGGTAGATCCAGACCCTATGTGGGACTCGCACCTGGGAGTGCCCTACCCGTAAACTAAAACCACTGCGAGCGCCTTCAGCCGCGTTTTGAGGGTCCCGGTTAGGCGTTCAACAGGATCACCTCAGCGACAGGCTGGCCCCGGCGAAGGTCAGACTACTCCTCGTAAGGGGGGACTACCCGGCCGCTACTAAGCAGTCCCCACGACGTCGTGTCATACTGGGCCCAGGTTCCCATCCTGAGCCCGACACGAACACAGAGGCGATACTGGAGGCGCATTTAGTAGCGCCTCCTACTCACCCCCATACGTCGCCCGCGGGAGGAGGCCTCGACGGTGGCCTCCTCTCTCACCCGCTCGTCAGCCTCCTTCTGGGACATTACTGTCTCGCAGAAGGAGAGCATCGTCGTCCAGGACTCGTCGTCACCGAGCATCGCGGTGATGACACTCGGCAGAGACAAGGCCCCTCCGATGACTGATGTCAGACTGTGACGCAGCGCCGCTCATCTCGGGTACACCTCGCGGGTGTGCTGGGCCGAGTCCACCGCCGCGCCACAATCATGACACACTGTCAACGGCTCCCTGCGGGTCGTCCGGCACAGGTACTCACCAAAGCAACCATGCCTGGTGAGCACCTGTGTCAGACGGAAGGTGAGGGGCTTGCGCTTACAACGCATCCACCGCTCAAGAACCGGACGCAGAGCAGCCGTTAGGTTTTTGCCATACGGCTGCTTCGCCAGGTCCTCCCCCCACCTCCACATTAACGCCTTTTGCCCTAGACGGCGAACCCGCAGGATCCCGTCCAGCGTAAGGCTCTCACCGAGTGTCCTCCTATCCGAGACGTAGGAGTGCGTCTCGGCAAGAACCTCCACCACGAGCTCCCACGGGGGGTCACCGGCCAGGGCAGTGGCTGCCGTCCACGAAACCGTACGGTACCCCCGAATCATTCTTACCGCTATGACCCGCTGCGCCGACCGCAACCGGGCCTTATTCCTCGCGGTAAGGTGACCCACCCAGATGGGTGCACCATACTTCGCCATACTCCGCCAGACTCCGGAGTATAGCTGCCTGCAGGCGGCACTGGGTCCTCCGAGGTTCGGGAAGAGTCTGCCCAGTGCACTCGCTGCCTTCACGACCTTCGGCCCCAACATTAAGAAATGTGCGCCGAAGGTCCATCCTCCGTCGAGGATGAGCCCCAGATATTTAATATGGGAGCTCATCCTAACCCTCACCCCTCCGATCTGGAGGGCAGCCCCCAATAATTTAAGGGCTGTTTTTTGCAAATGTCAGATAACTTTTCTTTAGAAATGTGTTTCTTTAGGAATGTAGTTTACCCTCCTTACTGAGGAATAAATTATGTGACTTTGTAATGTGTATATTAAGTACCCTTATAAAAACCATAACATATCTGACCGTTGGAAAATTCACCCCCAACAACAATGTTTACAATTTACTCGAACGGGCTGTACTATCAAGTATCGATAGTAAAAGATACATCACTGTGTGTCAATGTGTGCGTGTGCTCTGCACACATTGACTTTTCAAAAATCGTTACGCATTTTTGGGCTGTCAGGTGGTCTATGACAGTATATTCTATGATACGGATAAGTTTTAAAACAAACTATAGGAAACCGCTTCGAATGAAGAAAACACAAAATAACAATTTATTAACAGAAAACCAAAAAATCACATCCGCACGCGATGACTCTTCCCTCCATCCCCCGTCTTCTCCTTTATTTTTTTTTATTATTTTTTTCATTTAAAGGCATTTGCTACTAGGCTATTAGCCATACAAAATACAATTATTCGGTCTGTAATACGGAGAAATGGTGGGAAACCCCAAGGAGCGCGGCTTCGCCCCTCTAGCCCCCATCAATCAACTATCATTCCCCATTCCATCCACACAAGGCAGTCCACCACAATATTCGGCAAACAATCACATTATATATTACACAGATTAAGTTTTTAAAACAAACACTATAGAAAACCGCCAGAACAGCCCTACTAAGAAAACCACTCCAGAACGGTACTCCATAACGGGAAACCAAAAAAACACAACCGCGCGTCCCGATGCTTCCCGCCATTCCTCCGGTCTTCTCCTTTTTATTCTCGTCATTAGTTTTTTTTCATTCCTGTTGGAACCGGCTAAGACCAAACACCATGCTGCCAAGTCTGTCGTAAATAAATTTTTGTCTGTAACATGGAGAAACGGCGGGAAACTTCAAGGAGCGCGGCTTCACCCCTCTAGTCAACGTCAATCAACTATCACCTAAGAACAGTCCACCACAATATTTGCCAGCCAATCACATTATACAGATTAAGTTTTTAAAACAAACACTATAGAAAACCGCTGTGAATAAAAAATAATAGTTAATTAACGGGAAACCAATAAACCAGCGCGCCCCGATATTTTCTACCGTTCCTCTTTAATTCTCGTCAATTCTCACTGACAATAATTGACAAATGTAAATATCGTAGGATTCTCTGACGATTCTCTGTCTATGAAATATCGTATTTTTTGACAATCCACTGACAATTGAAGAATGTCGATATCGTAATTTTTTTAATAATAAAAGATGTTAGACGACTATCAAGTATCAGCCATCGCTATAGCAATGTTCAAAGTGTCCCCACCACAAACGAGTGAAGGCCGCGTTTAGGTAGAAGAAGTGTTGGTCAGCCATTACCCAGTTGGGAAGACGATCCCAACCATGGTTCGAACCTTGTCGTGGCGATGGGGCTCAGTAGCCTAAGGTGAACCCAACACCTTGGGCGAAGTCAATTGAACCGAGGGAGCTGCTCTTTGTATCCCTTTTATAAGAGGGGTCAAAAGAGCAGGGGGGACAAGGAGGCGAGGATAGGCTAGGCCTCACCCCATTGCACTGTCCCGACGTTGGGAGGGGTGGTTCTGTGGTGCGGGACAAACTCTGTGTGACTCGCGGGACTGACTAGCCGTCGAGGTGTTCTGTTGCTCAACAGATCCGGGGCACCTCACCAAAAGCGGCATTGGTGGCATTCGCCGGGTGGCCGTCATCGCTCCATTTACGTTAGGTTTACCAGTGGGAGGGTTGTGCTGTGCCCCACTGGCGTCTGCTTGGGTACCCTGGTGGCTGACTGTCAGAGAAAAGGGCAGAACAGACAGTGTAATTACTGGCACAGAGATCTTAGCATCTTATATATTAGAATAGGCGACAAATGAATGACTTGCCTAGGCTAGTCTCAGCTCAGACTAACTTGTTTGTGTTCATAGGCGACTCTGACCACTTACCATCGTGTCGTGTCAAGCTTTTCTCCCTGTTAGCCTATCCAACTATCATAAAAAGACGGAATTCTATACTCGGTCAATAAAATAATCTTGTTTTTTTTTATATAAACAAATTTTGTATAGGCTATTAATTATAATAGAATTTTTATTTATAGGGGTTTTGAAGAAAAGGGCCTTTTTCAAAAAGATAATACGTAGTATAATAATATCAATACGAAGGTGTGATAATGTGTTATGTGAATAATAAGCAGGAGGTATAAAAAGACAAATTTTATCAGGATATCGTTCTTATATCAACTATATTACTTAAATCTACTATTTACAAACATATTTACAATTTTTTCAAGTCATTAAACATAAAATTAATTATTATTTAACAAATAATAATTCTTAAATAAAATATGAAATTATAATGAATATTATGATTGCCGCGAATAATAATTTAATTTCCATATATGAAAGAAAACTGATTCGAAAGTTTTTTGGCATGGTGTAAAATACCTCTTTTAAATTTAACACAGTAGAAGAGTACAATAATAAAAAGAAACGGAGTGAAATATAATTTTTTCCTATCATATTATTTAGGTTCGTATTTCATGACTTTAATCCCTTAATTTTGATACATTATTTCTTTCTCATTTCTGTTTCAAAGTAGCGAAAGTTTTATTTGTTCAAAACTACAAGATAAATTTAAGTTCAGTAATCACTAATCAGGAAGGATAGATAAAATAATCCATAATTTTTATTGATGTTGCCATGCTATTATAACTTAGCTGACATATCAAAATAAATTATTTTATTATACAATATTCATAAATTTGTTCGTTATTTAACCTAAAATAAAAATATGTCTTACTATTTACAACAATTTTAGTGTGTACAAAATAATTTAGACCTCAAATAACTAGCCTGTAAAACAATATCACTCATTGAATCACACTGAATCACATTTTCTGAAGTCCATGGAGGGTTCACAATTTTTGGTTATTGAATTTCAAATTTCAATATTTCGTCGACTAACTATTGCAGTTATCGTAAAAACTGGCTGAGCCTCGGTTTGGGATTTCAGCAAATTCTCGTTTGGATGTACACAATTTACTGCTGAAGTCAACATTACGTTTCCTGAAAAAAAGTACAGAATGAATAAAAATAGAAAAGCTTCGCAATTGTAGTAAATACTATGTAATGTGTTTCTTCTAATACCGGACATGAGCCAGAGGGGACTAAGCATCATGAGCGGGCTCGAGGCTCTCCATTCACGCGCGAGCTTATAACTAAAGGACGTAAATGAGAAAGTGGTTTTTGTTGTTTTATTACGTTAAAAACGGTAATTGGAGAAATTACTTCCTTTATTTTAAAGAACATATAATATAGGCTCATCAACGAAGAAAGTTAAGAGGCTTAAATCGGTCCCGTTTACCCATAAGATATGAATCTCTTTTTAAAAAGAGGTATGTTTCATAGTTTTAGTTACAAAAGTTACCTAATCATGTATTGAAAACTAACAAAATAAAGTTTTTATTGTTAACTATTAGGTCACTAACTTATATTTCTATTTGTTTTGGAATTACTAAAATAAATTGAAATTATTGACGCCAAAATTTCCAATGCGTCCTCTTAAGCAATCAAAAAGCAATAGTATTAATTTCATATGGCTGATACTTTTCGTGTAACGCCGTCTTTAACAATTTGGAATAATATATTTATTCATAAATGCGAGTCTCTCTAACTTATGAGCGTATTTGTGAATTCTAGATAGAGCTATTATTACTAAGACATTTAAAAAAAGACATGTATTATACCCTCGAGTTGGAAGTTCCATTTGATCCACTAAGACGGACTTGACGTAGAGACGGTCGTTGCACCACAGGATACACAGCGATCGTGGTTCCAGTACGTTCATGTCGTACTCCCACGATAACTCAACCTGAAAGTAATGCAGAATGTGTTTAGGTAAGGACACCAAAGTAGGTAATATTTAATATCAAATCATACAAACACATTGTGACAAAAAAGGTTTAAGGAAAAAATTAGGCTAAGAAAAGAAACAATGAAACTGGCATCATTTTAAGTTTGAATTTTCACGTCAAATAGCACTTTGCAATACTCATATTATTTGTAATACTTACTTTTCTTACTTTCCCACCTAAGTCCGTTGGATTTGTGACAACAATTGTATATGAAGTCCCATGTTCCAATCTGTAAAATATTAAACAATTATCATTGGTAGAATGAACAATGGATTTCAGCCAACATTTTTTTATTGTAGTACATACTTAACGTAATTGTTAGGTGTAAGATCCATGCCACGAATTGCTCCTTTATCCGACATCAAAGTAACTTTCAAGAATCCCTACAAAAATTATAAATCTTAGATTATTATAAAATACCCAGAATCCATGACGAAATGAAACAAATAATAAAAAATGCAATATGCTTCCAGTAATTATAGTGAAGTTAGATAATATTATATACCTACATATTAGGTCTTTACCTATGAAATTGCCGTTTTGTATTAAAAAAAAAAATTTTTTTTTCATGTATTTTTTATTTGTATTAATCGAAGTAATCACCCATGCAATCAATGAATCTTTGCCAACGCAGTGGCAGTTTATTGATGCCCTTCTTAAAGAAATCAGCTGGACGGGAGGCAACAAATTCTTCAAAGGCATTTTGTACTGCTTTTCGTGTACCTAATGATTTTTTTTTCCCGCCAAGAAGTTATCCAAATTCTGGAAAAAGTATTAGTCTGTAGGCGCAAGGTCTGGTGAGTAGGGCGGATGACGGAGAGCTTACAACACCAGTTCTTGCAACTTGGAGACCGTCTTCTGTGCAGTATGAGGTCGCGCGTTGTCGTGCAGGAGCAGCGGAGACGAGGGATTTACCAATGCTGGTTGGAGATGTGCCAGCTTCTGAATACAATGATGGTTCAGTTCTTCATAGTACACATCGGCAGTAATGCTCACCCCGTTTGGTAAGAAGCTGTGATGAATCACACCGGCGCTAGACCACCAAACAGTGACCATCACTTTTCTAGGGGTAAGTTTTCGTTTAGGGCATTGTTTAGGTGCTGAACCAGGATCCAACCAACTTGCTGAGTGCTTGCGGTTATCAAACAGAATCCATTTTTCATCGCAGGTTCAAAATTCCTTCATTTGTGTGTCTGTTGAGCAGTGCAAGGCACGTCTCGATGCGTACTTCGCACTGGCGATCATCGAGTTCGTAGGGCTTTTTTACCCAAATGTTTTTTTTTGACGCAATTTGACGCAAATGGACCAATATTGTTTTGACGCTAACGTCGAAAGCTGCTAATTCAGCCTGAGATTGTGCTTCCACAATCGCCTTTAATTCGTCATTGTCGACCAAAGTCTTCGGACGACCGCGAGGTTCATTTTTCAGATTGAAATTTCCAGAACGGAAGCGAGCAAACCAATAACAGGTGGTGCGTTGGTTTGTAGTGTTAGCTCCACAGGTTAGCTCCGTAAACGTCGTTGATGTTGCGTGCCGCTTGTGCCGCGTTGCTGCTACGACGGTACTCATATTCCATAATTACTCGAATTTTTAACGTATCCATGATGACGAAAAAGATTGAAATGCGATGAAAATGTAATCTCATAAATAATCTAATCACTAATCAATAAACAACTGACTATGTACTTTTATAAAAATAAATCCACGTTTTTTAAATAAAATTAATTTGAAATTAGAATTCTTAGCCAAACAAAAATTATTTTGATTTGAAATGGCCAGTACCTACTGCAGAAGGGCAATTTCATAGGTTATAGGTAGACCTATTATTTAGAATATACAGTATTACTGCCAGGTTGATCAAATAATTCTGTCCTAGTTTTAAGTAAACACCTGAAGTAATTAGTGTTATTTACTTATTTAAATTAGTACCTAATAATTGTATTTACAACTTTTTATAAATCAACGAACAATCATCTAATAAATTACCGACATGTCAACAATAGCAGTTTTCTCGTAATTTTGTTATTTATATCTCCATTTATATCAAGTCAAATAATCTGTCCGGCATATAAAATATTTTTCAATAAGAATTATTTTGTTTAACCTAGTAAATAAAAATATTCTCTTATTGACATCCGTGTTTTCTGTGTCTGTACCTATGTGACGGGGAAATCGGTCGAAAAAACTAACGTACCAAAATATTTTTTTTATCATTTAAAGTAGCAATGCGCCGCTTAGAATAACTAGTGTAATTATTCTAAGATGCGCCGAGTTTCTCAATTAATATGAGCGTCGAATTAACTGTCGTGTTATTAAAAAAATGTATTTATTATTAAATTACGTCGTGGCAAAAAGTACAATTTTCGAAAAATAGAAACGTGTCAAATAATGCACATCACTGGGCCACAGTCTCTAGAAGTCCTATCATGGTCAATTTGTTTCTGCATACGATGATAATGACAAAAAATGTTAATATAGCGAATGTTTAAATAATTTAAAGTAATTTACCTGGACCCAAGATTCAGCACCTTTAGGATTGGCCAAGTGAATAACGATTCTGTAGTGCCGTTCTGAAAAAAAGACTAATGCATTACATTCGGATTGATATAAAAAAAAAAAACTATTTACTTGGTTTTTTTAAGCTTCATTTTTATGTATGCTTTTGCTATTAGCTACATACATGTTGCGATTCGTTTTTATTTTATTTTTTACTCCATAGGATGATGATAATTTTAAATATACTATCATAAGAGAGCAAAATAATATTTTTACGGTGAGGGCGCTTTTTTGAATCCAGAGCGAAGTGAGGGCTTCTTTAGTAGAATCCCGAGCTTTGCGAGGGATTCTATAGTAGAATCCTGAACGTAGCGAGGGATTCAAAGTACGTCGCACCGCGCCCGAGTAATACACTCTACTTTTCATCACCCTCTATGAGAAAATAAAAAGCGCCTCATATTTTATTGTAATATTGTTATTTAATAAAACATAGAGTACCTAACAACTAAATTGAAATGAAATAGTATCTAATAATAAAACAACTAAAAACTTATATTTACAATTGAGACATTTTCGCAATTAAGAAAATTTCGTTCGTTCGATTTCTTTGACGCTGAACACTAAGATGTTAAAAATTCCAAAAATTGCGCGCAAAGATAATTGCGGCGCACTTATGAAGATTAAAGAGGATTAAAAACTCATTACTTACTGCTCTCTAAAAGCTAAAAAGAAAACACCACCTTTGGGTGCATTTATAGGCGAACCAATTCGTCCTTTTCGAATAGATGGGATGAAAAAAAAAATTCAAGATAAAGGTTACGCTAAGTTTACCTTAGTTTGTCCATAACCTTTCTATACATGACTAGGCTCCAATTTCCAAGGTAATAGTCGTATAATAAAGTAATTTTAGCTACTTACGACAATATGGTTGCTCTTTCCCTGTGCTAAGATAATATTTGGCACCAATTGTCTCCTGTTCTTCTGAAGGGTATACTTCGTTCTCTGTTTGATTGTCTTTGTTGGCGATTAGTCCAGGAGAGCTATCAGCGTGGAATCTAAATTTGGAATTTAATGTTGTGTTATTAAATAATTAATTTTATAATTACGATAACGTGGACGATAAATCCAAATTTTAAGCCAATTTTCATTTTCTTTATGTAGTATAGAGTTGACATTGGATATTTTTATACTTAGTGTAGTAAAGCATTTAGGTGCAAACTTTTTATCTTTGGGTATACAAATTGCAATCACTATTTTATTTTGCAACAATTAACATATTTTTAACAATTAAAGTAAATTATAGTAGGCAAGCAGTATTTTCGCTTATAAGAAATAGGACATTTTGAGATTCACAACTCTATCTTCTTTTAATATGAAATTAATAAGTACTTAAGTATGGTGATGAAGCCTTACCCCATGATAGCACATCCATGACCACAATGGAAACATTTTCCATCTACGAAGTGTTGATATGACGGACATTGGTGACCTAAAAATATTGGCATGTGTATTACAATTGTAATAAATGTATATATATATAATTTGAGCAACAAAGGTCTAGACTCAAGTGGGTATGTGCTCGACCTCTTGAGTGAGAGGTCCGGGTTCAATCCTGACCCCTACTGTGCCTTGAAATGTTTTTCTACATTTCTTCATGGGCCTGAACATGAGACCATCGCTTGCTCACCAGTGAAGGTAACATGGTGAGGAAACCTGCATGTCTGATGAGATTAAAAGCCTTTGAAGGTTTGTGTAGTTCACCAACCCGCATTAGGCCAGCGCATCGGTGAACTATGGGCCAACACCCTTCTCGTTTTATCGACTCATAATATTATATAATGAGTCGATAAAAAATAAACAGAATAAAGATGCCTCAAGGTATCGTACAGACCACATGCATATACAAAGTATGTCGCTAAATAGAGATTTATTTTAATATTTACAAGTTGTAACGTATCAAAGATGCAAAATAAACAAGAATTGTATGTACTACTGTACCTATATATGAACATTTTCCGTTGATGGATTCTGTAAAAAGTTTGATAGCCCGAACATGATTGCAAGCTACGAGTACTCTCGAAGCTTCTTCGAGTCCTTGCTTGACCAGGGTTAGCGGTATAAGGGGTGCTTCCGTCAAATCACAACCGGGTTGTTCCTTTCCATTGTTCGGGTAAAAGTCTAAGTGGCCCACTGGTTGCGACATGCCATATCCTGCCATAAATACAAAATCTGTCGCAGGCGTGGAATAATGTACGTAAATTAGTCATCAGCAATAATTGTATAATATATACACAAATAATAAATGGTAATGAGAGCGTAAAAGCATAGAACACACTTACCATGTACATATATTTGTTAGTATGTTAAGGAAACGAAGCAATAAGCGTTTGAACACCAATAATGATCACATGAAAGAAACTTTAGGTGATTAAGAAGCACATTACAGTGATAAGTTTAAAGAAACGTCCTTATTTTTACCTAAGAGAAATATGCTCTTTCCATCTGTATGTATTACATCGACTAGCTGAGCATCGGTGGGATCGAGTCTGACATGCGTTGGCATTCCTTGAAAGTATGGTTCCGCAGGGTCAAGGCCTGTGATTCTTCCCAAATCCTATACAAACAAGTGCTAAATCAAAGACAATAAGAAGGTCGGAGTGAAGTATATTTGATAGTAAAATTGCTGCAGTTGACTTTCATTTACTCCGGGCCTTACCTTTATACGTTCTCCAGCGTAGCCAGCCGTGTGTGCTCCAAGAGAATGACCAATTATATGGACATCAAGAGGGTTTAGGCCATGGTCTTTCTGGGAAATAAAAGGAATTTAATTTTTATGTGTCTTCGTAATAAGAGTGGTTTATTTCCTGAAATTTCTTTCTCCAAATGCTAACTAAGGCTTACCATGTTAGTCATCTATTTAAAGTCAGTTATTATGACAGAAATCTGATTTTATGTATATGGTAAGAGGTAGTGCCATGCCGCTTTGCAGCCGAATTGGCCCGGCACGACGGGTGCGGTTTGTGAGTTTCCGGTGGCCCATTTGGGGGGATAGGAAAAAGGAGGGTAGCGCATCTGCATAACTTTTGGTTGCGCGGATGTCTATGGGCATCGGTAGTCACCATAAAGCTTCGACTGTTCGTGTGCCTACTTATGGCATAAAAAAAAATTACAGGCGGTAATTGTTAATTTAGGAGAATTATTATCGATATGTACTGTGTATAAGTTTATATACAGACCAAATTGAAAAAATACTGTTTTGCGTTGCTTCATATACGCAAGGGCAATAATTTAGACTACGTAATGTTACCTGTAACGTATTAACGAAGTGTGCAACTTCAAGTCCAACCAGTCTGGTGTTCGCCGTGGCCTGCGTGTACAGAGGCAGGCTCCCTCCCGCCCAGTCCACAACTACTACGTTGAAGTCGCCCGCTTTCACTAACTCATCTTTCATCTCGCTAACCTGTAATGGTGTAGAATTGTTTATACAAGTATTTAAAAAACTATAATATTTAACTATTAAGTTAAATTAAGAATATAGAATTTAGTTATAATAAAAAAAATGTTAGGTTGCTACTACTGCTATTTCCCTTAGAGTATACACAAAAATGCAAACAACGTTGTAATTATAATTATTGTATATAGTTGGGGATACTATAACTTACTCATGTGCTATAGCTAAATATAAAAACAGAGTGACATCAAGTGATAGTTTCTAAGAAAATTATCTTGCGAGGATTCACCGAGCAAATTATTTTATTTGTTCCGGCAAAACAAAGACAAGTGATCAAAGTAAAATTCATAATAATTAACCACTTTTATTGCGTACTTTCATTGTAACATAAACAAATATACAAAATGTATAACTCCAACATAAATAGCAACAGGGAACTAAATAAACATTCAAATTACACGTTACAGCTGTCGAATAAATAATTTTATTTAATAAATTGCATTGCGTGTTCAAAATGTATCTTACAAATTATGACTTCATATTTAACCGTTCCTGGGAGATATAATCATCGTCACGAAGACATTGTAGTTATACAATAATATAGATATAATAACATTCTAAGATTACATAAAAGTCTTTTACTAAATGAGACCGAGTCAGATTAGGCACAGCGCAAACTAACAAATGTTGACTTTAATGAAATAGTATTATTGTATATGCCTGAAGATATCATGGGATAAAGAGCCTAAAACTATTGTATCTTATTGAAAATATATCTGAACATTGTTTTTTATTTACATCCATCAAATTCATATCATTAAATTTTTTCGTCAAATCTAAATACGAAGGTTCTTTATTCACATGAAGTATTAACTACAATTAATTTATTATACTACAAAATGGTCTTAAACTTCACAGGTAAGAGATTTTCTTAGCACATTAAAATTGTCCCAGATCAGAGTTTAAAGCTCTACACAAAGTAGCAGTGCACAAACATATAGCAGATTTAGCAAGATAGTCCACTTTAGACTATAATTATAATAAAATAAAGTACCCATTAATTTTAATAATTTCTTTATAATAGTTGAGATGGACAAGTCGACAAATAACTAATAACACTGTTTGCTTTAGAATGAAGCCTTTTTGAAATGGTAATGTTATAACTAATGCCTATTTTATCACGTTGTATACAACTTATTGCAACCGCACGTACCCAATTAGAGAGAGGAGTATCGATAAATCCGTGAATGATCATCTTGGTAAGGCGACGAGGACTGAAGTTGGACTTGACGATTGTTTTGTTCATATTTACATTCAGTATTTGTCCATCAGTAGGATTCTTTTTCGTGTATAATATAAATCTGTAAAAAATACAACAATATTAATAATACAAATAATAATTAATCAATAAATATATATTTTTCTAGAAATAAATAAGATATATTAGGTGCAGGAAGCACAATAAAATATTGTTATATTATTTATTTATATTTAAATATATATTGTTATAGTACAGTTCAAATATTATTTTCTAGTCGTTTTATTAGTTGCATTTCACTTTATGGGTCTAGTTTAAAGATAAGATTAGGTTCTATAATAATTATCATAAGCTAATGTGGAATATAAAATTTTCTCATTTCTTGTATTATCTACGCTATATACATAATAAAGGATATACAGATAATGTTTTAATTTACTTACCTAGTATTTATGACAACCCTGGGCAGGGGAAAGACGTTGAAGGGGCGATGTATTAGATGGTACCAACTGCGGGTTATGTTCAGACACCCGAGCTCATCGTAGCACCTTGTTTCATTTTCAACTGGAATCATAATAGAATATATATTATCTTCTGTATCTGTACGTCAGAAACCTCAAAATTGGTATCAATTTCTGAGTTTAGAAATTCGAGTTTAGAACCCAAATTTATATGGGATTAATACATTGTTCAAATATAGTAAATCATCATCATCATCACTATCAGCCCCTATCCGTCCACTGCTAAACATAGGCCTCCCTCAAAGAACCCCAAGACGACCGATCCCTCGCCACTAGCATCCAACACTGACTGGCCACTGTACGGAGATCGTCTTCCCAATTGGTTAATGGACGATCAACACTTTGTCTACCCGAACGCTAACTCCACTCTGGAACCTTATTGGCCCATTCGTTGTCCTGAATGTGTGACCAGCCACTGCCACTTCGAGAGGGAAGCTGATAGGATATTATAAGGGCTCACTTCGTCTATACGGGAGAGTTTGAAGACAAAAGTCTTCAACCAATGCGTTCTCCCCGTGATGACCTACGGGGCTGAATCGTGGCCTCTAAATTTACGACTGGTCGGAAAGTTTTCCGTAGGTCAACGTGCTATGGAGCGTCCTATCATGGGCGTTTCTCTGACTGATAGGATTCGAAAAGAAGACATCTGCCAGCGAACTAAAGATACTGATATCACACGAAGATTAAGCTCGTTAAATATGGTAAATAAATCAACATAATATAAGAATTGTATTTTTGGTGTATTTTAAAATGTCGAATTATAAAAGGAAAGTTCGCTTTGCATAATACCATTCATATATTGTTTGAATTTACTTGCATAAAATATTTGATAGTAATGATTTATCTGGTAACTCGAAAAGATATTATTAGTGAGTTCTAGTAGGATTGACATTTGCCCCACCAAGGTTCAAGCCTTGTCGTGGCGGTAAGGCTCAGTAGCTTATGGTGAACCCAGCACCTCGGGCGACCAAATTGAACCTAGGGAGCTGCTCTTTGTACCCCTCCTATAAGAAAAGGGGACAAAAGAGCAGGGGGACAAGGGGTGAGGACAGGAACCTCACGCCATTGCACTGTCCCGACGTTGGGGTTGTTCTGTGGTGCGGGACAACCCCTCAGTGGAGATGGTGTCGATCCCTTGAGGGTCTGACTAGCCGTCGAGGTGTCCTGTTTGCTCAATAGATCCGGGTCACCTCACTAAAGGCGGCATTGGTGGCACTCGCCGGGTTTCAGTGGGTAGAGCTGCGTCCACCTTACCATTATTCGGGCGCAGTGAGTCCCACATACCCGCCTGGGGAGTCCCCCCAGCGGAATGCCTCAGAGCATTTATCGGCGTAAAAAAAAACCGGCCAAGTGCTAGTCGGACTGAAGGGTTCCGTACCATTACATAATATACAACATTAGACACTTTTACAACAAATATGGTTTATGTTTATCGAATTATGTAAATGTTTTTTTTATATTTGAGTTGATTGAATGAAAGGTAAATTGCGGTTTACGACTTATGACCTATTAAAAAAACATTTTTTTTTATGTTAGTTGGATAGGCAAACTGGCAAACGTACCATCTGATGGTAAGTGGTCGACGTCGCCCATGAACATAAACTAGTATACCTGGAACGACCCCAGGCAACTCATTTATGTGTTGCCTGCGCTTAGGAGGAGTTCAGTGACATACACACGTACAGAAGAATTATATATATAAAGATACGGCAATATTCGCTATAATTCTGGCTGGGTGCCCAATGTCGAATTTCACTCAGACTTTAGTAATCTGAGACACGTTGGCGTCCTCTTAATACTTTCCCTTTGCTGGGATACTACTTCTGGTAATGGTCAATATTAACATAGCTTTTTTTTTATGTTAGCTGATGGTAAGTGGTCGACGTCGCCCATGAACATAAACTAGTTTACCTGAAACGAGCCCAGGCAACTCCTTTATGTGTTGCCTATACTGAGACATAAGATGTTAAGTCTCGGTGCCAGTAATTACACTGCCTGTCTTGCCCTTCTCTCTACTACTTACTAGATCTCGTTCAAACCAATTTTCAGTGGAAGTTTGCGTGCGAAATCATTTATTTTTTTTAGTTTTATCAGTCTCTTTTTTTAGAGTTACAGGGGGGACACACTTTTTACCACTTTCGAAGTGAAGTTTTCGCAAACTATTGAGTTTAGAAAAAAAATGGCTTAAAAATCTCAATATCATTTTTGAAGACCTATCCATAGATCCACACGTAGGGTTTGATGAAAAAAAAAATTTTTGAGTTTCATTTCTAAGTAAGGGGACCACAAAAATTTATTGTTTTTGTCTAATTTTGTGTAAAAATCTCAATGCCGTTCACCGAATACATCTACTTACTAATTTTCAACAGTATAGTTCTTATAGTTTCGGAAAAAGTAGCTGTGACATACGGACGGACAGACACACAGACATGACGAATCTATAAGAGTTCCGTTTTTTATTTTTTGCCATTTGGCTACGGAACCCTAAAAAGGATTGACATTTGCTTTAAAAATACTCCATTCTTTATATATCTGCTTTTGAGTCATTTACGGGGAATGTGGGGTAATTCTCCTGAAAAGTACACACGCACACACAAAAACTTAGTTTTTAATAAAGTTTGGATCGTGAGTGTTATATTAAATTACCTTAATTTTTTCTTTATATTCTTATTACGCATAATCTACTTACCGTTCTTAATTTCTAATGATTGTTACACTTAGATTCTCATTACCATGGTCTATAGAAATATAATTAAAATATCTGTGCTCACTACCGTTTAAAAAAAATCCAAGCCCTATATGTATATTTAGAGTCCGAGTAAAGTCCTTTTACAAAAATTAAAAGTACCTATATAGATATAACTAAAGAAGGAATGTATTAAAAACATGTTCTTTCACAAAAAATTTCCTGGAACCGCAAATATGCCCGCAAATGTAACGAAATGTCCGGGTGGTGTAGGTTAGAAACATCAACTTGGTAGACTCTTGTATGGTATGTTGAATATTTATTAGCAATATTTCACAAGTCAGACACAAAGCCGAATCTGTCAAAAACTTAATTAATTTCGCTTATTTTTGAATGTTCGAAAATTTAGGAATGAATAAAAAAATACTTACATGGTAACCAAGGTATGTTGACCTCAATACGGTCAGACCGTGCCCAGTTAAAGGGGTCTAGTATTCCCGAGAATGCTGGCTGTAGTCCCAGGAGTATGCACCACAGCATCACTCGAAGGTGACGATCGGTGAGGTAGAGCCGACGCATCGCTGATGCCGGTGCTCCTCTGTAACAAAAAATAAAATTCAAAATGGCCGTTTGATACTTCATTAGCATCTCTGTACGCGTTAGAATTTCAATTAAAGCTGTTTTTTCAAATGGAAATATTTTTTTTATTATTATTCAATTCTGGTGGCCCTTCGGCTATTAGTGGAGTTGTTCGGAAATAGATGAGACGACTCACTTAAAGAGTAAAGTAAATGTTAAAAAAATCACATTACATTTATTACAGTGTGTTAGTTATTGATATTATAATTATTAATAAAACTATTAAAATATATAAATTTTATTCGAAGTGGTCTCTATTGGCTGCAATACAATCCTTTAAACGTTGAGGCCAGTTATCAATAGAAGCACGCACTCTTTCCATGGGAAAATTCTTCACTGCCAAAAAAAGTATGGATTGTTTATGGGACTCCAAATTATAATGCCATTTAGATCTTAGAGCAAGCCATACTCTCTAAACTGACCGTAAATCAAAATCCAGCGGATTAAAATCGGGCCGACATGACGGCCAGTCTTTAGCTCTGATGAAGTGCGGAACGTTGGTTTCCAATCAAGATTTGGGTGGAACGAGCTTTATTATCCATTCTTAGTTATTGAACATAGAGTAGTTAAGAGCTTAACTATACCTTCTCAAGAATGGTATCTTGATAAACTTGTGCAGATGTTTTGATACCTTTTTCCCAAAAATATGCCTCAGTCGAGTGACTTCATAGCTACTATGAATACTACTGAACCATCACTGAAGTCGAATAATGCCCACTTTGCATTTTGTTGACTAATTAGGAAGCTTTCTTAGAGTTTTTAGTATAAACACGGTCATTTTGTTTGTTAAAATATTGCTCTATTTAAAAAAAAAAAACTCACCCGTAAACAAATTTTTTCTGTGACCTCCCTTTGCGTACTGCTTAAGTAGTTGTTTTGATTTTATCACCCTATTTTATTTTTAATTATCAGGTAAAAAAATTACCCATGCGTCTATTATAGGCTGCAAATCGTAAAATAAATCGAGGTGCTATCTTCATCCGAGATAAAATCTTTTGCTTTCAGACAGAATTTCTTGCGATGTGTTAATACTACGTGGACGGCCAGATTTTTTTCTGTTGTTGAGGTTTAATTGTACCTATCAATAGCCCGGTACACAAACATGTGACTAATACCAAGCGTATGAAGAGACACCTCAGTCCTCCCGTGACCATGGTTGCTGTAAAGTATCCGAAACGTCGGGCTTGTAAAAATCTTAATAAACCGCGATAAAATCCGTAAAAAATTGTTTTATTATAACGTATGAAGAGTTTTAAAAATTGCATTTGGCTCCATACCTACTTTGAGTAATGCAATCACAGCGATTCCGTTCTCCATCATCCCACTCCATTTTAATATCAGAAAATATTTTACAATGTATTGGCGCGAAAATGAAAAAACATCCCAAATTCGAATGGAATATTTTGTTTATTTTTTATTGTATCGGTTTTTATGGCCAGACTATGTATATTAACTTATATGGTCCGCATATAATTTTTATATAGTAGTAATAAAATGATATACAATTTGGTGAAATATTAATTTAAATGTTTCGTCTTGGCGTTCATTGAGGGAGGCCTAACTTCAGCCCCCACCATGGTTCAGGTCTTGACGTGGCGGTGGGGCGCAGTAGCCTAGGGTGAGCCCAGCACCTTGGGCGAAGCTAATTGAGCCGAAGGGGCTCTTTGTACACCTCTTATAGGTAGAGGGGAAAAAAGAGCAGGTAAGGGGCGAGGATGGGAACCTCACCCCATTGTACTGTCCCGACGTTGGGAGGGGTTGTTGTGAGGGGGGGTGCGGGCCAACCCCTCTGTGGAGGTGGCGTCGGTCTCTTGCCGGACTGACTAGCCGTCGAGGTGCCCTGTTTGTTTATTAGATCCGGGGCATTGGTGGCACTCGCCGGGATTTAGTGGGTAGAGCTGCGTCCACTTACCGGCTTTCGGGCGCAGCGAGTCCCACATACCCGCGGGGAGAGACCCACTCCCCCGCGGGATGCCTCAGAGAATTTCCCGGCGTTAAAGAAAAAAAAGGCCTAACTTCAGCAGTGGACGGATAGGGGCTGATGATGATGATGATAAATGCAAAATTTACAAATTGCAGCTTTCAAATCATTTAAACATCAAAATAATTCGAATGGAAGAATCAAAACAAAATATCACAAAAATAGCAAAAATTCCTAAAATATTTTTATCATTCAACCTCTAAGGAGTTCGTATTCGTTTAGTGGTAAAAAACTTTCTTATTTACGCTCATTTATAACTATATCATGTGTAGTAACACTACACACGAAACTCTCTAGTGTTAGCAATCACCCAGAAGTGAATTTGCATTAGAATATAATGTACTTCGCAGTAATCGGTGTATTATATTAGATCTATTATAGACTAATCTCCAGATATGTAATATCTCATGTAAACACGTAACGGTAATGCAAGTCTTACAAAGTGTTATGTTACCACATAACATCAATGTGACATTGAATTAAAGGCTTATGTAACTTCGTGCTGCAATTTTTCCCGTAGTAAAAAAATTTAAATTGAACAATGTTTGGTTCTATAATGGGTTCCTATTTATTATAATGGGCACTATAGCTTCACTTATGGAAGTGAGTAGAGGATTTTAGGATGAATTTAATGTATTTTTATATATTCTATCTATCTCTATAGTTGCAAATCTGTGTGGATCCTATGAGTGAACAGCTCACTTCGACATAATGGGAACGGCATTAGAAACATATCTTCATACCCAACATTGGGATATGTAAGAAACCTTCAAGCTTCCATTAAAAATAAAATTACAAAATAAAATTAGATTGTAACTTTATGATTATACGAATCTCTATATTTTTAAATTTGTTTATTGTTAGTTATTCGCAAACTTAATCGCGTAGTTGTAAATCAAATTACGTTTTATAAAACAAGTTGATTAAAATCTCAAGGCTTTTTAAAATTGTTTTGCAATGACTGTTAAACATTTTAATATACTGCTCTGCTGGCTCATACGATTACTGAATCTTTTTGATTTAAAGAAAATGGTCTGTTATATTAATATGCACTTTTTTATATCACTCAACATATTATGGAAATTCCGACGTGTTGCATGGTATTTTTTACCCTGATTGGCACTTCTGTACCAAACTAGATTCATTATCATAAGAAAATTCCAAGTTCTTATGTCCTGCTTCTATCTAAAATGTAACAGCGCTGGGATTTTTTTTATTATAGAACAGGGGACATACGGACGTTTGTTGCACCTGTTAGTAAGTGATAAGCAACATTAACAGACACCCGTTATGTTTTGAATAGTCTGGCTAAAGAAATAGATAGGTACATATTACCTACGCCATACAAAGCGCATCAATTCCAATGAAGCAATAATGTGTATAAATCGATTTTCCAACGCCAAAACTATACTGCATAATATTAGTGGTTAAGAAATATGTTAGCATATTTTTGCAACAATATCCTACCCGTGCTAAATCCACATCCATGTATGGTTAAGACAAACTTTGCGCAAAAGCTTAAGATAAATATGAGATGCCGTTTCTCAAGTTCTTGCTTAACATTACACGCGCGAACGCGGAAGGAATCGATAGCTATATTCATTATATAACATTATAATTCATATGTTAACGATGCAAAACATAATTATCATGACAACACGTTTAAAACATAAATATCATATAAAAAATCTATTATAGCAATATTCTTAAATTAGGTTGGTAACCTCCTTTGATATATAATTTCAAAGCATTTAAACTTTTTCTCTAATATGGTTTCTAATATTTAATTTAAATAGCAGATATTTAAACGATTTTGAGGAGTTTAAGCAAGAGTAGCCTACTATTTATAAATAGCATGTTATGAGATGTGAGAAACATTGAACTTCTCATTGTCAGTTTTTTATGTGAGAAATAGTAGTTTGATAGCACAGAGTAGAGAGTAAAGTTAATTTAGTATCCTGAGTTCCGTGTTTGCTCAACAGATCCGGGGCATCTCTACAAAGGAGGCATTGGTGGCACTCCGGGTTTTAGTGGGTAAAGCTGGGTCCACCTTACCACCTTTCGGGCACAGCGAGTCCCACATACCCGCCTGGGGTACCACTCCCCCGCGGGATGATTCAAAACATTTCCCGGCGTAAAAGATTTTTTTATATATATGGGAGCTTCTATTGTTGATATATGTATTTTCCCTTATCCCGACAGTTTTCATCATCATCATCACTAGCCTTTATCCCCCACTGCTGGACATAGGCATCCTTCAATGAACGCCAAGACGACCGATCCCTTGCCACTCGCATCCAAAACGGACCGGCTGCACGAAGATCGTCTTCCCACCTGGTTAATGGCCTACCATCACTGCATGTACCTAAACGTGGCCTGTAATTTTGAATCTTATTGCTCCATCGGCTAATTGTTCTCCTGTGTGTATGACCAGCCCACTGCCCACAGCCCACACACAGCTTATTCTTCGCGTGATATCGGTAGCTTTAGAGATGCATTCGTTCCGAATCCTGTGTGATTATAGTTAATCTATGTCGCTCCGGAGTCAGGGAGAGTCTTTCTTCTTTCTCATTCATTTTCATGTTTGTTTTTAAATGGTATTATATCCTGACATGATGTTTATTGACAGTACCAACGATTGCTCCTATTAGCATACTCTGACATGTAAATGAAACTAATGTAAATAACAACAATCGACATGATTTAGCCTCTGTTCTCACGTTCTTGTCGATACCATTGTAACGTCCTCACACTTTCACCTCACAAAACATGTTGGTTCCACGTAAACACGAAAGTCGAACTATTGAAGGGTATAGAAGTAATTATCCACGCATGTTTTCTTAAAATTACACTCTTTGTTTGCGCTAAACCTTTTTAAGGTTCTGTTCCAAATTGAACCTTATTCACAGATAATCCGCTGTCTACTCGTCTCTCATACGGCTATATATTTTGAATCACTCAAAATCGAAAAAGAAGAGACTTGAAATTTTCACAGACTTTCCACTTTTGGCCGCTGACAAGAAATAATAAAAATCTTAATGTGGTTTACAGAATACATCTACTTACCAAGTTTCAACAGTATAGTTCTTATAGTTTCGGAAAAAAGTGGCTATGATATACGGACGGACAGACAGACATGACGAATCTACAAGGGTTCCGCTTTTGCCATTTGGCTACGGAACCCTAAAAAAGTAAAAACTTAAATGGGGTCGCCATACAATAAACGAGTTTTTTCAGCTACTGTATATTTTCTACAATATCAGTAGTGCACGTTGTAAATATTGTACGGTCGCATGAAACTCTTTATCTGCGAACCATTATCAAACTTGCCTATGGCCGGTTTTTGTCAATTATTGTCTATGCTTTGAAATACTTTAGTCAGTATGCAATTTTCTTCTGTTACTTGTGTATTTTATTATATATATTTATACTAGATGTTTAATATTTGTAAAGTCGCTTGCCTCGACCGCGGCCTGCATTTTTGTATTGGCATTAAGATGAAATAGTGAGGTTACATAATCAACCTTTGCCAAATTCGATAATATTTGCGTAATACCTCTATAAAAAATTTATAAAACGTACATACAAATTATTTTTATGTATTATTATGATTTAGATTAACATGACAATTTTCAATATAAAAATTATGAGTAATATCTTACTATCGCTGATAATGTCCAGGTATCGAGCTCGGTAAAGTAAAATGGGAAACATCCTGATTTATAATAGTTTTCAAATTTTCTTAATCCTAATAATTGATTATTCGAAATTAAAATGTACATATTATAAGTTTATAACGTCTTTCCGAATTTATTATAAAGGTTATTTACAGTTATTAAAAGAGTCGAAATATGGAGTAAAATATTTTTTGTGAAAGAAAAGGAAAGGGAAGCATAATTAAAATATTATTTCAATAATATAATTTAAAGTTTTTTAAGATCTGTTATTTTTAAACTTTAATCGGTAAAATAATTATTGAAAGTTTTTCAATTGTAGGGAACTACACAATGACAGAATAAATAATATATGTGTGCACTTTTTAATTTTATATGTTTCAATTTGTATGATAAAGATAACACGCTCTTTCTCGGCTCAAAGGCTGCTTTCTATTTAGAAATAATATTCAGAACATGATACCGATTTTTAATTAACAGGGTTATTTTAATTTCTAAAAGCATTTAAAAAGGTATATTTAGCATGTTCACACAGATTCAAGAGACAGAGTTGAGTCTCATCATCGAGCACATAACCGGAATAGAGCAGTAAAGCTATGTGTTTTATATGAAAACAAATTCCGCCAAATTTGTGCTGCGACGCTGCACCGGTTCTGTGCTCTGATTGGCCGATGGCTTTTGATGTATGATTGGCCGATGGGACGTACACACAGATCACTGATTGGATGAATTGCTATTACTTCAATGGCAAGTCACTGACCAGTTTCGAAATATTATGGCTCACATTACTACTCTATCCGGTTACACGCTTGATGTGTCTCATGAACAAGACATTCATAGATAATTTCGAAATATCACATATATAAATAGTTTTAAAACATAATAAAATCGTATGATTTATATTGCACATGTAATATTTTTTAATAAATAACAAACAAATCATTTAACCGTATTAATAAGTGTAGCAATTATAAAAATTTCGCAATTTTTTTATCCAATAACCTTCTAAAACAAACGTTGCACCAGTAGAGCCTTGTATTGAGAGGGAATTAATTCATTGTAAAATTAAAAAAAAACCCTCAAATATATATTATATTAAAGTATTAAGTTTTATGATTCGAGTTTAATTTAAATTATAGTTCTCATTAAAAATATAAACTACCAAGATAATTTAATCAATTATATATTTTTGTTTTGAAGCGAAAAACATTATCTCAATATAATAAAATTCATTTTACATAAAAATGTTGCGATGCGTTTTCCGAACTAACATTTTATGAATTTATCAAGCGGACATGGTTCGAGTAAAGTATCAATAAAGTAGGAAATGTTTTTACATGAATAATATAATAAACATCTGCTTATTAGTTAAATCAGTATTATTATATCCCCACCAAGGTTCAAGCCTTGTCGTGGCGGTGAGGCTCAGTAGCTTAAGGTGAAACCTTGGGCGAAGGAAATTGAACCGAGGGAGCTGCTCTTTGTACCCCTTTTATAAGAAGAGGGGACAAAAGAGCAGGGGTCACAAGGGGCGAGGATGGGAACCTCACCCCATTGCACTGTCCCGACGTTGGGAGGGGTTGTTCTGTGGTGCTGGATGACCCCTTTGTGGAAGTGGTGTCGGTCCCTTTAGGGAATGACTATCCGTTGAGGTGCCCTGTTTGCTCAATAGATCCGTGGAATCTCACCAAAGGTGGTATTCGTGGCACTCGCCGGGTTTTAGCGGGAACCATCTGTCATTATTGGGTTACCATCTTTCGGGCGCAGCGAGACCCATATACCCGCCTGGGGAGTCCCCCTCTCCCCAGCGGGGTGCCTCAGAGCATTTCCCGGCGTAAAAGAAAAAAAAGTATTATTATATCAGTAAAAAGTATTTTTATTAACAAGATTATGTTCATCATACTAAATATAAGCCAATTAGACCAATTATGTGAAAGCTTATGTCCGGCATAGATAACCGCTAACTAATAGAGCTGATAATATTTGCCATAAATCTGAAGTAGAGATTGACGCTAGAAATGTAAAGTAACTTATCTCTGTAGCTCGTCCAACAGTCGACAAATAAGGCCCCCATCCCACTAACGTTTTACGTTGCGTTGACGTATCGTAGCTGCGCACGTTGAAGAAACGCCAACATTAGTAAAACACGAATGGTATAGGGGTCTAAGTCAAGCTTACTATCATTTAATTACCGGACCGGCGTAACAAAATAGTTTATCTAAATCGAAAATGCAATGGTAAAAGTTATATTTATGATGTAATTTACTTTCACTATCATCGACGTACAATTAAACGGGTATAAATAAATACGTTTAATAGGTATATTTTCTTTGATGTAATTGTAGCTAAGTGGAAGGCTAACAATGGATAGAGAATCTAGTCTTTTAACTTTCAATTAAATTCCGTAGTTGTTTTTCGTATTTTTTTGTAATTGGGCACCGAATTTAATGATTTCCCAAAAGCTTCTGACGATTTCTCAGTGGTTAAAAAACCTTCAGGAGAAAGTGTACCAGTGAACCAATAATAAAATGTAATTCGGAAATGTATGAGTGGATTTCGTCTGCATTTACAAAGATAAACAGTTATATATTAGGACTGATGATAATTATTTTCTTAGGCTTTATGTCCTTTCTCAGAATATTTTCTCAACTTTTGTCGATATTTGTTTGGATTGAGCTTCACATTTAGGCTTTGAAAGGGAATAGACAAATCTACTTATAATATCAGTATAGATAACATATGCATAATAACAACTCTACCTAGAAAATCAACGTGACAGGTTAAGTACTAAAATCTGAGTTTTCCTTTACTTAAGCTTCAATAATGGACTAGATATGGAGTTATTTTACAGGAGGCTTAAGTCAGCTCTATCGCGTAGACTAGGTTATTAGACTAGACTTATTTCCGATGCGATATCTATAAACGCGGTAATGGTTTATTGTCTTTGCATTTAGATCAGAAAAAAATGCTTCTTTTTTTCGTAGAAAAATCCAATCCATCTCCATCCGAGCAAGTCTCTGACTTTAATCTATGTTATAATAATTCTTTTATTTGTGTTTTTATTTTACTACTAGCAGTACCCCGCGGTTTCGCCCGAATACTTCCCATTCCCGTGGGAGTACAGGGATAAATAATAGCGTATGGGTTATTCTGATGTATAAACTATGTTATAATTGTAGTTTCATTAAAATACATTAAGTAGTATTGGCTTTCTTCTTCTTATTATTATTTAATTTAATATTAGTATAATATTCTCAAATAATTATATAGAAATACGTTTTTATTAATTCATTTAAAATTTACTATATGAATTGCCTAAAGTTTTCTCATAGTAAACCTTGTTTTATGAGACATAAACACAGTCTTTATAGGTTTATATATTTTATGTTACAGATGCGCTATCATCATGATGGTAGCAGACAAGTCATGCCAGAATTATTCTTAGTTTTGCCATTGACAACTTAGCGTAGTCATAATTAGCAATTTTCTTCTCAAACGTGCTAAAGTCTCACACACACACTCGCTATCTGTATCGATTTTTTCGGGTATGATTAAATGGTTTCCAAGTGCATTGACCGATAGCTGATAATAAAAACATATTATGTAAAGTAAATAAAAAAGATATGCTCTAGTGAATTATCTAGAATGGAATGCGGCTGCCAATTTGTTGTGTTGTAATTTTTAACAGTGATATAACTAATTATCGATAAGTCGTTTGTTGCTTACGAATGTATTATGTGTAGCAAAATTGATTCTTTAGATAAATGATTGTTTTAAGTATAAAACCGAATAATATTCAGTATACTACTGTACATGCAGTAAGATAAGAATACTGTTTACATGTGCAGAGGTACCGAATTCAAGTGCCTCCTCCGAAAATATATTTTGTGTTGTATTATTTACATCAATATTGTATGTATTTATAGTACCAGGGTCAAAAGTGCATATTTGTATTAAAATAATTATTTTTAATTGCCGTTTGTACAACTTACAAAGATATCACTTCGACTTACTAGGATAAAGTGGCGTGACTCTACATAAATATTCAAAATTAGCTGTTGCCCGCGTTAACTTGGATTTACAGCCATATCCGGATTGATATGGCTGTAAATCCAATATTTTTGTAGCTTTTGTCACTTAGTAATAACATAATATTTTTTTGGTGAAAGAATTTTTCAAACCACTCCAATAGTTTTTGAGCTTATTCATGAAAAGCAAGCAAAAATACAAATCTTCTCTCTTTATAATATTAGTATAGATACGGCACACAGTAACATGGCTTAGCTCAATGTGAGTATCTTTCTACACATTTTTCATATATTTGTAGTTAGTTACCAACTGAGCTAAATTTCGAAGGTTAACTTGTAAATTCATTAGTACTTTAGCACACCTATTAAATCGTATCCAAATATTTACTTATGTAATAGTTTGAAACGCTTAAGAGCAAGTTGGCGACAGAAGTTGGATTATTTTTAAAATATTTTCTTAAGAGTCCTTAGTATATAGATTTGGAACTATACCGGCCTTTTTTATATCGCAGGAAAATCCTTATGGACTCAGCCAGGATCTTCGGGTAGATCCTGACCCAATGTGGGACTCGTACCTGTGAGTGTCCACCCTAACTAAAACCACTGCGAGCGCCTTCAGCCGCTTTTTGAGGGTCCCGGATCTGCAGGCAACAGGATCACCTCAGCGACTAAAAAAAAAACTATACCGGTCTAATAATATTTTTACATGCGTAACCGAAAACATAGAAGAGAAGCAGTAGAAAGAAATATAATAGCGGTATTAAATATATTTGTTAGCATTAATTCCGCGATCCACGCAGTCTCTACAGTAAATGCGTGAGTGCACGCATATGCGTGTATAAAGCACGCATCATATCCAACACTGCATATACACACACTTGCTTAAATGATTGATGATGATAATGAACCCCGAACGACTAATAACTATTAGAAAATATTAAATACAAATTCACTTCATCATCATCATCATATCAGCAGCCTCTATCCGTCCACTGTCAAATTCACTTACCAATTATTAATTAGAGCCACTCTATAAAAGAAGTGGTTTAAATACAAGTTCAATACATCCATATTCCAGAGTACATCTAGTAAGGAAGTCTGATCTCAGTTCAAAAATAGTAGATACTATAACAATAAAGATATGACATTCTAAATTATTTTGGCCGTTGTCTGTTTGTTACAAAGTACAACTTTTTATATTTACGTTGTTTTATCGGAGTTTACATAATTCACCTATTGCAGTCTCATAAGCGAAGCGAGAGTACTCTACTCTCGATATTTCAAAAAAGTTTTCTCGAAACTGAAATTGTTTTTTATTTATACCGCATTTATAGGTTAATATGAGTGCACTTATATCAAGTCAAATAATTTTCCGGCACATGAAATATTATAGTAAATAATAACAAAAAAAAATAATACAGTGGCAGGGAAATTGGTAAATAAAATTAACGTACAAGAATCATTTTTTTCATCATCGAAAGTAACACACACCTAAATTTCTCAATTAATATGAGCGTTTATTTCACCTTTATTTAATTATTATTAATATTATTTATAAAAAACTAAGATACACCATACGACTGTGTATTTTATAAAATATACTGTTTATTCGTTGCTAAGCAACTGATAGGTCAATTGCTTAGCGAAATAAATTTTCTACAAAAAATGTAAAAACATGATTTTTTTATTTCCTTGCAAATTACAAGTTTTAACGTACAGTATTTAAAATTATAAAATAAATAATTTAATTTATTGTTTGTGTTTTGTTGACGCGAATTTCACTTATTAAAATGAATCCACTTTTTACGAATTCGCGTTTAATATTTTTATATACGTTTAGGATACCTCACTGTAATAATTAATATACAATAAACTGACAATATGTAAAAAGTTATTTCATCGTAAAAGAAGACTTGTAATATTTGAAAGAAAAGAAAAGAAATAAAACTTGTAATATTTGAATACCACTAAACTATTTCAAATATTGTCACGACCTTAGTTGGGATATTTCTTAGAAGTTTTATATATAACTATACAACACTTTACGTTACGTACACATACAAAATTAATAATTTATTAAACAGATAAAAAATCTATTTTCGTAAATGTTTATATATACTGTATGTTTATTAATAATAATAATTTATATCGCATGTATTTATATCGCAATGAGATGCATTTAAGAAATAGTATAATAATCCTATGACAAGCAACAGTAAAAGTTTTACGTACTATTTAGGTGTAAAAGCGTCCATAGATATTTAATAAACAATATATTGCGTCTGGGCTTCTCCCGGTTGCTGTTTTTTCTTGATTTTTCTAAGGCATTGCAATCTTATATATCCTCGCTTTAACCGGGGACGGTAACTGGCAAATATTTCCTACTTCTCCCGAATTCTTCTGAATAAATTAGTTGCACAAGGAACATTGAAACGTATGCTTTGGGCTCCCTAAGATTATATGAAATGGTAATTTGGTGGTTATCGCAGTCGATTCTGGCTCAACAGGAAGTGCAGCGGTAGGATCGCGGTCATAACTAGCTCCCACTTGTGCAAATTCCATAGCACCAAAGAATAATTCATCTTCTTGGCGTTCTATGAGGGATCCTATGTTCAGCAGTGGATGGATAGAGGCTGATGATGATGATGAAAGAATAAATGGATTCTTTAAAACGAAACTTAATGTATCCATGTATGCCGTATGTTGTGTGTTGTGAGCGACGATGACCTAGTGGGTACGGGCTCGGCTTCTTGAGTGAGAGAAGAGAGGTCAGGGTTCGATCCTGACCCCCCCCCTGTGATTCCTAGAAATGGGTTTTTCTAAGTTTCTATGTGCACCTGAACATGAAACCATCGCTTGCTCACCGGTGAAGGAAACATCGTGAGGAAACCTGCATGCCTGATGAGATTAAAAGTCTTTGAAAAACCCTCCTCGCCTGATTTCGAGGAGGAGACCCGTGTCCAGCAGTGGGACATATAAGGGTTGATATTATATTTATATATATATATATATATATGCCGTATGTTTATTTGTTTCTGTAATTTTATGTTATTCCCACTCTGATGCTATAAATATTTGTTAATTACCACATAATCAAGAGAAAGACATTCGTGACCCGCAAATCTCTTTCCATATTGAGTGGTGTCAAGGCAAACGTGTTATAACCGGTTTATAAATCAATCTATACTCGACTATTCATTTATTTTGCATTTGTCATCATTTCATCATTAAGTAAAATTTCTAAAACTTTTGATCCCTCTTCTATAAAAAATACATAATATTATAAAACTATACAAATATTAAAAAACTAAAGTATGTATATATTACATAGCACAATAACGAGCCATTTTGAGTTCGATAATTATGCGTTTAGGTATATATATATATACTACGATAATTTTTACGTATGTATTGGCCCAGGCACAGGTCATCCTACCATAAGCAACAAACCAACCTTTCGTGTTCGCAAGTTACAGACAGCATACAGTGTGTGAAATTTCATTAAACTCGGTTAAGTAGGTTAAAAGTTCACGGCAGACAAGTAACGTGATACGATTTTTAGGGTTCCGTATCCAAAAGGTAAAAAGGGAAAAGATCCGTTATCTGTCCGTCTTTCTGGCCATCTGTCACCAGGCTGTATCTCATGAACCGTGATAGTTCGACAGTTAAAATTTTCGGAAATTATGTATTTCTGTTGCCGCAACAAATACTAAAAACAGAATAAAATTAATATTAGGTGTTTGCTATATAACAAACATGATTTTGTTGCCGTTTTCTGCTCGATATTTATCTAGACGCTTGAAATATTTAGAGAATATTTAGTAGATTCTTTATATAGTATTTACACAATATATTTTATACATTAACTTTAAAAATACAAAATTAAAATAAAATATATTTTTTTACAAGAAACGTGATTTTTAATTAATGTGTCATGTTGTATATATAATGGTAAGGAACCCTTCTTGCGCGAGTCCGACTCGCGCTTGACCAGTTTTTATATGAAGGAGATAGTAAAAAAAGTCAGAGCCAGCGTATGTCCACCAGTAAGTATTATGTTCTCAGTATAGATGGAGCAATAACTTACGAAAAGTGTCTCGTAGTAACTGGGTAAGAAGACCGATAGAGTCTCGGTGGCGTATGTCCACTGCCCAGTGAACCCATGGATGCTGATAAAGATGAAAAGTGAAGAGAAGTTTCTAAACTCTTGATCTATGATTATAAAACCAGTAAAGAAGTTCCGTATGCAGGATTAGAGCCCGCGATCTATCGAAATAGCAGCCTTTCACTTGACTACAGTGAAGTTGAAATTGTAAACAACATTAGTTTACACAAGGAACCATTCGAACATGCAGGAAACGGAGTGTGAACTACAATTATTCTGGAAATTGCTTGTTCTAGGAAACTGTTTACATCATCATCATCAGCACGTACTTCCACTTAGAAACTGGTAAAGGCTTATCAGGATTTTTAACTATAGTATCACTAATGTCGGGAATTTAAAACGATCACGGCATCCTGCCGATGTGATGTGGTGATGTGTGATTAACTATTTTCCAATATCAGACTAAGATCCTTCTTAGTCTGATATTGGAATTGTAAATGTTAGTTAATCACAATACTAAACAAAAGGATCGATCCGATTGGAGATTCCTGGAGTAGTTCATATTTGCAGCAGTTGATCTATTTCTTGAGACGATGACGATAACTAGATGATCATTTTGTGTCATTAAAAAAGTCGTCGACAAAACTTAGCCACTTTGAGAATCAATTTTATCCGAGGTTCACTTAATCCTCGAAATGTGTTATTGACAGTTAGTTCTTTGTTTCAACGCACGAAAGACCACCAGGCTGTACAATGATATGACATTTGCTCATAATTGCCATGTTGAGCAATTGGCAACCGCAGTGCGAAGTGGGGCACATTTTCGAATCAATAATTGCACATCGCTCTGATTGCATTTTCTCTAGCATTATGAGACATACCTGTTATCAAGAGGATAAATACTTATATTTATGCCGTATTGTGTTAATGAATAGTACCTGGATGACCGAGCTTTGCTCGGTATTTTTTTTAAAATAAAATGACATTTTCTAAAAATTATTTCTAGCTAGATCGATTTATCGCCCCCGAAACCCCCTATATACTAAATTTTATGAAAATCGTTGGAGCCGATTCCGAGATTCCAATTACATATTTAAATTGTTTAAAAAATTTAAACTTATATCTTATATATATATATATATATATATATATATATATATATATATAAGATATAATATATCTTATATATATTATATATATATATATATATATAAGATATAAGATATAAGTTTCAAAATAATGAATGCTATTACATATTATACTTAATCTCCAATAAAATTTTGTATGATTTTGAAACAAAACATGAATATAGAATTTTGTAAATAAGATCTAAAGCAAAGTACTACATAGTATGTAGAATTAATATAAGTTTGTTCATTATTAACGATACATTCGTGCGCACGCGCCGGTTAGATAATGTTATCGAAAGACATCAACGCGAACGAACGTGTCTGCATTTAGAAGCTTCTTACGTTATAATTCCGTTACATAAATTCAATTATAGTTATTTGTAGTTCTGGACGCAATTGCCAATTGATTTATATCTTTTCAATAAAAAATACGAAATTGAGTATTTCAAAGATTTAAAATGTTTGGTAAAATTTTGAACATATCGGACAACGTATTAGGACGACTTAATATAATAGCGATAATTTCTTAAAATATCTCATGGTTGGTTATTATCGGTCGTCTTCTTGAAATTAGATGAGAAACGTTTCTTCAATGCTAATAATTTCAGTTACACTGGGAAAAAAGGAAAGAAGTGCACCGACCAACAAACTTAGACCTCTCACTTCGAGAGAGGCTCCTACAACTAACCTATCGTCACTCCTCTTTTTTTCATCGATAGTTCACATATTTCCATATTAGCGAACGACATGCAAGCAATCATTGCTACACAAGTTAGCAATCAACATTCTGGGATAGTTTTATGATTTCTAAATCATATTGAATGAAATATGATGCAAACTTGCTAACTAACAGACTTGCATTAGGAACTGTATAATGATGTATATGATTTATTTGACTATCTTTGATAGCTTTTTATTGAGACGATAAGTTGAGAAATCAAAGAACCAAAGAGTCAAGCCATTCTTTCATAATTATATCTTAAATTACCCATCCACAAACGAATATGCTACCTGAACTAGAATCGTGGTAGAGATTTGTTAATTCAACCCAATATGCTACAATTGGTCAAACCTTATCTAAGTGACACTAATGTTTATTGCTTGTATGCGCCCAGTCCAAAACACTTTCCAACTGAAGCTGAATAAAGCATTAACACGCTCCTAATTGTAATACAAGTCTGACTACTACTGATAATAGATCTTTATATAGAGTTAGATTCTAATCATTAAATTGGCTGTTGGAAATGAATAAAGGAAAAGAGATTGTTAATAGCAGGAGAGGGGCAATGGTTTTGGAGTTTTTGGCTTAGTTTGATGCGAGAAATGAGCAGTGTCGCTCTAGTAGGAGGTAGCTTTGATACTGAAGAATTCTAGAGTGACCTTTGCATCCCTTGAATATGAGATTATATGTTTTTTTTTTGGAATTATATCATCAAATTATTTTAATTATTCAGCGGTTTTAAATTTTAACTAAGCAACGTCGTTTTACCATTTATTTTGATAGTTGGATAGACAAACATATTGACGAGACACGTGATGGTAAGTGGTCAACGTCGCCCATGAACATAAACAAGTAAACCTGAGACTAGCCCAGGCAGCTTATTCATATGTTGCCTATCCTGAGATACAGCATGTTAAGTCTCGGTGCCAGTAATTACACTGCCTGTCTTGCCCTTCTCTCCGAAACAAAGTAAAGCTGTTTCACGGGAGGAACAAGCAAGACAGGAGTGAGGTTATTAATTATCATCATCATAATTAATAACCTTTTTTCAGTGCTAGATATAGGATTTTTTCAATAAAGGCTAAAACGGCCGATCCATCTCCACGCTCATCCAACTAAGACTGACCATTGCACAGAGATCTACTTCCCATCTAGTCAAAAAAAAAAGCTTTCTTTCTCTTTGAGGTTGTGTGAAATTCAGTAAAGATGAGACGCCATTTAAAAAAAATGCCTACAAGACTTTTATTGGGCTAGATATCATTGTAACCGGTTAGAGTTTACCGAAACTTTATTAAAGTCCACGTTTAATATGAATATTGGCCGATGAAGAACAAAAGAAGAAAACAGCTCAAATAATCAATATACCTTACAATGGCCTACCTTTCTCCTGGCTATACAACTGAACTTTTTCAACGTGCACTTGAATCGCGTAAAGAAATCCTTAAGTGATTGACCCCATTTAAATAGACGAAGCGAAAGTGGTGGAACCACTCCGGCCGAGTCTCTCGGAGCATGTTTAAAAAGTATTTTTTATAGTTTCAAATAATATCATATATGTAATGTACTTACACAACCAAGTAAAATACATTCGTCAGATCATTTTGTTGATACGTGTTTAGAGAATGCTTGGGATTAACATAGCAAATTAAATGAATGATATTTAATCATATTTGTAATTACATATAATATTTGAATGTATAACTTATGGTGTCAAGGGACAGCTATACTGTCGCATTTTGTGCGGTTTGTAAGTTTCTGGTGGCCCATTGGGGGAATAGGGAAAAGGAGGGCAACGCATCTATCGTCTATGGGCGACGGTGGTATAAGGCTCCAACTGCTCGGTTGCTTACTTATGACATAAAAAACTTCCGAAATCAAAAGATGAAGACGTAGAGAGAAATGTATGATAATGGCATTATGTTAGATTTTGGGTAAATGTTACAATAACATTTATTATTTTTAACGGGTATTAAGTTTGTTTCGTGGAAAAAAAAATAACTTTTTGACCTTGAAGGTATGTCGTGTTGTCACCGTAAAGCTGATAAATATCAAAATAAGGTTAATTTTTTAAAACAATATTCACCCATGAAAGGGATACGAGATGACGATACGAGACGATTTGACTTAAGACGGGAAATAAGTGAAACTTAATAGGTTCTGAATACGATATCGTTAGAAAGTTATGTTATGGGGGGAGCTTTCCCTAGCTTTTAATGGTGCTTTAATACTGAAAGAACATGTAAGTTCTAGTTCGTAAGCTCCAGTCGTAACAACTTTATGAATATAATTAAATACATTAATGATAAATATTGCTGTATAACAAAATGTGATATAATAATAATAATTATATTTGGCACAAATATTACATATTACGCTACAATTTTCTACGCTAAAATACATAAGACACATATTTTTACTCCAATGGAAATAAAAATAGAAATTTATATGCTTATTATTAGATTGTTAACTTTTGAAAACACTCTTTGTTTATAATATAATATATTGAACAACTTTGTTGGTAGGATTGAATTTTTTTTCCGGGCTTATGTATTTTATGGCCAGTTGATAGTATTGATAACACTGGGATATTTCTTAAATTACTGTGATATTGGGACATACCATCTGATGGTTATTCAACGTCACCCAACAATAAAAACTATAGCTGGTCTTATGACCGACCCGGGATTATTCTATGACTTGTCATATAATTTGGATACGTGTATATTTTATGAATTAATGAATGACGAATGAATATACTTTTATATGCACACATAAATAACAAACATAAAACAGTTATGTCCAGACACAAAGGCGACTCTACCAAGTAACCTCAGGGTAAAGGAAATATTTTATTAAAATTATAAGGGTGGTTTATTTTAATACCTTGTGAAAATTTAGGTAATTAACTATGCATATTGGTAGTACTACTCTTCAGAAAATTCTTTTGAAATGCATTATCCAATTTAAAAAAAATGCTCTATAGCTCTATCTGAGATAAAATATAACGCTGCTATAAATGACTGCTGAATGATTGAAAGTTGTTCTGGTAAATCAGAAGATTTACCAGAACAACTTTTTACGCGAGAAATACGAGATTATGGTAATCTTGCAGATATATTCTCACAACAATACACACTCTATTATTAAATTCCTTTACGAGTAATCAAAAGTGAACATGTTATGAATTAATAATACATTTTATGTTCTATGGCAGAGTTTATTGCTTCCCTATTACTATAGAGCATTGTTCGTTCGATTAAAAACATCGATACAAGCGGTTTCCCGTGAAAGTATATTCACGACGAGATATCTTAAGATTTCATAAAAATGCATTTGTGTTATTGCTTTCTAATAATGTTAAACATATGAAAATAAATAAGGTTAACATTGAGAATGTCAGTTTTAGATGCATTTATGTCCTTGTTATATACACAATATATTATATTGTTGTTATTTATGTGTTATAAGCATATATGTTGTTATTTTAATATAGACAACATTTTAAGAACGTTTTACATACATTTTTGCGTTATACATTTTTAACTGTTATTTTAGCTGTGTCTTACAGTAATGGCTTATTTAAATTAACTTGTTTAGTAATAATTTAGATTTAGGTTGACGAACGTCAAAAATGATTATAATATTATGAATATTTTTGGTTTAAAATATTAAATGGCAACATTCGTAGATAATATCAAAATATCGAGCTCCGCGAAATAAAAGTGAAAAACATGGTAACCACTAACAACTATTTAAAACGGATATCCCGTTTTAAATAGTTTTATTAATGAAAATAACCATGTTAACTGAAGATCTTAATTAAAAGATATTAATTGTTGCAACACTATATACATATATTTAATTTATTTATTTCATTAACATTTTTGACTTCTTTGTTCTAAGTCTAAAGTTGCCAAATCCCATACTCCTTTTTTTTTCTTTAACCCCGGGAAATGCTCTGAGGCATCCCGCGGAGGAGTGGGTCTCCCAGACGATTATGTGGGACTCGCTGCGAACGAAAGTTAGTAGGGTGGACGCAACTCTACCCACTAAAACCCGGCGAGTGTCAACAATGCCGCTTTTGGTGAGGTTCCCCGGATTTATTGAGCATCTCGACGGGTAGTCAGTCCCTCAAGGGACCGACGCCACCTCCACAGTGGGTTGTCCCGCACCCCAGAACAACCACTCCCAACGTCGAGACAGTACAACGGGGTGAGGTTCCCATCCTCGCCTCTTGTCCCCCTGCTCTTTTGTCCCCTCTTCTTATAAGAGGTGTACAAAGAGCAGCTCCCACAGCTCAATTTGCTTCGCCCAAGGTGCTGGGTTCATCTTAGGCTACTAAGCCCCACTGCCATGACAAGGCTTGAACCATGGTGGTGAAATCCCATACTCCTCTGTCCAATATGCTCGATGGTAAATATATTCGAAACTAGAAACATACAAAAAAACTTTAATTGCGCCATTATAAGATTTATTTTGGTTATAAAAAGAGTAGGTCAGTGAGCTAGGGCGATGTAAACATTACAATGACCTCGGCATTGTTACACCCTACTACACCACACAAACAACTGTTTTAAGCTCAGCATTATTCATAGCTAATAAAATTATAGTAATCATGTTTCTATGGTTTTATATGTTAATGTGTGAAATAAAGAATATGTGTAGTAAAAACCAGTGACAGCCTGAATCGAGCAGCGCTCGAGGGTTCCGTATTTTTTATCTGTAATTAAAAATAAGTTCATGGTTTTTAGATTGTATCTTTCAGTTATTTTATGAGACCTAGTTTCTTGCCAAATTTAACGATTGTATATGCTGTGAATGGCTGCGATGAGATTTGAGAGTAACCTTATTAGGTTTTCGTTTTATAGACAGATAGGCAGACGGTTAGAATGATATAAGGTTTTTGTCACACATTGCACATAGACGAACAAAACCATAAAAACAGGTCGAAAGAATTGAAGAACAGTAGGTTAAAAACGTGGAGAGATTTTGTGAACCCAATTTAAAGCAGCGTTTTCGAAACTGCGTTGTCATTTCAGGCCAGACTAGCTTAGCGAATCATACCAATTAACATGTTTAGACCTTACAGTGTCAGAACGAGATAAAATAATCCCTAGATCAAAAAAGTTATAGGATCGTGGTGTTTTTTTAAAACTAAGATTTGCTGAACATAAATCAATTTGTATGCTTTATGTTTTTACTAAAAATGAGTCGTTACTAAACTAGGAACATAAAAAGGAACAATAAAGTTTTAAAAACTAATAAAATGCTAACAAAGTAATAATACGCTTCGTGTGAATTTTCTTTGAATAATATTTAATGAATTATGAGTACCGATGACCTAAGTTTAAGATGTTAATGACATAGCTCTAGGTCATACAGCGAAAGTATTTTCTCTCGAAAGGCGGTCTGGTCTCTAAAAGCTGTATTGAGTTACAAAGATGAAAGTTATTCGAAAAGTGATTGGCTTACCCGCTGCAGTATTAATTTCGGATCGTATTGCTTTATTATTAATAAATAATAATTAAAGTGGCTTTATAATAATGTTGTAGTTTCTAACTACAAATTGGATATTATTTTTTCATCTATATTGTTTTCTAATGTTTACGCGTAATAATGAAACAATTTTTATTTTATTGTGATTTATTGTGATTTTTACTAGCTCGATAATTCGGACATTTTACAGTAAAGGTGAGGCGTCCATGCATCCTAGCTACAACACTAGTAGGTATTTTTTTGGTTGTTATTTGATTAGTTATTTCTTCATCATCAATCAGGTTTTCTTTCAATTTCAACCTGTCTCTTGATACGATATGCCATGTATACTATATATATATATTACAGTAAACTAGCGCATTCGACAATGTTCTAACATTTTGTAGTGAACCGAATTATAAATCTAGATTATTCTCGATTTCTCAATACTCAAAAAAAATATCGTATCAGCCGTTGAGGTTCAGTTACATACCCGTGTACAGAAGAATTATATATAAAGATTATTTATACTTTTTGAACGTAGTTGACTATACGATTCTAGTGATAGTCTCACAGTTATGTGCGTCAAATTGGTTGTTTAGACGTTTATTAAAGGAGGTCAATATTGAACAACGGACGGACAGACTAATGACAGTGGTGCAAGTTTATATAACATCTGTTGATTTGTAACTATACACGTGAAACTTGTGTGTCACGCTCAGTGTCACGCTTGATCATAATATGCCATGTCAAATAATATACCATCATTGACTTTGATAGCCTGTCATAAATTGCCATCATGACCATCATCACAGTCTGCATGTGAAATGGATTTAGTACGTTTATGCAATAGTCCACTCAAAGAATAATCAACACCTGGTGCGTGCCTGGAGTGCGTAAGCTGACACCTAAACAATTTGTTCAGGATGGTTAGAGAGTAAACATACATAAAATCCCCGCCTCTAGGATGGGCGCCGGAGTGGGGGGAGGGGTTAAAGTTCCCACTTTCGAGTTTTTGCTAATATCTTTAAAATGGTGCATCGTAGAGAAAAAGTGTCTTCCACGCAATAAAAGCTAAAAAAAATCTGCAACTTTTGTCCTACACAATTTTTCGGATCCCTAACCGTTTTTGAACCACACATTCTGGAAAAGTGAAATAAAAAAAAAAAAACGACTTATCAAACTCTTCCTCTTGCCTGCTATTTCAATCATGTTATTGGGGATGAAAAATAGTCTGTATGTTACACATGTCCAGGTATCAGGTGTATTTGGTAGGTAGGTGTATTTACACCGACATACCAAATATCTTGCATCTGTTCAGCGATAGAGCTGTCAAAATATTTTTCCTATTTATGATTTTTTTATTTTATTTGTATTTTATTTATATATTCTCATCCGTTTAGTCATCCTGTGAAGGTCCTGGCAATTTTTTGTTCAAAATTCTTCTTCCAAAGCACCCTCATCTTTAGTGGATGGTTCCTGCTGGAGGGGCTCTGCGTTATCTTCAATATCGGACATCATCAACAACAGACACACGCCGTTATTAATTAATTTTATACTCAGGGTCCCTAAAACAAACTACGGGTGATTTCAATCTGTTTACCCCTGAAGTGATCAATACTCGATCCTCATATTTTCTTTCTAACTCAGCCTTGATGGTTCGCTACTGAGGATTAACCCCTGTTCTCTCTAGGTTAATTAAAATTATTTTTTCAGAGATATCTAAGTCAAGTTCAAACACATGTCTATCATATTAATACCACATTTATACAGCCTATCTCTATGCCAACATTATGCACAACACCGAAGTAAGTTGCGACAGGTGTGTCGTAACATCAGATGGATGTTATCTCTTCTATTCTTGTGATAATAAACGTGATCCGAAAGATTAAAAACGACGGGTTAGGAATGGATTTATAACTTGTTGCACTTTAGTCTCTACTTTATATTTCATATCTATTTGTGACATAGTTTTTAGGGATCCGTCCAAAGACAAAACGTAACCCTTATAGGATCTCTTTGATGACCGTGAACCAAAACCTATGGGATAATTGACATAGAATATGGTAGGAACCTAGGTCTCCCCATTTTGGTTCAGGCCTTGTCGTGGCGGTAGGGCTCAGTAACCTAGGGTGAGCGGTGCACCTTGGGCGAAGCTAATTGGGCCGAGGGGGCTCTTTGTACCCCTCTTATAAGAAGAGGGGATAGAAGAGCAGGGGGCAAGGGGTGAGGATGGGAACCTCACCCCATTGTACTGTCCCGACGTTGGGAGGGGTTGTTCTGTGGTGCGGGACTACCCCTCTGTGGAGGTGGCGTCGGTCCCTTGCGGGACTGACTAGCCGTCGAGGTGCCCTGTTTGTTTTCTAGATCCGGGGCACCTCACCCAAGGCGGCATTGGTGGCACTCGCCGGGTTTAAGTGGGTAGAGCTGCGTCTATTTACCAGCTGTCGGGCGCAGCGAGTCCCACATACCCGCGTGGGGAGACCCACTCCCCCGCGGTATGCCTCAGAGCATTTCCCGGCGTTAAAGAAAAAAAAAAGAAAAAAAAGGAACCTAGGTCTCAGGTAATAATATGAAAACCGTTAATTTGTAGTTGTATTAGGAAATTGATATGACTATTATCATTACATTACTTATACCTCATGAGACCAAAATATAAGCATACATTTACACTGAGTAACTAGTATCAATAACCTAAGATATTATGTCAGGTACGCAAGTAAAGTCATGACCATACGGTCTTATATACATTAGACATTTCGATGATTACTGCTTTCTTAATATAAACCTGTTAATGAGTTCTTTGATCTTGGTTGTGAAGAGAAAATGTCATTATACAAGTATCATTGAGAAAAGATGGTTGCTGTAAAGTATCCGTGTAAAAATCATAATAAGATAAATCCGTAAAAGTTGTTTCAGTATTTAACCGGTGGGAGGGAAGCGCTGTGCCGCGCTCCCGGCTGCATGGGTACCACCATCTTGCTTGTTTCTCCCGTGAAACAGCTTTGCTGTGTTTCGGAGAGAAGAGCAAGACAGGCAGTGTAATTACTGGCACCGATACTTAATATCTTATGTCTCAGGGTAGGCAACACATAAATGAGTTGCCTGGGCTCGTTCCAGGTAATACTAGTTTATGTTCATGGGCGACGTCGACCACTTACCATCAGGTGGTACGTTTGCCAGTTTGCCTATCCAACTAACATAAAAAAAAAATTAAAGGCATCATTCAAAGTATCATTATCGTCATTATTATCAAACTTTTCCTTCCGCTGCTGCACATAAGACTCTTTTAATGAAGGTCAAAACGGCTGATATCCGATTGGCATCCATTTGAAATTCGTTTGACATCCGTTTGACATCCGTTTGCATCCTTTTGACATCCGTTTGACATCCCCCTCTGTCATCCGACTAGGATCAGCCATAGCACAGAGAACGTCGTTCCAATTAGCTGGACATCGACTGACCTTCTCAAAGTATGTTTCACTGAAGATATTGCAAGGAAACGTTAGCAAACAAATGTTAATTTGATTACTTGTGTATTTTTAATAATTGCACGACAAGAGCAATGGGGCTGAAAGGTATCATTGCTGAATGCTCGCCACGCTCTGATAAAAACGACACCGTTTACCGAACGTCGAGAAAACAATGGAAGCGCTATTTGCCTACTGTTTTTGACCATATTTATAAACGTATAGATTTTGATCGTCCATATTGGACCGGTTCATTTATATTCCTAAAATGGATGATTCCATGTCTCTCGCCAGCAAAGATCACCACGGGAGATGTTCGCCTTATTTAGTTGGAGGTGAACCGATCCTACTTCAGAAGCCTAACTGCTAATCAGGCATCAGTTCTTCCCCGTGGGCGACGAACGGGGGTGCGCAGGAGGCGCTACTTAATGCGCCTCCAGTAACGCCCCTGTGCTCGTGTCGGGTTCAGGATGGGAACCTGGGCTCAGTATGGCACGACGTCGCGGGGACTGCCCAAGCAGCCGGGCAGCCCCCCTTAAGAGGAGTAGTCTGGCCTTCGCCGGGGCCAGCCTGCCGCTGAGGTGATCCTGTTGAATGCCTATCCGGGATCCTCAAATTAAAGCGGCTGAAGGCGCTCGCAGTGGTTTTAGTTTACGGGTAGGGCACTCCCAGGTGCGAGTCCCACATAGGGTCAGGATCTACCCGAGATCCTGGCTACATGCGCAAAAAGCATTTCCCTGCGATAACAAAAAAAAAAGGCATCAGTTCTTCGGCCTGACTCATCAACTTTCGTAATGTTGGCTTTAGTTTATTGATGGATGACTTCACAATGAATCTCGTCCGTTTAAATACCTGGCACGGTTTACTTAAGTCACAGTTTTGTAAAATGTAAAAACTTGTAGTACTTAATTAACCTTGGCAAAATATACTTATATTACTAGACTAACTGGTGCCCACAGCTTCGCCTGCGTTAAATTAGATTTAACGTTTCCGGATTGATGATGATTATTTTTATAGCCTTTGTCCTAATACAAGGTATAAACGATCACCGTTTCAACTTTCAGCCAAATCAGTTTAGCCGTTTTGCCGTGAGAGATCAAAAACATCTAAACTCTCGCCTTTATAATATTAATGTGTAGTGCAAGATAACCGTGATTGGTGCTAGCTGCGTAACTAATATAAATATACTATATAATTATAATGAAAAGTATTATAACAATATGCCCCACCATGGTTCAGGCCTTGTCGTGGCGGTGGGGCTCAGTAACCTAGGGTGAGCGGTGCACCTTGGGCGAAGCTAATTGGGCCGAGGGGGCTCTTTGTACCCCTCTTATAAGAAGAGGGGACAGAAGAGCAGGGGGCAAGGGGTGAGGATGGGAACCTCACCCCATTGTACTGTCCCAACGTTGGGAGGGGTTGTTCTGTGGTGCGGGACAACCCCTCTGTGGAGGTGGCGTCGGTCCCTTGCGGGACTGACTAGCCGTCGAGGTGCCCTGTTTGTTTTCTAGATCCGGGGCACCTCACCAAAGGCGGCATTGGTGGCACTCGCCGGGTTTTAGTGGGTAGAGCTGCGTCCATTTTCCAGCTGTCGGGCGCAGCGAGTCCCACATACCCGCGTGGGGAGACCCACTCCTCCGCGGGATGCCTCAGAGCATTTCCCGGCGTTAAAGAAAAAAAAAATATAACAATATAACGTAATAAATAAATAAATATGTGGTACAATAATTCTTAATAAAAACTTGTTGAAAGCCGGAAATGTTACGATCCATATGCATCTTAATATAATATTTAAACTGTTATTTATATGAACATAAAACTAGAAAATGCCTGCAACTGTTTTAGCCATTTTTGAAATAAAGAAGGAGCGTTACCAAAATTTTAAAAGCGTTATATATTTTCAAAATTAAAAAATAAAAAATATTTTATAATTAGGGTTCTTGATGCAATGTACCTAAATAATAAAAAAACAACTTTTTCTTTCTTTTTTAAAACTATATTTACCATGTTTAATATAGCTATGTAACCTATATTGTAGAAAATCTTATATTCCTTTGTTCGGAATCGACATGTATTCGAGACCACAGAATAGCTTAATAAACATAGATTAGAATCGTTACTCATAAATAAAGATTACGTGTACAGGAAGTGAGCCGATTGAAAGTGTAACAAGTGTACATATGCATTGGCGAGGAAATCAGTTCCTAAACGACAATAGAGCATCGAACCAGCGCCCGCGCGTAACTGTTACGTCATCGAGGTTGTTGGTCATTGGGCCACGATTTTGAGGTCTCTCAGAAAACAATGAATATTGAAGCTATGTCCTAATGGGGTTCTTACAACATCAACAGGATAAAAGTAAATTGGTGTGTAATAAAGAATATGGAAATCCGATTGACATCATTGATGGGAATATCATTCAGATCTTCTTTTTATGTTTCAGTTTGTATATATTATTGAATATTATACTATATATAACAAAACATCACAACTAATACGTATTACTGTTTTTTGCTTAGGCTAAATAAATAAAAGTGTAGTGTAGTGTACCTATAGAACCAGATTAGAAGAATATATTTATTACATACCAGCAGACAGATACAGTGATATTAACAAAGAAATTGGTTGTAAAATACTTCATTTAATTTTCCCAAAATCGAGTCCGTACTCCGTAACCCCGTTTACTGTTGGCCAAATTTCATCGTAACATTTACTTACACGTAGTTGGCCTTTCGGCTACAATATAAAGGTTGGCTGATACCGTTTACTTTTATGAATAAAATACTTTGAGTAAGATACATGGCCGTCTTGGTGTTCATTGAGAGAGGCATTTAGCAGTGGACGATAACAGGCTGATAATGATGAGCAAGACACGTGGCTCTTTACAAACAAACAATGTGGTCATTGAGGATAATAGTGATAGTAAATAGAATGAGATATTGTTTATCGAACAGTCCATCAATGGATACAGTCATCGACGTATGGATGTCCTGACGGCACGTGAAATTATTTCATCATCATCAATATTAAACCGCATTCGTCTATATACATCCGCCATCTTACAATGACCGCAAATGATTACGCCTCAGCGGATGAAATTTGTCATATCATCTTGTGCCGACTCCTACCTTTTCTCACGCTGCGATCATTTTTTTTTTGTTATGGTTGTCTGGTAGAGACCGCTAAAAGCGGTAAGACCGCCATTTTAGTGCGTACTCCTAGTCATAAGTATGTTGTTACCTGTTAATAATTTTATGGTACAAAATAAAGCATATTATTATTATTATTATTAGACATCTGGACCGATTCTTCGTCCCGAACACGGTTTTCAGTACCTTCTTGGCCTGTTGGCCAAGCTTTTCATATTAAGTGACCGGCTTTGGATAAAAAAGACTGTCTGAATGTGTAATTCGTTAATTCAGTATGTTTTATTTACTTTAAAACATTAATTTATACAATAATATTCACTCCAATCTCTCCAAGTTATGAGCACTCCAATAATTCTGCTATTGGAGTGCTCATAACAAAGAATGAAATATCTTAACTCTTCTTATATCCTTTTAAACGCCCTTGATAAATCGTCTTTAAATAAAACAAAAATACTTAAACCTAACTATCTATTATAATTATTTTCTATTATTACACATACAATTTATGATTATAAAATACGTATAATGTAATAGTATATGTAAACTACGCGTAATTTAACTTGACCGGACTAAAGTTAGCAACTCGTGACGTCACAAGGATCTTTGCAAAACGCGCGATGCGCTTGTTCAAAACTGTATGGAACACACTTCAGTGCGGCCAAGTAAAATCATACGTTGTGTAAAAATTGGTCGTAGTATTATTATAGGGTAGTGTGGTTTTGTCGTGACACCGTCTTATAATTCGATGGAGCCGGCTGCAAGAACGAAAAAACATGACGTATGCGGCGTTACCTCGCTCTGAGGCGTTCCATTTTCTTATGACGTTGTCACGTTCAACTATCGTCAGTAAACCGACTTTACAGACAACCGATTATTTTAACACGCTATTATTAGCTTCACCTGTATTTTTCTATCTATCCATGTAAAAGCTTCTACACGCCCTAAAATCAGTGGCTATATCGGAACAATGGTGGTGCGGATGAAATCGGCTTGTAGTTCGAACCAATTTTTGAGTACTATGATTTATTCTGTGGTTAGGGTTGACAATAAAATTAAAAGGGAGCGATCTAGGGTGCTCCCCACCATTCCTCTTCCCCGATATTGCCTCTGATTTTAGGACCGTATGAAGACGCTTTATTGGAATCTTTAAATATTTTTACCAATTTTTAAGGGTCAGATTATTAAATAAATAATTACAATACTTATGCAGTTACATGTACTAGCTGTTACGTTTTAAGTGCGATCGATTGATGGCTTACATGGCATGAAGGTCTCAGACGAATGAGTGACGAGGTGTGCGTTTTCGGTCAATACATAGTACATTCTCAAATGAAGGTGACATTTGTTACGTGCCATTGGTAAATTATGACAAATAAAAATCTTTAGGCATCTTAATACCATATCAAATAACGTAGGTGGACAGAAGGAATCTCAATATGTGAAACAATGAATATAGATTCATCATTATGTTATATGTTAAGAGGTAGTGCCATGCTGCTTAGCAGCCGAATTGGGCGGGCACGACCGGGGTGGTACCTCTCGCTCACATAACACCGGCGTCAAGTGACAACTATGCTGTCGCGTTTTGTGCGGTTTGTGAGTTTCCGGTGGCCCATTATTCTGGCCGAGTCATTGGAGGGCTTGCAGGAGATGCTGCACAGTCTAAATGAATCTTCCCGACGTGTGGGTCTTAGGATGAACTTGGACAAGACGAAAGTCATGTTCAACGAACACGTTCTCCCTAGGCCGGTTAACGTTGATGGCATAACTCTCGAAGTCGTGCAAGAGTATGTCTATCTTGGGCACACTTTGCAGCTAGGTCGACATAACTTCGAGAGAGAAGCCGATACGAGGATTCAATTGGGATGGGCAGCATTCAGGAAGCTTAGCCATATTCTCACGTCGTCTATACCGCAGACTTTGAAGACGAAAGTCTTCGACCAATGCGTTCTCCCCGTGATGACCTACGGGGCTGAAGCGTGGCCTCTAAATATAGGACTGGTCCGCAAGTTTGCCGTAGCTCAACGTGTTATGGAGCGTGCTATGCTGGGTGTTTCTTTGACAGATAGGATTCGGAAGGAAGTCATCCGTCAGAGAACTAAGGTAACCGATATCACGCAAAGAATCAGCTCGTTGAAATGGCAGTGGGCTGGTCACACACTCAGAAGAACGGATGGCCGATGGGGCAATAAGGTTCTAGAGTGTAGGCCACGTTTAGGTAGACGAAGTGTTGGTCGGCCATTGACCAGGTGGGAAGACGATCTCCGTGCGGTGGCCGGTCCGTGTTGGATGCGAGTGGCAAGGGATCGGCCATCTTGGCGTTCATTGAGGGAGGCCTATGTTCAGCAGTGGACAGATAGAGGCTGATGATGATGATGACGGTGGCCCATTGGGGCCCCCCCCAAATGGTTGGGGAAAAGGAGGGCAACGCATCTGCATAATCTTTGGTTGTGCGGATGTGTTTGGGCGTCGGTAGTCGCCAAACGGCTTCGACTGCTCATTGCCCTACTATGCCATAAAAAAAAAACATCATCATCAGCCTCTATCCCCGTCCAAATAGATTACTGTAATAAAACTACTTTTTACGGATGTTATCACGGTGTTTTAATATTATTTATAGAGGTAGTGCCATGTTGCATTGCAGCCGAATTGGGGCGGCACGACCGAGGTCCTCATCCTCGAAAAAATGAAACGCTGTATGATCTCTCACTCATACAGTGTTTATGCGGTTTGTGAGTTTCCGGTGGCCCATTGGGGGGATAGGGAAAAGGAGGACTACGCATCTGCATAATCTCTAGTTGTGCGGATGTGTATTGGCGTCGATAGTCGCCAAAAGGCTTCGACTGCTCGTTTGCCCTCCTATGATATAAAAAAAATCATGTTCCTGACGTTTCAGATACTTCACAGCAACCACGCCACGTAAAGAAAAATTTGCAAACATCACTATTTTTTTACTGTATGTAACATTAATTATGTTTTTTTTTATAACGCTGATAGGTAAAATCAATAGTTTTTTATATTATCTATATTTCTTTGTTGTAAGAACCAGTTGAGCGTTAAACTCTTTTATGCGTTCTTTTGTGTTACAAAAATTCTATTATAAAACAATATTACTTAAATTTAATTCCGGTAACCTTCCGTATTAACTTTTGCTTTTTATATAATGCAATTTGTTAAAAGTAAATGGCGCTATTAATTAGTTTTAGGCAGTTTTTAATTAACCAAGTAAGTATAAATAAATACTTATAAATATTAATACATTTTATTGTATTTAATTAACGAACTATTATGACAGATGCATTTTAATTGATGTTAAAAAAATGTTTATTGACATACGTTATGTAGAAAATTTTATTGTTTTTATAAGCGATAGGAAGTAGTAGACTCCACTTGAACACACACAAACAATTCATCAAAATCGGTCCAGCCGCTTAGGAGGAGTTCAGTGACATACACACGTACAGAAGAATTATATATATAAAGATACGGCAATATTCGCTATAATTCTGGCTGGATGCCCAATGTCCAATTTCACTCAGACTTTAGTAATCTGAGACACGTTGGCGTCCTCTTGATACTTTTTGCTGGGATACTACTTCTGGTAATAATCAATATTAACATAGCTTTATCATATATACGATACCTATATTATGTATATGTACGGGTACTGATGGAAGCTACATTGTTTATGTTAGTTGGATAGCCAAACTGGCAGACTTCCCACCTGATGGTATGTGGTCGACGTCGCCCATGAACATGAACTAGTTGACCTAGAACCAACCCAGGCAACTCATCCCCACCATGGTTCAAGCCTTGTCGTGGCGATGGGGCTCAGTGGCCTAAGGTGAACCCAGCACCTTGGACGAAGCAAATTGAACCGAGGGAGATGCTCTTTGTACCCCTCTTATAAGAAGAGGGGACAAAAGACCAAGGGGTGAGGATGGGAACCTCAAGCTATTGTACTGCCCGACGTTGGGAAGTAGTGCGGGACGACCCCTCCGTGGAGGTGGTGTCAGTCTCTTGTGGGACTGAGATTACCTTAATTAATACATCCAAATTTACAAACATTTACAACATAACCCTACTCTTTTTAATATTTGGATAGACAATATTGCATCACGTTTTATGTTCCGTTTTAATTTTTATTTTGTGCAGATTCAATAAACTGTTGCAAACTGTATGAACGGGACATGTGGCGACTGACGCTGTTGCTTAGGCCACTGAGATTGTTGTTTTGCTGTTGTTGATGATAGCTTTTTAAACTTAGTGTTTTTTTACGTTTTATTCATTCATTCACGACTCTGGTAAAAGTATTTTATTCGCCTCTTTTATAAACAAGTCTTAACTTTTTGCCCATTGTTTTTTGCTCTATCACATTGATTAAGATTGAACAGTTAACAGTTTCTTATATAATGTTAAAGATCACGTACAATTAAAGACATTTTATCAACTTCAAAAACAAGCGTCTTTTGTATAAACTCGTAGATTTTTAGTATAAACTGAGGAGAAATTTATACATTTATAGTAAGATAAAATTATCGCTGTTCAAAACATTAGTACGATGAGATTACGACAATGTATATACCCTATGTTTTTACCATATGTTACGAGTGTATAAAAGTATATTTTTTAAATTAAATATTAATAAATACTATTGAGCGTTTTAGAGTATGTATAAATTTTTTGACTATCACATTCTAAAAGCGAAATTATAACTCGGTGCATAAATTAGCGAAATATTTTATGGCGAATCATTGACCTGAACTGATCAATCGCTCTATAACAGGGAAAGTGTAAATAATGTCCATGAAGTATAGAACATTGTTATCGAACTATATACTTTATTTGTTTATTATTTTATACTTCTAGACATCGTAATATAACTACAAACATACAGAACACTTAGGAAATTTAATTTTATATACAACTGATTTTTATTTATTTATTTATGTAAGTCGATGCAAAATACTATGAAAATAATTATATCATTTTTACATAATAACATTCATAAACTTATTTGAAATATAATATTAACTAACATATTACTAAATTATACTAAAATCGGTAAGAGTGGTCCGGGGGTATCGTACGATATCATGGGCTGCAGCTACTGCCTTAGCCGGCGACCCCCCGTGGGAACTCGTGGCGGAAGTTCTCGCCGAGGTATACTCCTATGTCTCGGATAGGAGGTCCCTCGGAGAGGACGTGACGCCGGACAGGATCCTACGGGTCCGCCGACTAGGGCAGGAGGCACTAATGCGAAGGTGGGGGGAGGACTTGGCGCGGCAGCCGTATGGCAAAGGCTTAACGGTTGCCCTGCGCCCGGTCCTTGAGCGGTGGATGCGTCGTAAACGCAAACCCCTCACCTTCCGTCTAACACAGGTGCTCACCGGGCATGGGTGCTTCGGTGAGTATCTGTGCAGGACGGCCCAAAGGGAGCCGGTAACTGTGTGTCACGATTGTGGCGCGGCGGTGGACTCGGCCCAGCACACCCTCGAGGTGTGCCCGAGATGGGCGGCGCTGCGTCATGATCTGACATCGGTCATCGGAGGGGACTTGTCTCTGCCGAGTGTCATCCCCGCGATGCTCGGCGACGACGAGTCCTGGACGGCGATGGTCTCCTTCTGCGAGGCAGTAATGTCCCAGAAGGAGGCCGATGAGCGGGTGAGAGAGGAGGCCGCCGACGAGGCCTCCCACCGCGGGCGACGAACGGGGGTGCGTAGGAGGCGCTACCTAATGCGCCTCCAGTAACGCCCCTGTGCTCGTGTCGGGCCCAGGATGGGGTTTTAACTGGGTCCAGCTAAACACGACGTCGTCGGGGACTGCTAAAAGTATCGAATCAAACGAACAGCCGAGCAGTCCCCCTTTAGAGGAGGAGACTGGCCTTTTCGCCGGGGCCAGCCTGTCGCCGAGGGTCCTGCGTTGCCTGCATGATCCGGGACTCTCATAAAAGGCGGCTGAGGGCACTTGCAGCGGTTTTAGTGGGTAACGCATCTCCAAGTGCGAACCCCACACACGGCTAGGTTTAAAACTCACCCCGGTCCTAGTTATGGTTTGGTCTGCAAATTTCCGCTGCAGAACAAAAAAAAAAAAAAAAAAAAAAAAATTATACTAAAATGACCGTTTTTTCAACGTGATACAAAATCTCAGCGACAACATACCGTTAGCAAAATATCTGGCAATTCCGATGCATGGTGCGTTAAGTCAAATAACGAGTGGACTATTTTCTCGGAATTGTTCCGGGTTATTATTAGGTTATACAACGCAAACCATATAAACCTACCAAATTGATCTGATATTTCTTTTAATAATTGCTTAGCGAATATCTCTATACAAATGACATGTGTTATAAGACCTCAAAAGAGGTTATGCTGGACTCTTACTGGCTAAAACCCCGAAGAGGATCCGTTTTATTACCATAGAACCGAGACACTGGTAAGTGGTACGCTATCGCAATCTTTCACGTCTTTGGTGATCACGCAGTAGGTACCTACTGCCCCTCTAGACAAAGCTTACGTTTATAGAATAAAATAGAAAAATCTGTTTGAGATTATATTCATTGAATCAAATTACACGTTGAAAGCGAATGTCAATCTCATACATTGATTTTGACTCTGAGGGGCTCATCATCATCATCATCAGCCTCTATCCGTCCACTGCTGAACATAGAATGAACGCCAAGACAGCCGATTGTTCGCCACGTTGTAACAATGAGGGCTCTCAACTAGCAATATAAATACTCCTTCGTTGGTGTGAAATATAATGATACCGGCAAAGCAATAATATTTTCGCAACCCATATCTAAGTAAAGTAATACGTGTATTAGCGAGGTGATGCGGGAAATTTCGTTGGCTAATTGTTCACATCCACCGCTAATTCCTGTTCAATGGAATTAGAAGGCATTGTTATTTAATAACAATTTGCGGTGCGTATAATTCTTACGTATTATTTTCAATAGACAGAATAGTGACATGTTAATAACTGCCCTGTCGCCCGTCTTGTAGACAGTGACTTCTGTAATCTGTAAAGAGTAATCGAAAGCAATTCAATAAGAAAAACCCGCCAATTCCGAGTCGGACTCGAGCACGAAGGGTTCCGTACCATTATATATACTACATTCCGTAACATTATATAAGCGTGGTGTCAGAAGAACGAATAGACGGACGAACAGCAGAATCTTAGTTATAAGGTGCTCGTTTTGACCTTTGTGTACGAAACCCTAAACGACGAAACGTCGGTGCATGTAAAAATCTTAATAAATCGTGATAAAATCCTTAAAAAGCTGTTTCATTATGAGTAAAGTGCTTCATCATCATCATCAGTCTCTATGTCCACTGCTGAACATAGGCCAGGGAGGCCTACTAAGAACGCCAAGACGACCTTTTGACGAAGTGCTTTTTAGTAAGATACATATTTTACGTACCTTTACGTAAACTAAACGAAACGACGAATGGAATAATAATAATTGAGGTTTAGATACGCTAGATAGCTCTAGAGCTTCCCACCATAGTTCAGGCCTTGTCGTGGCGGTGGGGCTCAGTAGCCTAGGGTGAGCCCAGCACCTTGGGCGAAGCGAATTGAGCCGAGGGGGCTATTTGTACCCCTCTTATAAGAAGAGAGGACAAAAGAGCAGGGGGACAAAGGGCCAGAATGGGATCCTCACCCAATTATACTGTCCCGTCGTTGGGGTGGGTTGTTCTCTGGTGGTCTGTGGAGATGGCGCCGGTGCTTGAAGGACTGACTAGCCATCGAGGTGTCCTGTTAGCTCATTAGATCCGGGGCACCTCAACAAAGGCGGCATTGGCGGTACTCACCGGATTTTAGCTGCGAGCTGCATCCATCTTACCAGCTTTAGGCCCAGCGAGTCCCATACCCGCCTGGGAAGACCCGACCCGACCCGACTCCCCCGCGGGATGCCTCAGAGCATTTCCCGGCGTAAAAGGAAAAAAAAAGATAGCTATTTCTAGAGCTGAAACATTTGAGAGATATTTCATAAATTTAGCAATATTACGGACAAATGGACAAACGCTTATCTTGGTTGTGTAAACGTTTTTTGATTTGCATCCTATACCTACTCTTCAACTCAAATGTTTGAAATTGTTCTTTAAAAATATTATAATCATTTGAAAAATGTATAACAATGATATTGTATGTTGATCACGAAGTATTGCAGATTTTATAATTCAATGATTGAATCAGATCTATAAGGATACGAAGGAAGCACATGTTTTGTTTTAAAATTACCGAGGACCGTTGTAATGTGCCGCTGTGTCACTATTGCACACCAAGCAATACTTCAGATGAATTGTCTTATTATTTGTGTACTTATCGATTCTTATTTCTATTTTTTATTGTTTATTTCTTACTGATTTGTTTTATTTTATGTATTTTAAGTGTTACAAATTTGTTACCTATGAAGATTATTTAAGACTATTTATGTACATTGAATTTGTTTCACGGGTTTTCTTGGTCAGCTCGTTACGGTAGTGATAACATTTGACATAAGTATGTATTTCGAGGAATGTAAATAAAAAGCGAGAACTCATAATTTTAGTATAATCTAAGTTTTGTGGATATTTTAACTAAGTAGAAATGAATACACATATGATCGTGTGAAAAGTGACAGAATTTAATTTTAACTATAGTTTTATTTTACAAACGATTACTATCAACTTGTGTGTTTAAGTTAATTGTGGAAACCGTTTTGTTTTTATGTATTCTTATTTTTCTTTTTGTAGATTTAAGTATAATTTACTGTTTGTTTCCCTAATAAAGATAAAAAAATGAAAAAGAAAACTAAAATGTCGTATGTAAAAATCTGACAGATTTTTAAGGATACACAATTTTATATTATATATTATAAATTTTCCTAATGCTAATATATATAGATATATTATTTATGAAAAATGGCCTTAAATAATGAAACTTATGTTGCTTAAACAGTTTCCTAGTATTTTTGATTGGATTTGAATTTACACATTAAACACAACACATAGTATCAAAGTATTCTATTTATATTATCAGTATTTAATGTGTAACTTCAAGGGCTTGTATGCGGATGTTGAAGTTGTCAGTCAGTATTAACTTAATATTCTATTCACGTACTTAATTCATTATTTTTACATAGCAACAATTATTAGTAATATCTCGGTGGATAAAACTGATTAAATAATATGTAATGTGAAACATCTTTGTTATCGTTAGAATCCATAATAATAAAAACGTATGACAACGAGTCGAGATTAATGGAAAGGCACACCAATAGATTTTTTTACACCAAAATATTTCCGTTTGCATTAGAACCATTTTTAATGTTCTGAAGTTTCTTCCCGCCATATGTAAACATAACTCTTTAAACAAAATTTTACCAGCAATGATTGCAGGACATTGTAACCACTTTTACATATTACGAAAATACATGCGGCACACAACATCTCGCCTCAAGAAAAGTCGATGAACATCCTTTTTTAAAATCGGTTAAAACCCAAATATAATCTCCCAAAAATCTCAACAAAAAAATAATCTCACAATGACTTTTATATGTTATGATTATTCTAGAACGTTGGAACTGTTTAGAAAGCGGTATTGCAAGGAGCTTGCATGGTCTCGCTGACTTGCTTAATTCTCAGCACGTGCTTGGCTTTCGTATTGGTCGACCAAGGATCCCAAGACCCTAGGTGATATTGTGTAACGTTAATTAACAATTCAATAAAATGTTTGAACGGTCGTGTTTAGTTCAGTCAATGTAACTTGAATAAATTACGTTCGCTTTTGCGAACTTCTATGTACCTAATCTTGGAATAAAGACGCAATTGAAAAGGTGAAGGTTCCTTTGTGTTTTTAGATAAATAACGAAAGCAAATTGATTTGAAGATATTTATTTAAAAAAAAAACTTTATTACTGTTTATCAAATTAGATGGTGTGAATTTTCGACCAGTTAGTCATACCAACCAAGCTAGATATAAATAGTCAGGAATGGGCTACTTTGATGTTCTTAATTATAGGAAAATGTTTATGTATGAAATATATGGCAATAATGAAAAATAATGTTTTTTCATTATATTACTTTTACTGAAGAACCGCTCGGTTCAAACGGTATTCAATATTTAGGCGTTAGATAATGACAATAATTTTACCGGTAAAATCATTTGGTAGGAATTTTTATTTTTTGATCTATTCTAGTGAAGTGTTAATTATTCGCAATCGAAAGACCGGCTTGTAAAATATTTTTATCAAATATTTGTGACCTTAAAATGGCTTATGTAACTAATTTTACACATCATGCGGTTGCATACAAGGTTACAGAATAGTCAATATGACGTGGAATTATCAAATATTTGAACCAAATCTAACATTTGCCTATCAGAATTACAAAGTTTAATCAATAATTACATATTTATTAATGATAATATTTATTCACCTAATTAATAAAATTCTGCTTTCAAAATGACTTAATAAATCATAATATTAGATAATATCAATACAGAGGCCTTAGACAAAGTAACATTAGAAAAACGATAACGAAGTTCGAAAAGAATAAAATGTATGGGATTGACATAAGCCGTCGTCAATTATGTCACTCGTTATCGTTATCGCAAGTTGGTAGACAATGTTAAAATTCGTAACAAAATCATAAACTGTCAATTGGTTATCGAACACTTATGTTATTTTATTATTGACATTGATTCATTATCCGTGGGCGTGGGCCATGGAGGACATTTTCACTATTTTTATGAGTTATAGTGTGTATGAGGTCTATTTACATAGATATTAATTTTAATATTTGGTCCGATTTGACACTTCTTGTCGAACTTTGTTGACACTTGACAGTTGTTGTCGTTGCACTGTCACGATCTTTGATTGATCATTAGCTAGAAAATTATGACCGTTATCTCAAAGACGATAACGAATTTCGGCTACAAAGCGATGTCACTTTGTCTACATGCCCAGTAATTTTATATTTCTATGGCTATATTATCTAGCAGAGTTCAGAAGATATGAAAGCAGCGAACCAGTTAGTACAGAATTAAAATATTTTTAAAATAAATATTTAGGATGGAAAATAGAATTACTTTGTTGTATTTGAGCATGGAAATAAACGTTTCATGTATTATTACATGATTTAATTTTTTTTATAAACAAACTTGACCTTGCAGACAGAGTATTACCTACTTTAGGGTTCGTAAACATTTTAAAGTAGGTATACATTTTCCCAAGGCCTGTTAACGTTGATGGCATAACTCTCTAAGTCGTGCAAGAGTATGTCTATCTTGGGCACACTATGTATTTAGATCGATATATCTCACATCGTATATACCGCAGTAACCAACCAACCAGTACCTAAAGTAAGAGGTAGTGCCATGCTGTTTTGCCGAATTTGTAGCACTAGCACTTTGTATAGTGAGATGATTTAAAAGTTTATACGGTTTAAAATGACAGTATTTTTGTATAACAGTACAAACTTAACCTATTTTAAATTATGTTTTAAGAAAATTTGTGCATACTTTTCGCCGGTTTTGCTCAGTGTGCTCGCTTTGGAACCGATAGTAGATTCAACTTGCCTTACATAACTTATTCAATAAGCTTTGTAAGTACAATATTGAATAAAGAATATATAGAATTTTATTTGTTACTTTACCATTAGTTACACACGGAATTGTATTTGTTACTTTAACATTAGCTATACACAGAATTTTATTTGTTACTTTAATATTAGATATATTCAGAATTTTATTTGTAACTTTAACATTAGCTATACACAGAATTTCATTTGTAACTTTAACATTAGCTATATTCAGAATTTTATTTGTAACTTTAACATTAGCTATACACAGAATTTTATTCGTTACTTTAATATTTGATATACACACAATTTGTTTTATATTCAAACACGTAACGGTCTGTTTTTGTTGTTACGTCGGCGCCTCAGTGAGGCATAGTCGTTACGTTGTACATATCGCATTCCATACAGTTACTCACTCGGAAGTGGTTCCTTAAATGATTCCATTTGGACGTTAGGAAAGATTAGTGAAGTACATAATCGAAACATTTTTGTCCTTAAGGATATTTTGAAAATATCTAAGTATAAGACCCATTCTAACGTTGGTTCATCATCATGATCATCATCATCATCTGATCTGTTCATTGCTGAACATAATATGCCTTCTTCAATGAACGCCAAGTCGAATAATCGGTCATTGATTATTATTTATAGACATTATGTGAATTTGGATTTTTATATTTCTTTTTTATAGTATCTAAAATTATGAAAAGAGCAAAGTACAATTTAGAGCTTATTTTACGTCAACATCATCATCTGATCTGGTCATTGCTGAACATATGCCTTCTTCAATGAACGCCAAGTCGAATAATCGGTCATTGATTATTATTTATAGAAATTATGTGAATTTGGATTTATATTTTTTTTTAGTATCTAAAATTATGAAAAGAGATAAATACAATTTAGAGCTTATTTTACGTCAAGTACCTATATTTTGAAGGCCGGCTGGTGGAGTGGTCAAACTAATGGACACTTTAGGTACGCAGTGGTCGCAGGTTTGAATCCCGCCAAGTACATACAATTTGTATGATGAACCGGGTCATGAATTAGTATATATGTATTTATATATATTTAAATTTATTTCCGTTTCTAAGTACCTAGTACCCGTAACACAAGTTCTTACGGCTCGCGGGGCTAAGTTAACGTGGTTTGATGTTGGATAGGTATTAACCATGAAATTAATATATTTTCAAGTTTTATTCAAGTTATTTAGCTGACATTTGCAGCATATATTTTTTTTTATTACTCCAGTTCCAAAAAGTTCTCATTCAAGCGAGTTTTCATTGAATCATTTTTCACGTCTTTTGTTAAAATTTGGTGTCAATTAAGTCCACCTTAGAAGTTTGTAGGATTGTGAGATCAACGTTACCTCACTGAAGCAATGCGTGTTCGAAGGTTCCTGGGAATAGATAATTTACGTATTGACACGTTTTCTACATTGAACTAATCTATATTACTAGCGTACGTAATACATACTTACAACTCACTGGTTTTATAGTGACAAGTACATTGTATAAAGCAGGCATACTTAAAAGCTTGCAAACCTTTTCTTTGTGGCCTAAAGTGCAAGATATTGTCACCATGGTTATATAATTTTTAAAGGAATTACACAAATTTTGCATTTCACTAACATGTTGACGGCCTGATGTGAAAATGACAAATATGTCTCGAAAAAATTATCTGGTTTGGTTTATTCTTTCATAGCGTAATTCCACTACGTCATGAATATATGACTATACAGGGTGTCCTAATTAATGGAGAAAATGTGAGAGCATAGCAAAATGTTCAGAGTGAACGGCAAAGCTCCTTTATTCGATTTTAAAATGATTAGTAATCTTCTCAGGCACATTGTTAATCACAGAGTTATGTAAATTTCAATAAAACACCGATTGTTGCACGTTGCTAATCAGAATGTAAGTGTATTGTACCGATCTTATAAGGTTGTATATACATATATAGTTGCAGGGCCGTCTTTCCCACTGGGCACTCTGGGCACGTGCCCATGACCCCACGATCCATGGGACCCCATTATATCTATCAGAATATGATTGAGTGATATTACAAACACAACCGACGCCAGGAGGCCGTGTGGTCGCAGACTGCACGGTAGGCGGGGGGCAACCCCCCACTTTATAAATCAAAAGTGAGCCGAATGGGCTCACACCAATCCGATGAAGCATTAGGGCCTTCGGGCCATTAGCATAGATCCCTCCGAAAATAAAAAAAGATATTACAAAACGATTGCTGATTAAAATACCTAGTACTGCCCTTATTCTAGGTTTATTCTTCTCTAGTCCTTAAATCAGGCTCATAGATCTTAAAATTGGCTTTTCGTCGGGGCCCCATTATCTTACTGCCCAGGGCCCCCAACTGGTTAAAGGGGGCATAGTGTAGTTGTGTATTGTACCGATCTTATAAGGAAATACAATATGTGACTGAGTAGTTCGAAGAATAGATTTAATAACGGTTAATGCGTCGGAAACTGAGTCTTGAAATTAAATTAATGTAATTTTGTTGTAACTTAACCCATAATATTGTTAAGTCATGGGTATACTGTATATAACGTTTTGCATGTTTATTGTGACGTAAAAGTTTTATTTATTGTTATGTATTTATCGTACTAATGAACATCATACTAGAAGTATGATGATCGTAAGTATCATCATATTATATGTACACAAATGCTTGAAATAGGAAGCTATATCGAAAAATCGTTACTAAAGTGTAGTTTATCATCCTTTTTTTTTCTTTTGCGCTGGGAAATGCTCTTAGGCATCCCGCGGGGGAGAGGGGACTCCCCAAGCGGGTATGTGGGACTCGCTGCGTCCGAAAGATGGTAAGGTGGACGCAGCTCTACACACTAAAATCTGGCGAGTGCCACCAATGCCACCTTTGATGAGGTGCCCCCGATCTGTTGAGCAACAATGCACCTCGACGGCCAGTCAGTCTCCGAGGTACTGACGCCACGTCCATAGAGGGTCCGTCCCGCACCACAGTACAACCCCTCCCAACATCGGGTTAGTACAATGGTGTGAGGTTATTTCTTGTCCCCCCCTGCTCTTGTGTCCCCCTCTTCTTATAACAGGGGTACAAAGAACAGATCCCTCGGTTCAATTGGCTTCGCCCAAGGTGCTGGGTTCACCTTAGGCAAATGGCCTCACCGCCACGACAAGGCTTGAACCATGGTGGGGTAGTTTAGCATCCTACGGAACCACAGGTTTTCACTCGGGTTCTGATTGTATGCATAATAAAAAGTATTTTATAAAAGGATTGTTCGGCAGGTAGTAGTTGGTGGTGGCACTTCGCAATGGGGTTGCAGGTTCGAAACCGGCCATGGTATGCCAATTTATACGATGATATAGGTCCTGAGATTAGATACTTATAGATGTTATCTAATACTGGTAACACAATTTCTAATGAGGTTTACTTGGGAGGTTTACGTCATGTTTTCAAGTATTTTTTTGGGAAATTAAGAATAAGCATGTGATACGACATGTTAGGTATAGGTTTGTTAAGAGGTAGTGCCATGCTGCTTAGCAGCCGAATTGGGCCGGCACGACCGGGGTGGTACCTCTCGCTCACATAACACCGGCGTCAAGTGACAACTATGCTGTCGCGTTTCGTGCGGTTTGTGAGTTTCCGGTGGCCCATTGGCGGGGGGGTTAGGGAAAAGGAGGGCAACGCATCTGCATAATCTTTGGTTGTGCGGATGTGTTTGGGCGTCGGTAGTCGCCAAACGGCTTCGACTGCTCATTGCCCTACTATGCCATAAAAAAAAAAGGTTCAATGCTGTATTTATTGTAATGCATTTTTAAAAACTACTGTACAAATAGTAAGTGTTAACTTTTAGAGGTACAACTCGCAACATCTGCTTCTCTCTCAAAATACATGAACGCAGAATTAATTTATATATTTTTTTTAATAATCGGATTTCATTAATAAATATATTTGACAGTAAATTATCTTACCGTGGTTCACTAATCAGCTGACTTATGTTTATGTCTTTCGGACTTCTTGTAAAGTTTTTATCACCGCCTTCGTTCACGTATCACATACAAATAAGCCGAAAAGCCTGTTACAAAATCTGTTTTGTAATACCCAAATATTTATAGGCGAAATTAAAATGCACTGTGAATTGAAATGGGCATTAACTATATCACGTAATTTTTCATGCGGCCGGTACGCGTGCGGAGCGCGGGAAAGTTCTCAGTCAACTGTTTTCAAACCGTTGGCTGTTTGGAGTTGTTGCTTGTGCATGTTGCGAAGGCTGCATGGATGCAATACGAGATTTTGTCGTGGTGACATAAAAAGTGTATAATATAATAGCTGAAGTCTGGGAGTCTTAAGTGGTCGTCATGGCCGAAACCGGTGGGACAAATCAATCAATCAATATATTAGAATTAATAGATGGACGTTTGAATAATTTGAATTAGGATTTTCTTTTGATCTGTGTCTCTGTAATCTTTTGTGCAGCAAAGTAAGTGCCTAAGTTTATAACTTACCTACTAGCGGAGCCGACAGACGTTGTAGTGTCCTAAAATTTCGTAAACAATTTATAATTATGTAACTAAAATATTAATAAGTAATAAGGCTTCAAAATAACTAAACAATACTTCAAAAAAATCCCACACGTATCCACAAAATTTTCATCTATAGTAATATTATAAAGAGGAAATAATTGATTGTTTGTATGCTTGAATCGAATATACTCCGGAACTACTGGACCGTTTTGAAAAATTATTTACCGGTGCTAGGAAGCGCTGTGCCGCGCTCCCGGCTGCATGGGTACCACCATCTTGCTTGTTTCTCCCGTGAAACAGCTTTGCTGTGTTTCGGAGAGAAGGGCAAGACAGGCAGTGTAATTACTGGCACCGAGACTTAACATCTTATGTCTCAGGATAGGCAACACAGAGATTTTTTTTTCTTTTACGCCGGGAAATGCTCTGAGGCATCCCGCCTGGGGAGTGGGTCTCCCCAGGTGGGTATGTGGGACTCGCTGCGCCCGAAAGATGGTAAATGGACGCAGCTCTACCCACTAAAACCCGGCGAGTGCCACCAGTGCCGCCTTGGTGAAGTGCCCCGGATCTGTTAAGCTAACAGGGCACCTCGACGGCTAGTCAGTCCCGCAAGGGACCGACGCCACCTCCACAGAGGGGTTGTCCCGCACCACAGAACAACCCCTTCCAACGTCGGGACAGTACAATGGGGTGAGGTTCCCATCCTCACCCCTTGCCCCCTGCTCTTTTGTCCCCTCTTCTTATAAGAGGGGTACAAAGAGCCCCCTCGGCTCAATTGGCTTTGCCCACGGTGCTGGGCTCACCCTAGGCTACTGAGCCCCACCGCCACGTCAAGGCCTGAACCATGGTGGGGATAGATGAGTTGCCTGGGCTCGTTCCAGGTAAACTAGTTTATGTCCATGGGTGACGTCGACTACTTACCATCAGGTGGCACGTTTGCCAGTTTGCCTATGCAACTAACATAAAAAAAAACCTAAGGATAGCCACATTATCAGCGAGTAACCTAGCCTATAAAATATTTACTCGTGCGAAGACGGGATGAACGCAATACTGTAACCATGCCTAGACTTACAATAAAGGTTGTCAATCGGGTCGTCGTGAAAACACGATTACGACTCTATCTACCGGGCCCAATTGTATTTTCAAACCAATCAGGGACACACTATACACAAAATTTTATCCAAATTGGTCCCACCGTTTGAAATCCCCCATTGACTCTACGATTACGTTGCTGGATCATGTAATCGGTATGTACTGATGTCGATCGAGGTTTCGACACTTCCCTGGTAATAATTTTTGATATGATCATCGTTATACGTCTGTCCATCTATTGCTATATGCATCCCAATGAGCTAAGGCTCATTGAAAACCGAACCACTTTATTGAACTTGAAGTTGCTGATCGGAGATCGTCATAGATTCTAGTTAGAAGTCGACTATTTCTCCGATGTTTATTACTCCAGAATCTTATTGGTTTTTTAACTGTAAGTTCTTGGGTATTCGCTTAGTTATTTTGTAAGATGACTCAATACATCCTTACTTGAATTGCTTCTACGAATAGTTCATTTATGTGGTTAATAAATAAGAGAAGTATTATACTTATACTTTTTGTTTCCTGAAGTTTGTCACTGCTTTTAAAAATCAGAACGGTATTCTTTTCCTACAAAGGCGGGTATCTTGTCACACGGAATTTTATTCAGAGTCCAACTCACCCCGAAGTCCGCGGGTTAAGAGTTTGGTGACTCACATAGTATACCCTCCCCATCCTTGGCAGAAATCTGATTTAGAAAATAGGTCTTAACTTTTGGCAGATAACTTCACTCGGCACTTTTCTACAAATACTCCCGGCTCGGCTTGATTACTTCGGTTATCCCATAGATAATGCAGGTTATCCGTTACTCATTTAAGCAAGATTGCATTGCATGCATTTCAATTCAAAATCCTCAGCAGTACCAGTGTAGTGGGATGGATGCTCTTTGTGTGCCTGTCTGGATGTGCACCGACGTCGTGCTTCATGAACGTCTTTGCTATTTCGAAAAGAAGGGCCAGAAGTATATAACTGGCACTGAGATCAGCAATTCTGCGTCTCAGTATAAATTATGTATGGATGAGATTTTTAGGCATAGCACAATAAGAGTTGACAAATTACCATAAATTAATGAGAGCACTTACTTAACGTTAAAAAACATTTTCGCGGTATTGGTTCCCGGAAGTCGGCTAATAAAGGTCTTTTTGGTAAGTGTGCTTTCTTGGGGCCTGTTCCCAAAATGTGAATCATCATCACTATCATCATCATTTAGCGTACTGTGCTCTACGGCGTAGTGACATTTGTCAGTTTAACGTATGATAAATCATAAATGGTATTTCATTTTGTAAAGATTATTTTACTAATAGCTTTGTTTAAAAAATTAACTTTTTTGTTTTTAATAATATTTAAATATTCTTTTGTAACACTGGTGACACTATCCTGACTGGTGGTATAAAGAAAACTAACACCGTAAAACACATCCTGTATAGGTATTGTATTTGATAACGAATAAAAAAACAATTATACGTAAATATTTTAGTTTTAAATCGCCCGTAGGTATGATGTCATGGGTAAAGACCTAGTAGATTTTGTTACGTTATACGATATAATCTACTTTTTACAACACACATAATCTACCAAGAATTACACCATAGTACAATTGTAAAACGAAATAGTTATAATAATAATCGATTTGACATATGACGTAAGTTATCCCCTCCGTATTAAGGAATTGCTTAAAATGGCCTTTGTCACAGGTATTGTAATTTGGAATAAAAATACAAAGCTAAAAACTTTATCCGCACGCAATGATTTCATTGTGCAACTTATTTTATGTCGTTCTTAATCACGCGAGGAGGTTAAGACATGAGTAAATTAAAAAGCAGTCAATGGGGAATGAGCGAGTAGCGACGATGGTTGCTGTTATAGGTGCAAAGTTAGAGCTCAGGGTTTGAGATTGACCCCTGAAAATAAAAGTTTTTCTAAATTTTCACAAGCGTCTAATATTGTCATCAGTACAACTTTTTTGAAGTACGCAGAATACCGGAATCTTTATTTGCAATACGTCATAATGTACACATTTCATTAATAATTTAAATTATAATAAAAATAAAAATTGATCATGCCTGAAACAAGTTCTGTCATAAAATTAAATTAAAAGACATCATTTGTATCCCCACCATGGTTCAAACCTTGTCGTGGCGGTGGGGCTCAGTAGACTAAGATGGATCCAGCACCTTGGGCGAAGCCAATTGAACCATGGGAGCTGCTCTTTGTACCCCTCTTTGATGAGGGGACAAAAGAGCAGGTGGGCCAAGGTGACCTCACCCCATTGCACTGTCCTGACGTTGGGAGGGGTTGTTCTGTTGTGCGGGCTCTGTGGAGGTGGCGTCGGTCACTTAGGAACTAACTAGCCATCGAGGTGCCCTGTTGCTCAACAGATTCCAGGCACCTCACTAAAGGTGGCATTGGTGGCACTTACTGGGGTTTAGTGGGTAGAAAGAGTAGCATTACATAAATAGTTGACGGCACTAGCATCTGAAATACATAATATTGTAATAATTCATATGTTCATTTTTCTACAAATGGTACTACTTTTATTTAAACTAAACATGGAGTCATTTGAGTGCAATTATGACTCTAAATATTGCATAAATTTCTAGAGTTATATAAAAGTGTGTGAAAAATCCGATGATTTTGGGGCGACTAAATTAATGTTCAGACGTGAGATATTAAATATTCAGGTTTACAAACCTACTAAACAATATTTTTGAGGTCTGTGAGCCTGATTTTCGAACTAAAGAGTAAACCTAGTAAATTATGGCGCTACTATGTACTTACTCTAATCAGCAATAATGGTTTGATTTTTAAAAAATTATCGCTCTATCATAATCTGATAGAAATAATGGGGCCCAATGAAATGCGGGACCCCGGGCACCTGCCCAGAGTGCCCCCCTGTAGAGAGGGATGGAAGGTACTGCAAATGAAATCCATGTGTAGGCATAATTTAACCTATTGTAGGCCTAGGAAAATTACAATAGCACTCCTTTGGATGGAGTTGGAAAAAAAATGTTAACAAGATTGTTTATTTAAGAGAGGCATCTGTCATCTGGTTACTAAATTGGTGCTTCGAGAAGCCAAATCAAAAAGCCCTTACACTTGCCCAAATAAGGCAATGAGAAAGAAAAGAAACAGGGATCTGACGTTTCCATCTCTTATAAATAGATATACGATAGGTTTTTACATCATACTTTTCAAGTATTATCTTGGATACCATGTTAGTATTTTTTATGTTGATACACAAAAATGCGAATGATAGATGCATATATAATAATGTATACTTGTGATTAATATAATTATAACAACCTTAATTATTTAATCACAAATTCCTGCGTGCGTGTCTGTGAAATCAAAAACCTGTGTGAAAAATTATACCTCAAAGCGAAATTTGGGGTAAGACAATTGCAAAACAATCAAAATGTATAATGGCAATTAAGAAATACCGTATGACCTCTTTTACATCTAGCACGTGTATCTATTTTATTGTTATTAAAAATCCATGCCTTTTATACAATTGAATATACTTTCTTGTGAAGTATTTGCAGCTGTAAGCCCAACTCTACCAATATCGGATAATATTGATACATTTAATCTAATTATCATCATCATCAGCCTCTATCCGTCGACTGCTGAACATAGACCTCTTTCAATGAACGCCAAGGTGCACGAGTTAAGAGTTTGCACGTTTGTTGAAGTTCAATTCATTGTTGTACCTTTATTTTTACCACATGACATACAATTTTTGTCTCTAACCACAAATGCTTTTATTAAATTCCAGTTTGACAAACTTTATCTCAGAATTTAAAAAAAAACATACATTTTGCGGTCAATGGCAAATAAGCTAAGAGCGTAGTTTTAAAAAGTTATCGTGAGCCTTGTACAATATTGCGTTAAAACCTGAATGCGGTTGACCCAATCAGATGCACTAAAATTACATAACAGCGAATACGGTAAATGCAGTTACAACACGTTGCATTAGTGACTGTATAATGGTGTTCTGGTGGATATTTTAGCACATCGTAAACGTGAATTATTTCTAATATCTCGAATAGACAATTCGATATTTACATTATACTTACGTGAGTGTATTTCTGAACGTGATGCCCAAAAATAGCCAAAAAAGCTCAATGTACACTCATCATCACTAGACCGCTGTTGTCTAAAAATGACATAACCGGTTTAGAATAATGTCATATATTGACAACGCGTGGAATATTATTCCAATATTTAATTTATCCAATATAATTACAATTATTCCAATAATAATAATACATCAATATTATTGGCAAATTAACTTCTAGTTAACGTAAAATTGAGTCTATTACCGATTCCAAAACTAGGTTATTGAAAACAACCGGCGAAACAAACTTATTGGAAGACTCGCTGCTGACGATGAATTTGCCAGATTCTTCATCTTTTTTATGTTATGTTAGTTGGATAGGCAAACGGGCAGGCGAGCCACATGATGGTAAGTGGTCAGCGTACCCCAGGCAACTTATTTATATGTTGCCTATCCTGAGATATAAGATGTTAAGTCTCGGTGCCAGTAATTACTCTGCCTGTTGCCGGGGCCATCTTAGGCCATGCTGGGGCCCCTAGGCACACAAAAATTTGGGGCTCCTTTGAAAGATAAGAAAAATTATGTATGAACTAATATCGTTACAATTCAAACATACATATAAGTATGCTTCTGGCAACTACTTGATTTTGGGCATTCTTTGCGAGATTTGTCACTAACACTAGTATTTCCACGCTGGAATTCTAAATACCATCGTTCGACAGTTCGCAGACATGGGACTTCATCACTGAATACTGATGTTAGCTCTTCAAAACACTGAAGCCGTGTCAGGCCTCTTCTAAAGTTGTAGAAAATTATCGCACGAACATTTTTCTTAGAAAGATTCATTTTTCTACGTGACCTAAATGACAAAACTTAAAAGGCATGCCTCGTAGTATTGAATATACGACTGGAACAACAGTACACGTCTTCGTATTCCGGGGCCCCCGTGAGGATGGGGCCCCGGGCACGGACCCCGTGTGCCCTTATGGTAAAGACGGTACTGCCTCTTGCCCTTCTCTCCGGAACACAACAAAGCTGTTTCACGCGACAAACAAGCAAGCTCGCATGGTTTTAAATTCAGTTACTTATATCTTAATGCATGAAATACATTAAAGGTGTTCATATTCCATCAAACAAAACCACCAGGGGCTTTGAGGTTAGATTCTTACGCCACTCCCATGCGGCTTGATATAATGGAATATGTGGTTTCCAGTCGTCTTTTTGTCATCCATGCTGCGCAACTTAAATTCCATATACCCTTTCGAAAGTTAGCGGTTTTAGAATAAAGTAGTCTCTCATTAATATACAATTAAGTGCGCGCTTGCCTAATACGTCCATCATGATGTCACACGCATTTGTCACGAATTCGAGATGTACTTCATTCAATGTACCCGACTGCGGAGGAATTTTAAAAGTTATATTCATAAGCGTATATTATTTATCGATTGGAGGGATGCGCTGTGCCGCGCTCCTGGCTTTATGGGTACCTCCATCTTGCTTGTTTCTTTACCGGTGGGAGGGATGCACTGTACCGCAATCCGGGTGCATGGGTATCTCCATCTTGCTTGTTTCTTTACCGGAGGGAGCGATGCGCTGTGCCGCGCTCCAGGCTGCATGGGTACCACCATCTTGCTTGTTTCTTTACCGGAGGGAGCGATGCGCTGTGCCGCGCTCCCGGCTGCATGGGTACTACCATCTTGCTCGTTTCTTTAAGGGAGGGAGGGATGCCCTGTGCCGTACTCCCGGCTACATGGGTATCACCATCTTGCCCGTTTCTCCCGTGAAACAGTTTTGCTGTGATTCGAAGAGAAGGGCAAGAAAGTTAGTGTAATTGGCACTGAGACTTGTCATCTTGTCTCAGGACAGCTAATACATGAGTTGCCTGGGATAGTTCAAGGTAAACTAGGTGATGTTCATGGTTCGTCGACCACTTACTATCAGGTGGGACGTATGCCAGTTTGCCTTTCCAACTTTCTGTAAGAGGTAGTGCCATGCTGCATTGCAGCCGAACTGGGCCGGCACGACCGGGGTGGTACCTCTCGCTCACATAACACCGGCGTCAAGTGACAGCTATGCTGTCGCATTTCGTGCGGTTTGTTTCCGGTGGCCCATTGGGGGTATAGGGAAAAGGAGGGCGGCGCATCTGCGTGGCCTTGGTTGTGCGGATGTGTATGGGCGTCGGCGCCGTGAGGTTCCGACTGCTCGTTTGCCCCCTGATCAAATAAAAACTCTAGCTTTTGGGGTTGGTTTTTGTCATGCGTGCCCGCCTGAATGAGCAAGATTTTTGCTATATTTAAAAAAGGAAGGACAACACTACACTGCGTTATGACTAGTCAAAAAAACTTACAAGACGTATTAGGATAAGAAGAGGACTCTTCTGGAATATAACAATAAATTATACTATGCCTGGGGTTTCTTCATCTAAGGGCTACAACTCCTTTATCATTTTTTTTCGGAGGGATCTATGCTAATGGCCCGAAGGCCCTAATGCTTCGTCGGATCAGTGTGAGCCCATTTGGCTCACTATTGGTTTGTTAAAGTGGGGGGTTGCCCCCCCGCCAACCGTGCAGTCTGCGGGTTGGCCACCTTTATCAGCCAACATTGACTATATATCAGTGGTCGAATATGATAACCAAAGCATGTAGAAAAATAAAGACATCGAGTTATTAATAAAATACATTAAACTTTAATATCATAATCTTATACAAAAATAATTAATATTTTTATCTTCAACCAAGGGTGATCATGTTGTCCGTAGTTTCGGCGTGTAGCTGGTGATTTCCAGACGTTGACGATGGTACTTCATGGTGGGGACCAATCAGACAGTGCTGCAGCGAACAGTTATTCTCCACGGTCGCTCCAGTGTACACTATACAGTCTTGAAGCACGCACCTGGGAAGAAATCAAAACTTTTAATACTCATCCACTCTATACAGTCCACAGACAACAGCACCACCTTTCGTCTCCAAAACTATCATGACCCTCAAGTTGGGCTTAACTATACAAAGATTAAATTTCACTAAAATGGGACGAGTAATTCATCACAGACAGTGACATTAAATTTTTGAAGTGAAACTTCTTTGCGCGCAGAAGGATAATTTTTTTACGGATGAAACGTTACGAAAATGTGCAACGTTTTTGTCCAAGAAGAGGGAGAGAGTGATTGAGACCGATTGAGAGAGAGTGAGAAAGGGCGAGCGTAGCATGAAGCACATAGCCATGGAGTGAGAGTAGGGAGCAAGCGAGTGAGAAAGATCGAGAGATAGAATGAGATAAAGCGAACGTCGCATCGCAAGTCTCGGTAATTGAAAGCTTTAGATTAGTATAAATATAAACGAGATTTAAAAATTAGTTTGCCAAATATTTTCTCTTGTGACATGTGTACTTTGTACGCACACACTTTTTAAATATATGTATATATTATAAAATATAATAAATAGGCCTCTTTCAGAGAACGTTAGATAGTCGCTCTCACTTCCTTATATTATGATGACATAAAAAATTGACGCTGTAATTAGTCTTTAACTAAGCACCTTTACAAAAAGAATACATATTATACTTTGACGGCTGGCTGGTCGAGTGGTCAGGCTACTGGACACTTTACGCAACGGTCGCGGGTTTCGAACTCGCCAAGTGCAGATAATTTGTATGATGAATATAGATGTCTCCACCAGATCATGGACGTGTATATTATATCTATTTATATACATTTCTTAAATTTATTTCCGTTGCTAGTACACATAACACAAGTTCTTAAGAACTTACCACGGGGCTAGGACTATGTGGATTGTTGGATAATATTTATTTATTATTTATAATATGATTGAAGCGGTTCACGAGATATGTAAGAGATCAAAAGTTAAGAGCATGTTTGCGACGAAAAGTTTGGGCCGATATACCGGGTGTAATAGTTAAGTGTGCACAGGCGTTAATTCCGTAACTATTACAGATATCAAAAAACTTTAAACTGATTTCGAAAGTACTTTACCTAATGAGTAAAATGACAATAACTTATTAAAAATAAAACGAGAAATATCCAAAAATTTTACATTAAACTCTCCCATACATTTAGTATGAGACAGTAGAAAGGTTTTACTTTCCTCATTTTAAGTGGAATAGTACCTTTTTTGAATAGGCTGAAAAGTAACATACTAAATAAAAACAAAAAGAAAGATACTCTTTGGTGTTCGTTCTAAATTCAAATTCTTTATCGCGGGTTCTCGTTCCCGCCAATTGATTGTGTTTTTTTCAATTTGCGTTAATAATCATGATCGTTGCATCTATTGATTGAAAAATGGCATATTCTAATACAGAAAAGAGGGACATGTTAAAAATGTACTACAAACATGATTGTAACAATAGGGCGGCCGTTATCGCCTACAGAAGAGAGTACGCAGATAGAGAAGTTCCTTCTGGTACGTATTTACGTAAGCTGGATAACAATTTGATAAATTATGGATCCTTTACCAGAAAAAAAGGTTCGAGAACAAGAGCTCCGAAATTTGATAATGACTTAGATAACGATATTATTAACTACGTAGTAGATAATCCACAAGAATCAACGCGTTCAGTGGCACGATTATTTCCAGTGTCCCATAATTATGTACATAAGTTATTAAAAAAAAACAAAACATTAAAGCATTTAAGATAAAACCTATTCAAACGCTGCACAATGATGATCCTGCTCGTCGGCTGGTCTATTGCAATTGGCTAGTAAATAATTATGTCAATGTAAGGTCAATTTTATGGACCGATGAAAGTAATGTTTCAAACTGCGGCATTTACAATAGAAAAAAACTCGCATTATTGGTCAACTAGCTGTTGCCCGCAGCTTCGCCCGCGTTAACTTAGGTTCTCAGCCGTATACGGATTGATGATGATTATTTTTATAGCCTAAGTTACTCCTTATAAAATCAGCTATCTGTCAGTGAAAGTCCCGTAAAAATTGGCCCAGCCGTTTCAGAGATTAGCCGGAACAAACAGACAGACAGACAAAAATTATAAAAAATGCGATTTCGGTATATGTACCGTGTATACATACTATTACGTCCATATGCACTGTTTTTTTATTTTTTATATTATATTTTATATTATATATTATTTTTTATTATATTTCACTGTATTACCACACATATGCGGGCAACAGCTATCTATACAGATATAAAATTGGAGTGTCTGTTTGTAATATTAAAATAAACGCATTTTACTAAGTGCATATGGACGTAATAGTATGTATACACGGTACATATACCGAAATCGCATTTTTTATAATTTTTGTCTGTCTGTCTGTTTGTTCCGGCTAATCTCTGAAACGGCTGGACCGATTTTGACGGGACTTTCACTGACAGATAGCTGATGTTATAGGGAGTAACTTAGGCTACAAATATAATCATCATCACTCCGGACACGGCTGTAAATCTAAGTTAACGCGGGCGAAGCTGCGGGCAACAGCCAGTCCTATATAGGCTGCATCTCAAAATCCTTTCTTAGGGGATGCCTACGTCATAGTAGCTTTATGCATGCAAAGTCTCAGCCCGATCGGATTGACAAAGTTTCATACAAAGTTTCATCCCCTATTTTATCCCCTTGGGGGTAGAATTAATTAAAATCCTTTCTTAGCGGTTGCCTACGTTATAACGTCTACCTGCATGCCAAATTTCTGCCCGATCCGTCCAGTGGTTCGGGCTGTGCGTTGATAGATCACTATGT